>OY288291.1:40109313-40776512 GCA_958450335.1 Hibiscus tridactylites | reverse complement strand
CTTTTCAACACAATTATATTGCAAAACCTCAATTTATGTACTTTTTACTCAGTTAAAATTCCAACGGGTCCATTGAAAGGCCCATTTAGACCTGCTCGTCCGAAACCTCGACAAAAAGCACCGCAAAACAAGTTTTAATCAAATTTTTGGAGTTCATGTAATTGATTAGGAGCTTTTCAACACAATTATATTGCAAAACATCAATTTCTGTACTTTTTACTTAGTTAAAATTCCAACAGGTCCATTGTAAGGCACATTTAGACCTCCTCGTCCGAAACCTCTACAAAAAGGACCGCAAAACAAGTTTTAATCAAAATATAGGAGATCATGTAATTGATTAGGAGATTTTAAACACACTTATATTGCAAAACCTCAATTCTTTACTTTTTACTCAGTTAAAATTCCAACGGGCCCATTAAAAGGACCATTTAGACCTGCTCATCCGAAACCTCGACAAAAATGACCACAAAACAAGTTTTAATCAAATTTCAGGAGTTCAAATAATTTATTAGGAGCTTTTCAACACAATTTTATTGCAAAACCTCAATTTCTATACTTTTTACTCAGATAAAATTCCAACGGGTCCATTGAAAGGCCCATTTAGACCTGCTCGTCCGAAACCTCTACAAAAAGGACCGCAAAAAAGTTTATTCAAATTTTAGGAGTTCAAATATTCGATTAGGAGATTTTCAACACAATTATATTGTAAAACCTCAATTTTTATACCTTTTGCTCAGTTAAAATTTCAACGGGTCCATTGGAAGGCCCATTTAGACATCATCGTCCGAAACCTCTACAAAAAGGGCCGCAAAACAAGTTTTAATCAAAATTTAGGAGATCATGTAATAGATTAGGATATTTTCAACACAATTATATTGAAAAACCTCAATTTCATTACTTTTTACTCAGTTAAAATTCCAATGGGTCCATTGAAAGGCCCATTTACACATGCTCGTCCGAAACCTCGACAAAAAGGACCGCAAAACAAGTTTTAATCAACTTTTAGGAGTTCAATTATTTGATTAGGAGATTTTCAACACAATTATATTGCAAAACATCAATTTATGTACTTTTTACTCAGTTAAAATTCCAACTGGTCCAATGAAAGGCCCATTTCGACCCGCTCGTCCGAAACCTCTACAAAAAAGACCACAAAACAAGTTTTAATCAAATTTTTGGAGTTCATGTAATTGATTAGGAGCTTTTCAACACAATTATATTGCAAAACCTCAATTTATGTACTTTTTACTCAGTTAAAATTCCAACGGGTCCATTGAAAGGCCCATTTAGACCTGCTCGTCCGAAACCTCGACAAAAAGCACCGCAAAACAAGTTTTAATCAAATTTTTGGAGTTCATGTAATTGATTAGGAGCTTTTCAACACAATTATATTGCAAAACATCAATTTCTGTACTTTTTACTTAGTTAAAATTCCAACAGGTCCATTGTAAGGCACATTTAGACCTCCTCGTCCGAAACCTCTACAAAAAGGACCGCAAAACAAGTTTTAATCAAAATATAGGAGATCATGTAATTGATTAGGAGATTTTAAACACACTTATATTGCAAAACCTCAATTCTTTACTTTTTACTCAGTTAAAATTCCAACGGGCCCATTAAAAGGACCATTTAGACCTGCTCATCCGAAACCTCGACAAAAATGACCACAAAACAAGTTTTAATCAAATTTCAGGAGTTCAAATAATTTATTAGGAGCTTTTCAACACAATTTTATTGCAAAACCTCAATTTCTATACTTTTTACTCAGATAAAATTCCAACGGGTCCATTGAAAGGCCCATTTAGTCCTGCTCGTCCGAAACCTCTACAAAAAGGACCGCAAAAAAGTTTATTCAAATTTTAGGAGTTCAAATATTCGATTAGGAGATTTTCAACACAATTATATTGTAAAACCTCAATTTTTATACCTTTTGCTCAGTTAAAATTTCAACGGGTCCATTAGAAGGCCCATTTAGACATCATCGTCCGAAACCTCTACAAAAAGGGCCGCAAAACAAGTTTTAATCAAAATTTAGGAGATCATGTAATAGATTAGGATATTTTCAACACAATTATATTGAAAAACCTCAATTTCATTACTTTTTACTTAGTTAAAATTCCAATGGGTCCATTGAAAGGCCCATTTACACATGCTCGTCCGAAACCTCGACAAAAAGGACCGCAAAACAAGTTTTAATCAACTTTTAGGAGTTCAATTATTTGATTAGGAGATTTTCAACACAATTATATTGCAAAACCTCAATTTCTGTACTTTTTACTCAGTTAAAATTCCAACTGGTCCAATGAAAGGCCCATTTCGACCCGCTCGTCCGAAACCTCTACAAAAAAGACCACAAAACAAGTTTTAATCAAATTTTTGGAGTTCATGTAATTGATTAGGAGCTTTTCAACACAATTATATTGCAAAACCTCAATTTATGTACTTTTTACTCAGTTAAAATTCCAACGGGTCCATTGAAAGGCCCATTTAGACCTGCTCGTCCGAAACCTCGACAAAAAGCACCGCAAAACAAGTTTTAATCAAATTTTTGGAGTTCATGTAATTGATTAGGAGGCTCTCAACACAATTATATTGCAAAACATCAATTTATGTACTTTTTACTTAGTTAAAATTCCAACAGGTCCATTGTAAGGCACATTTAGACCTCCTCGTCCGAAACCTCTACAAAAAGCACCGCAAAACAAGTTTTAATCAAAATATAGGAGATCATGTAATTGATTAGGAGATTTTAAACACACTTATATTGCAAAAACCTCAATTCTTTACTTTTTACTCAGTTAAAATTCCAACGGGCCCATTAAAAGGACCATTTAGACCTGCTCATCCGAAACCTCGACAAAAATGACCACAAAACAAGTTTTAATCAAATTTTAGGAGTTCAAATAATTTCTTAGGATCTTTTCAACACAATTTTATTGCAAAACCTCAATTTCTATACTTTTTACTCAGATAAAATTCCAACGGGTCCATTGAAAGGCCCATTTAAACATGCTCGTCCGAAACCTCGACAAAAAGGACCGTAAAACAAGTTTTAATCAACTTTTAGGAGTTCAATTATTTGATTAGGAGATTTTCAACACAATTATATTGCAAAACCTCAATTTCTTTACTTTTTAGCCAGTTAAAATTCTAACGGGTCCAATGAAAGGCCCATTTCGACCCGCTCGTCCGAAACCTCTACAAAAAATACCACAAAACAAGTTTTAATAAATTTTTGGAGTTCATGTAATTGATTAGGAGCCTTTCAACACAATTATATTGCAAAACCTCAATTTCTGTACTTTTTACTCAGTTAAAATTCCAACGGGTCCATTGAAAGGCCCATTTAGACCTGCTCGTCCGAGACCTCGACAAAAAGCACTGCAAAACAAGTTTTAATCAAATTTTTGGAGTTCATGTAATTGATTAGGAGCTTTTCAACACAATTATATTGCAAAACATCAATTTCTGTACTTTTTACTTAGTTAAAATTCCAACAGGTCCATTGTAAGGCACATTTAGACCTCCTCGTCCGAAACCTCTACAAAAAGGACCGCAAAACAAATTTTAATCAAAATATAGGAGATCATGTAATTGATTAGGAGATTTTAAACACACTTATATTGCAAAACCTCAAATCTTGTACTTTTTACTCAGTTAAAATTCCAACGGGCCCATTTAAAGGACCATTTAGACCTACTCATCCGAAACCTCGACAAAAATGACCACAAAACAAGTTTTAATCAAATTTCAGGAGTTCAAATAATTGATTAGGAGCTTTTCAACACAATTTTATTGCAAAACCTCAATTTCTATACTTTTTACTCAGATAAAATTCGAACGGGTCCATTGAAAGGCCCATTTAGACCTGCTCGTCCGAAAGCTCAACAAAAAGGACCGCAAAAAAGTTTATTCAAATTTTAGGAATCCAAATATTCGATTAGGAGATTTTCAACACAATTATATTGTAAAACCTCATTTTTATACCTTTTGCTTAATTAAAATTTCAACGGGTCCATTGGAAGGCCCATTTAGACATCATCATCCGAAACCTCTATAAAAAGGGCCGCAAAACAAGTTTTAATCAAAATTTAGGAGATCATGTAATAGATTAGGATATTTTCAACACAATTATATTGAAAAACCTCAATTTCATTACTTTTTACTCAATTAAAATTCCAATGGGTCCATTGAAAGGCCCATTTACACATGCTCGTCCGAAACCTCGACAAAAAGGACCGCAAAACAAGTTTTAATCAACCTTTAGGAGTTCAATTATTTGATTAGGAGATTTTCAACACAATTATATTGCAAAACCTCAATTTCTGTACTTTTTACTCAAATAAAATTCCAACTGGTCCAATGAGAGGCCCATTTCGACTCGCTCGTCCGAAACCTCTACAAAAAAGACCACAAAACAAGTTTTAATCAAATTTTTGGAGTTCATGTAATTGATTAGGAGCTTTTCAACACAATTATATTGCAAAACCTCAATTTCTGTACTTTTTACTCAGTTAAAATTCCAACGGGTCCATTGAAAGGCCCATTTAGACCTCCTCGTCCGAAACCTCGACATAAAGCACCGCAAAACAAGTTTTAATCAAATTTTTGGAGTTCATGTAATTGATTAGGAGCTTTTCAACACAATTATATTGCAAAACAACAATTTCTGTACTTTTTACTTAGTTAAAATTCCAACAGGTCCATTGTAAGGCACATTTAGACCTCCTCGTCCGAAACCTCTACAAAAAGGACCGCAAAACAAGTTTTAATCAAAATATAGGAGATCATGAAATTGATTAGGAGAATTTAAACATACTTATATTGCAAAACCTCAATTCTTTACTTTTTACTCAGTTAAAATTCTAACGGGCCCATTAAAAGGACCATTTAGACCTGCTCATTCGAAACCTCGACAAAAATGACCACAAAACAAGTTTTAATAAAATTTCAGGAGTTCAAATAATTTATTAGGAGCTTTTCAACACAATTTTATTGCAAAACCTCAATTTCTATTCTTTTTACTTAGATAAAATTCCATCGGGTCCATTGAAAGGCCCATTTAGACCTGCTCGTCCGAAACCTCTACAAAAAGGACCGCAAAAAAGTTTATTCAAATTTTAGGAGTTCAAATATTCGATTAGGAGATTTTCAACACAATTATATTGTAAAACCTCAATTTTTATACCTTTTGCTCAGTTAAAATTTCAACGGGTCCATTGGAAGGCCCATTTAGACATCATCGTCTGAAACCTCTACAAAAAGGGATGCAAAACAAGTTTTAATCAAAATTTAGGAGATCATGTAATAGATTAGGATATTTTCAACACAATTATATTTAAAAAACCTCAATTTCATTACTTTTTACTCAGTTAAAATTCCAATGGGTCCATTGAAAGGCCCATTTACACATGCTCGTCCGAAACCTCGACAAAAAGGACCGCAAAACAAGTTTTAATCAACTTTTAGGAGTTCAATTATTTGATTAGGAGATTTTCAACACAATTATATTGCAAAACCTCAATTTCTGTGCTTTTTACTCAAATAAAATTCCAATTGGTCCAATGAAAGGCCCATTTCGACCCGCTCGTCCGAAACCTCTAGAAAAAAGACCACAAAACAAGTTTTAATCAAATTTTTGGAGTTCATGTAATTGATTAGGAGCTTTTCAACACAATTATATTGCAAAACAACAATTTCTGTAGTTTTTATTTAGTTAAAATTCCAACAGGTCCATTGTAAGGCACATTTAGACCTCCTCGTCCGAAACCTCTACAAAAAGGACCGCAAAACAAGTTTTAATCAAAATATAGGAAATCATGTAATTGATTAGGAGATTTTCAACACACTTATATTGCAAAACCTCAAATCATGTACTTTTTACTCAGTTAAAATTCCAACGGGCCCATTTAAAGGACCATTTAGACCTATTCATCCGAAACCTCGACAAAAATGACCACAAAACAAGTTTTAATCAAATTTCAGGAGTTCAAATAATTGATTAGGAGCTTTTCAACACAATTTTATTGCAAAACCTCAATTTCTATACTTTTTACTCAGATAAAATTCGAACGGGTCCATTGAAAGGCCCATTTAGACCTGCTCGTCCGAAACCTCTACAAAAAGGACCGCAAAAATGTTTTATTCAAATTTTAGGAATCCAAATATTCGATTAGGAGATTTTCAACACAATTATATTGTGAAACCTCATTTTTTATACTTTTTACTCAGTTAAAATTCCAACGGGTCCATTGAAAGGCCCATTTCAACCCGCTCGTCCGAAACCTCTACAAAAAGTACCGCAAAAAAGTTTTATTCAAATTTAGGAGTTCAAATAACTGATTAGGAGCTTTTCAACACAATTATATTGCAAAACCTCAATTTATTTACTTTTTACTCAGTTAAAATTCCAACGGGTCTATTGAAAGGCCCATTTAGACCTACTCGTCCGAAACCTCGACAAAAAGGACCGCAAAAGAAGTTTTAATCAGATTTTAGGTGTTCAAATAATTGATTAGTAGCTTTTCAACACAATTATATTGCAAAACCTCAATTTCTGTACTTTTTAGTCAGTTAAAATTCTAACGGGTCCATTGTAAGGCCCATTTAGACCTGCTCGTCCGAAACCTCTACAAAAAGGGCCACAAAACAAATTTTAATCAAAATATAGGAGATCATGTAATTGATTAGGATATTTTCAACACACTTATATTGCAAAACCTCAATTTATATACTTTTTACTCAGTTAAAATTCCAACGTGTCCATTGAAAGGCCCATTTAGACCTGCTCGTCCGAAACCTCGACAAAAAGCACCGCAAAACAAGTTTTAATCAAATTTTTGGAGTTCATGTAATTGATTAGGAGCTTTTCAACACAATTATATTGCAAAACAACAATTTCTGTACTTTTTACTTAGTTAAAATTCCAACAGGTCCATTGTAAGGCACATTTAGACCTCCTCGTCCGAAACCTCTACAAAAAGGACCGCAAAAAAAGTTTTAATCAAAATATAGGAGATCTTGTAATTGATTAGGAGATTTTCAACACACTTATATTGCAAAACCTCAAATCCTGTACTTTTTACTCAGTTAAAATTCCAACGGGCCCATTTAAAGGACCATTTAGACCTACTCATCCGAAACCTCGACAAAAATGATCACAAAACACGTTTTAATCAAATCTCAGGAGTTCAAATAATTGATTAGGAGCTTTTCAACACAATTTTATTGCAAAACCTCAATTTCTATACTTTTTACTCAAATAAAATTCCAACGGGTCCATTGAAAGGCCCATTTAGACCTGCTCGTCCGAAACCTCTACAAAAAGGACCGCAAAAAAAGTTTATTCAAATTTTAGGAGTTCAAATATTCGATTAGGATATTTTCAACACAATTATATTGTAAAACCTCAATTTTTATACCTTTTGCTCAGTTAAAATTTCAACGGGTCCATTGGAAGGCCCATTTAGACATCATCGTCCGAAACCTCTACAAAAAGGGCCGCAAAACAAGTTTTAATCAAAATTTAGGAAATCATGTAATAGATTAGGATATTTTCAACACAATTATATTGAAAAACCTCAATTTCATAACTTTTTACTCAGTTAAAATTCCAATGGGTCCATTGAAAGGCCCATTTACACATGCTCGTCCGAAACCTCGACAAAAAGGACCGCAAAACAAGTTTTAATCAACTTTTAGGAGTTCAATTATTTGATTAGGAGATTTTCAACACAATTATATTGCAAAACCTTAATTTCTGTACTTTTTTCTCAAATAAAATTCCAACTGGTCCAATGGAAGGCCCATTTCGACCCGCTCGTCCGAAACCTCTACAAAAAAGACCACAAAACAAGTTTTAATCAAATTTTTGGAGTTCATGTAATTGATTAGGAGCTTTTCAACACAATTATATTGCAAAACCTCAATTTCTGTACTTTTTACTCAGTTAAAATTCCAACGGGTCCATTGAAAGGCCCATTTAGACCTGCTCGTCCGAAACCTCGACAAAAAGCACCGCAAAACAAGTTTTAATCAAATTTTTGGAGTTCATGTAATTGATTAGGAGATTTTCAACACAATTATATTGCAAAACATCAATTTCTGTACTTTTTACTTAGTTAAAATTCGAACAGGTCCATTGTAAGGCACATTTAGACCTCCTCGTCCGAAACCTCTACAAAAAGGCCCGCAAAACAAGTTTTAATCAAAATATAGGAGATCATGTAATTGATTAGGAGATTTTCAACACACTTATATTGAAAAACCTCAATTCCTGTACTTTTTACTCAGTTAAAATTCCAACGGGCCCATTTAAAGGACCATTTAGACCTACTCATCCGAAACCTCGATAAAAATGACCACAAAACAAGTTTGAATCAAATTTTAGGAGTTCAAATAATTGATTAGGAGCTTTTCAACACAATTTTATTGCAAAACCTCAATTTCTATACTTTTTACTCAGATAAAATTCGAACGGGTCCATTGAAAGGCCCATTTAGACCTGCTCGTCCGAAACCTCTACAAAAAGGACCGCAAAAAAGTTTTATTCAAATTTTAGGAATCCAAATATTCAATTAGGAGATTTTCAACAGAATTATATTGTTAAACCTCATTTTTTATACTTTTTACTCAGTTAAAATTCCAACGGGTCCATTGAAAGGCCCATTTCAACCCGCTCGTCCGAAACCTCTACAAAAAGTACCACAAAAAAGTTTTATTCAAATATTAGGAGTTCAAATGACTGATTAGGAGCTTTTCAACACAATTATATTGCAAAACCTCAATATATTTACTTTTTACTCAGTTAAAATTCCAACGGGTCTATTGAAAGGCCCATTTAGACCTGCTCGTCCGAAACCTCGACAAAAAGGAGCGCAAAAGAAGTTTTAATCAAATTTTAGGTGTTCAAATAATTGATTAGTAGCTTTTCAACACAATTATATTGCAAAACCTCAATTTCTGTACTTTTTAGTCAGTTAAAATTCTAACGGGTCCATTGTAAGGCCCATTTAGACCTACTCGTCCGAAACCTCTACAAAAAGGGCCACAAAACAAGTTTTAATCAAAATATAGGAGATCATGTAATTGATTAGGAGATTTTCAACACACTTATATTGCAAAACCTCAATTTATGTACTTTTTACTCAGTTAAAATTCCAACGTGTCCATTGAAAGGCCGATTTAGACCTGCTCGTCCGAAACCTCGACAAAACGACCACAAAACAAGTTTTAATCAAATTTTAGGAGTTCAAATAATTGATTAGGAGCTTTTGAACACAATTTTATTGCAAAACCTCAATTTCTATACTTTTTACTCAGATAAAATTCCAACGGGTCCATTGAAAGGCCCATTTAGACCTGCTCGTCCGAAACCACGACAAAAAGCACCGCAAAATAAGTTTTAATCAAATTTTTGTAGTTCATGTAATTGATTAGGAGCTTTTCAACACAATTTTATTGCAAAACCTCAATTTCTATACTTTTTACTCAGATAAAATTCCAACGGGTCCATTGAAAGGCCCATTTAGACCTGCTCGTCCGAAACCTCGACAAAAAGCACCGCAAAACAAGTTTTAATCAAATTTTTGTAGTTCATGTAATTGATTAGGAGCTTTTCAACACAATTTTATTGCAAAACCTCAATTTCTATACTTTTTACTCAGATAAAATTCCAACGGGTCCATTGAAAGGCCCATTTAGACCTGCTCGTCCGAAACCTCTACAAAAAGGACCGCAAAAAAGTTTATTCAAATTTTAGGAGTTCAAATATTCGATTAGGAGATTTTCAACACAATTATATTGTAAAACCTCAATTTTTATACCTTTTGCTCAGTTAAAATTTCAACGGGTCCATTGGAAGGCCCATTTAGACATCATCGTCCGAAACCTCTACAAAAAGGGCCGCAAAACAAGTTTTAATCAAAATTTAGGAGATCATGTAATATATTAGGATATTTTCAACACAATTATATTGAAAAACCTCAATTTCATTACTTTTTACTCAGTTAAAATTCCAATGGGTCCATTGAAAGGCCCAATTACACATGCCCGTCCGAAACCTCGACAAAAAGGACCGCAGGACAAGTTTTAATCAACTTTTAGGAGTTCAATTATTTGATTAGGATATTTTCAACACAATTATATTGCAAAACCTAAATTTTTGTACTTTTTACTCAAATAAAATTCCAACTGGTCCAATGAAAGGCCCATTTCGACCCGCTCGTCCGAAACCTCTACAAAAAAGACCACAAAACAAGTTTTAATCAAATTTTTGGAGTTCATGTAATTGATTTGGAGCTTTTCAACACAATTATATTGCAAAACCTCAATTTTTGTACTTTTTACTCAATTAAAATTCCAACGGGTCCATTGAAAGGCCCATTTAGACCTGCTCAACCGAAACCTCGACAAAAAGCACCGCAAAACAAGTTTTAATCAAATTTTAGGGGATCATGTAATTTATTAGGAGATTTTCATCACAATTATATTGCAAAACCTCAAATTTTGTACTTTTTACTCAGTTAAAATTCCAACGGGTCCATTGTAAGGCCCATTTAGACCTTCTCGTCCGAAATCTCTACAAAAAGGGCCGCAAAACAAATTTTAGGAGATCATGTAATTGATTAGGAGATTTTCAACATAGTTATATTGCAAAACCTAAATTTATGTACTTTTTACTCAGTTAAAATTCCAACGTGTCCATTGAAAGGCCCATTTAGACCAGCTCGTCCGAAACCTCGACAAAAAAGACCGCAAAACAAGTTTTAATCAAATTTTAGGAGATCATGTAATTGATTAGAAAATTTTCAACACAATTATGTTTTAAACCCTCAATTTATGTACTTTTTACTCAGTTAAAATTCCTACAGGTCCATTGAAAGGCCCATTTAGACCTGCTCGTCTGAAACCTCATCAAAAAGGACCACACAACAAGTTTTAATCAAATTTTAAGAGTTCAAATAATTTATTAGGAGCTTTTCAAAACAATTATAATGCAGAACCTCAATTTCTATACTTTTTACTCAGTTAAAATTCCAACGGGTGCGGATAAATCATTTGCTCTTTGCGGACGACAGCATTGTTTTTGTCTGTAATTGCCCAACGGAAGTCAAGTGATTGAAGGAGATTCTTCGTTTGTATGACTCATCCTCGGGCCAATCTATCAACTTTTCTAAATCGACTGGCTTTTGTAGCTCTTCCTGCTCAACAGACTTCTCACAGGCCCTTCAGCATACTCTTGGAATCCGTTTGGTTGACGACCCTGGAACTTATCTGGGGGTCCCTCTTCTCGTTGGGAGGAACCGAACGTCCAGTCTTGGGTTTATTCGTGACAAGGTCAACTCACGCATGGCTAAATGGGATACTAACCTCCTTTCATATAGTGGGCGTGAAATTCTAATAAAATCAGTAGCACAAGCTTTACCTCAGTACGTCATGTCATGCTATTTGATTCCGCAAAACATTGTCGACGATGCGACACGCTCAATTCGTCGATACTGGTGGTCGGGCAGAAGTAACAAGAAAGGATGGCCAATGCTATCCTGGAATACCATGTGTACGCCCAAAGCCGCTGGGGGAATGGGCTTCCGTGACTTACGGGACTTTAACATTGCTCTTCTTGGGAAGCAAATCTGGCGACTGATTCACTCGCCTGATTCCCTACTTGCAAGGGTCCTGCGATCACGTTATTACCCCTCAGGCAATATTCTGGATGCAAAAGCTGACCAGCGCACCTCATTTGCCTGGCGAGGTATCTGGCATGTTGAGTGTGTAAAAGTTCTATTATTTACACCCTTTTTAACCCATATTTCTGCTGCATTCAAGCATCATTGCGTTGCATTTAGGTTAGTTTTTAGTAAAACATCACAAAAGGATTAAAAGCACGGATTCTACTGAAAGATGGCTATTTTTGCAGGTATCTGTCATAGTAGACGATGAAGGCAGGCGCAGGGCAGAGAAGCAGGAGAGCTGAACTGGACAAGCAGACGAAGAAGACGAAGCTATGATGGACCTGTCGTGACAGCATGGTGACAGCAGATTTATGAAGAGGAAAAGCAAAGTGGACCTCGATAGATAGAGAAAAATCTGCTCGTCTGTCGTGTGAAAGCCACATATTTTTCCAAGCCCCGGATCGAAAGATATGTCAAGCCAAAGCTCAAGGAGAGGAGATTCCTAAAAGCTAGGATGCGGCTGGAAAGTAGGAGACTTTAGAGATTTAGTCTTTATTAGAATCTTACTTTTAATTAAAGTTGTAATCCTTGTTACCTTAGAAGACTTGAGCCCAAAGCTTATATAAGGGCATAGATTTACCCTAGGAGCAGAACCGATTACCCCATAACCGAAACCTAAACCCCCTGCCGTCCACCCGTCACCGACATGTTCTAAATTCCCCCTAGGGCTACGGGTTGTTTTGTAAAGTAGTTGCAAGGGTTGCTTTGTTTTAGGATTTTTCAGTTCAATAAAATAAACTTCAAGTTCTCTTATTTTGGTTTTAACATCTTGCAAGAGCATCGGGAGAGCATTGTGAGGTTATCCATTTACTTAGCATCGGGAGAGTTAAGTATACGAAAGAAATAAGAGCGTGTTCTCTAGTTTATAGTTGAACCATCTCGTGCCTAGGGATAGGGCGAGGTTAAGTGGCTAAGGAAGAATTCATACACATCGGTGTTCATCCTTCGATTCACGCCGGGAGGTATCATCAAAGACGTGTTCATCGACAGACTTGTGCCTAGGGATAGGGCAAGGCAGATCTGGGATTCTTGCCAAACTTGAAGTACGGAGTTGGTGTGTCTGCTGCCGCGACAGCCAACGGACAGCCGCCGCGACAGGTGCTGTCCGCGACGGGAGCGACGACAGAACTGGAGATCCTAAGCAATTCAATACCTGCACTACCGAGCTATTCAATACCAACCCATTCTCTCTATCTTGATAAACTCAATCCTTTTATTTACGTTTTTATCTTATTATTCTCGTGACAATTCTAAACTATCTCTTTTACTTCGTGCAGTGAATTAAGGTGAAGTCATTAGCCCAATCCCTGTAGAGACGATATCCGATACTTCGTATCACTTTACTACTTGCGTCGTGTACACTTGCACTACAATTGCGATAGACTCTTTTACACGCAACAAGTTTTTGGCGCCGTTGCCGGGGATTGGCAACATAACTACATCTTTCTTTTATTGCACTTTTTGCTTTTATTTTTATTTTCGTTTTTATTTTTAGTTTTTCTTTAATTTTTCTTTTGTGTTTTCAACTCTTGCTTTTCACGAGGTTTTCTTGTTTATGCGCAGATCTAAAAGAGGTGAAGATCCTGAGTATAAATTAGATCCGGAGATCGAACGTTCCTTCAATCTCAAGAAACAACTTCGCCGACTTTTAGACAGAAACGAATATCTCGAAGAACAGCTAGAGAAGATGGGCCATAACCAACCTGCTGGTGGTTTCATACCACCCCTTGGCGATAATAACCCACCTGTCGTCGACCCGCCTGGGGCAGATAGACGACGATCATGTCGTGACTACATGCTGAACGATCATGTAGAGCTGGAGACCACGCTGCCGGACATATGTTGACAACTTCGAGCTTAAACCTGTCATGTTTAGTATGATCAACAATGCCGGGCAGTTCGGTGGTTCTGCGACAGAAGATGCTAGGGAGCATCTCAAAACGTTCCAGGAGATCTGTGGTTCGTTTAGACTGCCAGGAGTTAGTCCGGAGATACTGAGGCTTCGGTTATTCCCTCATTCATTGAGGGACAGAGCTAAAACGTGGTGGAATAAACTTACACCAGGTTCCATTATGACTTGGGCAGATCTAACTCGTGAATTTTTGTCTCGTTTTAATCCTTCGCATTTATTTGAGCGATTACGTAACGAAATTGCTACTTTTCAACAGGAAGATGACGAGCCGATGCACGAGGCCTGGGACAGATTTACTACTCTTCTACGGAACTGCCCAATGCATGGATTTCCTGTCTGGAATCAGGTAACGAAGTTTTATAATGCTGCTAACTTACAAACTCGCATTCGCATTGATTCTGCAGCAAATGGACTATTATTGGATAAAGATCCGGACGAGGCATTGCAAGTTTTGAAAAATCTAGCCAAGAATGAGGAGCAATTTCTGACAGCTAGAAGAGGGGGTAAACGGGTACTTGCTGTCAAGGACTATGAGGCCGACAGCACTATGAAATCACAGGTAGCATTCCTCACTAAAGCCATGAAACACTTATTGAATGAAGATGATTTACGAGGATTTGCTGTCGAGGAAGTTTGTGCTACTTGTGAGGGAAATCATAGTAGGGATGAGTGCCCTATAAATATAGAAGAGGGAAAATATGTTGGAAATTACAAGCCAAACTACAATTCCAACAACTACAACCCAAATTGGAGGAAGGATCCCAAATTTTCCTGGAGTAACCCTAACAATGCCCTGAATCCGCAAGCATATAATTAGAATCAGGGGGGTCCTAGATTGTTGACGCGACAACAACTGCCGCCGCAGAACCTGCCGCAGCACCTGCCGCCGCAGCAGCAACAGCAGCCACCACCTGCCACGAGTAGTGTATTGGAACAGACTCTGGCCACTTTTATGTCTCAGACCGGTACGTATATGGAGAATATAAATCAGTTTGTCAAGAAGACGGAAAATTTTATAGATAAAACCGAGATGAGGATGACAAACCATGAAGCTACATTGAAATCTCTAGACACACAAATGGGTCAGGTGTCGCAGCATATTAAGCCAAGGCAGAATGGAGGTTTCCCTAGCAATACTGAAAATGCTAGACCACCCCCACATGAGCAATGTAAGGCGATTACTACTAGGAGTGGGAAGAAACTACCAGGGCCGGAAAAAGAAGCTGATACAGAAAAGGAACCTGCATTGGATAAACCTGCCGAGGAAGCTGCCCCGACAGGTGATAAGCAGACTGCTGCCGATGAACCTGTCACGACAGCAGAAGCGATAGAGGAGAAAAAAGATGATTATCGTCCTCAGATTCGCATGCAGTGGGAAGGGCGTATTGCTGATTATCGTCCTCCACCACCTTTTCCTCAACGGATACAGCAAGCTAAGCATGAATCTCAACTTAAAAAGATTTATGATATTTTTAAACAGGTTCATATTAATATTCCGTTGTTAGATGCTGTTAGGGAGATGCCCGGTTACGCTAAATTTCTCAAGGATGTCATGTCGAAAAAATCTAAACTTGGGGAATTTGAAACGGTAAGGATGCAAGAAGGTTGCATGAGTATTCTTCATCGGCAGCCACCCCAGAAAAAGAAGGATCCGGGGAGTTTCCTCATACCTTGTGTAATCGGCGACAAATTCGTGGGTAAGGCACTTTGTGATCTTGGAGCTAGTGTTAATCTAATGCCCAAATTTGTTTTTCAGAAATTAGGTATTGGCAAGGCGCGGCCCACGACAGTTACCCTACAGCTAGCCGACCGCTCTTACGTTCACCCCGAGGGAAAAATTGAAGACATTTTGGTAAGAGTGGATAAGCTTATTTTTCCTGCTGACTTTCTTATTTTAGATTGTGAGGCAGATGAGAACGCACCAGTCATCCTCGGACGACCCTTCTTAGCCATGGGAAGATCATTGATTGATGTGGAGAAAGGAGAACTCACCATGCGCGTGAACGATCAAGAAATTAAGTTGAATGTTCTCCAAGCAATGAAACATGCCGATGTGGACGAGGAATGCAAAGCCATCATCGAGGTGACCTTTGATTACCCCTGCATCAGGTCGGGCTGCCGTGATATAAAATTTGGTCACTGCTGCGACAGCCACTTAAAGGCCTGTCACGACAGCAACAACGACAGCGACTCCTCTGAATTCGATACATCTGATACTGAAGGTCATGAGGAGGTAAACTGGTTAGACCATCGTCCAGGTAAGTTATTCGAACCCTTGAATTACACTTCGGATAACCATTTAATCCAAAAGCCCTCTACTGTTGAACCACCTGTCTTAGAACTTAAGCCCCTGCCAGGGCAACTTAAATATGCTTATCTTGGTTGTGATGACACACTGCCCGTAATAATCTCTGCTAAGCTGCCGCAGGAACAGGAACGACAACTGATCGACATGTTGAGGCAGCATAAAAGGGCGATAGGATGGACGATAGCAGACATTCAGGGCATTAGTCCGGCAATATGCATGCACAAAATCCTCCTAGAGGAAGATCATAAGCCGACTATTGATGCCCAAAGGCGGTTAAACCTTGCGATGAAGGAGGTAGTGCGTAAAGAGATAATTAAATGGTTAGATGCTGGTATTATTTACGCCATCTCCGACAGCAAGTGGGTAAGCCCGGTGAAATGTGTTCCCAAGAAAGGAGGCATGACCGTGATAACCAATGAGTTAATCCCAACCAGGACTGTGACCGGTTGGAGGGTTTGTATGGACTATCGGAAGCTTAATAAAGCTACCCGAAAGGACCACTTTCCTTTACCCTTTATTGATCAAATGCTTGATAGATTAGCGGGTAAACCTTACTATTGTTTTCTTGATGGTTACTCAGGTTATAACCAAATTGCTATTGCACCGGAGGATCAAGAGAAAACGACTTTCACATGCCCCTACGGAACATACGCATTTAGGATGATGCCGTTCGGCCTCTGTAACGCACCTGCCACCTTCCAAAGGTGCATGATGGCAATATTCTCCGACATGGTAGAGGACTTCCTTGAGATCTTCATGGATGATTTTTCCGTTTTTGGAGACGATTTTGAGAGCTGCCTCGGCAACCTTCAAAAGGTACTTGAAAGATGTGAAAAAGCTAATCTTGTTCTTAATTGGGAAAAATGCCATTTTATGGTAGATGAAGGGATAGTTCTAGGCCATAAGATTAGCTGTCGTGGAATAGAAGTCGACAGGGCAAAAATTGAAGTCATAGAGAAGCTGCCGCCGCCAACCACTGTCAAGGGCATTAGAAGTTTTTTAGGGCATGCTGGTTTTTATCGGAGATTCATTGCAAATTTCTCAAAAATCACCAAGCCTCTATGCCATCTTCTAGAGCAGAACCGACCCTTTGACTTTAATGAGGAATGTACTGAAGCATTCAAGGTTCTGAAGGAAAAGTTAGTGACAGCCCCCATAGTACAGCCACCAGACTGGACACAACCGTTTGAGATCATGTGTGATGCCAGTGATTATGCTGTCGGGGCAGCACTTGGGCAGCGCAAGGACAAGTTGTTTCATGTCATATACTATGCCAGCAAAACATTAAATGACGCCCAAGTGAACTACACCACCACAGAAAAGGAGCTGTTAGCTGTGGTGTTCTCCATCGACAAGTTTCGTTCTTACATACTTGGAACGAAGGTAATAATACACACCGACCATTCTGCCCTCAAGTATTTGTTCGCAAAAAAGGATACGAAGCCCAGGTTGATAAGATGGATTTTGCTATTACAAGAGTTCGACCTTGAAATCAAAGACAAAAAGGGGACAGAAAATCAGGTGGCAGATCACTTGTCGAGGTTGGAGACGGGACAGAGTCTACCTTTAGATGAGACACACATATTGGAGACCTTCCCAGATGAGCAGCTCTTTGCTGCCGCAATAGCTGTCGCGACAGCCATGGCGGCAGGTAAGTCTTCTAACCTTCCCTGGTATGCTGATTTCGTTAATTTTATTGTTAGCGGAATATTACCTTCTGATCTTACTTATCAAGCCAGGAAGAGGTTTCAAAATGATGTTAAACATTATTATTGGGACGAACCTCTTCTTTTCAAAATGTGCGCAGATCAGGTTATAAGGAGGTGTGTACCACAAGAAGAACAAGAAGACATTCTCCATCACTGTCATGCTTCACAATATGGAGGTCACTTAGGAGGCAATAAGACTGCTGCCAAGGTGCTGCAGTCAGGGTTCTACTGGCCGACACTATATAAAGATGCACAGGAATTTTACAAAAACTGTGACAGGTGCCAGCGGACAGGTAACATCTCGAGGAGAAATGAGATGCCACTGCAGAATATTTTAGAAGTCGAGATCTTTGATGTTTGGGGGATTGATTTTATGGGACCTTTTCCATCTTCGTGTGGAAATCTTTACATCCTCCTAGCAGTGGATTATGTCTCCAAGTGGGTAGAAGCAATCGCAACTCAAAAGAATGATGCCAAAACGGTCCAAAAGTTTTTGCACAAAAACATCTTTTCTAGATTTGGCATCCCTAGAGCGATTATCAGTGATGAAGGGAGACATTTCGATAATAGGGTAATTGCTGCCGCCTTAAAGAAATATGGTGTCAAGCACAGGATTGCGACAGCATACCACCCACAGACCAATGGACAGGCTGAGATATCCAATAGGGAAGTGAAGAACATTCTTGAAAAGATGGTTAAACCAACTAGGAAAGATTGGTCTCTACTTCTGAATGATGCATTATGGGCATACAGGACAGCTTTCAAAACTCCATTGGGCATGTCTCCATACCGACTGATTTATGGGAAAACCTGTCACTTGCCTGTCGAGATCGAGCACAAAGCATATTGGGCAATTAAGGCAGTGAACATGGACTTGGACAAGGCCGGCCAGAAAAGGTTATTAGATCTGAACGAGATTGAAGAATTAAGGACAATGGCCTACGACAACGCAAGGATCTACAAGGAAAAGACTAAGAAGTGGCACGACAAGAAACTGCTGCCACGACAGTTCTGCCCAGGGCAGCTTGTGTTGTTATTTAATTCTAGACTTAAACTATTCCCAGGAAAGCTAAAGTCTAGATGGTCTGGCCCGTTTCAAGTGGTTCAAGTTTTTCCCCATGGTGCCATCACAATTCAATCATTAAAGGACGGGCACCAATTCAAAGTCAATGGACAACGCCTCAAGCACTATCAGGGGACTGAAGCCCCAGGAATTCAGGAAGTGGTTACTTTAGGAGATGCCCCACAAGGCACCCCTAATTTAACCTAAGTTTTATTTTTATTTTTATTTTATTATTATTATTATTTATTAGGAATTAGATTTATTTTATTTAAATAATGTTTTGGTTTTTATAATTTCAGTTTTTAGGAAATAAAGGAGTCAAGAAGGAAAGAAGAAGTGGCCCAAGCCCACCGCCCATCCACCAGCCCAATACAGCCCATTTATGATAACCTGTCGTTTTGACTGCCGGCGCAGACAGACTTGACAGGCTGTCAACAGACTGACACTGCAGACGTAGAAGCGTGCGGCAGACGCACAGCAGACGCATAAATGCGTGTCAGACGCGTCAGACACGCTACATCCGATCTGCCGCCCCGTTATTCCCGCCTGCCGTTGCGGCATTAAATGGGCAGATAGACGACCGCTATATAACCCCTTCCCATTTTCATTTTTCATCACTTCTGTTTTTTCTCTCTTACTTTCTCCTATAGTTTTATCTGTTTTCTCTCTTTCACAGCCCTTGCAACCAAAATGTCGTCTACACAAACCCGTCGTAGCACTGCTGCCGCTTCTTCTTCAGCAGCAGCGTCACCCTTCGCCAACAAGGAATTATGGGAGGAGCGTGGCTTCATTTACAACAGAGATGCTCCTCATATGGGACTCCGGCCGTTCATTGTGAAGGCCATAACGGCACAGCTATGGGAGGACTTTGCCGAACAGCCGGCAGAGTTAAATGATACTTTGGTCCGGGAGTTTTACGAGGCCATCAACAGCAAAACGGCGACATCTGTCACCGTCCGAGGAGTGGAAGTACCCTTTACCGCCAACAGCATCAACCATATGTTCGGCCTTTTCTTTGGCCCCGATGATGATGCTCACCAAAAATTTGTAGACACCCTTGATGCTGCTGCCTATGAGGCTGTCATGGCGGAGCTGACAGAAGCTGGTACGACATGGACCACCAGCAAGAAGAACCCCCACTCCGTCACTAGGGGGCAGCTCCTCCCCGAAGCAAAATTGTGGAACGCTTTCATCAAAAAGCGTATCCTGCCCTCGTCCCACCACACGACAGTCAACCGGCAGCGGCTGGCCCTCATTCACTCTATTATGCATGACAGGCCCATCAACGTGGGCAGGTACATGAGGGACAGCATCATCGACTGTGCCTTCCGCTCAGACTCACGACTCTGCCTGCTGTTCACCATCACTGCCCTCTGCCGATGTGCCGCTGTCCCAGAGGAGCCCTCCGACAAACTACACCAAGGTAATGGATGGACCGACAGTAACATCTCCAGCCTCATGGAGGTCGTAGCTGCAACACCCCTCAACGCCTTTGATCCAAATGCACCACCCGCAGACTCGGATGAGGAACCTGCCACCGAGCCTGCCCCTGAAGTTGCCACAGCCACCGCTCCAACAGACCAGTCGGCTCACATCCTTGCTGCTATCCTACGGATCGAGGAGCGGCAAATGGGTTTGATGACCTTCATCCGAGATTTCTCAAATGCAACGGTAAATTTCATTACTAATACTTTACATTATTCGGATGTCATCTTCCCCACCTTCCCCTCCCATTATTTCCATATCCCCTCCCCCACACCTACACCACCTGTTTCCCCCCATACACAATCTGCCACTTCCACACCATCCCCTGCCCCGACGGCAGCAGGCAGCCCTCCGGCAAACACCTCCCCTCGAGGAACCAAAAAACCTGTCACTGATGACAGCCCTCTTCTCCGGAGGAATTTGGAGAGGGACTTTACGAGGGTGAAAAGAATTAAGCACGTGGCAGATAAGAAACGGCTGCCCAAAGCCAGCACCACCACTAGCAGCAGCTGGGATAGTGGCAGCAGCTCTGATGTCCGGTTAGTGGAGCAACCTACCCCTCAACCTGCTCCTGAACCTGCCCAGCCCCCTCCACAGCGCAGACGCCGCCATCAGATCCGCGTCAGCAGCAGCAGCGAGGACAGTGATTGAAAATTTAAGTCTTTATTTTCCTCTTATTGCTGCCTGCCTTTATATTTTGTGATGTACTTTTTTCTTTCTTTTATTTTCTATGTCATTTTGCATTGAGGGCAATGCAACCCTTGAGTTTGGGGGTGGCAACCCTCCATCTTTAATGGAGTCTTTAGCACATCTTTTTATTAATTGTTGTTTCTTATTATTTATTTAAGTTCTCATAAAAAAAATCAGAAATATAAAACTGTTGGCTTAAAACTGTGAAGTTAGCTTACCTGTCATGACGGCTCTGTCGTGGCAACATCTTTAGGACAGGTTAAGGAAAAGTTTAGAGCCTTTCTATAGTTCTGAAAAACTTAAACACTCTTGTGACTGTTATATTGCTTAGATTTCTTTTAGCCAAACTAGAATAGGAAGCTTAGAACTTGAATAGCCCCTAGAGGTGCCTAACACTGGCTCTAGGAAAGCAGTTTAGTAAAAGAAAATCAAAAACCTAGAGGTGCCCGAAACCGGCTCTAGGAAGCTAACTAGAGGTGCCCAAAACTGGCTCTAGAAAAATTTAGCTTGAAAAATAGAAGAAAAAGAAGCATGAAAATGTGCCTTCTAAAAAATAAACTTTGGCATAAAAATTCGAGTCAAGAAGTTGAATATTCTAGTGAAACTAAGAGAGTCTTAGCATATAACTGTTCACAAGCATGCACACACTGCACGAGAGCTATAGGGAGATACCGGACAGATCCTAACCTTTCCGACAGGTTGCTGCCGCCATAAAGAATGAGCGGCGGGTAAGGGACAGTTCACTGTTTGAAGGCCAACACAAAAAAATTTTCATTTTTTCTTTCTTCATTGCTTGAGGGCAAGCAAAAACTTGAGTTTGGGGGTGTGTTGAGTGTGTAAAAGTTCTATTATTTACACCCTTTTTAACCCATATTTCTGCTGCATTCAAGCATCATTGCGTTGCATTTAGGTTAGTTTTTAGTAAAACATCACAAAAGGATTAAAAGCATGGATTCTACTGAAAGATGGCTATTTTTGCAGGTATCTGTCATAGTAGACGATGAAGGCAGGCGCAGGGCAGAGAAGCAGGAGAGCTGAACTGGACAAGCAGACGAAGAAGACGAAGCTGTCATGGACCTGTCGTGACAGCATGGTGACAGCAGATTTATGAAGAGGAAAAGCAAAGTGGACCTCGATAGATAGAGAAAAATCTGCTCGTCTGTCGTGTGAAAGCCACATATTTTTCCAAGCCCCGGATCGAAAGATTTGTCAAGCCAAAGCTCAAGGAGAGGAGATTCCTAAAAGCTAGGATGCGGCTGGAAAGTAGGAGACTTTAGAGATTTAGTCTTTATTAGAATCTTACTTTTAATTAAAGTTGTAATCCTTGTTACCTTAGAAGACTTGAGCCCAAAGCTTATATAAGGGCATAGATTTACCCTAGGAGCATAATCGATTACCCCATAATCGAAACCTAAACCCCCTGCCGTCCACCCGTCACCGACATGTTCTAAATTCCCCCTAGGGCTACGGGTTGTTTTGTAAAGTAGTTGCAAGGGTTGCTTTGTTTTAGGATTTTTCAGTTCAATAAAATAAACTTCAAGTTCTCTTATTTTGGTTTTAACATCTTGCAAGAGCATCGGGAGAGCATTGTGAGGTTATCCATTTACTTAGCATCGGGAGAGTTAAGTATACGAAAGAAATAAGAGCGTGTTCTCTAGTTTATAGTTGAACCATCTCGTGCCTAGGGATAGGGCGAGGTTAAGTGGCTAAGGAAGAATTCATACACATCGGTGTTCATCCTTCGATTCACGCCGGGAGGTATCATCAAAGACGTGTTCATCGACAGACTTGTGCCTAGGGATAGGGCAAGGCAGATCTGGGATTCTTGCCAAACTTGAAGTACGGAGTTGGTGTGTCTGCTGCCGCAACAGCCAACGGACAGCCGCCGCGACAGGTGCTGTCGGCGACGGGAGCGACGACAGAACTGGAGATCCTAAGCAATTCAATACCTGCACTACCGAGCTATTCAATACCAGCTCATTCTCTCTATCTTGATAAACTCAATCCTTTTATTTACGTTTTTATCTTATTATTCTCGTGACAATTCTAAACTATCTCTTTTACTTCGTGCAGTGAATTAAGGTGAAGTCATTAGCCCAATCCCTGTGGAGACGATATCCGATACTTCGTATCACTTTACTACTTGCGTCGTGTACACTTGCACTACAATTGCGATAGACTCTTTTACACGCAACATGGCAAGCCTTGCAACGCTTGCAGCCGGGTTTTTTCTGGCGGCCTGGCGTTGATAGTCGTATACGTATCCATCGAGACCACTGGGGTAGGTCCGTTGGTCTCTCCTTTTTTGGTAATTATGAGGATAATAAGGAGATACCCTTGCGCTGTGGTGATTTTATGGTCCGCCATCACAACTCTTGGGACGAAAATAAAGTTCGGCAATACTTTGACTGGGATGATGCTGCCAACATATTGCACGTACCGATATCCGATGTACGTCGTGATACTTTACTGTGGGGCTTTCACGATACTAACATATATACAGTACGCTCTGGCTATCTCTTCCTGCGTAGGCCCTCACGGCCCCTTGAGCGCCCGTGCCCACTCTGGAAGATCATTGCTAAATCTAATACGCTTCAGAAGGTTCGCACCTTTGGATGGCGGGCAGGGCGGGGTGCTTTACCCACTGGTGAACGTCTTGCGGCTCTTGGGATGGGCACTGGCATGTGCCCGTTCTGTCCCTCGATTCTTGAAACTGCGATTCACGCATTTAGGGACTGTCCGGGCACTGCCGAAGTGCTAGGCCTTGCTGGCTTCCCCCGTGCGTTATGCGACAGCACGGCCACCTCAGTTACCCTCTTGCTAGAACAGGGAGCTATGCTTCTCTCTCGCGCACAATTCGATCTCCTCCTGACTACCTTGTGGAATCTATGGAACAGGAGGAATGACTGGGTCCATTCTCAGCGACTACAGCCCCCTTGGCTTACTCTGATGAACTCCCAGGAACTACTTCGCGACTACAGCTCGGCCAACTCAGACCATACCACGACGCGACCGCAGACGGAGCCAGCCCTTTCACAACCTGTATGGAGACCACCGCCCGCTAGGACGATCAAAATCAATGTCGATGGCACTTTCAACTCAGCTACGGGATCCGCTGGCATTGGCATTGTGGCTTGTGACGCCACTGGCGCTATCTTGCTCGGACGGGCTCTATACTTGGACGATACCACAGATTCTCAATCCGCGGAACTCCACGCTATCATCGCAGGAGTCACACTCGGTGCAGACGCTGGATGGCAAGGCTTTCTTCTTGAGTCAGACGCGGCCCTGTTGGTCAATAGGTTGTGTCACGCCGGCGAGGATGCCTCCACCCTACAGCGGCAGATTCAGACCGCTAGATCTTTCCTAGATACTCTACCGGGTTTATGTTTACATTATGTACCGCGCACAGCTAATGTTTTAGCTCACTATATCACCAATTGGGCCCTTCATTCTAAATCCTCTTTGTATTTCGGACTGGGCTTGCCCGATGCTTTGCAAACATTTGTATTGGTTGTTCACCAACCACCATGATTTATAATATATTTGGGCACTCTTTTCCCCTCTTAGGACCCTAACTGGGCCAGCCCAGTAAGGATTAGTGGGGTTTTTAATGAGGCCCTTTCCTCAAAAAAAAATTCCAACGGGTCCATTGAAAGGCCCATTTAGACCTGCTCGTCTGAAACCTCGACAAAAAGGACTGCAAAAGAAGTTTTAATCAAATTTTAGGAGTTCAAATAATTGACTATGAGCTTTTCAACACAATTATATTGAAAAACCTCAATTTTTATACGTAAACTCAGTTAAAATTCCAACGGGCCCATTGAAAGGCCAATTTAGACATGCTCGTCCGAAACCTCTACAAAAAGGACCGCAAAAAAGTTTATTCAAATTTTAGGAGTTCAAATAATTGATTAGGAGCTTTTCAACACAATTATATTGCAAAACCTCAATTTCTGTACTTTTTACTCAGTTAAAATTTCAACGGGTCCATTGAAAGGCCCATTTTAACCTGCTCGTCCGAAACCTCTACAAAAAGGACCGCAAAAAAGTTTTATTCAAACTTTAGGAGTTCAAATAATTGATTAGGAGATTTTCAACACAATTATATTGCAAAACCTAAACTTATGTACTTTTTACTCAGTTAAAATTCCAACGGGTCCATTGTAAGGCACATTTAGACCTCCTCGTCCGAAACCTCTACAAAAAGGGTCGCAAAACAAGTTTTAATCAAATTTTAGGAGATCATGTAATTGATTAGGAGATTTTCAACACAATTATATTGCAAAACCTCAATTTATGTACTTTTTACTCAGTTAAAATTCAGACGGGTCCATTGAAAGGCCCATTTAGACAAGCTCGTCCGTAACCTCGACAAAAAGGACCGGAAAACAAGTTTTAATCAAATTTTAGGAGATCATGTAATTGATTAGGATATTTTTAACATAATTATATTGCAAAACCTCAATTTCTGTACTTTTTACTTAGTTAAAATTCCAATGGGTCCATTGAAAGGCCCATTTAGACCTGCTCGTCTGAAACCTCGACAAAAAGGATCGCACAACAAGTTTTAATCAAATTTTAGGAGTTAAAAATATTGATTAGGAGCTTTTCAACACAATTATATTGCAAAACCTCAATTTATTTACTTTTTACTCAGTTAAAATTCCAACGGGTCTATTGAAAAGCCCATTTAGACTAACTCGTCCAAAACCTCGACAAAAAGGACCACAAAAGAAATTTTAATCAAATTTTAGGTGTTCAAATAATTGATTAGTAGCTTTTCAACACAATTATATTGCAAAACCTCAATTTCTGTACTTTTTACTCAGTTAAAATTCCAACGGGTCCATTGTAAGGACCATTTAGACCTGCTCGTCCGAAACCTCTACGAAAAGGGCCACAAAACAAGTTTTAATCAAAATATAGGAGATCATGTAATTGATTAGGAGATTTTCAACACACTTATGTTGCAAAAACTCATTTTCTGTACTTTTTACTCAGTTAAAATTCCAACGGGCCCATTGAAAGGCCCATTTAGACTTGCTCGTCCGAAACCTAGACAAAAAGGACATCAATAAAGTTTTATTCAAATTTTAGGAGTTCAAATAATCGATTTGGAGATTTTCAACACAATTATATAGTAAAACCTCAATTTTTATACCTTTTACTCAGTTAAAATTCCAACGGGTCCATTGAAAGGCCCATTTAGACCTCCTCGTCCGAAACCTCTACAAAAAGGGATGCAAAACAAGTTTTAATCAAAATTTAGGAGATCATGTAATTGATTAGGAGATTTTCAACACAATTATATTGAAAAACCTCAATTTCTTTACTTTTTACTCAGTTAAAATTCCAACTGATCCATTGAAAGGCCCATTTAGACCAGCTCGTCCGAAACCTCGACAAAAAGGACCACAAAACAAGTTTTAATCAAATTTTAGGAGTTCAAATAATTGATTAGGACCTTTTCAACACAATTATATTGAAAAACCTCAATTTTTATACTTTTTACTCAGTTAAAATTCCAACGGGCCCATTGAAAGGCCCATTTAGACCCGCTCGTCCGAAACCTCTACAAAAAGGACCGTAAAAAAGTTTTCTTCAAATTTTAGGAGTTCAAATAATTGATTAAAAGCTTTTCAACACAATCATATTGCAAAACCTCAATTTCTGTACTTTTTACTAAGTTAAAATTCCAACGGGTCCATTGAAAGGCCCATTTAGACCTACTCGTCTGAAACCTCGACAAAAAGGAATGCACAACAAGTTTTAATCAAATTTTAGGAGTTCAAATAATTTATTAGGATCTTTTCAACACAATTATATTGCAAAACCTCAATTTATTTACTTTTTACTCAGTTAAAAATCGAACGGGTCCGTTGAAATGCCCATTTAAACCTGCTCGTCCGAAACCTCGACAAAAAGTTCCGCAAAAGAAGTTTTAATCAAATTTTAGGTATTCAAATAATTGATTAGTAGCTTTTCAACACAATTATATTGCAAAACCTCAATTTCTGTACTTTTTACTAAGTTAAAATTCCAACGGGTCCATTGAAAGGCCCATTTAGACATGCTCGTCCGAAACCTCGACAAAAAGGACCGCAAAACAAGTTTTAATCAAATTTTAGGAGATCATGTAATTGATTACGAGATTTTCAACACACTTATATTGCAAAACCTCAATTTATGTACTTTTTACTCAGTTAAAATTCCAACGGGCCCATTGAAAGGCCCATTTAGACCCGCTCGTCCGAAACCTCGACAAAAACAACCACAAAACAAGTTTTAATCAAATTTCAGGAGCTCAAATAATTGATTAGGTGCTTTTCAGCACAATTTTATTGCAAAACCTCAATTTCTATACTTTTTACTCAGATAAAGTTCCAACGGGTCCATCGAAAGGACCATTTAGACCTCATCGTCCGAAACCTCTTCAAAAAGGGCCGCAAAACAAGTTTTAATCAAAATTTAGGAGACCATGTAATTGATTAGGGGATTTTCAACACAATTATATTGAAAAACCTCAATTTCTTTACTTTTTACTCAGTTAAAATTCCAACGGGTCCATTGAAAGGCCCATTTAGACATGCTCGTCCGATACCTCGACAAAAAGGACGGCAAAATAAGTTTTAATCAAATTTTATGAGTTCAATTATTTGATTAGGATCTTTTCAACACAATTATATTGCAAAACCTCAATTTCTGTACTTTTTACTCAATTAAAATACCAAGTAGTCCAATGAAAGGCCCATTTCGACCCGCTCGTCTGAAACCTCTACAAAAAAGACCACAAAACAAGTTTTAATCAAATTTTTGGAGTTCATGTAATTGATTAGGAGCTTTTCAACACAATTATATTGCAAAACCTCAATTTCTGTACTTTTTACTCAGTTAAAATTCCAACGGGTCCATTGAAAGGCCCATTTCAACCCGCTTGTCCGAAACCTCTACAAAAAGGACCGCAAAAAAGTTTTATTCAAATTTTAGGAGATCAAATAATTGATTAGGAGATTTTCAACACAATTATATTGCAAAACCTCAACTTCTGTACATTTTACTCAGTTAAAATTTCAACGGGTACATTGTAAGGCCCATTTAGACCTCCTCGTCCGAAACCTCTACAAAAAGGGCCGCAAAACAAGTTTTAATAAATTTTAGGAGATCATGTAATTGATTAGGAGATTTTCAACACAATTATATTGCAAAACCTCAATTTAGGTACTTTTTACTCAGTTAAAATTCCAACGGGTCCATTGAAAGGCCCATTTAGACCAGCTCGTCCGAAACCTCGACAAAAAGGACCGCAAAACAAGTTTTAATCAAATATTAGGAGATCATGTAATTGATTAGGAGATTTTCAACACAATTATATTGTAAAACCTCAATTGCTATACTTTTTACTCAGTTAAAATTCCAACGGGTCCATTAAAAGGCCCATTTTGACCCGCTGTCTGAAACCTCAACAAAAAGGACCGCACAACTAGTTTTAATCAAATTTTAAGAGTTCAAAAAATTTATTAGGAGCTTTTCAACACAATTATATTGCAAAACCTCAATTTCTATACTTTTTACTCTGTTAAAATTCCAACGGGTCCATTGTAAGGCCCATTTAGACCTACTCGTTCGAAACCTCTATAAAAAGGGCCACAAAACAAGTTTTAATCAAAATATAGGAGATCATGTAATTCATTAGGAGATTTTCAACTCACTTATATTGCAAAAACTCTATTTCTGTACTTTTTACTCAGTTAAAATTCCAACGGGCCCATTGAAAGGCCCATTTTGACCTTCTCGTCCGAAACCTCGACAAAAATGACCACAAAACAAGTTTTAATCAAACTTCAAGAGTTCAAATAATTTATTAGGAGCTTTTCAACACAATTTTATTGCAAAACCTCAATTTCCATACTTTTTACTCATATAAAATTCGAACGGGTCCATTGAAAGGCTCATTTAGACCTGCTCGTCCGAAACCTCTACAAAAAGGATCGCAAAAAAGTTTTATTCAAATTTTAGGAATTCAAATATTCGATTAGGAGATTTTCAACACAATTATATTGTGAAACCTCATTTTTACACATTTTACTCAGTTAAAATTTCAACGGGTCCATTGAAAGGCACATTTCAACCCGCTCGTCCGAAACCTCCACAAAAAGTACCGCAAAAAAGGTTTATTCAAATTTTAGGAGTTCAAATAACTGATTAGGAGCTTTTCAACACAATTATAATGCAAAACCTCAATTTATTTACTTTTTACTCAGTTAAAATTCCAACGGGTCTATTGAAAGGCCCATTTAGACCTGCTCGTCCGAAACCTCGACAAAAAGGACCGCAAAAGAAGTTTTAATCAAATTATAGGTGTTCAAATAATTGATTAGTAGCTTTTCAACACAATTATATTGCAAAACCTCAATTTCTGTACTTTTTAGGCAGTTAAAATTCTAACGGGTCCATTGTAAGGCCCATTTAGACCTGCTCGTCCGAAACCTTTACAAAAAGGGCCACAAAACAAGTTTTAATCAAAATATAGGAGATCATGTAATTGATTAGGAGATTTTCAACACACTTATATTGAAATCCCTCAATTTATGTACTTTTTACTCAGTTAAAATTCCAACGTGTCCATTGAAAGGCCCATTTAGACCTGCTCGTCCGAAACCTTGACAAAAATGACCACAAAAAAAGTTTTAATCAAATTTCAGGAGTTCAAATAATTGATTAGGAGCTTTTCAACACAATTTCATTGCAGAACCTTAATTTCTATACTTTTTTCTCAGATAAAATTCCAACGGGTCCATTGAAAGGCCCATTTAGACCTGCTCGTCCGAAACCTCGACAAAAAGCACCGCAAAACAAGTTTTAATCAAATTTTCGGAGTTCAAGTAATTGATTAGGAGCTTTTCAACACAATTATATTGCAAAACCTCAATTTCTATACTTTTTACTCAATTAAAATTCCAACGGGTCCAATGAAAGGCCCCTTTCAACCCGCTCGTCCGAAACCTTTACAAAAAGGACCGCAAAAAAGTTTTATTCAAACTTTAGGAGTTCAAATAATTGATTAGGAGATTTTCAACACAATTATATTGCAAAACATCAATTTACGTACTTTTTACTTAGTTAAAATTCCAACAGGTCCATTGTAAGGCACATTTAGACCTCCTCGTCCGAAACCTCTACAAAAAGGACCGCAAAACAAGTTTTAATCAAAATATAGGAGATCATGTAATTGATTAGGAGATTTTCAACACACTTATATTGCAAAACCTCAATTCCTGTACTTTTTACTCAGTGAAAATTCCAACGGGCCCATTTAAAGGACCATTTAGACCTGCTCATCCGAAACCTCGACAAAAATGACCACAAAACAAGTTTTAATCAAATTTCAGGAGTTCAAATAATTGATTAGGAGCTTTTCAACACAATTTTATTGCAAAATTTCAATTTCTATACTTTTTACTCAGATAAAATTCCAACGGGTTCATTGAAAGGCACATTTAGACCTGCTCGTCCGAAACCTCTACAAAAAGGACCGCAAAAAAGTTTATTCAAATTTTAGGAGTTCAAATATTCGATTAGGAGATTTTTAACACAATTATATTGTAAAACCTCAATTTTTATTCCTTTTGCTCAGTTAAAATTTCAACGGGTCCATTGGAAGGCCCATTTAGACATCATCGTCCGAAACCTCTACAAAAAGGGCCGCAAAACAAGTTTTAATCAAAATTTAGGAGATCAAGTAATAGATTAGGATATTTTCAACACAATTATATTGAAAAACCTCAATTTCATTACTTTTTACTCAGTTAAAATTCCAACGAGTCCATTGAAAGGCCCATTTACACATGCTCGTCCGAAACCTCGACAAAAAGGACCGCAAAACAAGTTTTAATCAACTTTTAGGAGTTCAATTATTTGATTAGGAGATTTTCAACACAATTATATTGCAAAACCTCAATTTCTGTACTTTTTACTCAAATAAAATTCCAACTGGTCCAATGAAAGGCCCATTTCGACTCGTTCGTTCGAAACCTCTACAAAAAAGACCACAAAACAAGTTTTAATCAAATTTGTGGAGTTCATGTAATTGATTAGGAGCTTTTCAACACAATTATATTGCAAAACCTCAATTTTTTTACTTTTTACTCAGTTAAAATTCCAACAGTTCCATTGAAAGGCCCATTTAGACCTGCTCGTCCGAAACCTCGACAAAAAGGACCGCAAAACAAGTTTTAATCAAATCTTAGGAGATCATGTGATTGATTAGGAGATTTTCATCACAATTATTTTGCAAAAGCTCAATTTCTGTACTTTTTACTCAGTTAAAATTCCAACAGGTCCATTGTAAGGCCCATTTAGACCTCCTCGTCCGAAACCTCTACAAAAAGGGCCGCAAAACAAATTTGAATCAAATTTTAGGAGATCATGTAATTGATTAGGAGATTTTCAACATAGTTATATTGCAAAACCCCAATTTACGTACTTTTTACTCAGTTACAATTCCAACGGATCCGTTGAAAGGCCCATTTAGCTCGTCCGAAACTGATACAAAAAGGACCGTAAAAAAGTTTTAATCAAATTTTAGGAGTTCAAATAAATGATTAGGATCTTCTTAACACAATTATGTTGCAAAACTTCAATTTTTATACATTTTACTCAGTTAAAATTCCAACGTGTCCATTGAAAGGCCCATTTAGACCAGCTCGTCTGAAACCTCGACAAAAAGGACCGCAAAACATGTTTTAATCAAATTTTAGGAGATCATGTAATTGATTAGGAAATTTTCAACACAATTATATTGTAAACCCTCAATTTATGTACTTTTTACTCTGTTAAAATTCCAACAGGTCCATTGAAAGGCCCATTTAGACCTGCTCGTCTGAAACCTCGACAAAAAGGACCAGACAACAAGTTTTAATCAAATTTTAAGAGTTCAAATAATTTATTAGGAGCTTTTCAACACAATTATAATGCAAAACCTCAATTTCTATACTTTTTACTCAGTTAAAATTCCAACGGGTGCGGATAAATCATTTGCTCTTTGCTGACGACAGCATTGTTTTTGTCCGTAATTGCCCAACGGAAGTCCAGCGATTGAAGGAGATTCTTCATTTGTATGAACCATCCTCGGGCCAATCTGTCAACTTTTCTAAATTGACTGGCTTTTGTAGCTCTTCCTGCTCAACAGACATCTCACAGACCCTTCAGCATACTCTTGGAATCCGTTTGGTTGACGACCCTGGAACTTATCTGGGGGTCCCTCTTCTCGTTGGGAGGAATCGAACGGCCAGTCTTGGGTTTATTCGTGACAAGGTCAACTCACGCATGGCTAAATGGGATACTAACTTGCTTTCATATAGTGGGCGTGAAATTCTAATAAAATCAGTAGCACAAGCTTTACCTCAGTACGTCATGTCATGCTATTTGCTTCCGCAAAACATTGTCGACGATGCGACACGCTCAATTCATCGACTGGTGGTCGGGCAGAAGTAAAAAGAAAGGATGGCCAATGCTATCCTGGAATACCATGTGTACGCCCAAAGCCGCTAGGGGAATGGGCTTCCGTGACTTACGAGGAATGGGAAGCAAATCTGGCGACTGATTCACTCGCCTGATTCCCTACTTGCAAGGGTCCTGCGATCACGTTATTACCCCTCCGGCAATATTCTGAATGCAAAAGCTGACCAGTGCGCCTCATTTGCCTGGCGAGGTATCTGGCAAGCCTTGCAACGCTTGCAGCCGGGTTTTTTCTGGCGGCCTGGCGTTGATAGTCGTATACGTATCCATCGAGACCACTGGGGTGGGTCCGCTGGTTTCTCCATTTTTGGTAATTATGAGGATAATAAGGAGATACCCTTGTGCTATGGTGATTTTATGGTCCGCCATCACAACTCTTGGGACAAAAATAAAGTTCGTCAATACTTTGACTGGGATGATGCTGCCAACATATTGCACGTACAGATATCCGATGTACGCCGTGATACTTTATTGTGGGGCTTTCACGATACTAACATATATACAGTACGCTCCGGCTACCTCTTCCTGCGTAGGCCCTCACGGCCCCTTGAGCGCTCGTGCCCACTCTAGAAGATCATTGCTAAATCTAATACGCTTCCGAAGGTTCGAACCTTTGGATGGCGGGCAGGGCGGGGTGCTTTACCCACTGGTGAGCGTCTTGCGGCTCTTGGGATGGGCACTGGCATGTGCCTGTTCTGTCCTTCGTTTCTTGAAACTGCGATTCACACATTTAGGGACTGTCCAGGCGCTGCGGAAGTGCTAGGCCTTGCTGGCTTCCCCCCGTGCGTTATGCGACAGCACGACCACCTCAGTTACCCTATGGCTAGAACAGGGAGCTATGCTTCTCTCTCGCGCACAATTCGATCTCCTCCTGACTACCTTGTGGAATCTATGGAACAGGAGGAATGACTGGGTCCATTCTCAGCGACTACAGCCCCCTTGGCTTACTCTGATGAACTCCCAGGAACTACTTCGCGACTACATCTCGGCCAACTCAGACCATACCACGACGCGACCGCAGACGGAGCCAGCCCTATCACAACCTGTATGGAGACCACCGTCGGCTGGGACGATCAAAATCAATGTCGATGGCACTTTCAACTCAGCTACGGGATCCGCTGGCATTGGCATTGTGGCTCGTGACGCCACTGGCGCTATCTTGCTCGGACGGGCTCTATACTTGGACGATACCGCAGATTCTCCATCCGCGGAACTCCACGCTATCATCGCAGGAGTCACACTCGGTGCAGACGCTTGATGGCAAGGCTTTCTTCTTGAGTCGGACGCGGCCCTGTTGGTCAATAGGTTGCGTTACGCCGGCGAGGATGCCTCCACCATTCAGCGGCAGATTCAGACCGCTAGATCTTTCCTAGATACTGTACCTGGTTTATGTTTACTTTATGTACCGCGCACAACTAATGTTTTAGCTCACTATATCGCCAATTGGGCCCTTCATTCTAAATCCTCTTTGTATTTCGGACTGGGCTTGCCCGATGCTTTGCAAACATTTGTACCAGTTGTTCACCAACCACCATGATTTATAATATATTTTGGCACTCTTTTCCCCTCTTAGGACCCTAACTGGGCCAGCCCAGTAAGGATTAGTGGGGTTTTTAATGAGGTCCTTTCCTCAAAAAAAAATTCCAACGGGTCCATTGAAAGGCCCATTTAGACCTGCTCGTCTGAAACCTCGACAAAAAGGACCGCAAAAGAAGTTTTAATTAAATTTTAGGAGTTAAAATAATTGATTATGAGCTTTTCAACACAATTATATTGAAAAACCTCAATTTTTATACTGTTTACTCAGTTAAAATTCCAACGGGCCCATTGAAAGGCCCATTTAGACATGCTCTTCTGAAACCTCTACAAAAAGGACCGCATAAAAGTTTATTCAAATTTTAGGAGTTCAAATAATTTATTAGGAGCTTTTCAACACAATTATATTGCAAAACCTCAATTTCTGTACTTTTTACTCAGTTAAAATTTCAACGGGTCCATTGAAAGGCCCAATTCAACCTGCTCGTCCGAAACCTCTACAAAAGGACCGCAAAAAAGTTTTATTCAAACATTAGGAGTTCAAATAATTGATTAGGAGATTTTCAACACAATTATATTGCAAAACCTCAATTTCTATACTTTTTACTCAGTTAAAATTCCAACGGGTTCATTGTAAGGAACATTTAGACCTCCTCGTCCGAAACCTCTACAAAAAGGGTCGCAAAACAAGTTTTAATCAAATTTTAGGAGATCATGTAATTGATTAGGAGATTTTCAACACAATTATATTGTAAAACCTCAATTTATGTACTTTTTACTCAGTTAAAATTCAGACGGGTCCATTGAAAGGCCCATTTAGACAAGCTCGTCCGAAACCTCGAAAAAAAGGACCGCAAAACAAGTTTTAATCAAATTTTAGGAGATCATGTAATTGATTAGGAGATTTTTAACACAATTATATTGCAAAACCTCAATTTCTGTACTTTTTACTCAGTTAAAATTCCAATGGTTCCATTTAAAGGCCCATTTAGACCTGCTCGTGTCAAACCTCGACAAAAAGGATTGCACAACAAGTTTTAATCAAATTTTAGGAGTTAAAAATATTGATTAGGAGCTTTTCAACACAATTATATTGCAAAACCTCAATTTATTTACTTTTTACTTAGTTAAAATTCCAACGGGTCTATTGAAAAGCCCATTTAGACTAACTCGTCCAAAACCTCGACAAAAAGGACCACAAAAGAAGTTTTAATAAAATTTTAGGTGTTCAAATAATTGATTAGTAGCTTTTCAACACAATTATATTGCAAAACCTCAATTTCTGTATTTTTTACTCAGCTCGCTCTGAATTTAGTTTGTTCCTCACTATCCTTTGGAACATTTGGAACCGGAGGAATGACTGGGTTCACTCCAAGCGTTTGCAGCCGCCATGGCTTACTCTTATGAACTCTAAGGAACTGTTACAGGACTACGACTCGGCAACCTCTCTTAACACCTCGACGCATCTACGGACGTAGCCAGCCCTTTCTCAACCAACATGGAGGCCGCCACTGGAAAGGAAGGTTAAAATAAATGTGGACGGTGCTTTCAACCCCGCTACAGGCGAAGCACGTTTTGGTGTTGTGGCTCGTGATGCTAGCGGCGCTATTCTCCGTGGTTGTGATGTTCACTGCGCAGGATGTCTAGACGCCTCCACTGCGGAGCTTCGCGCCATTGTCACGGGGGCTACACTTGGTAGGGATGTCGGCTGGTGCAGCATCATTATCGAGTCCGACGCTGCATTAGTCATCAACAAAATACGTTGCCTCGGCTCGGACGCCTCTCCTTTACGGCCACATATTGATGCGGCTCGCCCTCCTTTTGTATCTATTCCAGATTTAAATTTTCTATATGTACCGCGAGTTGCTAATGTTCTAGCTCATACTATTGTCAATTGGGCCTTGCACTCTAGGTCCTCCTTGTTTTTTGGGCCGGGCTTGCCCGATGTCTTACGCTCTATTGTACCGGTTGGTTTTCAACCCCCTTGATAATATATATATATATATATATATATTTGGGCACTCTTTTACCCTTTAAGACCCCCTCTGGGCTTGGCCTAGTAGGGATTAGTGGGGTTTTTAATGAGGCCTTTTTCTCAAAAAAAAAAAAATTCCAACGGGTCCATTGTAAGGCCCATATAGACCTGCTCGTCCGAAACCTCTACAAAAAGGGCCAAAAAACAAGTTTTAATAAAACTATAGGAGATCATGTAATTGATTAGGAGATTTTCAACACACTAATATTTGAAAACCTCAATTTCTTTACTTTTTACTTAGTTAAAATTCCAATTGGCCCATTGTAAGGCCCATTTAGACCTGCTCGTCCAAAACCTGGACAAAAAGGACCGCAAAAACAAGTTTTAATCAAATTTCAGGAGTTCAAATAATTCATTAGGAGCTTTTCAACACAAATTTATAGCAAAACCTCAATTCCTATACTTTTTACTCAGTTAAAATTCCAATGGGTCCATTGTAAGGCCCATTTAGACCTGCTCATTCGAAACCTCTACAAAAAGGGCCGCGAAACAAGTTTTAATCAAATTTTAGGAGATCATGTAATTGATTAGGATATTTTTAACACACTTATATTGCAAAACCTCAATTTCTGTACTTTTTACTCATTTAAAATTCCAACGGGTCCATTGAAAGGCCCATTTAGACCTACTCGTCGGAAACCTCGACAAAAAGGACCGCAAAACAAGTTTTAATCAATTTTTAGGAGTTCAAATAATTGATTAGGAGCTTTTCAACACAATTATAATGCAAAACCTCAAATTCTGTACTTTTTACTTAATTAAAATTCCAACGGGTCCTTTAAAAGGCCCATTTAGACCTGCTCGTCCGGAACCTCGACAAAAAGGACCGTAGAAAAGTTTTATTAAAATTTTAGGAGTTCAAATAATTTATTAGTAGCTTTTCAACACAATTATATTTCAAAACCTCGATTTATGTACTTTTTACTTAGTTAAGATTCCAACGGGTTCATTGTAAGGCCCATTTAGATGTGCTCGTCCGAAACCTCTACTAAAAGGGCCGCAAAACAAGTTTTAATCAAATTTTAGGAGATCATGTAATTTATTAGGAGATTTTTAACACACTTATATTGCTAAATCACAATTTTTGTACTTCTTACTCAGTTAAATATCCAACGGGTCCAATGAAAGGCCCATTTAGACATGCTCGTCCGAAACTTCGACAAAAAGGACGGCAAAACAAGTTCTAATCAAATTTTCAGAGTTCAAATAATTAATTAGGATCTTTTCAACACAATTATATTCAAAAACCTAAATTTTTAAACTTTTTACTCAGTTAAAATTCCAAAGGGCCAATTGAATGGCCCGTTTAGACCTGCTCGTCTCAAACCTCTACAAAAAGGACCACAAAACAAGTTTTAATCAAATTTTAGGAGTTCATGTAATTGATTAGGATCTTTTCAACACAATTATCTTGCAAAACCTCAATTTCTGTAATTTTTACTCAGTTAAAATTCCAACGGTCCATTGAAAGGCCCATTTAGACCTGCTCGTCCGAAACCTAGACAAAAAGGACCGCAAAACAAGTTTTAATCGAATTATAGGAGTTCAAATAATTGATTATGAGCTTTTCAACGGGCCCATTGAAAGGCCTATTTAGACCAGCTCGTCCGAAACATCGACAAAAAGGACTGCAAAACAAGTTTTATTCAAATTTTAGGAGTTCAAATAATTGAATAGTAGCTTTTCAACACAATTATATTGCAAAATCTCAATTTCTATACTTTTTACTCTGTTAAAATTCCAATGGGTCCATTGTAAGGCCCATTTAAACCTGCTCGTTCGAAACCTCTACAAAAAGGGTCGCGAAACAAGTTTGAATCAAATTTTAGGAGATCTTGTAATATATTAGGAGATTTTTAACACACTCATATTGAAAAACCTAAATTTCTGTAGTTATTACTCAGTTAAAATTCCAACGGGTCCATTGAAAGGCCCATTTAGACCTGCTCGTCGGAAACCTCGACAAAAAGGACCGCAAAACAAGTTTTAATCAATTTTTAGGAGTTCAAATAATTGATTAGGAGATTTTACACACAATTATATTGCAAAACCTCAATTTATTTACTTTTTACTCAGTTAAAATTCCAACGGGTCCATTGAAAGGCCCATTTAGACATGCTCGTCCGAAACCTCGACAAAAAGGACCGCAAAAGAAGTTTTAATTAAATTTTAGGTGTTCAATTAATTGATTACTAGCTTTTCAACACACTTATATTGCAAAACCTCAATTTCTGTACTTTTTAATCAAATTTTCGGAGTTCAAATAATTAATTAGGATCTTTTCAACATAATTATATTCAAAAACCTCAATTTTTAAACTTTTCACTCAGTTAAAATTCCAAAGGGCCAGTTGAATGGCCCGTTTAGACCTGCTCGTCTCAAACCTCTACAAAAAGAACCACAAAACAAGTTTTAATCAAATTTTAGGAGTTCATGTAATTGATTAGGAGCTTTTCAACACAATTATATTGCAAAACCTCAATTTCTGTACTTTTTACTCAGTTAAAATTCCAACGGGTCCTTTGAAAGGCCCATTTAGACCTGCTCGTCCGAAACCTCGACAAAAAGGACTCCAAAACAAGGTTTAATCAAAATTTAGGAGTTCAAATAATTGATTATGAGCTTTGCAACACAATTATATTGCAAAACCTCAATTTTTGTACTTTTTACTCAGTTAAAATTCCAATGGGCCCATTGAAAGGCCCATTTAGACCTGCTGGTCCGAAACCTATACAAAAAGGACCGCAAAACAAGTTTTAATCAAATTTTAGGAGTTCAAATAATTGATTTGGATCTTTTCAACACAATTATATTGCAAAACCTCAAATCATGTACTTTTTACTCAGTTAAAATTTCAACGGGTCCATTGAAAGGCTCATTTCAACCCGCTCGTCTGAAACCTCTACAAAAAGGACCGCAAAAAAGTTTTATTAAAACTTTAGGAGTTCAAATAATTGATTAGGAGATTTTCAACAGAATTATATTGCAAAACCTCAATTTCTGTACTTTTTACTCAGTTAAAATTCAAACAGGTCCATTGTAAGGCCCATTTAGACCTCCTCGTCCGAAACCTCTACAAAAGGGCCGCAAAACAAGTTTTAATCAAATTTTAGGAGATCATGTAATTGATTTGGAGATTTTCAACACAAATATATTGAAAAACATCAATTTATGTACTTGTTACTCAGTTAAAATTCCAACAGGTCCATTGAAAGGCTCATTTAGACCAGCTCGTCAAAAACCTCGACAAAAAGGAACGCAAAACAAGTTTTAATCAAATTTTAAGAGATCATGTAATTGATTACGAGATTTTCAACAAAATTATATTGCAAAACCTCAAATTTCTGTACTTTTTACTCAGTTAAAATTCCAACGGGTCCATTGAAAGGCCTATTTAGACCTGCTCGTCTGAAACCTCGACAAAAAGGACCGCACAACAAGTTTTAATCAAATTTTATGAGTTCAAATAATTGATTAGGAGCTTTTCAACACAATTATATTGCAAAACCTCAATTTATTTACTTTTTACTCAGTTAAAATTCCAACGGGTCCATTGAAAGGCCCATTTAGACATGCTCGTCCGAAACCTCGACAAAAACGACCGCAAAAGAAGTTTTAATTAAATTTTAGGTGTTCAAATAATTGATTACTAGCTTTTCAAAACACTTATATTGCAAAACCTCAATTTCTGTACTTTTTACTCAGTTAAAATTCCAACGGGCCCATTGAAAGGCCCATTTAGACTTGCTCGTCCTAAACCTCGACAAAAAGGACCACAAAACAAGTTTTAATCAAATTTCAGGAGTTCAAATAATTGATTAGGAGCTTCTCAACACAATTTTATTGCAAAACCTCAATTTCTATACTTTTTACTCAGATAAAATTCCAACGTGTCCATTGAAAGGCCCATTTAGACCTGCTCGTCCGAAACCTCTACAAAAACGACCGCAAAAAAGTTTTATTCAAATTTTAGGAGTTCAAATAATTAATTAGGAGATATTCAACACAATTATATTGCAAAACCTCAATTTCTGTACTTTTTACTCAGTTAAAATTTCAACGGGTCCTTTGAAAGGCCCATTTCAACCCGCTCGTCCGAAACCTCTTCAAAAAGGACCGCAAAAAAGTTTTATTCAAACTTTAGGAGTTCAAATAATTTATTAGGATATTTTAAGCACCAATTTCTTCACTTTTTACTCAGTTAAAATTCCAACGGGACCATTGTAAGGCCCATTTAGACCTCCTCGTCCGAAACCTCTACAAAAAGGGCCGCAAAACAAGTTTAATCAAATTTTAGGAGATCATGTAATTGATTAGGAGATTTTCAACACATTTATATTGCAAAACCTCAATTTATGTACTTTTTACTCAGTTAAAATTCCAACGGGTCCATTGAAAGGCCCATTTAGACCAGCTCGTCTGAAACCTCGACAAAAGGACCGCAAAACAAGTTTTAAACAAATTTGAGGACATCATGTAATTGATTAGGAGGTTTTCAACACAATTATATTGCAAAACCTCGATTTCTATACTTTTTACTCAGTTAAATTCCAACGGGTCCATTGAAAGGCCCATTTAGACCTGCTCGTCTGAAGCCTCGTCAAAAAGGACCGCACAACAAGTTTTAATCAAATTTTAGGCGTTCAAATAATTGATTAGGAGCTTTTCAACACAATTATATTGCAAAACCTCAATTTCTTTACTTTTTACTCAGTTAAAATTCCAACGGGTCCATTGAAAGGCCCATTTAGACCTGCTCGTCCGAAACCTCGACAAAAAGGACCGCAAAAGAAGTTTTAATCAAATTTTAGGTGTTCAAATAATTGATTAGTAGCTTTTCAACACAATTATATTGCAAAACCTCAATTTCTGTACTTTTTACTCAGTTAAAATTCCAACGGGTCCATTGTAAGGCCCATATAGACATGCTCGTCCGAAACCTCTACAAAAAGGGCCACAAAACAAGTTTCAAAAAAAATATAGGAGATCATGTAATTGATTAGGAGATTTTCAACACACTAATATTTCAAAACCTCAATTTCTGTGCTTTTTACTTAGTTAAAATTCCAATGGGCCCATTGAAAGGCCCATTTAGACATGCTCGTCAGAAACCCCGACAAAAAGGACCGCAAAAACAAGTTTTAATAAAATTTCAGGAGTTCAAATAATTCATTAAGAGCTTTTCAACACAATTTTATTGCAAAACCTCAATTTCTATACTTTTTACTCAGTTAAAATTCCAACGGGTCCATTGAAAGGCCCTTTAGACCTGCTCGTTCGAACCTCTAAAAAAGGACCGCAAAAAAGTTTTATTCAAATTTTAGGTGTTCAAATAATTGATTAGTAGCTTTTCAACACAATTATATTGCAAAACCTCAATTTCTATACTTTTTTCTCAGTTAAAATTCTAACGGGTCCATTGAAAGGCCCATTTAGACCTGCTCGTCCGAAACCTCTACAAAAAGGGCCACAAAACAAGTTTTAATCAAAATATAGGAGACCATGTAATTGATTAGGAGATTTTCAACACACTTATATTGCAAAACCTCAATTTCTGTACTTTTTACTCAGTTAAAATTCCAACGGGTCCATTGAAAGGCCCATTTAGACCCGCTCGTCCGAAACCTCGACAAAAACGACCACAAAACAATTTTTAATCAAATTTTCGGAGTTCAAATAATTAATTAGGATCTTTTCAACACAATTATATTCAAAAACCTCAATTTTTAAACTTTTCACTCAGTTAAAATTCCAAAGGGCCAATTGAATGGCCCGTTTAGACCTGCTCGTCTCAAACCTCTACAAAAGAACCACAAAACAAGTTTTAATCAAATTTTAGGAGTTCATGTAATTGATTAGGAGCTTTTCAACACAATTATATTGCAAAACCTCAATTTCTGTACTTTTTACTCAGTTAAAATTCCAACGGGTCCTTTGAAAGGCCCATTTAGACCTGCTCGTCCGAAACCTCGACAAAAAGGACTCCAAAACAAGGTTTAATCAAAATTTAGGAGTTCAAATAATTGATTATGAGCTTTTCAGCACAATTATATTGCAAAACCTCAATTTTTGTACTTTTTACTCAGTTAAAATTCCAATGGGCCCATTGAAAGGCCCATTTAGACCTGCTCGTCCGAAACCTCTACAAAAAGGACCGCAAAACAAGTTTTAATCAAATTTTAGGAGTTCAAATAATTGATTTGGATCTTTTCAACACAATTATATTGCAAAACCTCAAATCATGTACTTTTTACTCAGTTAAAATTTCAACGGGTCCATTGAAAGGCCCATTTCAACCCGCTCGTCCGAAACCTCTACAAAAAGGACCGCAAAAAAGTTTTATTAAAACTTTAGGAGTTCAAATAATTGATTAGGAGATTTTCAACAGAATTATATTGCAAAACCTCAATTTCTGTACTTTTTACTCAGTTAAAATTCAAACAGGTCCATTGTAAGGCCCATTTAGACCTCCTCGTCCGAAACCTCTACAAAAGGGCCGCAAAACAAGTTTTAATCAAATTTTAGGAGATCATGTAATTGATTTGGAGATTTTCAACACAAATATATTGAAAAACCTCAATTTATGTACTTGTTACTCAGTTAAAATTCCAACAGGTCCATTGAAAGGCTCATTTAGACCAGCTCGTCAAAAACCTCGACAAAAAGGAACGCAAAACAAGTTTTAATCAAATTTTAAGAGATCATGTAATTGATTACGAGATTTTCAACAAAATTATATTGCAAAACCTCAAATTTCTGTACTTTTTACTTAGTTAAAATTCCAACGGGTCCATTGAAAGGCCTATTTAGACCTGCTCGTCTGAAACCTCGACAAAAAGGACCGCACAACAAGTTTTAATCAAATTTTATGAGTTCAAATAATTGATTAGGAGCTTTTCAACACAATTATATTGCAAAACCTCAATTTATTTACTTTTTACTCAGTTAAAATTCCAACGGGTCCATTGAAAGGCCCATTTAGACATGCTCGTCCGAAACCTCGACAAAAACGACCGCAAAAGAAGTTTTAATTAAATTTTAGGTGTTCAAATAATTGATTACTAGCTTTTCAAAACACTTATATTGCAAAACCTCAATTTCTGTACTTTTTACTCAGTTAAAATTCCAACGGGCCCATTGAAAGGCCCATTTAGACTTGCTCGTCCTAAACCTCGACAAAAAGGACCACAAAACAAGTTTTAATCAAATTTCAGGAGTTCAAATAATTGATTAGGAGCTTCTCAACACAATTTTATTGCAAAACCTCAATTTCTATACTTTTTACTCAGATAAAATTCCAACGTGTCCATTGAAAGGCCCATTTAGACCTGCTCGTCCGAAACCTCTACAAAAACGACCGCAAAAAAGTTTTATTCAAATTTTAGGAGTTCAAATAATTTATTAGGAGATATTCAACACAATTATATTGCAAAACCTCAATTTCTGTACTTTTTACTCAGTTAAAATTTCAACGGGTCCTTTGAAAGGCCCATTTCAACCCGCTCGTCCGAAACCTCTTCAAAAAGGACCGCAAAAAAGTTTTATTCAAACTTTAGGAGTTCAAATAATTTATTAGGATATTTTAAGCACCAATTTCTTCACTTTTTACTCAGTTAAAATTCCAACGGGACCATTGTAAGGCCCATTTAGACCTCCTCGTCCGAAACCTCTACAAAAAGGGCCGCAAAACAAGTTTAATCAAATTTTAGGAGATCATGTAATTGATTAGGAGATTTTCAACACATTTATATTGCAAAACCTCAATTTATGTACTTTTTACTCAGTTAAAATTCCAACGGGTCCATTGAAAGGCCCATTTAGACCAGCTCGTCTGAAACCTCGACAAAAGGACCGCAAAACAAGTTTTAAACAAATTTGAGGACATCATGTAATTGATTAGGAGATTTTCAACACAATTATATTGCAAAACCTCGATTTCTATACTTTTTACTCAGTTAAATTCCAACGGGTCCATTGAAAGGCCCATTTAGACCTGCTCGTCTGAAACCTCGTCAAAAAGGACCGCACAACAAGTTTTAATCAAATTTTAGGCGTTCAAATAATTGATTAGGAGCTTTTCAACACAATTATATTGCAAAACCTCAATTTCTTTACTTTTTACTCAGTTAAAATTCCAACAGGTCCCTTGAAAGGCCCATTTAGACCTGCTCGTCCGAAACCTCGACAAAAAGGACCGCAAAAGAAGTTTTAATCAAATTTTAGGTGTTCAAATAATTGATTAGTAGCTTTTCAACACAATTATATTGCAAAACCTCAATTTATGTACTTGTTACTCAGTTAAAATTCCAACAGGTCCATTGAAAGGCTCATTTAGACCAGCTCGTCAAAAACCTCGACAAAAAGGAACGCAAAACAAGTTTTAATCAAATTTTAAGAGATCATTTAATTGATTACGAGATTTTAAACAAAATTATATTGCAAAACCTCAAATTTCTGTACTTTTTACTCAGTTAAAATTCCAACGGGTCCATTGAAAGGCCTATTTAGACCTACTCGTCTGAAACCTCGACAAAAAAGACCGCACAACAAGTTTTAATCAAATTTTATGAGTTCAAATAATTGATTAGGAGCCTTTCAACACAATTATATTGCAAAACCTCAATTTATTTACTTTTTACTCAGTTAAAATTCCAACGGGTCCATTGAAAGGCCCATTTAGACATGCTCGTCCGAAACCTCGACAAAAACGACCGCAAAAGAAGTTTTAATTAAATTTTAGGTGTTCAAATAATTGATTACTAGCTTTTCAACACACTTATATTGCAAAACCTCAATTTCTGTACTTTTTACTTAGTTAAAATTCCAACGGGCCCATTGAAAGGCCCATTTAGACTTGCTCGTCCTAAACCTCGACAAAAAGGACAACAAAACAAGTTTTAATCAAATTTCAGGAGTTCAAATAATTGATTAGGAGCTTCTCAACACAATTTTATTGCAAAACCTCAATTTCTATACTTTTTACTCAGATAAAATTCCAACGTGTCCATTGAAAGGCCCATTTAGACATGCTCGTCCGAAACCTCGACAAAAAGGACCGCAAAAGAAGTTTTAATTAAATTTTAGGTGTTCAAATAATTGATTACTAGCTTTTCAACACACTTATATTGCAAAACCTCAATTTCTGTACTTTTTACTTAGTTAAAATTCCAACGGGCCCATTGAAAGGCCCATTTAGACCTGCTCGTCCGAAACCTCGACAAAAACGACCACAAAACAAGTTTTAATCAAATTTCAGGAGTTCAAATAATTGATTAGGAGCTTTTCAACACAATTATATTGCAAAACCTCAATTTCTATACTTTTTACTCAGATAAAATTCCAACGGGTCCATTGAAAGGCCCATTTAGACATGCTCGTCCGAAACTTCTACAAAAAGGACCGCAAAAAATTTTTATTCAAATTTTAGGAGTTCAAATATTCGATTAGGAGATTTTCAACACAATTATATTGTAAAACCTCAATTTTTATACTTTTTACTAAGTTAAAATTCCAACAGGTCTATTGAAAGACCCATTTAGACCTCATCGTCCGAAACCTCTACAAAAAGGGCCGCAAAACAAGTTTTAATCAAAATTTAGGAGATCATGTAATTGATTAAGAGATTTTCAACACAATTATATTGAAAAACATCAATTTCTTTTATTTTTACTCAGTTAAAATTCCAACAGGTCCATTGAAAGGCCCATTTAGACCTGCTCGTCCGAAACCTCGACAAAAACGACCGCAAAAGAAGTTTTAATTAAATTTTAGGTGTTCAAATAATTGATTACTAGCTTTTCAACACACTTATATTGCAAAACGTCAATTTCTGTACTTTTTACTCAGATAAAATTCCAACGGGTCCATTGAAAGGCCCATTTAGACCTGTCGTCCGAAACCTCTACAAAAAGGACCGCAAAAAAGTTTTATTCAAATTTTAGGAGTTCAATTATTTTATTAGGAGAATTTCAACACAATTATATTGTAAAACCTCATTTTTTATACTTTTTACTCAGTTAAAATTCCAACGGGTCCATTGAAAGGCCCATTTAGACCTCATCGTCCGAAACCTCTACAAAAAGGGCCGTAAAACAAGTTTTAATCAAAATTTAGGAGATCATGTAATTGATTAGGAGATTTTCAAAACAATTATATTGAAAAACCTCAATTTCTTTACGTTTTACTCAGTTAAAATTCCAACGGGTCCATTGAAAGGCCCATTTAGACCTGCTCGTCCGAAACCTCGACAAAAAGGACCGCAAAACAAGTTTTAATCAAATTTTAGTAGTTCAATTATTTGATTAGGAGGTTTTCAACACAATTATATTGCAAAACCTCAATTTCTGTACTTTTTTCTCAATTAAAATTCCAACTGGTCCAATGAAAGGCCCATTTCAACCCCTCGTCCGAAATCTCTACAAAAAAGACCACAAAACAAGTTTTAATCAAATTTTTGGAGTTCATGTAATTGATTAGGAGCTTTTCAACACAATTATATTTTAAAACCTCAATTTCTGTACTTTTTACTAAGTTAAAATTTCAACGGGTCCATTGAAAGGCCCATTTAGTCCTGCTCGTCCGAAACCTCGACAAAAAGGACGGCAAAACAAGTTTTAATAAAATTTTAGGAGTTCAAATTATTGATTAGGAGCTTTTAGACACAATTATATTGCAAAACATCAATTTCTGTACTTTTTACTCAGTTAAAATTTCAACAGGTCCATTGGAAGGCCCATTTCAACCCGCTCGTCCGAAACCTCTACAAAAAGGAACGCAAAAAAGTTTTATTCAAATTTTAGGAGTTCAAATATTTGATTAGGAGATTTACAACACAATTATATTGCAAAACCTCAATTTCTGTACTTTTTACTCAGTTAAAATTCCAACGGGTCCATTGTAAGGCCTATTTAGACCTCCTCGTCTGAAACCTCTACAAAAAGGGCCGCAAAACAAGTTTTAATCAAATTTTAGGAGATCATGTAATTTATTAGGAGATTTCAACACAATTATATTGCAAAACCTCAATTTATGTAGTTTTTACTCAGTTAAAATTCCAACGGGTCCATTGAAAGGCCCATTTAGACCAGCTCGTCCGAAACCTCGACAAAAAGGACCGCAAAACAAGTTTTAATCAAATCTTAGGAGATCATGTAATTGATTAGGAGATTTTCAACACAATTAAATTATAAAACCTTGATTTCTGTACTTTTTACTCAGTTAAAATTCCAACGGGTCCATTGAAAGGCCCATTTAGACCTGCTCGTCTGAAACCTCGACAAAAAGGACCGCATAACAAGTTTTAATCAAATTTTAAGAGTTCAAATAATTTTTTAGGAGCTTTTCAACACAATTATATTGCAAAACCTCAATTTCTGTACTTTTTACTCAGTTAAAATTCCAACTGGTCCATTGAAAGGCCAATTTAGACCTGCTCGTTCGAAACCTCGACAAAAAGGACCGCAAAACAAGTTTTAATCAAATTATAGGAGTTCAAATAATTGATTATGAGCTTTTCAACACAATTATATTGAATACCTCAATTTTTGTACTTTTTACTCAGTTAAAATTCCAATGGGCCCATTGAAAGGCCCATTTAGACCTGCTCGTCCGAAACCTCTACAAAAAGGACCACAAAAAAGTTTTATTCAACTTTTAGGAGTTCAAATAACTGATTAGGAGCTTTTCAACACAATTATATTGCAAATCCTCAATTTCTGTACTTTTTACTCAGTTAAAGTTTCATGGGGTCCATTGAAAGGACTATTTCAACCCGATCGTCCGAAACCTTTACAAAAAGGGCCGCAAATAAGTTTTGATCAAATTTTAGGAGATCATGTAATTGAATAGGAGATTTTCAACACAATTATATTGCAAAACCTCAATTTCTGTACTTTTTACTCAGTTAAAATTCCAACGGGTCCATTAAAAGGCCCATTTAGACCTGCTCGTCTGAAACCTCGACAAAAAGGACCGCACAACAAGTTTTAATCAAATTTTAGGAGTTCAAATAATTGATTAGGAGCTTTTCAACACAATTATATTGCAAAACCTCAATTTATTTACTTTTTACTCAGTTAAAATTCCAACGGATCCATTGAAAGGCCCATTTAGACATGCTCGTCCGAAACCTCGACAAAAAGGACCGCAAAAGAAGTTTTAATCAAATTTTAGGTGTTGAAATAATTGATTAGTAGCTTTCCAACACATTTATATTGCAAAACCTCAATTTCTGTACTTTTTACTCAGTTAAAATTCTAACGGGTCCATTGTAAGGCCCATTTAGTCCTTCTCGTCCGAAACCTCTACAAAAAGGGCCACAAAACAAGTTTTAATCAAAATATAGGAGATCATGTAATTGATTAGGAGATTTTTAACACACTTATATTGCAAAACCTCAATTTCTGTACTTTTTACTCAGTTAAAATTCCAACGGGCCCATTGAAAGGCACATTTAGACCTGCTCGTCCGAAACCTCTACAAAAAGGACCAGAAAAAAGTTTTATTCAACTTTTAGGAGTTCAAATAACTGATTAGGAGCTTTTCAACACAATTATATTTCAAAACCTCAATTTCTGTACTTTTTACTCAGTTAAAATTCCAATGGGTCCATTGAAAGGCTAATTTAGACCTGCTCGTTCGAAACGTCGACAAAAAGGACCGCAAAACAAGTTTTAATCAAATTTTAGGTGTTCAACTAATTTATTATGAGCTTTTCAACACAATTATATTGGAAACCTAAATTTTTATACTTTTTACTCAGTTAAAATTCCAATGGGCCCATTGAAAGGCCCATTTAGACCTGCTCGTCCGAAACCTCTACAAAAAGGACCGCAAAACAAGTTTTAATCAAATTTTAGGAGTTCAAATAATTGATTTGGATCTTTTCAACACAATTATATTGCAAAACCTCAAATCATGTACTTTTTACTCAGTTAAAATTTCAACGGGTCCATTGAAAGGCCCATTTCAACCCGCTCGTCCGAAACCTCTACAAAAAGGACCGCAAAAAAGTTTTATTAAAACTTAAGGAGTTCAAATAATTGATTAGGATATTTTCAACAGAATTATATTGCAAAACCTCAATTTCTGTACTTTTTACTCAGTTAAACTTCAAACAGGTCCATTGTAAGGCCCATTTAGACCTCCTCGTCCGAAACCTCTACAAAAGGGCCGCAAAACAAGTTTTAATCAAATTTTAGGAGATCATGTAATTGATTTGGAGATTTTCAACACAAATATATTGAAAAACCTCAATTTATGTACTTGTTACTCAGTTAAAATTCCAACAGGTCCATTGAAAGGCTCATTTAGACCAGCTCGTCAAAAACCTCGACAAAAAGGAACGCAAAACAAGTTTTAATCAAATTTTAAGAGATCATGTAATTGATTACGAGATTTTCAACAAAATTATATTGCAAAACCTCAAATTTCTGTACTTTTTACTCAGTTAAAATTCCAACGAGTCCATTGAAAGGCCTATTTAGACCTGCTCGTCTGAAACCTCGACAAAAAGGACCGCACAACAAGTTTTAATCAAATTTTATGAGTTGAAATAATTGATTAGGAGCTTTTCAACACAATTATATTGCAAAACCTCAATTTATTTACTTTTTACTCAGTTAAAATTCCAACGGGTCCATTGAAAGGCCCATTTAGACATGCTCGTCCGAAACCTCGACAAAAAGGACCGCAAAAGAAGTTTTAATTAAATTTTAGGTGTTCAAATAATTGATTACTAGCTTTTTGTTGCGTGTAAAATAGACTATCGCAATTGTAGTGCAAGTGTACACGACGCAAGTAGTAAAGTGATACGAAGTATCGGATATCGTCTCCACAGGGATTGGGCTAATGACTTCACCTTGATTTACTGCACGAAGTAAAGGAAATATTTTAGAAAGTTGTCACGAATAATAAAGTAAAAACGTAAATAAAAGGATTGAATTATCAAGATAGAAAGAATGGGCCGGTATTGAATTGCTCGGTAGTGTAGGTATTGAATTGCTCAGGATCTCCAGTTCTGTCGTCGCTCCCGTCGCCGACAGCACCTGTCGCGACGTCTGTCCGTTAGTTGTCGCGGCAGCAGACACTAACTCAGTACTTCAAGCTTGACAAGAATCCCAGATCTGCCTTGCCCTATCCCTAGGCACAAGTCTGTCGATGAACACGTCTTTGATGATACCTCCCGGCGTGAATCGAAGGATGAACACCGATATATATGAATTCTTCCTTAGCCACTTAACCTCGCCTTATCCCTAAGCACGAGATGGTTCAACTATAAACTAGAGAACACGCTTTTATCTCTTTCGTATACTTAACTCTCCCGATGCTAAGTAAATAGATAACCTTACAATGCTCTCCCGATACTCTTGCAAGATATTAAAACCAAGATAAAAGAACTTGAAGTTTATTTTATTAAACTTGAAAAATCCTAAAACAAAGCAACCCTTGCAACTACTTTACAAAACAACCCGTGACCCTAGGGGGAATTTAGAACATGTCGGTGACGGGTGGACGACAGGGTTTTGATTTCGGTTATGGGGTAGTCGGCTATGCCCTAGGTTTAATCTATGCCCTTTATATAAGCTTTGGGCTCAAGTTATCTAAGGTAACAAGGATTACAACTTTAATTAAAAGTAAGATTCTAATAAAGACTAAATCTCTAAAGTATCCTACTTTCTAGCCGCATCCTTGCTTTTAGGGATTTCCTCTCCTTTGAGCTTTGGCTTGACATATCTTTTGATCCGGGGCTTGGAAAATTATTTGGCTTCCACACGACAGACGAGCAGATTTTTCTCTATCTATCGATGTCCACTTCATTTTTCCTCTTCAATAATCTGCTGTCACCATGCTGTCGTGACGGGTCCATGACAGGTTCGTCTTCTTCAGCTGCTTGTTCAGTTCAGCCTTCCTGCTTATCTGCCCTTCGCCTGCCTTCATCGTCAACCTTGGCAGTTACCTGCAAAATACACCATCTTTTAGTAGAATCCGTGCCTTTTATATAATTGTGATATTTAATTGAAAACTATCCTAAATGCAATGCAATGATGCTTGAATGCAGCAGAAATATGGGTTAAAAAGGGTGTAAATAATAGAACTTTTACACACTCAACACTTTTCAACACAATTATATTGCAAAAACTCAATTTCTGTACTTTTACTTCAGTTAAAATTCCAACGGGTCCATTGTAAGGCCCATTTAGACCTGCTCGTCCGAAACCTCTACAAAAAAGGCCACAAAACAAGTTTTAATCAAAATATAGGAGATCATGTAATTGATTAGGAGATTTTCAACACATTTATATTGCAAAACCTCATTTTCTGTACTCTTTACTAAGTTAAAATTCCAACAGGCCCATTGAAAGGCCCTTTTAGACTTGCTCGTCCGAAAACCTCGACAAAAACGACCACAAAACAAGTTTTAATCAAATTTTAGGAGTTCAAATAATTGATTAGGAGCTTTTCAACACAATTATATTGCAAAACCTCAATTTCTATACTTTTTACTCAGATAAAATTCCAACGGGTCCATTGAAAGGCCCATTTAGACATGCTCGTCCGAAACTTCTACAAAAAGGACCGCAAAAATTTTTTATTCAAATTTTAGGAGTTCAAATATTCGATTAGGAGATTTTCAACACAATTATAGTGTAAAACCTCAATTTTTATACTTTTTACTCAGTTAAAATTCCAACAGGTCTATTGAAAGACCCATTTAGACCTCATCGTCCGAAACCTCTACAAAAAGGGCCGCAAAACAAGTTTTAATCAAAATTTAGGAGATCATGTAATTGATTAGGAGATTTTCAACACAATTATATTGAAAAACCTCAATTTCTTTAATTTTTACTCAGTTAAAATTCCAACAGGTCCATTGAAAGGCCCATTTAGACCTGCTCGTCCGAAACCTTGACAAAAAGGACCGCAAAACAAGTTTTAATCAAATTTTAGGAGTTAAATTATTTGATTATGAGCTTTTCAACACAATTATATTGCAAAACCTCTATTTCTGTACTTTTTACTCAATTGAAATTCTAACTGGTCCAATGAAAGACCCATTTCGACCCGCTCGTCCGAAACCTCTACAAAAAGGGCCACAAAACAAGTTTTAATCAAAATATAGGAGATCATGTAATTGATTAGGAGATTTTCAACACACTTATATTGAAAAACCTCAATTTCTGTACTTTTTACTCAGTTAAAATTCGAACGGGCCTATTGAAAGCCCCATTTAGACCTGCTCGTCCGAAACCTCGACAAAAACGACCACAAAACAAGTTTTAATCAAATTTCAGGAGTTCAAATAATTGATTAGGAGCTTTTCAAAACAATTTTATTGCAAAACCTCAATTTCTATACTTTTTACTCAGATAAAATTCCAACGGGTCCATTAAAGGCCCATTTAGACCTGCTCGTCCGAAACCTCTACAAAAAGGACCGCAAAAAAGTTTTATTCAAATTTTAGGAGTTCAATTATTTTATTAGGAGAATTTCAACACAATTATATTGCAAAAACTCATTTTTTATACTTTTTACTCAGTTAAAATTCCAACGGGTCCATTGAAAGGCCCATTTAGACCTCATCGTCCGAAACCTCTACAAAAAGGGCCGTAAAACAAGTTTTAATCAAAATTTAGGAGATCATGTAATTGATTAGGAGATTTTCAAAACAATTATATTGAAAAACCTCAATTTCTTTACTTTTTACTCAGTTAAAATTCCAACGGGTCCATTGAAAGGCCCATTTAGACCTGCTCGTCCGAAACCTCGACAAAAAGGACCGCAAAACAAGTTTTAATCAAATTTTAGTAGTTCAATTATTTGATTAGGAGGTTTTCAACACAATTATATTGCAAAACCTCAATTTCTGTACTTTTTTCTCAATTAAAATTCCAACTGGTCCAATGAAAGGCCCATTTCGACCCCTCGTCCGAAATCTCTAAAAAAAAGACCACAAAACAAGTTTTAATCAAATTTTTGGAGTTCATGTAATTGATTAGGAGCTTTTCAACACAATTATATTTTAAAACTTCAATTTCTGTACTTTTTACTCAGTTAAAATTTCAACGGGTCCATTGAAAGGCCCATTTAGTCATGCTCGTCCGAAACCTCGACAAAAAGGACGGCAAAACAAGTTTTAATAAAATTTTTGGAGTTCAAATTATTGATTAGGAGCTTTTAGACACAATTATATTGCAAAACCTCAATTTTTGTACTTTTTACTCAGTTAAAATTTCAACAGGTCCATTGGAAGGCCCATTTCAACCCGCTCGTCCGAAACCTCTACAAAAAGGAACGCAAAAAAGTTTTATTCAAATTTTAGGAGTTCAAATAATTGATTAGGAGATTTCAACACAATTATATTGCAAAACCTCAATTTATGTACTTTTTACTCAGTTAAAATTCCAACGTGTCCATTGAAAGGCCCATTTAGACCTCCTCGTCTGAAACCTCTACAAAAAGGGCCGCAAAACAAGTTTTAATCAAATTTTAGGAGATCATGTAATTGATTAGGAGATTTTCAACACAATTATAATGCAAAACCTCAATTTATGTACTTTTTACTCAGTTAAAATTCCAACGGGTCCATTGAAAGGCCCATTTAGACCTGCTCGTCTGAAACCTCGACAAAAAGGACCGCATAACAAGTTTTAATCAAATTTTAAGAGTTCAAATAATTTTTTAGGAGCTTTTCAACACAATTATATTGCAAAACCTCAATTTCTGTACTTTTTACTCAGTTAAAATTCCAACTGGTCCATTGAAAGGCCAATTTAGACCTGCTCGTTCGAAACCTCGACAAAAAGGGCCGCAAAACAAGTTTTAATCAAATTATAGGAGTTCAAATAATTGATTATGAGCTTTTCAACACAATTATATTGAAAACCTCAATTTTTGTACTTTTTACTCAGTTAAAATTCCAATGGGCCCATTGAAAGGCCCATTTAGACCTGCTCGTCCGAAACCTCTACAAAAAGGACCACAAAAAAGTTTTATTCAACTTTTAGGAGTTCAAATAACTGATTAGGAGCTTTTCAACACAATTATATTGCAAGTCCTCAATTTCTGTACTTTTTACTCAGTTAAAGTTTCATGGGGTCCATTGAAAGGCCTATTTCAACCCGCTCGTCCGAAACCTTTACAAAAAGGGCCGCAAATAAGTTTTAATCAAATTTTAGGAGATCATGTAATTGAATAGGAGATTTTCAGCACAATTATATTGCAAAACCTCAATTTATTTACTTTTTACTCAGTTAAAATTCCAACGGATCCATTGAAAGGCCCATTTAGACCTGCTCGTCCGAAACCTCGACAAAAAGGACCACAAAAGAAGTTTTAATCAAATTTTAGGTGTTGAAATAATTGATTAGTAGCTTTCCAAAACATTTATATTGCAAAACCTCAATTTCTGTACTTTTTACTCAGTTAAAATTCCAACGGGTCCATTGTAAGGCCCATTTAGTCCTTCTCGTCCGAAACCTCTACAAAAAGGGCCACAAAACAAGTTTTAATCAAAATATAGGAGATCATGTAATTGATTAGGAGATTTTTAACACACTTATATTGCAAAACCTCAATTTCTGTACTTTTTACTCAGTTAAAATTCCAACGGGCCCATTTAGACCTGCTCGTCCGAAACCTCTACAAAAAGGACCATAAAAAAGTTTTATTCAACTTTTAGGAGTTCAAATAACTGATTAGGAGCTTTTCAACACAATTATATTGCAAAACCTCAATTTCTGTACTTTTTACTCAGTTAAAATTCCAATGGGTCCATTGAAAGGCTAATTTAGACCTGCTCGTTCGAAACGTCGACAAAAAGGACCGCAAAACAAGTTTTAATCAAATTTTAGGTGTTCAAATAATTGATTATGAGCTTTTCAACACAATTATATTGAAAACCTAAATTTTTATACTTTTTACTCAGTTAAAATTCCAATGGGCCCATTGAAAGGCCCATTTAGACCTGCTCGTTCGAAACCTCTACAAAAAGGACCGCAAAAAAGTTTTATTCAAATTTTAGGAGTTCAAAAAATCGATTAGGAGATTTTCAAAACAATTATATTGTAAAACCTCAATTTTTATACCTTTTACTCAGTTAAAATTCCAACGGGTCCATCGAAAGGCCCATTTAGACCTCATCGTCCGAAACCTCTACAAAAAAGGCTGCAAAACAAGTTTTAATCAAAATTTAGGAGATCATGTAATTCATTAGGAGATTTTCAACACAATTATATTGAAAATCCCCAATTTCTTTACTTTTTACTCAGTTAAAATTCCAACGGGTCCATTGAAAGGCCCATTTAGACCTGCTCGTCCGAAACCTCGACAAAAAGGACCACAAAACAAGTTTTAATCAAATTTTAAGAGTTCAATTAATTGATTAGGAGCTTTTCAACACAATTATATTGCAAAACCTCAATTTCTATAATTTGTACTCAATTAAAATTCAAATGGGTGCAATGAAAGGCCCATTTCGACACGCTCGTCCGAAACCTCTACAAAATGGACCACTAAACAAGTTTTAATCAAATTTTCGGAGTTCATGTAATTGATTAGGAGCTTTTCTACACAATTATATTGCAAAAACTCAATTTCTGTACTTTTTACTCAGTTAAACTTCCAACGGGTCCATTGAAAAGCCCATTTAGACCTGCTCCTCCGAAACCTAGACAAAAAGGACAACAAAACAAGTTTTAATCAAATTTTAGGAGTTCAAATAATTGATTATGAGCTTTTCAACACAATTATTTTCAAAAATCTCAATTTTTATACTTTTTACTCAGTTAAAATTCCAACGGGCCCATTGAAATGCCCATTTAGACTAGCACGTCCGAAAACTCGACAAAAAGGACTGCAAAACAAGTTTTAATCAAATCTTAGGAGTTCAAATAATTGATTAGTAGCTTTTCAACAAAATTATATTGCAAAACCTCAATTTCTATACTTTTTACTCAGTTAAAATTCTAATGGGTCCATTGTAAGGCCCATTTAGACCTGCTCGTTCGAAACCTCTACAAAAGGGTCGCGAAGCAAGTTTTAATCAAATTTCAGGAAATTATGTAATTGATTAGGAGATTTTTAACACACTTATATTGCAAAACCTCAATTTCTGTACTTTTTACTCAGTTAAAATTCCAACGGGCCCATTGAAAGGCACATTTAGACTTGCTCGTCCAAAAACTAGACAAAAAGGACCGCAAAATAAGTTTTAATCAAATTTCAGGAGTTGAAATAAATGATTAGGAGCTTTTCAACACAATTTTATTGCATAACCTCAATTTTTGTACTTTTTACTCAGTTAAAATTCCAACGGGTCCATTGAAAGGCCAATTTAGACCTGCTCGTTCGAAACCTCGAAAAAAAGGACCGCAATACAAGTTTTAATCAAATTTTAGGAGTTCAAATAATTGATTATGAGCTTTTCAACACAATTATATTGAAAACCTCAATTTCTGTACTTTTTACTCAGTTAAAATTCCAATGGGCCCATTGAAAGGCCCATTTAGACCTGCTCGTCCGAAACCTCTACAAAAAGGACCACAAAAAAGTTTTATTCAACTTTTAGGAGTTCAAATAACTGATTAGGAGCTTTTCAACACAATTATATTGCAAAACCTTAATTTCTGTACTTTTTACTCAGTTAAAATTCCAATGGGTCCATTGAAAGGCCAATTTAGACTTGCTCGTTCGAAACGTCGACAAAAAGGACCGCAAAACAAGTTTTAATCAAATTTTAGGAGTTCAAATAATTGATTATGAGCTTTTCAACACAATTATATTGAAAATCTCAATTTTTATACTTTTTACTCAGTTAAAATTCAAATAGGCCCATTGAAAGGGCCATTTAGACCTACTCGTCCCAAACCTCTACAAAAAGGTCCGCAAAAAAGTTTTATTCATATTTTAGGAGTTCAAAAAATCGATTAGGAGATTTTCAACACAATTATATTGTAAAACCTCAATTTTTATACCTTTTACTCAGTTAAAATTCCAACGGGTCCATCGAAAGGCCCATTTAGACCTCATCGTCCGAAACCTCTACAAAAAGGGCTGCAAAACAAGTTTTAATCAAAATTTAGGAGATCATGTAATTCATTAGGAGATTTTCAACACAATTATATTGAAAATCCTCAATTTCTTTACTTTTTACTCAGTTAAAATTCCAACGGGTCCACTGAAAGGCCCATTTAGACATGCTCGTCCGAAACCTCGACAAAAAGGACCACAAAACAAGTTTTAATCAAATTCTAAGAGTTCAATTAATTGATTAGGAGCTTTTCAACACAATTATATTGCAAAACCTCAATTTCTGTAATTTTTACTCAATTAAAATTCAAATGTGTGCAATGAAAAGCCCATTTCGACACGCTCGTCCGAAACCTCTACAAAATGGACCACAAAACAAGTTTTAATCAAATTTTCGGAGTTCATGTAATTGATTAGGAGCTTTTCAATACAATTATATTGCAAAACCTCAATTTCTGTACTTTTTACTCAGTTAAAATTCCAACGGGTCCATTGAAAAGCCCATTTAGACATGCTCCTCCGAAACCTAGAATAAAAGGACCTTAAAACAAGTTTTAATCAACTTTTAGGAGTTCAAATAATTGATTATGAGCTTTTCAACACAATTAAATTGCAAAACCTTAATATCTGTACTTTTTACTCAGTTAAAATTCCAACGGGTCCATTGAAAAGCCCATTTAGACCTGCTCGTCCGAAACCTAGACAAAAAGGACCGCAAAACAAGTTTTAATCAAATTTTAGGAGTTCAAATAATTGATTATGAGCTTTTCAACACAATTATTTTCAAAAATCTCAATTTTTATACTATTTATTCAGTTAAAATTCCAACGGGCCCATTGAAATGCCCATTTAGACCAGCTCGTCCGAAACCTCGACAAAAAGGACTGAAAAACAAGTTTTAATCAAATTTTAGGAGTTCAAATAATTGATTAGTAGCTTTTCAAAACAATTATATTGCAAAACCTCAATTTCTATACTTTTTACTCAGTTAAAATTCTAATGGGTCCATTGTAAGGCCCATTTAGAGCTGCTCGTTCGAAACCTCTACAAAAAGGGTCGCGAAACAAGTTTTAATCAAATTTCAGGAAATTATGTAATTGATTAGGAGATTTTTAACACACTTATATTGAAAAACCTCAATTTCTGTACTTTTTACTAAGTTAAAATTCCAACGGGTCCATTGAAAGGCCCATTTAGACCTGCTCGTCGGAAACCTCGACAAAAAGGACCGCAAACCACATTTTAATCAAATTTTAGGAGTTCAAATAATTGATTAGGAGATTTTCAACACAATTAAATTGCAAAACCTCAATTTCTGTACTTTTTACTCAGTTAAAATTCCAACGGGTCCATTGAAAAGCCCATTTAGACCTGCTCGTCCGAAACCTAGACAAAAAGGACCGCAAAACAAGTTTTAATCAAATTTTAGGAGTTCAAATAATTGATTATGAGCTTTTCAACACAATTATTTTCAAAAATCTCAATTTTTATACTATTTACTCAGTTAAAATTCCAACGGGCCCATTGAAATGCCCATTTAGACCAGCTCGTCCGAAACCTCGACAAAAAGGACTGCAAAACAAGTTTTAATCAAATTTTAGGAGTTCAAATAATTGATTAGTAGCTTTTCAACACAATTATATTGCAAAACCTCAATTTCTATACTTTTTACTCATTAAAATTCTATTGGGTCCATTGTAAGGTCCATTTAGACATGCTCGTTCGAAATCTCTACAAAAGGGTCGCGAAACAAGTTTTAATCAAATTTCAGGAAATTATGTAATTGATTAGGAGATTTTTAACACACTTATATTGCAAAACCTCAATTTCTGTACTTTTTACTCAGTTAAAATTCCAACGGGTAAATTGAAAGGCCCATTTAGACCTGCTCGTCGGAAACCTCGACAAAAAGGACCGCAAACCACGTTTTAATCAAAGTTTAGGAGTTCAAATAATTGATTATGAGCTTTTCAACACAATTAAATTGCAAAACCTCAATTTCTGTACTTTTTACTCAGTTAAAATTCCAACGGGTCCATTAAAAAGCCCATTTAGACCTGCTCGTCCGAAACCTAGACAAAAAGGACCGCAAAACAAGTTTTAATCAAATTTTAGGAGTTCAAATAATTGATTATGAGCTTTTCAACACAATTATTTTTAAAAATCTCAATTTTTATACTTTTTACTCAGTTAAAATTCCAACGGGCCCATTGAAATACCCATTTAGACCAGCTCGTCCGAAACCTCGACAAAAAGGACTGCAAAACAAGTTTTAATCAAATTTTAGGAGTTCAAATAATTGATTAGTAGCTTTTCAACACAATCATATTGCAAAACCTCAATTTCTATACTTTTTACTCAGTTAAAATTCTATTGGGTCCATTGTAAGGCCCATTTAGACATGCTCGTTCGAAACCTCTACAAAAGGGTCGCGAAACAAGTTTTAATCAAATTTCAAGAAATTATGTAATTGATTAGGAGATTTTTAACACACTTATATTGCAAAACCTCAATTTCTGTACTTTTTACTCAGTTAAAATTCCAACGGGTCCATTGAAAGGCCCATTTAGACCTGCTCCTCCGAAACCTAGACAAAAAGGACCTTAAAACAAGTTTTAATCAAATTTTAGGAGTTCAAATAATTGATTATGAGCTTTTCAACACAATTATTTTCAAAAATCTCATTTTTTATACTTTTTACTCAGTTAAAATTCCAACGGGCCCATTGAAATGCCCATTTAGACCAGCTCTTCCGAAAACTCGACAAAAAGGACTGCAAAACAAGTTTTAATCAAATTTTAGGAGTTCAAATAATTGATTAGTAGCTTTTCAACACAATTATATTGCAAAACCTCAATTTCTATACTTTTTACTCAGTTAAAATTCTAATGGGTCCATTGTAAGGCCCATTTAGACCTGCTCGTTCGAAACCTCTACAAAAGGGTCGTGAAACAAGTTTTAATCAAATTTCAGGAAATTATGTAATTGATTAGGAGATTTTTAACACACTTATATTGCAGAACCTCAATTTCTATACTTTTTACTCAGTTAAAATTCCAACGGGTCCATTGAAATGCCCATTTAGACCTGCTAGTCGGAAACCTCGACAAAAAGGATCGCAAACCACGTTTTAATCAAATTTTAGGAGTTCAAATAATTGATTAGGAGCTTTTCAACACAATTAAATTGCAAAACCTCAATTTCTGTACTTTTTACTCAGTTAAAATTCCAACGGGTCCATTGAAAAGCCGATTTAGACCTGCTCGTCCGAAACCTAGACAAAAAGGACCGCAAAACAAGTTTTAATCAAATTTTAGGAGTTCAAATAATTGATTATGAGCTTTTCAACACAATTATTTTCAAAAATCTCAATTTTTATACTATTTATTCAGTTAAAATTCCAACGGGCCCATTGAAATGCCCATTTAGACCAGCTCGTCCGAAACATCGACAAAAAGGACTGCAAAACAAGTTTTAATCAAATTTTAGGAGTTCAAATAATTTATTAGTAGCTTTTCAAAACAATTATATTGCAAAACCTCAATTTCTATACTTTTTACTCAGTTAAAATTCTAATGGGTCCATTGTAAGGCCCATTTAGAGCTGCTCGTTCGAAACCTCTACAAAAAGGGTCGCGAAACAAGTTTTAATCAAATTTCAGGAAATTATGTAATTGATTAGGAGATTTTTAACACACTTATATTGCAAAACCTCAATTTCTGTACTTTTTACTCAGTTAAAATTCCAACGGGTCCATTGAAAGGCCCATTTAGACCTGCTCGTCGGAAACCTCGATAAAAAGGACCGCAAACCACGTTTTAATCAAATTTTAGGAATTCAAATAATTGATTAGGAGCTTTTCAACACAATTAAATTGCAAAACCTCAATTTCTGTACTTTTTACTCAGTTAAAATTCCAACGGGTCCTTTGAAAGGCCCATTTAGACCTGCTCGTCCGAAACCTCTACAAAAAGGACCGTAGAAAAGTTTTATTAAAATTTTAGGAGTTCAAATAATTTATTAGTAGCTTTTCAACACAATTATATTGCAAAACCTCGATTTATGTTCTTTTTACTCAGTTAAAATTCCAACGGGTCCATTGTAAGGCCCATTTAGACGTGCTTGTCCGAAACCTCTACTAAAAGGGCCGCAAAACAAGTTTTAATCAAATTTTTGGAGTTCATGTAATTGATTAGGAGCTTTTTAACACAATTATATTGCAAAACCTCAATTTCTGTACTTTTTACTCAGTGAAAATTCCAACGGGTCCATTGAAAGGCCCATTTAGACCTACTCATCGGAAACCTCGACAAAAAGGACCGCAAACCACGTTTTAATCAAATTTTAGGAGTTCAAATAATTGATTAGGAGCTTTTCAACACAATTAAATTGCAAAACCTCAATTTCTGTACTTTTTACTCAGTTAAAATTCCAACGGGTCCATTGAAAAGCCCATTTAGACCTTCTCGTCCGAAACCTAGACAAAAAGGACCGCAAAACAAGTTTTAATCAAATTTTAGGAGTTCAAATAATTGATTATGAGCTTTTCAACACAATTATTTTCAAAAATCTCAATTTTTATACTTTTTACTCAGTTAAAATTCCAACGGGCCCATTGAAATGCCCATTTAGACCAGCTCGTCCGAAAACTCGACAAAAGGACTGCAAAACAAGTTTTAATCAAATCTTAGGAGTTCAAATAATTGATTAGTAGCTTTTCAAAACAATTATATTGCAAAACCTCAATTTCTATACTTTTTACTCAGTTAAAATTCTAATGGGTCCATTGTAAGGCCCATTTAGAGCTGCTCGTTCGAAACCTCTACAAAAAGGGTCGCGAAACAAGTTTTAATCAAATTTCATGAAATTATGTAATTGATTAGGAGATTTTTAACACACTTATATTGCAAAAACTCAATTTCTGTACTTTTTACTCAGTTAAAATCCAACGGGTCCATTGAAAGGCCCATTTAGACCTGCTCGTCGGAAACCTCGACAAAAAGGTCCGCAAACCACGTTTTAATCAAATTTTAGGAGTTCAAATAATTGATTAGGAGCTTTTCAACACAATTAAATTGCAAAACCTCAATTTCTGTACTTTTTACTCAGTTAAAATTCCAACGGGTCCATTGAAAAGCCCATTTAGACCTGCTCGTCCGAAACCTAGACAAAAAGGACCGCAAAACAAGTTTTAATCAAATTTTAGGAGTTCAAATAATTAATTATGAGCTTTTCAACACAATTATTTTCAAAAATCTCAATTTTTATACTATTTACTCAGTTAAAATTCCAACGGGCCTATTGAAATGCCCATTTAGACCAGCTCGTCCGAAACCTCGACAAAAAGGACTGCAAAACAAGTTTTAATCAAATTTTAGGAGTTCAAATAATTGATTAGTAGCTTTTCAACACAATTATATTGCAAAACCTCAATTTCTATACTTTTTACTCAGTTAAAATTCTAATGTGTCCATTGTAAGGCCCATTTAGACCTACTCGTTCGAAACCTCTACAAAAAGGGTCGCGAAACAAGTTTTAATCAAATTTCAGGAAATTATGTAATTGATTAGGAGATTTTTAACACACTTATATTGCAGAACCTCAATTTATGTACTTTTTACTCAGTTAAAATTCCAACGGGTCCATTGAAAGGCCCATTTAGACCTGCTAGTCGGAAACCTCGACAAAAAGGACCGCAAACCACGTTTTAATCAAATTTTAGGAATTCAAATAATTGATTAGGAGCTTTTCAACACAATTAAATTGCAAAACCTCAATTTCTGTACTTTTTACTCAGTTAAAATTCCAACGGGTCCTTTGAAAGGCCCATTTAGACCTGCTCGTCCGAAACCTCTACAAAAAGGACCGTAGAAAAGTTTTATTAAAATTTTAGGAGTTCAAATAATTTATTAGTAGCTTTTCAACACAATTATATTGCAAAACCTCGATTTATGTACTTTTTACTCAGTTAAAATTCCAACGGGTCCATTGTAAGGCCCATTTAGACGTGCTTGTCCGAAACCTCTACTAAAAGGGCCGCAAAACAAGTTTTAATCAAATTTTTGGAGTTCATGTAATTGATTAGGAGCTTTTTAACACAATTATATTGCAAAACCTCAATTTCTGTACTTTTTACTCAGTGAAAATTCCAACGGGTCCATTGAAAGGCCCATTTAGACCTACTCATCGGAAACCTCGACAAAAAGGACCGCAAACCACGTTTTAATCAAATTTTAGGAGTTCAAATAATTGATTAGGAGCTTTTAAACACAATTAAATTTCAAAACCTCAATTTCTGTACTTTTTACTCAGTTAAAATTCCAACGGGTCCTTTGAAATGCCCATTTAGACCTGCTCGTCCGAAACCTCTACAAAAAGGACCGTAGAAAAGTTTTATTAAAATTTTAGGAGTTCAAATAATTTATTAGTAGCTTTTCAACACAATTATATTGCAAAACCTCGATTTATGTTCTTTTTACTCAGTTAAAATTCCAACGGGTCCATTGTAAGGCCCATTTAGACGTGCTTGTCCGAAACCTCTACTAAAAGGGCCGCAAAACAAGTTTTAATCAAATTTTTGGAGTTCATGTAATTGATTAGGAGCTTTTTAACACAATTATATTGCAAAACCTCAATTTCTGTACTTTTTACTCAGTGAAAATTCCAACGGGTCCATTGAAAGGCCCATTTAGACCTACTCATCGGAAACCTCGACAAAAAGGACCGCAAACCACGTTTTAATCAAATTTTAGGAGTTCAAATAATTGATTAGGAGCTTTTAAACACAATTAAATTGCAAAACCTCAATTTCTGTACTTTTTACTCAGTTAAAATTCCAACGGGTCCTTTGAAATGCCCATTTAGACCTGCTCGTCCGAAACCTCTACAAAAAGGACCGTAGAAAAGTTTTATTAAAATTTTAGGAGTTCAAATAATTTATTAGTAGCTTTTCAACACAATTATATTGCAAAACCTCGATTTATGTTCTTTTTACTCAGTTAAAATTCCAACGGGTCCATTGTAAGGCCCATTTAGACGTGCTTGTCCGAAACCACTACTAAAAGGACCGCAAAACAAGTTTTAATCAAATTTTGGGATATCATGTAATTGATTAGGAGATTGTCAACACACTTATACTTCAAAATCTCAATTTATGTACTTCTTACTCAGTTAAATATCCAACGGGTCCATTGAAAGTCCAATTTAGACCTGCTCATTCGAAACTTCGACAAAAAGGATCGCAAAACAAGTTTTAATCAAATTTTCATAGTTCAAATAATTAATTAGGATCTTTTCAACACAATTATATTCAAAAACCTCAATTTTTATACTTTTTACTCAGTTAAAATTCCAACGGGGCCCATTGAATGGCCCGTTTAGGCCTACTCGTCTGAAACCTCTACAAAAAGGACCGTAAAAAAGCTTTATTCAAATTTTAGAAGTTCAAATAATTGATTAGGATCTTTTCAACACAATTATATTGCAAAACCTCAATTTCTGTACTTTTTACTCAGTTAAAATTTCAACGGGTCCATTGTAAGGCCCATTTAGACATGCTGCTCCGAAACCTCTACAAAAAGGGCCGCAAAAGAAGTTTTAATCAAAATATAGAAGATTATGTAATTGATTAGGAGATTTTCAACACACTTATATTGCAAAACCTCAATTTTTGTACTTTTTACTCAGTTAAAATTCCAACGGGTCCATTGAAAGGCCCATTTAGACCAGCTCATCCGAAACCTCGACAAAAAGGACCGCAAACAAGTTTTAATCAAATCTTAGGAGTTCATGTAATTGATTAGGATATTTCAACACACTTATATTGCAAAACCTCAATTTATGTACTTTTTACTCAGTTAAAATTCCAACGAGTCAATTGAAAGGCCCATTTAGACTCGCTCGTCCGAAACCTCGAAAAAAAGGACCGCAAATCAAGTTTTAATCAAATTTTAGGAGTTCAAAGAATTGATTAGGAGCTTTTCTACACAATTATATTGCAAAACCTCAATTTCTGTACTTTTTACTCAGTTAAAATTCCAACGGGTCCATTGAAAGGCCCATTTATACCCGCTCGTCTGAAACCTCTACAAAAAGGACCGCAAAAAAGTTTTATTCAAATTTTAGGAGTTCAAATAATTGATTAGGAGATTTTCAACACATTATATTGTAAAACCTCAATTTTTATACTTTTTACTCAGTTAAAATTCCAAAGGGTCCATTGAAAGGCTCATTTAGACCTCCTCGTCCGAAACCTCTACAAAAAGGCAGCAAAACAAGTTTTAATCAAATTTTAGGAGATCATGTAATTGATTAGGAGATTTTCAATACAAAAGGGCCATTTAGACATGCTCGTCCGAAACCTCTACAAAAATGGCCGCAAAACAAGTTTTAATCAAACTTTAGGAGATCATGTAATTGATTAGGAGATTTTCAACACAATTATATTGCAAAACCTTAATTTTTGTACTTTTTACTCAGTTAAAATTCCAACGGGTCCATTGAAAGGCCCATTTAGACCTGCTCATTCGAAACCTCGACAAAAAGGACCGCAAAACAAGTTTTAATCAAATTTTAGCAGTTCAAATAATTGATTAGGAGCTTTTCAACACAATTATATTGCAAAACCTCAATTTTTGTACTTTTTACTTAGTTAAAATTTCAACGGGTTTATTTAGGAGCCTGTAAACATGGGCCCAAGGTTAACCATCTTCTGTTTGCAGATGACTGCATAGTTTTCATTAATTCAAATCCTCATGAAGCAGCTCACCTCAAGTTGGCTCTACAAACTTACGCATCTGCCTCAGGGCAAGCAGTTAACTTCGATAAATCTACTATCTTTTACAATCCTCGCACTCCTACTTCCACCCGTCACACTATCAATTCCTATCTTCAAGTACGTGAGGTCTCCAATCCTGGGGTCTATTTAGGGGTACCTCTTCTTATTGGTAAAAATAAGACCCTTGCTTTAGGGTTTATACGAGATAAAGTTCATGATAGATTATCTACCTGGGACAAACAACTTCTCTCCTTCAGTGGTAGGGAAATTTTTATTAAAGCCGTTTTACAATCTTTACCTCAATATGTCATGTCCTGTTATCTCTTACCTCAAAACATTATTGATGATATGACATCTGCCATTCGCCGATATTGGTGGTCTGGAAAATCTAACAAAAAAGGTTGGCACCTGCTCCCATGGGACCAGGTATGCCTGCCTAAATCTGTAGGTGGCATGGGTTTTCGGGACCTCAATAATTTTAATATAGCTCTTCTTGGCAAACAACTCTGGCGACTCATATGCGAACCTGACTCCCTTTTGGGAGAAATCTATAAATTTAAATACTTCCCAACAGGTAATATCCTTCATGCCTCTCGGCCTTCACGAGGTTCCTTTGCTTGGCAAGGTCTCTATAACGCTATGCAACACCTATTTGGCGGTTTTCTCTATCGCCCGGGTATCAACAGTAATATACGCATCCATCATGATAATTGGGGAGGCTCCTCGACTGTCCAACTCTATGGGGACTATGAACTCTCGGAGGAAGTCCATATTCGATGTAGAGATTTTATGTTACGCAACCAAGCGGCCTGGGACCCTGTCAAAGTTCGTGCTTACTTTACCGTGGAGGATGCCAATTCCATTCTTTCAATTCCCATTATTAATGATACGCGTGATACCATCCTCTGGCAACCCAATGATTCTGGTCTCTACTCCGTCAGATCTGGCTATCTTTTCCTGCAACGACCCCCTGAGCCTAGACTTCGTCCCCCCCGTTTTTGGAAATTTCTTGCCAAGCTCAAAGTCTTGCCTAAAGTCAAAACTTTTGGGTGGCGTCTGGGTGCCGATGCCCTGCCTGTTGGGGCTCGCCTTCAGACTTTTGCTCCAGAGTCTGGTCCATGCCCCATTTGTAACTCGGGTATTGAGTCAATTCTCCATGCTCTCCGCGACTGTCCGGGTGCCTCGGAAACTCTTAAATTGATTGGTCTACCATCCTCCTTTATCAATAGTTCCGCTGCCTCGGGTCTTCATTGGCTAGAGGAAGGAGCTTCCCTTCTCCCTCCTGATCTTTTCGGCCTTTTCTTAACTACCCTCTGGAATATATGGAATAGACGCAACGACTGGGTCCATAATAACCATCTTCAACCCCCTTGGCTAATTGCTGTCAACTCCATTAGCCTCCATAATGATTTCACTAAGGCTATGTCCTCCCCTCCATCATCCATCCCTCCATATCTTCCTCCTCGTTGGAAGCCTCCACCTAGTGGCTTTATTAAAATTAATGTGGATGGAGCTTTTGATCCTTCCACTCGTGCAGCGGCGATTGGTGTTGTCGCTCGGGACGACGCGGGGACGGTTGTCGGTGGCCTGGCTTTTCCGTTGGGCAGTTGTGCTGATGCTATTTCATCCGAAGGGAAAGGTCTTCTCGCCGGCATCAATTTTGCCTGATCTCAAGGTTGGAGCCAACTGATATTCGAAACAGACTGCGCATCCCTAGCAAACAGATTCAACTCTCCTGGGCCAGACCTCTCTCCTCTGGGTCCGATGATTCTGGAGGCTCATACTGCTATGGAGGATTTTTCTATGGTACATGTTCAGTACATCCGCCGAGAGGCAAATTTTGTAGCTCATACGTTGGCTACCCATGCCCTTAGATCCATGTCTTCTTTATCTTTTGGATCTATTTATCCTGAATGTATCAAAAACATTGTACTTTCCGAGGTTTAACCTCGTTTAATAATACATCTTGGGTACTCTTTTCCCCTTTTAGGTTCTCTCCTAGCCTTGTGCTTGGGGATTTTAGTAGGGGTTTTTAATGAGGCCCGTTTTCTTCAAAAAAAAATTTCAACGGGTCCATTGGAAGGCCCATTTCGACCCGCTCGTCCGAAACCTCTACAAAAACGTTTTAATCAAATTTTAGGAGTTCATTTAAATGATTAGGAGCTTTTCAACACAATTATATTGCAAAACCTCAATTTCTGTACTTTTTACTCAGTTAAAATTCCAACGGGTCCATTGAAAGGCCCATTTAGACCTGCTCGTCTGAAACCTCGAAAAAAGGACCGCAAAAATAGTTTTAATCAAATTGTAGGAGTTCAAATAATTGATTAGGAGCTTTTCAACACAATTATATTGAAAACCTTCAATTTTTATACTTTTTACTCAGTTAAAATTCCAACGGGCCCATTGAAAGGCCCATTTAGACCTGCTCGTCCGAAACCTCTACAAAAAGGACCGCAAAAAAGTTTTATTCAAATATTAGGAGTTCAAATAATTGATTAGGAGCTTTTCAACACAATTATATTGAAAAACCTCAATTTCTGTACTTTTTACTTAGTTAAAATTCCAACGGGTTTCCTGCACTGTTCAAATAATTCCAGCGCACTGTTCTTCGATCGATGTTCTCTCCATTTCTAGGGTTTCCTGCAAACTCCCTTCATCGCTCTGATCAAGATCTCCCCCTTTCTTCTATGGTTTTTTTATTCTCTGTTTTTTACTATTTTGTTATTTATTTTGTGGATTCACCAATTTACAACCTTGTTTCTTTTTTCCCTTTAATTTGTTGTGAGGATCTCCTCTGCAGGCTTCTCGATGGAACGCGAACAGACCCTCTCTGTTAGGGTTTCCTTTGGTGAAACCACTGCCTCATCAACCGCCGTTCTTTGCTGTTTTTCCCCTCTTTCTTTTGATTCTATTTTTCAATAGCTTTTCTTTTATCCTCTGTTTTCACCTATCTTTGTTGTTCTTATTCTATCTTCAAGTTCTTCTTGAGGCTATCTATCCCGATCGAGAGTCCAGGCTCCCTTCTGATTTCTGGTGGGTTCCTCTCCTGGTAGGTAACCCTATAATCTCTCCCTCTTTTTTGTCTTTTTGATTGATCTTTCTTTTTTTTGCTAGTTCGATTTTCTACTTGTTTCATAAATCACGCCTTTTAATTTTCTTATTAGCATCGCACATGAGTACTTCAATCCCTCTACTTTGTTGTACTCATTGGGTTTTCTTCGACTCATTACCAATTTTCTTTTCCAAACTACCAGTCCCTAATTTATTTCACCTCCCCTGGTTTATTAACTTCGTTTTTTATTATCTTCCTCTGTTAATTATATCTATCATTGACATTATTAGAATTCATAGTTCTTTTTTCCATGCTTTTTTAGCCTCATCCAATTTGTTATATCAATCCCCTTTCGGGAATATTTCTACGACCCACTCTGTAGGATTTTATACTAATCACATTCAATGTTCTTACATCATTCACTCTAATCTTTCTAGGTTGTTGTCTTACTTTATCCCTGATGTTTGGTTTTATTTTTGTAGTCTATCTGCAATTGTTTCTCAGGTTCTCCTTTGCTCTTTTCATAGCTATTTTCTTTCTATTACATATATATTAATGCGTGTTATCTGCTTTGCTGTTGTCTCTGTACTATTTTATATTATCATTTATATATTTGCGTTTCTCTTACTATGTGTATATCCCTTCCTATGAATTCTATTTCCTACTTACATATTTGGTTGCTGAATTGTTATTATGATTCTGAGTACATTCTATATAGTTTTGCTTTGCCTTCCAATTATAATTGTTTCATCTCTTTTCCCTCCTTTTGCTTGTTTCCTTTGCCCTCCAATCATATATATTGCTGCCTCAATAACATGGTATTAATCTGGATGTTGTTTTTTTCTTTTTTAATGTATTTCTTACTCTTTTCTCTTTATCACGTTATTCTTCTCTTTCTCTCTGTCTCCATCATGTTTGGTTATTCACTTTGCTTTCATTTTTAATACTGCCTACTGCTACAACAATTCTCGATCCCTTTTAGGGAACTTACTTTCAACCCACTCTGTGGGCACTTTTCCATCTTTGGCTTGCTGCTTTGTTACCAGGTCTTCACTTAAAATCCTTTACTATTATTTCAGTCTAATCTATTTGTTGCGTGTAAAAGAGTCTATTGCAATTGAGTGCAAGTGTACACGTCGCAAGTAATAAAGTGATACTAGAGTATCGGATATCGTCTCCACAGGGACTGAGCTAACCCTTTCCTTCGCTATCTGCACAAGGGGAAAAGAATAGATTAAGATATTGTCATGAAAATAATAAAGTAAACGTAAATAAAAGATTTGAGATATCAAGATAGAGAGAATGGGCTGGTATTGAATTGCTTAGTAGTGCAGGTATTGCAATGCTTAGGAAATCCAGTTCTGTCGTCGCGCCCGTCGCGGCAGCACCTGTCGCGGCAGCAGTCCGTTGATCGTCGCGGCAGCTAACTCTCAACTCAATACTTTCAAGTTTGGCAAGAATCCCAGATCTGCCTTGGCCTATCCCTAGGTCCAAGTCTGTCGATGATCACGTCTTGATGATACCTCCCGGCGTGAATCGAAGGATGAACACCGATGTGTATGAATTCTTCTTTAGCCACTTAACCTCGCCCTATCCCTAGGCACGAGATAGTTCAACTATAAACTAGAGAACTTGCTCTTATTTCTTTTGTATACTTAACTCTCCCGATGCTAAGTAAATAGATAACCTCACAATGCTCTCCCGATGCTCTTGCAGATATTAATAACCAAAATAAGAGAACTTGAAGTTTATTTTATTGAACTGAAAATTCCTAAAACAAAACAAACCTTGCAACTACTTTACAAAGCAACCCGTGGCCCTAGGGGGGTTTTAGAACATAACGACGGCGGGTAAACGGCGGAGGGGTTTTTGGTTGGGAAATCGGTTATGGGGTCTTGGATATCTCCTAGGTTAAAATATATGCCCTTATATAAGCTTTGGGCTCAAGTATTCTAAGTTAACAAGGATTACAACTTTAATTAAAAGTATGATTCTAATAAAGACTTAATCTCCAAGGAATCTACTTTCCAGCCGTCCTCCTTGTTTCTTGGGATTTTCTCTCCTTGAACTTTGGGCTTGACATATCTTTTGATCCGGGGCTTGGAAAAATATTTGGTTTTCACACGACAGACTAGCATAATTTTCTCTATCTATCGAGGTCCACTTTGCTTTTTCTCTCCGTAAAACTGCTGTCACCATGCTGTCACGGCAGGCCCATGGCAGCATCGTCTTTCTTGTCTGCTTGTCCAGTTCAGCTCTTCTGCTTCTCTGCCCTGTGCCTGCCTTCTCCGTCTACGACAGCGGCAACCTGCCAAAAACAACCATTTTTAGTAGAATCTGTGCCTTTTATATATTTGTGATGTTTTGCTGAAAACTAACCTAAATGCAATGAAATGATGCTTGAATGCAGCAGAAATATGGGTTAAAAAAGGTGTAAATAATAGGACTTTTACACACTCAACACACCCCCAAACTCAAGTTTTTGCTTGTCCTCAAGCAACTAAGACCTAAAAGAAAAATGAAATATTTTTGTTTTGACTTTCAAACAGTGAACTTTCCCTTACCCGTCGTTTGTTCCCTGTGGCGGCAGCACCCTGTCGGATAATCTAGGATCTGTCTGGAATCTCTCTATAGTCCTCGTGCAGTGTGTGCATGCTTGTGAACAGATATATGCCGAGACTCTCTTAGTTTCACTAGAATATTATACTTTAGCTTGTTTAGAGTTTTTCTTACGAGACCGATTTATTTCGTTTTCTTACTAGAGCCAGAATCGGGCACCTCTAGTTATTTCCTTCTTCTTTTTTTCTAATTTCTTCTCTTTTCTACTAGAGCCAGTATTTCAGGCACCTCTAGTTAACTCTCTAGAGCCGGTGATAGGCACCTCTAGAAGTTTTTCTCTGGTTATCTTCCTAGAGCCAGTGGTAGGCACCTCTAGGTTTCCTGAGATTCTAGTCTCTTTTCTACTCTAAGTGCTAAGTTTTCTATTCTAGTTTGGCTAAAAGAAGTCTAAGAAATATAACAGTCACAATGGTGTTTAAGTTTTCAGAACTATAGAAAGGTTCTAAAACTTCTCCTAAAGACTATCCTAAAGTTGCTGCCACGACAGAGCTGTCACGACAGGCAAGTTCAATTCACAGTTTTAAGCCAAATTTTTCAGTTTTTTTTTAAAGTACTAAGTAAAAGACACAAAATTTAATTAAAATGTACTCCATGAATATGGAGGGTTGTCACCCCCAAACTCGAGGGTTGCATTGCCCTCAATGCAAATGACAAAATAAAAATGAAAACATATGAAGGTAGTACATCACAAAATATATATGGCAGGCAGCAATAAGAAGATAAGAAACTTAAATTTTAATCATTGTCTTCATTGCTACTGCTGAGGCGGATCTGGCGGCGGGTTCTGGTTCGCGGGGCGGGCTGGGGTGGTTGCTGTACAACCTGAATATCAGAGCTGTTGCCGCCGCTGTCACTGCTGCTGGTGGCCTTTGGCAGAGTTTTCTTATCTGCCATTCTTTTCTGCCTCTTTACTGATGTAAATTCCTTCGACAGGTTCCTCTGAATAGAGGGTTTAACGTCACTGTCTGCCCAGACGGAGGAGGAAGAGAACCCAGCAACAAAGGCAGCAAGGTCATCCGAGGGCACTGGTCGCTTTGTTCCTCGAGCAGATGTTTCGGCATGGGTGCTGCCGGCTGCCATCGGGGCAGGTAATGGTATGGAGGTGGCAGATGGTGTTTGTGGGGTTGCAGCATGTGTAGGTGTGTGGACAGGGGTGGGGACAGTGAAGTAGTGGGCAGGGAAGGTGGGGAAAACAACATCAGCGCTGATGTGCATCATCATTGTGGCCTATGCAGAGGCCATATAAAGAGTTGATGTGCTCGGCTGTGAACGATACTTCTGTCCCTCTAACACTTACTTCTGTCGCTGTTTTTCTGCTGATGGCAGCATAGAATTCTCTCACCAGCGTCTCGTTCATTTCCTCTGGTTGCTCCGCAAGTGATTGCCATAATAGAGCTCTAATCTTCCTAGCGATGAAAGGCTTGAGGCCCAGATTCTTTGCCTTTGGAGTATAAATGAAGCCTCATTCTTCCCACAGATCTCTGGTTGCAAAGGACTGTAGGGGAGTTGCTGCCGGTGAGGAAGTAGAGGCAGCATTGCGGCGGGTTTTTTCTGGAAGACATGTTAGTGCAAGGGTTGTGAAAAGTAATTGAAAGCAAATGAAAACTAAAGATGGAGAGCAAGTAAGAAAAGCAGAAGTGAGTGAAAATGGAAATGAAACAGGGTTTTATAGAAAAGGAATTGCTGCCCGTTGAAGCTATAACGGCAGACGCGAATAACGGGGCGACTGTCGAGCTTTAGCGTGTCTGATGCGTCTGACACACGTTTCTGCGTCTGTTACGCGTCTGTCACACGTTTCCGCGTCTGTCGTGACAACATGGTGACAGCCTGTCGTTTCCGCGTCTGTCTTGGCAGCCGTAACGACAGGCTTCAATATTGGGCTTTGTTGGGCTGATGGATGGGTGGTGGGTTGAGTTCACTTCTCCTGTTCTTCTTGGCTCCTTTATTTCCTAAAAATAGAAAATATAAAAACATTATTCGAATAAAATAAACCTTATTTCCTAATAAATAATAAATAATAAAAATAAATAAAAATAAAATTTAGGTTAAATTAGGGATGCCTTGTGGGGCATCTCCTAAGGTAACCACTTCCTGCATTCCTGGGGCTTCAGTCCCCTGATAATGCTTGAGGCGTCGTTTCCGGTACTTCTTGAAGTCTATCTGTACCCTCCATCTGGTGATTATTCTCATGGTGGGGGCTCCTTTCTTTCTCTTCCTTTTGTAGTCCATGAAGTCCTCCCTTCTTGGTAATGTTTCTGAGGGAATGAATATATGATTAGAAAAAATTAAATTGACATTCGACCACAAACTTACCTTGTTTTCGTTGAATGTTGTTGTGGTTGAATGTAGCCCTTGCTGTCGTGTCTGATGTTGTGGCAGCCAGTTATTTTGATAGTCCGTTGTCAGGTTACTTTGCAGGTCAATGGGACATTGGTAAGTGCCGTCACTCTCTATACTAAATTCTGTTGACCACTCGTAGATCTCCATCAGTAGAGACTTTGATGATTCTATGTCCACCGGCTTTGGTTCCTCTAATACCTGCAATGGAATTGGTGAGTTTTCATATAATTCAAAAGGTTCGTTTATTACCTGCTCATATTCCATTGGCGAGGCATTGTCATTGGGTAGCTCTTCTAGGTGGTCGTGCGAGTGCCATGACAGGGATGTATGTGTGCAATCTTGGTCAGGCATAATCGAGGTAGTGGGTTGAGAATTTGCCTCTGATGTGGTTGCTGTCGAGGCGGCAGTTTCTGCCGAGGAAGTGGTTGCTGCCGTGACATTCTCTTGAATTTCATTCAGCGTTGTCGCGGTGTTGCTCCATTCCGGCTCCTCAATCATTTCCATGGCAAGTTGTTGCTCAGACTCATCATAGGTTGGGTATTCCTTCACATGGGCATCCTCGTCATCTTGCCTCAGGATTTCAGGTTCATCTGTGGCATAAATGAGGACTGGTCTGCTCAAGAGTTCATCCATCTTGGCGATACTTGCGTTCGTAGAAGCTGACACTTTTTGAGTGAGTGCCAAGAAGGCTTGCAGTGTGTCTTCTAAGGATTTTGACTGCTCTTGTGGATGATGACATTGCCAGGGCAGGTCGGGTTCTGTAGCAAAACTGTCATGGTATAAAAAATTTTGTGGGTTTTGATCGTACCATAAAAAAATTTGCTGTTGCGGCGTCGACATTTGCTGCCCCTGTTGCTGTCGTGACAGCATATCTTTACGGTAATTGCAAGAACTTTCCCACATCAACTCTCGAATGGTTTTTCCTGGCATGTTGATGCCCTTGAACCTGTATTTTCACCTGAGTTTTTTTTAAATAAAATAAAATAAATTAAAAAATAAAAATAAAAGAAAAGTGCATAAGCTAGGGTAAGAGTGTGTTGCCAGTCCTCGGCAACGGCGCCAAAAACTTGTTGCGTGTAAAAGAGTCTATCACAATTGAGTGCAAGTGTACACGTCGCAAGTAATAAAGTGATACTAGAGTATCGGATATCGTCTCCACAGGGACTGGGCTAACCCTTTCCTTCGCTATCTGCACAAGGGGAAAAGAATAGATTAAGATATTGTCACGAAAATAATAAAGTAAACGTAAAGAAAAGAATCGAGATATCAAGATAGAGAGAATGGGCTGGTATTGAATTGCTCAGTAGTGCAGGTATTGCAATGCTTAGGAAATCCAGTTCTGTCGTCGCGCCCGTCGCGGCAGCACCTGTCGCGGCGGCAGTCCGTTGATCGTCGCGGCAGCTAACTCTCAACTCAGTACTTTCAAGTTTGGCAAGAATCCCCGATCTGTCTTGGCCTATCCCTAGGTCCAAGTCTGTCAATGATCACGTCTTGATGATACCTCCCGGCGTGAATCGAAGGATGAACACCGATGTGTATGAATTCTTCTTTAGCCACTTAACCTCGCCCTATCCCTAGGCACGAGATAGTTCAACTATAAACTAGAGAACTTGCTCTTATTTCTTTCGTATACTTAACTCTCCCGATGCTAAGTAAATAGATAACCTCACAATGCTCTCCCGATGCTCTTGCAAGATATTAATAACCAAAATAAGAGAACTTGAAGTTTATTTTATTGAACTGAAAATTCCTAAAACAAAACAACCCTTGCAACTACTTTACAAAGCAACCCGTGGCCCTAGGAGGTTTTTAGAACATAACGACGGCGGGTAAACGGCGGAGGGGTTTTTGGTTGGGAAATCGGTTATGGGGTCTTGGATATCTCCTAGGTTAAAATATATGCCCTTATATAAGCGTTGGGCTCAAGTATTCTAAGTTAACAAGGATTACAACTTTAATTAAAAGTATGATTCTAATAAAGACTTAATCTCCAAGGAATCTACTTTCCAGCCGTCCTCCTTGTTTCTTGGGATTTTCTCTCCTTGAACTTTGGGCTTGACATATCTTTTGATCCGGGGCTTGGAAAAATATTTGATTTTCACACGACAGACGAGCATAATTTTCTCTATCTATCGAGGTCCACTTTGCTTTTTCTCTCCGCAAAACTGCTGTCACCATGCTGTCACGGCAGGCCCATGGCAGCATCGTCTTTCTTGTCTGCTTGTCCAGTTCAGCTCTTCTGCTTCTCTGCCCTGCGCCTGCCTTCTCCGTCTACGACGGCGACAACCTGCCAAAAACAGCCATTTTTAGTAGAATCTGTGCCTTTTATATATTTGTGATGTTTTGCTGAAAACTAACCTAAATGCAATGAAATGATGCTTGAATGCAGCAGAAATATGGGTTAAAAAGGGTGTAAATAATAGGACTTTTACACACTCAACACTATTCATCAGCCTACCTCTTTTATTATGTTCCCTTCCCTTTATATCTTGATTTAACGATTAATGTCTCACTTTTCAACTTTGATCTGCACTCTTATGTAATCTTATTCTTTCTCTACCATGCTACTTGTGGTTTATCTCCTGCTATAATGAACCGTAAGATTACTTACGTCTTATTGGTAGACCTATTGGATAGCAACCATAAGTTTCTTTCTATGAAGTTTATGATCATATTATTGTATTTTACCCTTCATCTAAACTCATCGATTTTTGTGCATAATTCTCTGGCCTACCTGGTTCCCATCTGTATATTCCTACTACACTTTGCTTTTGTCTCTGATCTGCCTTATTCTCCTTAAATTTATTCTTGTTTGTACTTGGCTGCATGCTCTCTCTAATGAATTTTTATTGTTTTTCTATGTGGTTTATGCTTATACCTATGAGCATCCGGATCACCTTGCTAACTCACTACGTTAGGATCATTGGGGTCAAGCTTCACTGACTCACAACAACTCCTCCCATTTTCTTTATCTATGGGTTTGTAATTATTATTCGTTTGTTAATTTTTTCAGCTTCTATATTCCCCCCCTTTTGCTCCTTTGGTATGTAATTATTTTCTTAGTCCCGCTTCATCCTTTCACATGGTCTGTAATTTTTAATTTCTGTCTTTTTTTTCTGTTTTCCTTTTCTTTATGCCTTTATTTTTATTGCCTGATTGTATGTTATTTATATGCTTTTTTCTTGTTTCTTTTAATTACTTTTCAAACTTGTACGAGTTTCTTCAAAGCACTTCTACCCTAATCTCAAGGGAATTATTTTTCTACTACACCTTTTCAGGTGCTTATACTCTAGCCCTCTTAAGGGATTTTTCTACAACCCTTTCGATAAGGGAACACAACCGTCTAACTTTTAATTGCTTATCCTTCCTCACATACCATCCCTTTGTTTTGATCATATTTTGTCAAAACGGTTGTTTTAATACGTCCTTTTATTCCACGCATCTGTTTTCCAACAATTTCAATTTATATATATCATTAACGTTACCTCCTACTTTACTCATATGTTGGCTTCTTTTTATTTATTTTCCCATAATTACAATAACTTTGTCTTTTTCAAACCTCTTACTTCCTGCGGATTCATTAGCTTTAATGCCTATCTTAAATTTTCCTCTGACTTTCAACTCTCTTCAAACTTTACACACCAATGTTATTGACTATTCTTTCTTTCCTTTTCAAACCCTATATAACAACATTAGTCAATACTTTACTTCCTTTTTTGCCTATACTTCTGTCCAATTATTTTCTCCTATTTTATTTATTGCCTTGATTATTTGGTCCATTTCCTTAACTCTTGCTTTGTATTTGGCATTTACTATTTTATCTTGGGCACCTTCCTCTTCTAATCGATCAATCCTCTTTATTAGGGATTGGCTCTTAATTTCTTTCCCTCACAAACTAATGTTCTTACCTTCTTTCCTTTCTTTCTATATTCTAATTTTAATAATCACTCATACCTTCCACCCCTCTATTTATATCAAACAACCTCTCCCTTACTTCAACACCGACCTCCCCTTCTCTTTGGCCACATTCTCTTTTGCACCTTTTACTCTCACTAAGGTGTCTTCCTCTTTCCCCTAGCTCAACTCCATTGCCTTCACTACCGAAGAAGACGAACTTCTCTACACACCAGATTTTGGTTGGGATTTCGCCAAAGAAGACCCCAAACCTTTTCTAATAGGCTGTTTCATCTCATCCAAGCCGATCGATATCTATGTTGTCCTTAGTGCCTTCGAAGGAATCTGGAAATCCAGTAACTTGGTTTATATATCTGTCATCAAGGAAAACTTCCTTAAGATCAAATTCAAGGAGGTCAAAGCTTGCTATGAAGTTCTTAACCGTGGTCCTTGGTTGTACAAGGATGAATGGTTGGCCTTAACCGAATATAACCCTTCAAAAAACATTGACGACTACTCTTTCAATACTATGCGCATCTGGATCCGTATCTTTGGTCTACCTGCCTCTCTTTTTGAAGATGTTGACCGTTCCCACCTTGTGGGCCATGCTCTGGGTTTGATGGTTGGCAACGTCCTACGCACCGATACCCGAGAACTTGAAGGAAACATGTCTGAATTTTTGCGAGTAGAAATAATGCTCGATGTCAGCCGACCGGTCACCTTATTCCTTTTCATCGAGAATGGCTCTGACAAGCCCATGTGCCATCTACAATATGAACGACTTCCTACTCAATGCCTTGACAACTGCCCAATCCGCTCGTCTCTTGATCTAAATAAGCTAGAATATGGGGAATGGCTCCAGTATCTCCCCCCTCAACGTCGCCCAATCGGCACACGTGGTCGAATCCGCACTATTGAGGCTGAACTCAACCAAGCTAATCCAAATCCTTCGGGTAGGTCTTTTTCGATTTTCACAGCTTGTTCAAACACATCCTGTTACTACCGAGTTTTGGCTTCCCCTTTCCTATTTTCGAGTACATCACTAATGTTTACTCTATTTTTCACAATTCAATTGTTAATGCTCCCGAACCTACTGATCAGAACAACATAGGTCACTTCCTGAGTCCTCTTTTCAATTCCCTTTTCTACTTCTTTAATTTTTCGATTATATTTTTGATAATATACTCTTTCCCCTTCACAGGCTCTCTTAATGAGGGTGATGCCGCATCCTTTTCTAAACAACCCGTTGAGGAGGCCCCGAATAACGACACCAATGTGGATGATGCCTCTCTTCCAAAGGAATCTAATGCTTCAGGATCCAAGCAAAAGAAACCCCAAACCCGCTCCAACCCGCAAGTCTCTCTTCCTCCAAGGGCCCTTGAGCCTCAACCGTTGAATACAATTTTCCCAATCCCGGAGGACGCTTCGGACGATGATTAGGATGCCAATGATGATAGTATCCCTAGTCCCACTGCTCAACAAATCAAGAAAATTGAAGCTGATTTACGTAAGCCCCCTGTTAATACCGAATCATCCACTTTTCATGAATTTAAACTTTTACTATTAAAAACTTACCCGAATGATGCAGCTAATGCCCTGCTCCTACCCCCCCAAATCGTGGTACCAAGCGTCGTTCCCCTATCCAAGTGGTTCTCCAACCGAAGAAGGCAAAGCCCTCCGGTTCTACCCCGACGAGCAAAATGAGGATCCTTTGTTGGAACTGCCAGGGTTTAGGACAAGTCTAGGCAATTCAACACCTTCAGCGTTATGTCCAACATTCCTCTCCGGATATTTTATTTCTTTGTGAAACTAAATTAAATAATGCGACATGTAGCCGACTTTGTCTTTCTCTTGGTATGGTTGAAGTTATATCTATTCCCCCAAATGATAGTTGTTCTGGCATCGCCCTCTTTAAATCTAATAATATTAATATCAGTTTGCTTTCGTATTCGAACCATTTCATACATACTTTAATTCAATTCGATTCATTCTCAATGAAATTCACTGGTATGCATGGCTATTCTGAGACTAGTCAAAAATATAAAACTTGGGATATTATAGATTCTTTAAATACTGATAATAATATTCCTTGGCTCCTTGGTGGGGACTTTAATGAAATACTATCCGATTGTGAAAAATAGGGAGGTATTCGTCGTGCTAGATCACAAATAAACAACTTTCGTCAATGTCTATCACGCAACAACCTCTATGATTGCAAACCCACATCCGGTTGGTTTACTTGGACGAAAATTGGGCCTCTAACTCCAACTATCCATGAGCGTTTAGATCGATTCATTGGTAACTCGGCTTGGAAAGCCTTACACCCCTTTCATCAGATTTCTTCGGACTTTGTCGCAAAATCAGACCATTGTTTTTTACATCTTGATACCTCCCCTACTTTTCACACGCCAACTCGACACCCTCCCAACAATTTTCGCTTTGAAAATTGTTGGGCAACCCACGATGACAACATCTCCCTTGTCCAGAGAACATGGGCCAACACAAATGGGACAACACTAGAAAAAATACAAGCAGTTGGTTCATGTCTGGAAGATTGGCAATCCCAACAAAGAACTAAAACTTCAGGATGCATCACCTTTTTAACCAATAAAATTAATAAATTCATGCGTCGTCCATTAACACCCACAAATGAAGACTCTTACCTAAAATGCAGAACCTAACTTAATAAGCTTCTTCTGGAACAAGAAACGTATTGGGCGCAAAGATCCCGAAACTTATGGCTCTCTCAAGGAGACAAGAATACAAGATTTTTTCATGCCCGTGCGAATAACAGAAGAAAAAAGAATACAATCACTATTCTTTTCAACTCTAACTCCACCTGGTGCACCGATGTAAATGATATTATGTCAATCACTTCCGATTATTTTCAAAACCTTTTTACGTCCTCAAACCCACAACTCTCAGAACAAATCCTATAAAAAAATTCCCTCTACCATTACCCAAACTATGAATGATTCTCTCACTAAGGCTTTTACAAAGGAAGAAATTATTCATGCTTTCCGTGATATTGATCCACGGAAGGCACCTGGTATCGATGGGTTGCCCAGCGGTTTCTTTAGACAACATTGGGACACTGTGGGCGATGATGTCTCCGCTCTCTGTCTTAGCCTCCTCAATGGAACTACGGATATGACTTCGGTCAACAAAACTATCTTAGTACTTATTCCTAAGATCAAAGACCCGACTACCAAGAGGCACCTTCGACCAATTAGCCTATGCACTGTTATCTATAAAATTGTAGCTAAAGTTCTGGTTAACAGAATGAAACAAATGATCCCCTTTTGTATTAGCTCTAACCAGGCTGCCTTTGTTCAGGGCCATAATATCTTGGATAACATTCTTGTCACCCATGAAATAATACATAATATTAACTCTGGGTCCAAAAAATCAGCACAAGGCGCCGCCCTAAAATTAGATATGGAAAAAGCTTTTGACAGAGTTGAATGGTCCTTTCTGGCAAATGTAATGCACCGTATGGGCTTTGCACCTGCATGGGTTTCCCTTATCATGCGGTGCATTTCCTCGGTTTCCTTCTCTGTTAAAATCAACAACTCCTTCTCGCCTTTTTTTTAACCACAACGAGGTCTTCGACAAGGAGACCCCCTATCGCCTTTCCTATTCCTCTTCTGTACACAAGGTCTCTCAGCATATCTATCTGATGCCCAACAAACTAACACCCTGCCTGGCCTTGGGGCGAGCAGATTTGGTCCTAAAGTTAACCATCTCCTCTTTGCAGATGATTGCATGGTTTTCCTTAACACTAATCTTGAGGAAGCAATCCAACTCAAAATGGCTCTACAAACTTATGCATCTGCTTCAGGACAAGCCGTGAACTTTGAGAAGTCGACTATCTTCTATAACCCGCGCACCCCACGCTCAACACGAGATGCGATTAATAGTTCCTTGCACGTACGTGAGGTTACCAATCCTGGTGTCTACCTAGGTGTTCCGCTACTCATTGGGAAAAATAAAACTGAATCCTTAGGATTCGTTCGTGATAAAGTTCATGACCGTCTATCTACTTGGGATGAACAACTCCTCTCCTTTAGCGGTCGTGAAATCTTCATTAAAGCTGTTCTACAATCCTTACCTCAATACGTCATGTCTTGCTGAATACTGCCGCAAAACATTATTGGTGATATGACTTCAGCCATTTGTCAATATTGGTGGTCTGGCAAGTCTAATAAAAAGGGTTGGCACATGCTTCCTTGGAATCGTGTTTGTCTACCTAAAGCGGCAGGGGGCATGGGCTTCAGAGATCTGAATGATTTCAACATTGCTCTCCTTGGTAAGAAACTCTGGCGACTCATTTGTGAACCGGACTCCTTGTTGGGTCAAATCTACCGTTCCAAGTATTTCCCTTTTCGTAATATTTTAGATGCTACCCGACCAACTAGAGGATCTTTTGCTTGGCAGGGTCTTTATACTGCTTTACAACATCTTTTCAATGGCTTCTTATGCCGCCCGAGTATCAATAGAAACATACGTGTCCATAAAAACAACTAGGAAGGCTCCTCTCCTATCAACCTCTCTGGTGATTATGAAGTCTCGGAAGAAGTACATGTTCGATGTCGAGACTTTATGCTCCGAAACCAGACTACTTGGGACCCTACGAAGGTCCGAAGCTACTTTAACCCTGTTGATGCAAATTCTATCCTTCATATTCCTATAATTAATGATACCCATGATTCTATCCTATGGTTTCCTAATGATTCCAGAATTTACTCAGTTCGCTCTGGCTACTTATTTCTACAACGACCTCCGGAACCCCGAAACCACCCAACGCGAATTTGGAAAGTCCTTGCCAAAATTAAGGCTCTCCCTAAGGTCAAAACATTTGGATGGCGCATGGCCTCCGAAGCCCTACCTGTTGGCTCCAGACTGCAGGCTTTTTCCCCTTATTCTGAACCATGTCCTATTTGTGGATTTTCCTCGGAATCCACCCTTCATGCACTTCGCGACTGCTCTGGGGCCTTTGAAGCCCTACATCTACCTGTCATCCCTGTTGTTCTCTCCAAGAGTTCGACTGTTTCCACCATCCAATGGTTAGAGGAGGCTGCTCACCTCTAATCTGCCGACCAATTTGGTCTATTCCTTACAACCATTTGGAATATCTGGAATAGACGTAATGACTGGGTTCATAATCGCCATTTGCAACCCCCGTGGCTTACTGATATTAACTCGATTAGCTTACATACTGATTTCTGCAATGCTACATCTTCACCCCACTCCCAGCCGACTACATCTATGCTTTCACCTCATCTTAAGATAAATGTGGACGGGGCTTTTGACCCAGCCACTCGTGCAACGGCTGTTGGTGTTGTGGCACGTAATGCTACAGGTGCGGTCATTGGGGGCCTTGCTTACCCCTTGGGCAGTTGTTTGGATGCTGTCACGTGCGAAATCTGGGCCTTCTTGTGGGTGTTACCTTTGCTCAAGCCCAGGGCTGGCAACGGTTATTGTTTGAAACGGACTGTGCCTCACTTGCGAATAGGCTCAACAACCCGGGACCAGATCTCTCCACTTTAGGGCCTCTGCTTCTTCAAGTTCGGGACGCTCTTCTATCTTTACCTTTTGCTCTTGTTTCTTATGTAAGTCGTGAGGCAAATTCTATGGCCCATGCTCTGGCTGCTCATGTCCTCAGGACTATGTCTTCCATGTCTTTTGGTTCGGACATTCCACCTTGTATTAATCACCTTGTAAAGGGCAACTTTTTGAATTAATAAAACATAAGGTACTCTTTTCCCCTTTTTAGGGTCCTTCGGCCCTACGCCTGAGGACATTAGTAGGGGTTTTTAATGAGGCCTTTTTCCTTCAAAAAATATTCCAACAGGTCCATTGTAAGGCCCATTTAGACTTGCTCGTCCGAAACCTATACAAAAAGGGCCGCAAAACAAGTTTTAATCAAATTTTAGGAGATCATGTAATTGATCAGGAGATTTTCAACACACTTATATTTTAAAACCTCAATTTTTGTACTTTTTCCTCAGTTAAAATTCCAACGGGTCCATTCAAAGGCCCATATAGACATGCTCGTCCGAAACCTCAACAAAAAGGACCGCAAAACAAGTTTTAATCAAATTTTAGGAGTTCAAATAATTGATTAGGAGCTTTTCAACACAATTATATTGAAAAACCTCAATTTATGTACTTTTTACTCAGTTAAAATTCCAACGGGTCCATTGAAAGGCCCAATTCGACCCGCTCGTCCGAAACCTCTACAAAAAGGACTGCAAAACAAGTTTTAATAAAATCTTAAGAGTTCATGTAATTGATTAGTAGCTTTTGAACGCAATTATATTGCAAAACCTCAATTTCTGTACATTTTACTCAGTTAAAATTCCAACGGGTCTCCGACATTAGTCTTCTTTATGTTCCTAGGGCCGCAAATTTTGCGGCACATCGATTAGCCACTTGGGCTTTACATTGTACCTCGTCCATTTATTTTGACTTTGATATCCCTGATTGTATTCTCTCCGATGTACTGACTGACTCTCAGTCTTTTTATTTTAATATACATCAGGGCACTCTTTTCCCCATTAATCCATCAGATGCCATGGCACAGGGTGGTTAGTGGGGTTTTGAATGAGGCCCTTTCGTCAAAAAAAATCCCAACGGGTCCATTGTAAGGCCCATTTAGACCTGCTCGTCCGAAACCTCTAAAAAAAGGGCCACAAAACAAGTTTTAATCAAAATATAGGAGATCATGTAATTGATTAGGAGATTTTCAACACACTTATATTGCAAAACCTCAATTTCTGTACTTTTTACTCAGTTAAAATTCCAACGGATCCATTGTAAGGCCCATTTAGACCTGCTCGTCCGAAACCTCTACAAAAAGGGTCGCAAAACAAGTTTTAATCAAATTTTAGGAGATCATGTAATTGATTAGGAGATTTTCAACACACTTATATTGCAAAACCTCAATTTCTGTACTTCTTACTCAGTTAAAATTCCAACGGGTCCATTGAAAGGCCCATTAAGACCTGCTCGTCCGAAACTTCGACAAAAAGGACCGCAAAACAAGTTTTAATCAAATTTTAGGAGTTCAAATAATTGATTAGGAGCTTTTCAACACACTTTAATTGCAAAACCACAATTTCTATACTTTTTACTCAGTTAAAATTCCAACGGATCCATTGTAAGGCCCATTTAGACCTGCTCGTCCGAAACCTCTACAAAAAGGGTCGCAAAAAAAGTTTTAATCAAATTTTAGGAGATCATGTAATTGATTAGGAGATTTTCAACACACTTATATTGCAAAACCTCAATTTCTGTACTTCTTACTCAGTTAAAATTCCAACGGGTCCATTGAAAGGCCCATTAAGACCTGCTCGTCCGAAACTTCGACAAAAAGGACCGCAAAACAAGTTTTAATCAAATTTTAGGAGTTCAAATAATTGATTAGGATCTTTTCAACACAATTATATTCAAAAACCTCAATTTTTATACTTCTTACTCAGTTAAAATTCCAACGGGCCCACTGAAAGGCCCATTTAGACCTTCTCGTCCGAAACTTCGACAAAAAGGACCGCAAAACAAGTTTTAATCAAATTTTAGGAGTTCAAATAATTGATTAGGAGCTTTTCAACACACTTTAATTGCAAAACCACAATTTCTATACTTTTTACTCAGTTAAAATTCCAACGGGTCCATTGTAAGGCCCATTTAGACCTGCCCGTCCGAAACCTCTACAAAAAGGGCCAAAACAAGTTTTAATCAAAATATAGGAGATCATGTAATTGATTAGGAGATTTTCAACACACTTATATTGCAAAACCTCAATTTCTGTACTTTTTACTCAGTTAAAATTCCAACGGATCCATTGTAAGGCCCATTTAGACCTGCTCGTCCGAAACCTCTACAAAAAGGGTCGCAAAAAAAGTTTTAATCAAATTTTAGGAGATCATGTAATTGATTAGGAGATTTTCAACACACTTATATTGCAAAACCTCAATTTCTGTACTTCTTACTCAGTTAAAATTCCAACGGGTCCATTGAAAGGCCCATTAAGACCTGCTCGTCCGAAACTTCGACAAAAAGGACCGCAAAACAAGTTTTAATCAAATTTTAGGAGTTCAAATAATTGATTAGGATCTTTTCAACACAATTATATTTCAAAATCTCAATTTCTGTACTTTTTACTCAGTTAAAATTCCAACATGTCCATTGAAAGGCCCATTTCGACCCGCTCATCCGAAACCTCTACAAAAAGGACTGCAAAACAAGTTTTAATCAAATTTTAGGAGTTCATGTAATTTATTAGGAGCTTTTCAACACAATTATATTGTAAAACCTCAATTTCTGTACTTTTTACCTAGTTAAAATTCCAACGGGTCCATTGAAAAGCCCGTTTAGACCTGCTCGTCCGAAACCTCGACAAGAAGGATCACAAAACAAATTTTAATCAAATTTTAGGAGTGCAAATAATTGATTAGTAGCTTTCTAACACAATTATATTGCAAAACCTCAAATTTTGTACTTATTACTCAGTTAAAATTCCAACGGGTCCAATGTAAGGCCCATTTAGACCTTTTCTTCCGAAACCTGTTCAAAAAGGGCCGCAAAACAAGTTTTAATCAAATTTTAGGAGATCGTGTAATTGATTAGGAGATTTTCAACACAATTATATTGCAAAACCTCAATTTCTGTAATTTTTACTCAGTTAAAATTCCAACGGGTCCATTGAAAGGCTAATTTAGACCTGCTCGTTTAAAACCTCGACAAAAAAGGACTGCAAAAGAAGTTTTAATCAAATTTTAGGAGTTCAAACAATTGATTAGTAGCTTTTCAACACAATTATTTTGCAAAACCTCAATTTCTGTACTTTTTGCTCAGTTAAAATTCCAACGGGTCTATTTAAGGCCCTTTTAGACCTGCTCGTCTAAAACCACTACAAAAAGGGCAGCAAAAAAGTTTTAATCAAATTTTAGGACTTCAAATAATTGATTAGGAGCTTTTGAACACACTTATATTCAAAAACCTCATTTTATACTGTTTACTCAGTTAAAATTCCAACGGGTCCATTGAAAGGCCAATTTAGACCTACTAGTCCGAAACCTCAACAAAAAGGACTGCAAAAAAGTTTTATTCAAATTTTAGGAGTTCCAAAATTTGATTAGGAGATTTTCAACACAATTATATTATAAAACTTCAATTTATGTTCTTATTACTCAGTTAAAATTCCAACGGGTCCATTGAAAAGCCCATTTAGACCTGCTCCTCCGAAACCTCGACAAAAAGGGCCGCAAAACAAGTTTTAATCAAATTTTAGGAGATCATGTAATTGATTAGGAGCTTTTCAACACAAATATATTGCAAAACCTCATTTTATGTACTTTTTACTCAGTTAAAATTCCAACGGGTCCATTGAAAGGCCCATTTAGACCCGCTCGTCCGAAACCTCGACAAAAAGGACCGCAAAACAAGTTTTAATCATATTTTAGGAGTTCAAATAATTGATTAGGAGCTTTTCAACACACTTATATTACAAAACATCAATTTCTGTACTTTTTACTTAGTTAAAATTCCAACGGGTCCATTGAAAGGCCCATTTAAACATGCTCGTCCGAAACCTCTACAAAAAGGGCCGCAAAACAAGTTTTAAACAAATTTTAGGAGTTCAAATAACTGATTAGGAGCTTTTCAACACACCTATATTCAAAAACCTCATTCTTATACTGTTTACTCAGTTAAAATTTCAATGGGCCCATTGAAAGGCCCATTTAGACCTGCTCGTTCGAAACCTCTACAAAAAGGACCGCAAAAACGTTTTATTCAAATTTTAGGAGTTCAAATAATTGATTAGGAGCTTTTCAACACACTTATATTGCAAAACCTCAATTTCTATACTTTTTACTTAGTTAAAATTCCAACGGGCCCATTGTAAGGCCCATTTAGACCTGCTCGTCCGAAACCTCTACAAAAAGGACCGCAAAAAAGTTTTTCTTCAAATTTTAGGAGTTCAAATAATTGATTAGAAGCTTTACAACACAATTATATTGCAAAACTTCAATTTCTGTACTTTTTACTAAATTAAAATTTCAACGGAGTCATTGAAAGGCCCATTTCAACCCGCTCGTCCGAAACCTCTATAAAAGGACTGCAAAACAAGTTTTAATCAAATTTTAGGAGTTCATCTAATTGATTAGGAGCTTTTCAACACAATTATATTGCAAAACCTCAATTTTTGTACTTTTTGCTCAGTTAAAATTCCAACGGGTCTATTTAAGGCCCTTTTAGACCTTCTCGTCCGAAGCCTCTACAAAAGGCCCGTAAAACAAGTTTAAATCAAATTTTAGGAGATAATGTGATTGATTAGGAGATTTTAAACACACTTATATTGCAAAACCTCAATTTTTGTACTTTTTACTCAATATAAATTCCAACGGGTCCATTGAAAGGCCCATTTAAACCTGCTCGTCCGAAACCTCGACAAGAAGGACCGCAAAACAAGTTTTAATCAAATTTTTGGAGTTCAAATAATTGATTAGGAGCTTTTCAACACAATTATATTGCAAAACTTCAATTTCTGTACTTTTTACTAAGTTAAAATTTCAACGGATCCATTGAAAGGCCCATTTCGACCCGGTCGTCCGAAACCTCTACAAAAGGACTTCAAAACATGTTTTAATCAAATTTTAGGAGTACATGTAATTTATTAGGAACTTTTCAACACACTTATATTGCCAAACCTCAATTTATGTACTTTGTACTCAGTTAAAATTCCAACAGGCCCATTAAAAGGCCCATTTAGACCTTCTCGTCTGAAACCTCTACAAAAAGGACCGCAAAAAGGTTATATTCAAATATTAGGAGTTCAAATAATTGATTAGGAGATTTTCAACACAATTATATTGCAAAACCTCAAATTCTGTACTTTTTACTCGGTTAAAATTCCAACGGGTCCATTGAAAGACCCATTTTGACCCGCTCGTTCGAATCCTCTAAAAAGGACTACAAAACAAGTTTAATCAAATTTTAGGAGTTCATGTAATTTATTTGGAGCTTTTCAACACAATTATATTGCAAAACCTCAATTTCTGTACCTTTTACCTAGTTAAAATTCCAACGGGTCCATTGAAAGGCTCATTTAGACCTGCTCGTCCGAAACCTCGACAAAAAGGACCGCAAAATAAGTTTTAATCAAATTTTAGGAGTTCAAATAATTGATTAGGAGCTTTTCAACAAAATTATATTGCAATACCTCAGTTTTTGTACTTTTTACTCAGTTAAAATTCCAACGGGTCCATTGAAAGGCCAATTTCGATCCGCTCGTCCGAAACCTCCACAAAAAGAACTGCAAAACAAGTTTTAATCAAATTTTAGGAGTTCATGTAATTGATTAGGAGCTTTTCGACACAAATATATTACAAAACCTCAATTTCTGTACTTTTTACTCAGTTAAAATTCTAACGGGTCCACTGTAAGGCCCATTTAGACCTGCTCGTCCGAAACCTCTACAAAAAGGGCCGCAAAACAAGTTTTAATAAAATTTTAGGAGATCGTGTAATTGATTAGGAGATTTTCAACACACTTATATTGCAAAACCTCAATTTCTGTACTTTTTACTTAGTTAAAATTCCAACGGGTCCATTGAAAGGCCCATTTAGACCTGCTCGTCCGAAACCTCTACAAAAAGGACCGCAAAACAAGTTTTAATCAAATTCTAGGAGTTCAAATAATTGATTATGAGCTTTTCAACACAATTATATTCGAAAACCTCAATTTTTATACTGTTTACTCAGTTAAAATTCCATCGGGCCCATTGAAAGGCCCATTTAGACCTTCTCGTTCGAAACCTCTACAAAAAGGACCGCAAAAAGTTGTATTCAAATTTTAGGAGTTCAAATAATTGATTAGGAGGTTTTCAACACAATTATATTGCAAAACCTCAATTTCTCTACTTTTTACTCAGTTAAAATTCCAACGGGTCCACTGAAAGGCCCATTTAGATCTGCTCGTCTGAAACCTCGACAAAAAGGACCGCAAAACAAGTTTTAATCAAATTTTAGGAGTTCAAATAATTGATTAGGAGCTTTTCAACACAATTATAATGAAAAACCTCAATTTTTATACATTTTACTCAATTAAAATTCCAACGAGCCCATTGAAAGGCCCATTTAGACCTGCTCGTCCGAAACCTCTACAAAAAGGATCGCAAAAAAGTTTTATTCAAATATTACGAGTTCAAATAATTGATTAGTAGCTTTTCAACACAATTATATTGCAAAACCTCAATTTCTGTACTTTTTACTTAGTTAAAATTCCAACGGGTCCACTGTAAGTCGCATTTAGACCTGCTCGTCCGAAACCTCTACAAAAAATGTTGCAAAACAAGTTTTAATAAATTTTAGGAGATCATGTAATTGATTAGGAGATTTTCAACACAATTATATTGCAAAACCTCAATTTATGTACTTTTTACTGAGTTAAAATTCCAACGGGCCCATTGAAAGGTCCATTTAGACGTCCTCTTCGGAAACCTCAACAAAAAGGATCGCAAAAAGGTTTTATTCAAATATTAGGAGTTCATATAATTGATTAGGAGCTTTTCAACACAATTATATTGCAAAACCTCAATTTCTGTACTTTTTACTCGGTTAAAATTCCAACGGGTCCATTGAAAGGCCCATTTTGACCCGCTCGTCCGAAACCTCTAAAAAAGGACTACAAAACACGTTTTAATCAAATTTCAGGAGTTCATGTAATTGATTAGGAGCTTTTGAACACAATTATATTGCAAAACCTCAATTTCTGTACTTTTTACTTAGTTAAAATTCCAACGGGTCCATTGAAAGGCCCATTTAGACCTGCTCGTCCGAAACCTTTACAAAAAGAACCGCAAAAAAGTTTTTTTCAAATATTAGGAGTTCATATAATTGATTAGGAGCTTTTCAACACAATTATATTGCAAAACCTCAATTTCTGTACTTTTACTCAGTTAAAATTCCAACGGGTCCATTGAAAGGCCCATTTTGACCCGCTCGTCCGAAACCTCTACAAAAAGGACCGCAAAAAGTTTTATTCAAATTTTAGGAGTTCAGATAATTGATTAGGAGCTTTTCAACACAATTATATTGCAAAACCTCAATTTTTGTACTTTTTACTCAGTTAAAATTCAACCGGGTGCACGAACCAACTTGTCTCAGTGGTTAAAGGAACGATTGTTGTTCCTAGAGGTCACGGGTTCGAGCACCAGCAGCTGCAGCAAGGTGATTGAGCATTCATCGTCAAATGGTTGAGAGTATATTTAGAACAGATACTACTTGTAATCACCTAAGCTTTCAAAAAAAAATCCAACGGGTCCATTGAAAGGCCCATTTAAACATGCTCGTCCGAAACCTCTACAAAAAGGACCGCAAAACAAGTTTTAATCAAATTTTAGGAGTTCAAATAATTGATTAGGAGCTTTTCAACACAATTATATTGCAAAACCTCAATTTCTGTACTTTTTACTAAGTTAAAATTCCAACGGGTCCATTAAAAGGCCCATTTCGACCCGCTCGTCCGAAACCACTACAAAAGGGCCACAAAACAAGTTTTAGTCAAGTTTTAGGAGTTCATGTAATTGATTAGGAGATTTTCAACACACTATATTGCAAAAACCTCAATTTCTGTACTTTTTACTCAGTTAAAATTCCAACGGGTCCATTGAAAGGCCCATTTAGATCTGCTCGTCCAAAACCTCGACAAAAAGGACCGCAAAACAAGTTTTAATCAAATCTTAGGAGTTCAAATAATTGATTAGGAGCTTTTCAACACAATTATATTGCAAAACCTCAATTTCTGTACTTTTTACTAAGTTAAAATTCCAACGGGTCCATTGAAAGGCCCATTTCGACTCGCTCGTCCGAAACCTCTACAAAAGGGCCACAAAACAGGTTTTAATCAGATTTTAGGAGTTCATGTAATTGATTAGGAGCTTTTCAACGCACTTATATTGCAAAACCTCAATTTATGTACTTTTTACTCAATTAAAATTCCAACGGGCCCATTGAAAGGTCCATTTAGACCTTCTCGTCCGAAACCTCTACAAAAAGGACCGCAAAAAGGTTTTATTCAAATATTAGGAGTTCATATAATTGATTAGGAGCCTTTCAACACAATTATATTGCAAAACCTCAATTTCTGAACTTTTTACTACGTTAAAATTTCAACAGATCCATTGAAAGGCCCATTTCGACCCGCTCGTCTGAAACCTCTACAAAAGGACTGCAAAATAAGTTTTAATCAAATTTTAGGAGTTCATGTAATTTATTAGGAGCTTTTCAACACAATTATATTGCTAAACCTCAATTTATGTACATTTTACTCAGTTAAAATTCCAACGAGTCCATTGAAAGACCCATTTAGACCTGCTCGTTTGAAACCTCGACAAAAAGCACCGCAAAACAAGTTTTAATCAAATTTTAGGAGTTCAAATAATTGATTATGAGCTTTTCAACACAATTATATTGAAAAAACTCAATTTTTATACTTTTTACTAAGTTAAAATTCCAACGGACCCATTGAAAGGCCCATTTAGACCGTCTCGTCCGAAACCTCTACAAAAAGGACCGCGAAAAAGTTTTATTCAAATATTAGAAGTTCAAATATTTGAATAGGAGCTTTTCAACACAATTATATTGCAAAAACTCTATTTCTGTACTTTTTACTCGGTCAAAATTCAAACGGGTCCATTGAAACGCCCATTTCGACTCGCTCGTCTGAAACCTCTACAAAAGGGCCACAAAACAAGTTTTAATCAAATTTTAGGAGTTCATGTAATTGATTAGGAGCTTTTCAACACACTTATATTGCAAAACCTCAATTTATGTACTTTTTACTCAGTTAAAATTCCAACGGGCCCATTGAAAGACCCATTTAGACCTTCTCGTCCGAAACCTCTACAAAAAGGACCGCGAAAAGGTTTTATTCAAATATTAGGAGTTCATATAATTGATTAGGAGCTTTTCAACACAATTATAATGCAAAACCACAATTTATGTACTTTTTACTCGGTTAAAATTCCAACGAGTCCATTGAAAGGCCCATTTCGACTCGCTCGTCCAAAACCTCTAAAAAAGGACTACAAAACAAGTTTTAATCAAATTTTAGGAGTTCATGTAATTGATTAGGAGCTTTTCAACACAATTATATTGCAAAACCTCAATTTCTGTACTTTTTACCAAGTTAAAATTCCAACGGGTCCATTGAAAGGCCCATTTAGACCTGCTCGTCCGAAACCTCGACAAAAAGGACCGCAAAACGAGTTTTAATCAAATTTTAGGAGTTCAAATAATTGATTAGGAGCTTTTCAACACAATTATATTGAAAAACCTCAATTTTTATGCTTTTTACTCAATTAAAATTCCAACGGGTCCATTGTAAGGCCCATTTAGACCTGCTCGTTTGAAACCTCAACAAAAAGGACCGCAAAACAAGTTTTAATAAAATTTTAGGAGTTCAAATAATTGATTATGAGCTTTTCAACACAATTATATTGTAAAACCTCAATTTTTATACTTTTTACTTAGTTAAAATTCCAACGGGTCCATTGAAAGGCCCATTTCGACCCGCTCGGCCGAAACCTCTACAAAAAGGGTCGCGAACCAAAGTTCCGAGATGGAGTTTTTTTTTGTCTTACAATCAAATTTTAGGAGATCATGTAATATATTAGAAGATTTTCAACACACTTATATTGCAAAACCTCGATTTCTGTACTTTTTACTCAATTAAAATTCCAACGAGTCCAATGAAAGGCCCATTAAGACCTGCTCGTCCGAAACCTCAACAAAAAGGATCGCAAAACAAGTTTTAATCAAATTCTAGGAGTTCAAATAATTAATTAGGAGCTTTGCAACATAATTATATTCAAAAACCTCAATTTTTATACTGTTTACTCAGATAAAATTCCATCGGGCCCATTGAAAGGCCCATTTAGATCTGCTCGTTCGAAACCTCTACAAAAAGGACCGCAAAACGAGTTTTAATCAAATTTTAGGAGTTAAAATAATTGATTATGAGCTTTTCAAAACAATTATATTGAAAAACCTCAATTTTTATGCTTTTTACTCAATTAAAATTCCAACGGGTCCATTGTAAGGCCCATTTAGACCTGCTCGTTTGAAACCTCAACAAAAAGGACCGCAAAACAAGTTTTAATCAAATTTTAGGAGTTCAAATAATTGATTATGAGCTTTTCAACACAATTATATTGTAAAACCTCAATTTTTATACTTTTTACTTAGTTAAAATTCCAACGGGTCCATTGAAAGGCCCATTTCGACCCGCTCGGCCGAAACCTCTACAAAAAGGGTCGCGAACCAAGTTTTAATCAAATTTTAGGAGATCATGTAATATATTAGAAGATTTTCAACACACTTATATTGCAAAACCTCGATTTCTGTACTTTTTACTCAATTAAAATTCCAACGAGTCCAATGAAAGGCCCGTTATGACCTGCTCGTCCGAAACCTCAACAAAAAGGATCGCAAAACAAGTTTTAATCAAATTCTAGGAGTTCAAATAATTAATTAGGAGCTTTTCAACATAATTATATTCAAAAACCTCAATTTTTATACTGTTTACTCAGATAAAATTCCATCGGGCCCATTGAAAGGCCCATTTAGACCTGCTCGTTCGAAACCTCTACAAAAAGGACCGCAAAACAAGTTTTAATCAAATTTTAAGAGTTCAAATAATTGATTAGGAGCTTTTCAACACAATTATATTGCAAAACCTCAATTTCTGTACTTTTTACTAAGTTAAAGTTTCAACGGGTCCATTGAAAGGCCCATTTCAACCCGCTCGTCCGAAACCTCTACAAAAGGGCCACAAAACAGGTTTTAATCAAATTTTAAGAGTTCAAGTAATTGATTAGGAGATTTTCAACACACTTATATTGCAAAACCTCAATTTCTGTACTTTTTACTCAGTTAAAATTCCAACGGGTCCATTGAAAGGCCCATTTAGACCTGCTCATCCGAAACCTCTACAAAAAGGACCGCAAAAAAGTTTTATTCAAATTTTAGGAGTTCAAATAATTGATTAGGATCTTTTCAACACAATTATATTGCAAAACCTCACTTTTTGTACTTTTTACTCAATGAAAATTCCAACGGGTCCATTGAAGGGCCCATTTAGACATGCACGTCCGAAACCTCGACAAAAAGGACCGCAAAACAAGTTTTAATCAAATTTTAGGAGATCATGTAATTGATTAGAAGATTTTCAACAAACTTATAATGAAAAAACGAAATTTCTGTACTTTTTACTCAGTGAAAATTCCAACGGGTCCATTGAAAGGCCCATTTAGACCTGCTCGACCGAAACCTCGACAAAAAGGACCGCAAAACAAGTTTTAATCAAATTTTAGGAGTTCAAATAATTGATTAGGAGCTTTTCAACACAATTATATTGCAAAACCTCAATTTCTGTACTTTTTACTAAGTTAAAGTTCCAACGGGTCCATTGAAAGGCCCATTTCAACCCGCTCGTCCGAAACCTCTACAAAAGGGCCACAAAACAGGTTTTAATCAAATTTTAAGAGTTCAAGTAATTGATTAGGAGATTTTCAACACACTTATATTGCAAAACCTCAATTTCTGTACTTTTTACTCAGTTAAAATTCCAACGGGTCCATTGAAAGGCCCATTTAGACCTGCTCATCCGAAACCTCTACAAAAAGGACCGCAAAAAAGTTTTATTCAAATTTTAGGAGTTCAAATAATTGATTAGGATCTTTTCAACACAATTATATTGCAAAACCTCACTTTTTGTACTTTTTACTCAATGAAAATTCCAACGGGTCCATTGAAGGGCCCATTTAGACATGCACGTCCGAAACCTCGACAAAAAGGACCGCAAAACAAGTTTTAATCAAATTTTAGGAGATCATGTAATTGATTAGAAGATTTTCAACAAACTTATAATGAAAAAACGAAATTTCTGTACTTTTTACTCAGTGAAAATTCCAACGGGTCCATTGAAAGGCCCATTTAGACCTGCTCGTCCGAAACCTCGACAAAAAGGACCGCAAAACAAGTTTTAATCAAATTTTAGGAGTTCAAATAATTGATTAGGAGCTTTTCAACACAATTATATTGCAAAACCTCAATTTTTGTACTTTTTACTCAGTTAAAATTCCAACGGGACCATTTAAAGACCCATTTAGTCCTGCTCGTCCAAAACCTCTACAAAAAGGACCGCAAAAAAAGTTTTAATCAAATTTTAGGAGTTTAAATAATTGATTAAGAGCTTTTCAACATAATTATATTGGAAAACCTCAATTTTTATACTTTTTACTCAGTTGAAATTCCAACGGGCCCATTGACAAGCCCATTTAGACATGCTCGTCCGAAACCTCTACAAAAAGGACTGCAAAAAAGTTTTATTCAAATTTTAGGAGTTCAAATAATTAATTAGAAGCTTTTCAACACAATTATATTGCAAAACCTCAATTTCTTTACTTTTTACTCAGTTAAAATTCCAACGGGTCCATTGAAAGACCCATATCGATCTGCTCGTCCGAAACCTCTACAAAAAGAACTGCAAAACAAGTTTTAATCAAATTTTAGGAGTTCATGTATTTGTTTAGGATCTTTTCAACACAAATATATTGCAAAACCTCAATTTCTGTACTTTTTACTCAGTTAAAATTCCAACGGGTCCATTGAAAGGCCCAGTTAGATCAGCTCGTCCGAAACCTCGACAAAAATGACAGCAAAACAGGTTTTAATCAAATTTTAGGAGTTCAAATAATTGATTAGTAGCTTTTTAACACAATTATATTGCAAAACCTCAATTTCTGTACTTTTTACTTAGTTAAAATTCCAACAGGTCCTTTGAAAGGCCCATTTAGACCTGCTCGTCCTAAACCTCGACAAAAAGGACCGCAAAACAAGTTTTAATCAAATTTTAGGAGATCATGTGATTGATTAGGAGATTTTCAACACATTTATATTGCAAAACCTCAATTTCTGTACTTTTTACTCAGTTAAAATTACATCGGGCCCATTGAAAGGCCCATTTAGACCTGCTCGTCTGAAACCTTGACAAAAGGACCGCAAAACAAATTTTAATCAAATTTTAGGAGTTCAAATAATTGATTAGGAGCTTTTCCAAAAAAATTATATTGCAAAACCTCATTTTCTGTACTTTTTACTCAGTTAAAATTCCAACGGGTCCATTGAAAGGCCCATTTAGACCTGCTCGTCTGAAACCTCTACAAAAAGGACTGCAAAAGAAGATTTATTCAAATTTTCGGAGTTCATGTAATTGATTAGGAGCTTTTCAACACAATTGTATTGCAAAACCTCAATTTCTGTACATTTTACTCAGTTAAAATTCCAACAGGTCCATTGAAAGGACAAATTAGACCTGCTCGTCTGAAACCTCGACAGAAGGACCGCAAAACAAGTTTTAATCAAATTTTAGGAGTTCAAATAATTGATTAGGACCTTTTCAAAACAATTATATTGAAAAACCTCAATTTTTATACTTTTTACTCAGTTAAAATTCCAACGGGCCCATTAAAAGGCCCATTTAGACCTGCTCGTCCGAAACCTCTACAAAAAGGACCGCGAAACATGTTTTAATCAAATTTTAGGAGTTCATGTAATTGATTAGGAGCTTTTCAACACAATTATTTTGCAAAACCTCAATTTATGTACTTTTTACTCAGTTAAAATTTCAACGGATCCATTGAAAGGCCCATTTCGACCCGCACTTCCGAAACCTCTACAAAAAGGACTGCAAAACAAGTTTTAATCAAATTTCAGGAGTTCAAGTAATTGCTTAGGAGCTTTTCAACACAATTATATTGCAAAACCTCATTTTATGTACTTTTTACTCAGTTAAAATACCAACGGGTCCAATGTAAGGCCCATTATATCTTTTCGTCCGAAACCTCTACAAAAAGGGACACAAAATAAGTTTTAATCAAAATTTAGGAGATCATGTAATTGATTAGGAGATTTTCAACACACTTGTATTGCAAAACCTCAATTTCTGTACTTTTTACTCAGTTAAAATTCCAACGGGTCCATTGAAAGGCCCATTTAGACATGCTCGTCCAAAACATCGACAAAAAGGACCGCTAAACAAGTTTTAATCAAATTTTAGGAGTTCAAATAATTGATTAGGAGCTTTTCAACACAATAATATTGAAAAACCTCAATTTTTATATTTTTCACTTAGTTAAAATTCCAACGGGTCCATTGAAAGGCTCATTTAGACCTGCTCGTCCGAAACATCGACAATAAGGACCGCTAAACAAGTTTTAATCAAATTTTAGGAGTTCAAATAATTGATTAGGAGCTTTTCAACACAATTATATTGAAAAACCTCAATTTTTATACTATTCACTCAGCTAAAATTCCTACGGGTTTCTTCAAAAAAAATTCCAACGGGTCCATTGTAAGGCCCTTTTAGACCTGCTCGTCCGAAACCTTTACAAAAAGGGCCGCAAAACAAGTTTTAATCAAAATTTAGGAGATCATGTAATTGATTAGGAGCTTTTCAACACAATTATATTGCAAAATCGCAATTTCTGTACTTTTTACTTAGTTAAAATTCCAACAGGTCCATTGAAAGTCCCATTTAGACCTGCTCGTCCGAAACCTCGACAAAAAGGACCACAAAACAAGTTTTAATCAAATTTTAGGAGTTCAAATAATATATTAAGATCTTTTCAACACAATTATATTGCAAAACCTCAATTTCTGTACGTTTTACTCAATGAAAATTCCAACGGGTACATTTAAGGGCCCATTTAGACCTCCACGTCCGAAACCTCGACAAAAAGGACCGCAAAACAAGTTTTAATAAAAATTTATGAGATCATGTAATTGATTAGAAGATTTCAACACACTTATATTGAAAAACCGCAATTTCTGTACTTTTCACTCAGTGAAAATTCCAACGGAACCATTGAAAGGCCAATTTAGACCTGCTCGTCCGAAACCTCGACAAAATGGACCGCAAAACAAGTTTTAATCAAATCTTAGGAGTTCAAATAATTGATTAGGAGATTTTCAACACAATTATATTGCAAAACCTCAATTTTTGTACTTTTTACTCAATTAAAATTCAAACGGGTCCATTGAAAGGCCCATTTAGTCCTGCTCGTCCGAAACCTCGATAAAAAGAACCGCAAAACAAGTTTTAATCAAATCTTAGGAGATCATGTAATTGATTAGAAGATTTTCAACATACTTATATTGCAAAACCTCAATTTCTGTACTTTTTACTCAGTTAAAATTCCAACGGGTCCATTGAAAAGCCCATTTAGACCTGCTCGTCCGAAACATCAACAAAAAGGACCGCTAAACAAGTTTTAATCAAATTTTAGGAGTTCAAATAATTGATTAGGAGCTTTTCAACACAATTATATTGAAAAACCTCAATTTTTATACTTTTCACTTAGTTAAAATTCCAACGGGTCCATCGAAAGGCCCATTTAGACCTGCTCGTCCGAAACATCGACAATAAGGACCGCTAAACAAGTTTTAATCAAATTTTAGGAGTTCAAATAATTGATTAGGAGCTTTTCAACACAATTATATTGAAAAACCTCAATTTTTATACTTTTCACTCAGTTAAAATTCCAACGGGTCTATTGTAAGGCCCTTTTAGACATGCTCATCCGAAACCTTTACAAAAAGGGCCGCAAAACAAGTTTTAATCAAAATTTAGGAGATCATGTAATTGATTAGGAGATTTTCAACACACCTATATTGCAAAACCCCAATTTCTGTACTTTTTACTTAGTTAAAATTCCAACATGTCCATTGAAAGGCCCATTTAGACTTGTTCGTCCGAAACCTCGACAAAAAGGACCGCAAAATAAGTTTTAATCAAATGTTAGGAGTTCAAATAATAGATTAGGATCTTTTCAACACAATTATATTGCAAAACCTCAATTTCTGTACTTTTTACTTAGTGAAAATTCCAACGGGTCCATTTATGGGCCCATTTAGACCTGCACGTCCGAAAACTCGACAAAAAGGACCGCAAAACAAGTTTTAATCAAATATTAGGACATCATGTAATTGATTAGAAGATTTCAACACACCTATACTGAAAAACTGCAATTTATGTACTTTTTATACAGTGAAAATTCCAACGGGTCCATTGAAAGGCCAATTTAGACCTGCTCGTCCGAAACCTCGACAAAAAGGACCGCAAAACAAGTTTTAATCAAATTTTAGGAGTTCAAATAATTGATTAGGAGCTTTTCAACACAATTATATTGCAAAACCTCAATTTTTGTACTTTTTACTCAGTTAAAATTCCAACGGGTCCATTGAAAGGCCCATTTAGTCCTGCTCGTCCGAAACCTCGACAAAAAGAACCGCAAAACAAGTTTTAATCAAATTTTAGGAGTTAAAATAATTGATTAGGACCTTTTCAATACAATTATATTTAAAAACCTCAATTTTAATACTTTTCACTCAGATAAAATTCCAACGGACCCATTGACAGGCCCATTTAGACCTGCTTGTCCGAAACCTCTACAAAAAGGACCGCAAAAAAGTTTTATTCAAATTTTAGGAGTTCAAATAATTGATTAGGATCTTTTCAACACAATTATATTGCAAAACCTCAATTTTTGTACTTTTTATTCAGTGAAAATTCCAACGGGTCCATTGAAGGGCCCATTTAGACCTGCACGTCCGAAACCTCGACAAAAAGGACCGCAAAACAAGTTTTAATCAAATCTTAGGAGATCATGTAATTGATTATAAGATTTTCAACACACTTATAATGAAAAAACGAAATTTCTGTACTTTTTACTCAGTGAAAATTCCAACAGGTCCATTGATAGGCCCATTTAGACCTGCTCGTCCGAAACCTCGACAAAAAGGACCGCAAAACAAGTTTTAATCAAATTTTAGGAGTTCAAATAATTGATTAGGAGCTTCTCAACACAATTATATTGCAAAACCTCAATTTTTGTATTTTTTACTCGGTTAAAATTCCAACGGGACCATTGAAAGACCCATTTAATCCTGCTCGTCCAAAACCTCGACAAAAAGGACCGCAAAAAAAGTTTTAAACAAATTTTAGGAGTTTAAATAATTGATTAAGAGCTTTTCAACATAATTATATTGTAAAACCTCAATTTTTGTACTTTTTACTCAGTTAAAATTCCAACGGGCCCATTGACAAGCCCATTTAGACCTGCTCGTCCGAAACCTCTACAAAAAGGACCGCATAAAAGTTTTATTCAAATTTTAGGAGTTCAAATAATTAATTAGAAGCTTTTCAACACAATTATATTGCAAAACCTCAATTTCTTTACTTTTTACTCAGTTAAAATTCCAACGGGTCCATTGAAAGGCCCATTTCGATCCGCTCGTCCGAAACCTCTACAAAAAGAACTGCAAAACAAGTTTTAATCAAATTTTAGGAGTTCATGTATTTGTTTAGGATCTTTTCAACACAAATATATTGCAAAACTTCAATTTCTGTACTTTTTACACAGTTAAAATTCCAACGGGTCCATTGAAAGGCCCAGTTAGATCAGCTCGTCCGAAACCTCGACAAAAATGACAGCAAAACAGGTTTTAATCAAATTTTAGGAGTTCAAATAATTGATTAGTAGCTTTTCAACACAATTATATTGCAAAACCTCAATTTCTGTACTTTTTATTCAGTTAAAATTCCAACGGGTCCATTGTAAGGCCAATTTAGACCTGCTCGTCCGAAACCTCTAAAAAAGGGCCGCGAAACAGTTTTTAATCAAATTTTAGGAGATCATGTGATTGATTAGGAGATTTTCAACACACTTATATTGCAAAACCTCAATTTCTGTACTTTTTACTTAGTTAAAACTCCAACGGGTTCATTGAAAGGCCCATTTAGACCAGCTCGTCCGAAACCTCGACAAAAAGGACAACAAAACAAGTTTTAATCAAATTTTAGGAGTTCAAATAATTTATTAGTAGCTTTTCAACACAATTATATTGCAAAACCTCAATTTCTGTACTTTTTATTCAGTTAAAATTCCAACGGGTCCATTGTAAGGCCAATTTAGACCTCCTCGTCCGAAACCTCTACAAAAAGAGCCGCGAAACAAGTTTTAATCAAATTTTAGGAGATCATGTGATTGATTAGGAGATTTTCAACACATTTATATTGCAAAACCTCAATTTCTGTACTTTTTACTCAGTTAAAATTCCATCGGGTCCATTGAAAGGCCCATTTAGACCTGCTCGTCTGAAACCTCGACAAAAGGACCGCAAAACAAGTTTTAATCAAATTTTAGGAGTTCAAATAATTGATTAGGAGCTTTTCCAAAAAAAATATATTGCAAAACCACATTTTCTGTACTTTTTACTCAATTAAAATTCCAACGGGTCCATTGAAAGGCCCATTTAGACCTGCTCGTCTGAAACCTCTACAAAAAGGACTGCAAAAGAAGATTTAATCAAATTTTCGGAGTTCATGTAATTGATTAGGAGCTTTTCAACACAATTGTATTGCAAAACATCAATTTCTGTACTTTTTACTCAGTTAAAATTCCAACGGGTCCATTGAAAGGGCAAATTAGACCTGCTCGTCTGAAACCTCGACAGAAGGACCGCAAAACAAGTTTTAATCAAATTTTAGGAGTTCAAATAATTGATTAGGACCTTTTCAAAACAATTATATTGAAAAACCTCAATTTTTATACTTTTTACTCAGTTAAAATTCCAACGGGCCGATTAAAAGGCCCATTTAGACCTGCTAGTCCGAAACCTCTACAAAAGGACCGCGAAACATGTTTTAATCAAATTTTAGGAGTTCATGTAATTGATTAGGAGCTTTTCAACACAATTATTTTGCAAAACCTCAAATTATGTTCTTTTTACTCAGTTAAAATTCCAACGTGTCCAATGTAAGGCCCATTTAGACCTGGTCGTCCGAAACCTCTACAAAAAAAGGGTCACAAAACAAGTTTTAATCAAAATTTAGGAGATCATGTACTTGATTAGGTGATTTTCAACACACTTATATTAAAAAACTTCAATTTCTGTACTTTTTACTCAGTTAAAATTCCAATGGGTCCATTGAACGGCCCATTTAGACCTGCTCGTCCGAAACCTCTAAAAAAAGGACCGCAAAAGAAGTTTTAATCAAATTTTAGGAGTTCAAATAATTGATTAGGAGCTTTTCAACAAAATTATATTGCAAAACCTCATTTCCTGTACTTTTTACTCAGTTAAAATTCCAACGCGTCCAATGAAAGGCCCATTTCGACCCGCTCGTCCAAAACCTCGACAAAAAGGACCGCAAAACAAGTTTTAATCAAACTTTAGGAGTTCAAATAATTGATTAGGATATTTTCAACAAAATTATATTGCAAAACCTCAATTTCTGAACTTTTTACTCAGTTAAAATTCCAACGGGTCCATTGAAAGGCCCATTTAGACCTGGTCGTCCGAAACCTCTACAAAAAAGGATCGCAAGATAAGTTTTAATCAAATTTTAGGAGTACAAATAATTGATTAGTAGCTCTTCAACACAATTATATTGCAAAACCTCAATTTCTTTTCTTTTTACTTAGTTAAAATTCCAACGGGTCCATTGTAAGTCCCTTTTAGACCTGCTCGTCCGAAACCTTTACAAAAAGGGCCGCAAAAAGTGTTTTAATTAAATTTTAGATTGATTAGGAGATTTTCAACACACTTATATTGCAAAACCGCAATTTCTGTACTTTTTACTCAGTTAAAATTCCAACGGGTCCATTGAAAGGCCCATTTAGACCTGCTCGTCTGAAACCTCGACAAAAAGGACCGCAAAACAAGTTTTAATATAATTTTAGGAGTTCAAATAATTGATTAGGATCTTTTCAACACAATTATACTGCCGAACCTCAATTTCTGTACTTTTTACTTAGTGAAAATTCCAACGGGTCCATTGAAGGGCCCATTTAGACCTGCACGTCCGAAACCTCGACAAAATAAGACCACAAAACAAGTTTTAATCAAATTTTAGGAGATCATGTAATTGATTAGGAGATTTTCAACTCACTTATATTGAAAAATCGCAATTTCTGTACTTTTTACTCAGTGAAAATTCCAACGGGTCCATTGAAAGGCCCATTTAGACCTGCTCGCCCGAAACCTCGACAAAAAGGACCACAAAACAAGTGTTAATCAAATTTTAGGAGTTCAAATAATTGATTAGGAGCTTTTCAACACAATTATATTGCAAAAGCTCAATTTCTGTACTTTTTACTCAGTTAAAATTCCAACGGGTCCATTGAAAGGCCCATTTAGTCCTGCTCGTCCGAAACCTCGACAAAAAGGACCGCAAAACAAGATTTAATCAAATTTTAGGAGTTCAAATAATTGGTTAGGCGCTTTTCAACACAATTATATTGCAATACCTCAATTTTTGTACTTTTTACTCAGTTAAAATTCCAACGGGTCCATTGAAAGGCCAATTTCGATCCGCTCGTCCGAAACCTCCACAAAAAGAATTGCAAAACAAGTTTTAATCAAATTTTAGGAGTTCATGTAATTGATTAGGAGCTTTTCGACACAAATATATTACAAAACCTCAATTTTTGTACTTTTTACTCAGTTAAAATTCAAACGGGTCCATTGAAAGCCCATTTAGACCAGCTCGTCTGAAACCTCGACAAAAAGGACCGCAAAATAAGTTTTAATCAAATTTGAGGAGTTCAAATAATTGATTAGTAGCTTTTCAACTCAATTATATTGCAAAACCTCAAATTTTGTACTTTTTATTCAATTAAAATTCCAACGGGTCCATTGTAAGGCCAATTTTGACATGCTCGTCCGAAACCTCTACAAAAGGGCCGCAAAAAATGTTTTAATCAAATTCTAGGAGATCATGTAATTGATTAGGAGATTTTCAACACATTTATATTGCAAAACCTCAATTTATGTACTTTTTAGTCAGTTAAAATTCCAACGGGTCCATTGAAAGACCCATTTAGACCTGCTCGTCCGAAACCTCGACAAAAGGACCGCAAAACAAGTTTTAATCAAATTTTAGGAGTTCAAATAATTTATTAGGAGCTTTTCAACAAAATTATACTGCAAAACCTCATTTTATGTACTTTTTACTTAGTTAAAATTCCAACGGGTCCAATGAAAGGCCCATTTCGAACCGCTCGTCCGAAACCTCGACAAAAAGGACCGCAAAACAAGTTTTAATCAAATTTTAGGAGTTCAAATAATTTATTAGGATATTTTCAACACAATTATATTGAAATACCTCAATTTTTATACTTTTTACTCAGTTAAAATTCCAACACGCCCATTGACTGGCCCATTTGGACCTGCTCGTCCGAAACCTCTGCAAAAAGGACCGCAAAAAAGTTTTATTCAAATTTTAGGAGTTCAAATAATTGATTAGGATCTTTTCAACACAATTATATTGCAAAAATTCAATTTCTGTACTTTTTATTTAGTTAAAATTCTAACGGGTCCATTGTAAGGCCAATTTAGACATGCTCGTCCGAAACCTCTACAAAAGTGTCGCGAAACATGTTTTAATCAAATTCTAGGAGATCATGTAATTGATTAGGAGATTTTCAACACACTTATATTGCAAAACCTCAATTTATGTATTTTTTAGTCAGTGAACGGGTCCATTGGAATGCTCATTTAGACCTGCTCGTCTGAAACCTCGACAAAAGGACCGCAAAATATGTTTTAATCAAATTTTAGGAGTTCAAATAATTGATTAGGAGCTTTTCCACAAAATTATATTGCAAATCCTCATTTTTTGTACTTTTTACTCAGTTAAAATTTCAACGGGTCCAATGAAAGGCCCATTTTGACCCGCTCGTCCAAAACCTCGACAAAAGGAACCGCAAAACAAGTTTTAATCAAATTTTAGGAGTTCAAATAAATGATTAGGATATTTTCAACACAATTATATTGCAAAACCTCAATTTCTGTACTTTTTACTCAGTTAAAATTCCAACGGGTCCAACGGGTGTCGAACGGGTATGAAAATTCTCTCAACTTTACTCTCAACTTTCCTCCCCTTTTCTCTCTCCATTTTTTTCCTATCCACCTCTCTCTCCTCACCCTCCACCACCCTCCTCCGCCACTCCCTCCGGTTACCCTTTCGCCACACACCCCCTTACTGCCATGGTGGTGCTTGCTTAGCACTTACACTGTGGTAGTGAAACATCCCCATCATGCCCGTGGGATTTTTACCAAGTATTTTTTGATCTCTTTGCATCGGAAGATGGCTGCACAACGGACTTGGCCATCCATTTACTGGTGGCTCCAAGCAGCCCACTGGCCTTTCCGAAGATTTCTGGCCTTGTTGGCAATAGACCCAATGCTGGGTTTTTCTCCATTTGCTTTATCTACCTTGCTTCTAATGCTAGAATGCAAGTTTTTTCCTGGTCTTTTAGACCTTGTAACCCTTCCCGATGCGTGGAAACGGCCATGCAAAGTTCATGGTATTGTGTTTACAATATCCTTCTTAGTGGTTCTTTAGCCACATTATCCGATTGGTACAAGGCTACATGTCTGCCCAAATGCACATATACCATAGTGCAACAGTATCGCCCCTTGCAATACTCATTATCTTTCCCAACTCGTTCTTGCAATATTGTTTTAATATCGATCGTTTTATTATTATTCATTTTTCCGACTAAGAGTGAAATGAATAGACGTTTATTGTGTGTTAGGTTCACCAATGCACAACGATTATTGTCCAGGACGGATTTACCATCTCCCATCGTGAATTACCACACACAAGCAGGCGTCAATGGTGCCGGGTGCAGCCATGCACTAGGCTGACGGCGGACGACTGGGAAATTTCAGCTACAACGGAATCCTTAGTTCCACAAACCGTGGCACTTAGATTTCGGTTTCGTAACAGAAAATCTTCCCCCTACCAGGATTTTTGGTAAATTCGAATTTCAACCCCAATGTGTCGTCTCTGCATGGGAGACTTAATCCAATGCATGTGGGGCCTCTCCACGTGAAATGAAGGACATAGGTTACGTCCCCAATGGCTTCCTCTTTTCTCGGAAGCAATTGAGCTTTCACAACAACCTTCCACCGATTATTTCTAAATTTGAATTTAAATTTGGAGATAATCGGATAGGTTATCCAAAATATTTTCTTTTCGAAATATTGTGTAACGTTTTTGCATGGGAAACTAAATTCCATGCCTCTTATCGGATAATTGATTTGGAGATTAATTTTGAAAAATTTATCTTCTATCTTTATCTAGATAAAGACCTAATCTACAAGAGGAAATTTAAAATTAAAATTCAACCTCCAACCGACAGTCTTTTGAGTTATCACCAACTCTCTAAAATTGCACAAGTTGATGCAGTCCTAGATTCACTACATTTTCTTTTCTTGACAACTAGGACTACAAGTCCTTCTTCTGCGGTTTCTTCTGCTAGTAAATCATTTGGCTTTACGTCAATCCATACTCTCCCGCTCCTTCACTTCACAAAGTGCACTGCGCCTACAATGGCTTCCACTGACTCCTTCTTATCACGTTTCGATAACCTCCAATTCACAGCGGAGGAAAAGAACGTAGTACTTTCCCCGACTTAAACCAAAGTTGTGCCACTCGATGACTACAAGTCATCTTTGATCGGAAAATTGTTCCATACCAAGCCCTTTGATGAAACGGCGCTGGTCCGCATCTTTTCCTCCGTCTGGAGAAACGACAAGCTGTCCACGGTAACTCCGTTGGGATCTGGTTATTTTCTTTTTAAATTCGAAAATAAATCTTGCAGGGGTGATGTGCTAAAGCGTGAACCCTGGACCTTTAAGAAAGATTGGGTGGCTCTTCTCCCAGTCCAACCCAAACTCACCATCGATGGCTATGTCTTCAACCGAATGAGGATTTGGGTTCGGATTCATGGAGTGCCCATTGCCATGATGACCGGTGTTACGGTTGCAAATAGCACTGGTCGAGCCCTAGGCAGTGGACTTGGAACGGTTATCGGAATCGATTCGCGCAAATCGGACGATGGGAACATGGTGAAATTTCTGCGCGTTTGGGTTATAATAGATATCCACCAACCTTTCCGCCGGTTTGTGGCCATGAGTGTGGAGGACGATGAGCCCCAAATGCTACCGATTCAGTACGAGAAGTTGCCCACCTTTTGCCATGGGTGTGGTGTCCTATGTCATCTCAAGGCTACTTGTGAATTGTTTAAAGATAGCACGGTCGAACCCCAACAATATGGGGACTGGCTCCGTGCCCCTGCTCCGAAAGGCAGGTCCAAAATAGCGACCAGGGGTCGCGTTAGCTATTTTGAACCGGCCGGGACATCGACCAAAGGCACGACGACCGCTGGTAAACCTCTGTCGTTCATTCTCTTTGATACGTACCATGCATGCACTTCTATAGTGTATCTAACCGAAACTTACGTTTCCTCACAGGTGCTGGACCTTCCACTAAAAAGCAGGCGCACAACAACGGTATTGTTGGCACCGATTTCTGTGTTACACTCAAGGGACTATGCCTCTATTTTTTATGCTTCTTGTCTCAGCAATATATTGTGCCTATCTTGCTTATACACATTAGTTATTGCTGACCACTGCTTCATTTTTTTCCACTCTTCAGGGGCTGATCGGAAGGGGAAGAAGGTTATTGTGGCCTCCCCCGCTTCACAACATACACCGATAGCGGATGCTGCTTCAGCGACCATGTTATCCGGGGAGGCTGCTGATGCTCCTATCACTGATGCTGCAGCCGATCCAAACATTGAGGCTGTCACAGACCCAGCAGCTGCTGCTGCCCCCGTGGTTGCGGACGATTAGCCAAACCAGGCAGGTCCTACGGCTCCTGACGCGCCGATGGTTGACACAGACGACATCACCAGTGGGCAGCATGATACGCCCACTGCCGGACTATCCGTAGAGCCTCTTGATGTGGTGCCTTTGGACATCATACCATCCGACACGGAATCGGTTAACACTGGAGTACCTACCGCTGTCCCTACCTCGGGTTCTACTGTTGTATCGACCACTCCCCCGGATAAGCACTTTGTGCTGATCGACGGGGAAGGATTTCCAATGCCGACCGTTGTGCCTGCCAAGTCCACTACTGCTGGGAATGGCAGCAATGCCTACCACCCTGTCAATCCGGAATTTGAAGACCGGCTTGCAGCTACGTCCGTGCCACCCAAAGGTGCCCCTCTACCGCGCAAAGCAAAACGCAGCCCGCCTGTCGCTGCCAATTCAGTTGCCAAGCGACCACGTACTTCCCCCACTGTCCACTCGAAGCCGGCAAAGGCTGGTGGTGCATCTGACAAACCTTCCAAACCAACGGAAGCTGGGATGAGCAGCAAAATCTTTTCGGCGGCGGTTGATATTCAACCCCGCCGAGAGAAATGAGGATGTTATGCTGGAACTGCTGGGGTCTTGGTTCGCCTACGGCAGTTCAAGGTTTGGTTGCTTTAGTTCGTCGCTTGGAACCAAATATTATTTTCTTGTCAGAAACTAAACTTTTTAATTTTAATTATGAACGATTGAAACTTTCATTGAATATGCTGGGATGCTTCCATGTGAAAAGCAGCCCCACTTGCTCTGGACTTATTTTATTTTGGAATAATGAAGTTAATTTGGATTTGTTATCGTATTCCGATCGCTTTATTGATTCCATCGTCACATCTACCTCTGATTGCTTTCGTTTTATCAGAATGTATGGATATGCTGATACGAGCATGAAATCTAAAACATGGGAGCTTATCGACTCCCTGCGTGGCATGTCACAATTACCTGGCTAATAGGTGGGGACCTAAACGACATATTATCCGACTCGGAAAAACAAGATGGGAGTGGGAGGCCCCCATCCCAAATTAACAACTTTCGAGATTTCTTATCTCATAATGAAATATTCGATTGCAAGCCTTGCTCGGGATGGTTCACATGGTCTCGCACGGGTCCCAATGTCACACCCGTTTGCGAGCGACTTGATCTTTTTCTTGCCTGCAATGCTTGGCTAAATGCACATCTATCCTTCCAATGTCGTAATGTCTTCTCACCGGACACCGATCACTACGTTATTATCATGGACACCATTCCCTCTCCTCATAATGATCGCCAACCTCATGATAATAACGATCATTTTCGGTTTGAGTCTTGTTGGGCACAGGACCCTTCATACATATCGTCTTTCCATCACGCTTGGTCAGCAGCATCGGGCACTTTGCTCGATAAGTTGGCTATTGTGGGAAACCACCTTCATGACTGGCAAACGACTAGGCGTTCCCAGTCGACTCACCGCATCGCTGAACTACAGCGTCAAATTAATTCCTACATGCGACGTAGGCACTTACCCCCTACGATGCTGAATAATCTACGAGACGCGAAACTAGAACTGTTACGTCTTTTAGACGAACGCGAAGCTTACTAGGCACAGCGCTCTCGTGTTACCTGGCTTTCGCAAGGAGACAGAAATACATCCTTTTTTCACGCTAAGGCCTCTAAGAGTCGAAAGAAGAATTCTATACGAGGATTTTTTGACGACAATCGAAACTGGCAAACGACCAAACCTGAACTCCTTCGGATTGCGTCGGGTTATTTCCATGAGCTATTTGAGACATCCAATCCTGTCTCCTCTCCCCAACTTCTGGAACAGATCCATCAGGTCGTTACTCCTGCAATGAATGATTCTTTATTACAACCTTTCTCTGAGAGTGAGGTGTTTGCAGCGTTTAGGGATATAGGCCCTAGGAAAGCACCTGGTATAGATGGTTTCCCTAGTAGCTTCTATAGGCAATACTAGGATGTCATTGGACCTGAGTTTGTCGACCTTTGTCTGAGACTCCTTCGGGGGGAAGCGAACATGTCGACTGTTAACAAAACGGTTATAGTTCTGATCCCGAAAGTAGATGATGCTACTACTATGCGTCAGTTCAGACCTATAAGTTTGTGCACGGTTATCTACAAAACTGTAGCCAAGGTCCTTGTCAATCTTCTAAAGCTGATCCTACCCAACTGTATCAGTGATGCACAGGCCGCTTTTGTTAGCGGACGAAACATCACTGATAACATCCTGATTGCCCACGAGCTTGTACATACCCTTCACACCAATAATGCTTCCATCTATCAAGGGGCGGCCCTTAAACTTGATTTGGAAAAGGCCTTTGACAAGGTCGAATGGTCTTTCCTCCGCGATGTAATGACGCGTATGGGTTTTGCCCTGGAGTGGGTGCAGTTGCTAATCCGATGCGTCTCCTCTGTCTTATTCTCAGTCCGGCTTAACGAGGCTCTCTCGGAGGAGTTTTCTCCATCGAGAGGCATCCGACAAGGATACCCCCTTTCACCCTTCCTCTTCCTCATTTGCTCGCAAGGGCTCTCCGCAGCCCTTGAGACGGAGCAGAGAGAAGGACGGCTACTAGGCTTAAACGCAAATCGTCGAGGGCCTAGGATCAACCATCTTCTCTTTGCGGATGAAAGTATTGTGTTCTTGCGGAATTGCCCTGAGGAAGTACAATGATTGAAAGAAATTCTACACCTATACGGATCATCCTCAGACCAATCTGTGAATTTTGCTAAGTCTACGGCCTACTGCAGCTCCTCCTGCTCCACGGCTTTCTTACAGGCCCTTCAGCATTCGCTTGGTATTCGTTTGGTCGAGGACCCTGGGATTTATCTTGGGGTCCCCCTCCTCGTAGAGAAGAACCGAACGACTAGTTTAGGGTTTGTACGAGACAAGGTAAATTCGCGTATGGCTAACTGGGACACTAATTTACTTTTCTTTAGCGGCCGCGAAATTTTAATTAAATCTGTGGCCTAGGCAATACCACAGTATATTATGTCCTGCTATCTCCTACCGCAAAACATTGTGGATGACGCGACTCGCTCGATACGTAGGTATTGGTGGTCGGGTCGAAGCAATAAGGAAGGTTGGCCTTTACTTTCATGGGATGCCCTGTGCACGCCCAAAACCACTGGGGGGATGGGCTTCCGGGACCTACACGATTTCAACATTGCGCTTCTAGGGAAACAAATTTGGCGACTGATACAGTCGCCTGAGTCCCTGCTTGCTCGGGTCCTACGCTCCCGCTATTTTCCCTCGGGCAATATCCTCAAGGCTAAATCGGACAGACGTTGTTCCTTCGCTTGGCGAGGTATTTGGCAGGCCCTACACCGGCTACAACCCGATTTCTTCTGGCGCCCTGGAATTGATAGTAGATTACGTATTCACCGTGATCACCGGGGTGGATCTAGTGGGCTCTCTTTTTTCGGATCCTATCAGGATAATGAGGAGCTTCCTCTAAGATGTAGAGACTTCATGCTTCGAAATCAGAATGTTTGGGACGAAAGCAAGATTCGCGGCTACTTTGACTGGGATGACGCTGCTAACATCATGAAAGTACCGATCTCTGCTGATCGCAGAGATGTCTTATTGTGGGGTTTTCATGACACCAACATCTACACAGTTCGTTCCGGATATCTTTTTCTACGTCGGCCTTTACGACCCCTTGCTCGTCCTTGCCCACTCTGGAAGGTTATAGCTAAATCCCCTACGCTGCCGAAAATCTACACCTTTGGGGCAGAATGCTTTACCAACAGGTGACCGGCTCGCCGCTCTGGGAATGGGCGGTGGTATATGTCCTTTCTGTCCCACTATTATTGAAACTGCGGTTCATGCGCTACGGGATTGTCCCGGTGCCAATGAAGCGCTTCATCTTGCCGGGTTCCCCCGCACTATATATGGTAGTACGGACTCATCGATAGCTCTCTGGTTAGAGTGAGGGGCTTCGCTACTCTCCCGCACTGAGTTTAGCTTGCTTCTTACGATTATATGGAACATTTGGAACCGAAGGAATGACTGGGTCCATTCCCGACGCATGCAGCCACCATGGCTCACCCTTATGAATTCCAAGGAGCTTCTTCACGACTACGCCTCGGCCACATCCACCAGCCCTTCGTCGCACACGAGGATTGACCCAGCACTTCCCTGACCAACTTGGAGACCACCACCGGCAGGCAGAATCAAGATCAACGTCGACGGTGCTTTCAACCCGGTCACAGGTGCTGCTGGTCTCGGTATTATAGCTCGCGATGCCACCGGTTCTATCTTGATTGGACGAGCCTCCTTTTCTGAAGAAATTCCCGACTCCTCATCTGCGGAACTTCGAGCTATTGTCGCCGGAGTCCGCCTTGGATCAGATGCAGGTTGGCAGGGTTTCCACCTAGAGTCGGACGCGGCCTTGATACTCAACAAGCTCCGCAATCCCGACCATGATGCTTCCATCCTACGCTCGCAGATAGCGGAGGCTAGAGCTTTATTCATTACTATCCCTGATTTATACTATACTTATGTACCACACGCTGCTAATTTTTTAGCGCATAGTGTAGCCATGTGGGCTCTTCATTCTCGTTGTTCTTTATCTTTTGGACCGGGCTTGCCCGATGACTTACGATCTTTTGCACCGGTTTTTCATCATCCTCCTTGATTTAATTTATATATTTGGGTACTCTTTTCCCCTCTTAGGACCCTAACTTGGCCTGCCCAGTTGGGATTAGTGGGGTTTTTAATGAGGACATTTTCTTCAAAAAAAAAAAAATCCAACGGGTCCATTGAAAGGCACATTTAGACCTGCTCGTTCGAAACCTCTACAAAAAGGACCGCAAAAAAGTTTTATTCAAATTTTAGGAGTTCAAATAATTGATTAGGACCTTTTCAACACAATTATATTGAAAAACCTCAATTTTTATACTTTTTACTCAGTTAAAATTCCAACGGGCCCATTGAAAGGCCCATTTAGACATGCTCGTCCGAAACCTCGACAAAAAGGACCGCAAAACAAGTTTTAATCAAATTTTAGGAGTTCAAATAATTGATTAGGACCTTCTCAACACAATTATATTGAAAAACCTCAATTTTTATACTTTTTACTCAGTTAAAATTCCAACAAGCCCATTTAGACCTGCTCGTCCAAAACCTCTACAAAAAGGACCGCAAAAAAGTTTTCTTCAAATTTTAGTAGTTCAAACAATTGATTAAAAGCTTTTCAACACAATCATATTGCCAAACCACAATTTCTGTACTTTTTACTCAGTTAAAATTTCAACGGATCCATTGAAAGGCCCATTTCGACCTGCTCGTCCAAAACCTCAACAAAAAGGACAGCAAAACAAGTTTTAATCAAATTTTAGGAGTTCATGTAATTGATTAGGGGCTTTTAAACACAATTATATTGCAAAACCTCATTTTCTGTACTTTTTACTCAGTTAAAATTCTAACGGGTCCAATGTAAGGCCCATTTAGACCTTTTCGTCCAAAACCTCTACAAAAAGGGACACGAAACAAGTTTTAATCAAAATTTAGGAGATCATGTAATTGATTAGGAGATTTTCAACACACTTATATTACAAAACCTCAATTTCTGTACTTTTTACTCAGTTAAAATTCCAACAGGTCCATTGAAAGGCCCATTTAGACCTGCTCCTCCGATACTTCTACAAAAAAAGGACCGCAAAAGAAGTTTTAATCAAATTTTATGAGTTCAAATAATTGATTAGTAGCTTTCCAACACCATTATATTGCAAAACCTCAATTTATATACTTTTTACTCAGTTAAAATTTCAACGGGTCCATTGAAATGCCCATTTAGACCTGCTCGTCCGAAACCTCTACAAAAAAGGACAGCAAAAGAAGTTTTAATCAAATTTTAGAAGTTCATGTAATTGATTAGGAGCTTTTCAACAAAATTATGTTGCAAAACCTCAATTTCTGTACTTTTTACTCAGTTAAAATTCCAACGGGTCCATTGAAATGACCAATTAGACCTGGTCGTCCGAAACCTCGACAAAAAGGACCACAAAACAAGTTTTGATCAAATTTTAAGAGTTCAAATAATTGATTAGGACCTTTTCAACACAATTATATTGAAAAACCTCAATTTTTATACTTTTTACTAAATTAAAATTCCAACGGGCCCATTGAAAGGCCGATTTAGACCCGCTCGTCCGAAAACTCTACAAAAAGGACTGCAAAAAAGTTTTCTTCAAATTTTAGGAGTTCAAATAATTGATTAGGAGCTTTTCAACACAATCATATTGCAAAACCTCAATTTCTGTACTTTTTACTCTGTTAAAATTTCAACGGATCCATTGAAAGGCCCATTTCGACCCGCTCGTCCAAAACCTCTACAAAAAGGACTGCAAAACAAGTTTTAATCAAATTTTAGGAGTTCATGTAATTGATTAGGAGCTTTTCAACACAATTATATTACAAAACCTCAATTTCTGTACTTTTTACTCAGTTAAAATTCCAACGGGTCCATTGAAAGGCCCAATTAGACCTGCTCGTCCGAAACCTCGACAAAAAGGACCGCAAAACAAGTTTTAATCAAAATTTAGGAGATCAAATAATTCATTAGGACCTTTTCAACACAATTATTTACTAAGTTAAAATTCCAACGGGCCCATTGAAAGGCCCATTTAGACCCGCTCGTCCGATACCTCTACAAAAAGAACCGCAAAAAAGTTTTCTTCAAATTTTAGGAGTTCAAATAATTGATTAGGAGCTTTTCAACACAATCATATTGCAAAACCTCAATTTCTGTACTTTTTACTCAGTTAAAATTTCAACGGATCTATTGAAAGGCCCATTTCGACCCGCTCGTCCGAAACCTCTACAAAAAGGATTGCAAAACAAGTTTTAATCAAATTCTAGGAGTTCATGTAATTGATTAGGAGGTTTTCAACACAATTATATTGCAAAACCTCGATTTTTGTACTTTTTACTCAGTTAAAATTTCAACGGGTCCAATGTAAGGCCCATTTAGACCTTTTCGTCCGAAACCTCTACAAAAAGGGCCACAAAACAAGTTTTAATCAAAATTTAGGAGATCATGTAATTGATTAGGAGATTTTGAACACACTTATATTAAAAAACCTCAATTTCTGTACTTTTTTCTCAGTTAAAATTACATCGGGTCCATTGAAAGGACCATTTAGACATGCTCGTCCGAAACCTCTACAAAAAAGGACCGCAAAAGAAGTTTTAATCAAATTTTAGGAGTTCAAATAATTGATTAGTAGCTTTCCAAAACCATTATATTGCAAAACCTCAATTTATGTACTTTTTACTCAGTTAAAATTCCAACGGGTCCATTGAAAGGCCCATTTAGACCTGCTCGTCCGAAACCTCTACAAAAAAGGACCGCAAAAGAAGTTTTAATCAAATTTTAGGAGTTCATGTAATTTATTAGGAGCTTTTCAACAAAATTATATTGCAAAACCTCAATTTCTGTACTTTTTACTCAGTTAAAATTCCAACGGGTCCATTGAAAGGGCCAATTAGACCTGGTCATCCGAAACCTCGACAAAAAGGATCGCAAAACAAGTTTTGATCAAATTTTAAGAGTTCAAATAATTGATTTGGACCTTTTCAACACAATTATATTGAAAAACCTCAATTTTTATACTTTTTACTAAATTAAAATTCCAACGGGCCCATTGAAAGGCCGATTTAGACCCGCTCGTCCGAAAACTCTACAAAAAGGACTGCAAAAAAGTTTTCTTCAAATTTTAGGAGTTCAAATAATTGATTAGGAGCTTTTCAACACAATCATATTGCAAAACCTCAATTTCTGTACTTTTTACTCTGTTAAAATTTCAACGGATCCATTGAAAGGCCCATTTCGACCCGCTCGTCCAAAACCTCTACAAAAAGGACTGCAAAACAAGTTTTAATCAAATTTTAGGAGTTCATGTAATTGATTAGGAGCTTTTCAACACAATTATATTACAAAACCTCAATTTCTGTACTTTTTACTCGGTTAAAATTCCAACGGGTCCATTGAAAGGCCCAATTAGACCTGCTCGTCCGAAACCTCGACAAAAAGGACCGCAAAACAAGTTTTAATCAAAATTTAGGAGTTCAAATAATTCATTAGGACCTTTTCAACACAATTATTTACTAAGTTAAAATTCCAACGGGCCCATTGAAAGGCCCATTTAGACCCGCTCGTCCGATACCTCTACAAAAAGAACCGCAAAAAAGTTTTCTTCAAATTTTAGGTGTTCAAATAATTGATTAGGAGCTTTTCAACACAATCATATTGCAAAACCTCAATTTCTGTACTTTTTACTCAGTTAAAATTTCAACGGATCTATTGAAAGGCCCATTTCGACCCGCTCGTCCGAAACCTCTACAAAAAGGATTGCAAAACAAGTTTTAATCAAATTCTAGGAGTTCATGTAATTGATTAGGAGGTTTTCAACACAATTATATTGCAAAACCTCGATTTTTGTACTTTTTACTCAGTTAAAATTCCAACGGGTCCAATGTAAGGCCCATTTAGACCTTTTCGTCCGAAACCTCTACAAAAAGGGCCACAAAACAAGTTTTAATCAAAATTTAGGAGATCATGTAATTGATTAGGAGATTTTCAACACACTTATATTACAAAACCTCAATTTTTGTACTTTTTTCTCAGTTAAAATTACATCGGGTCCATTGAAAGGACCATTTAGACATGCTCGTCCGAAACCTCTACAAAAAAGGACCGCAAAAGAAGTTTTAATCAAATTTTAGGAGTTCAAATAATTGATTAGTAGCTTTCCAACACCATTATATTGCAAAACCTCAATTTATGTACTTTTTACTCAGTTAAAATTCCAACGGGTCCATTGAAAGGCCCATTTAGACCTGCTCGTCCGAAACCTCTACAAAAAAGGACCGCAAAAGAAGTTTTAATCAAATTTTAGGAGTTCATGTAATTTATTAGGAGCTTTTCAACAAAATTATATTGCAAAACCTCAATTTCTGTACTTTTTACTCAGTTAAAATTCCAACGGGTCCATTGAAAGGGCCAATTGGACTTGGTCGTCCGAAACCTCGACAAAAAGGATCGCAAAACAAGTTTTGATCAAATTTTAAGAGTTCAAATAATTGATTAGGACCTTTTCAACACAATTATATTGAAAAACCTCAATTTTTATACTTTTTACTAAATTAAAATTCCAACGGGCCCATTGAAAGGCCGATTTAGACCCGCTCGTCCGAAAACTCTACAAAAAGGACTGCAAAAAAGTTTTCTTCAAATTTTAGGAGTTCAAATAATTGATTAGGAGCTTTTCAACACAATCATATTGCAAAACCTCAATTTCTGTACTTTTTACTCTGTTAAAATTTCAACGGATCCATTGAAAGGCCCATTTCGACCCGCTCGTCCAAAACCTCTACAAAAAGGACTGCAAAACAAGTTTTAATCAAATTTTAGAAGTTCATGTAATTGATTAGGAGCTTTTCAACACAATTATATTACAAAACCTCAATTTCTGTACTTTTTACTCAGTTAAAATTCCAACGGGTCCATTGAAAGGCCCAATTAGACCTGCTCGTCCGAAACCTCGACAAAAAGGACCGCAAAACAAGTTTTAATCAAAATTTAGGAGTTCAAATAATTCATTAGGACCTTTTCAACACAATTATTTACTAAGTTAAAATTCCAACGGGCCCATTGAAAGGCCCATTTAGACCCGCTCGTCCGATACCTCTACAAAAAGAACCGCAAAAAAGTTTTCTTCAAATTTTAGGAGTTCAAATAATTGATTAGGAGCTTTTCAACACAATCATATTGCAAAACCTCAATTTCTGTACTTTTTACTCAGTTAAAATTTCAACGGATCTATTGAAAGGCCCATTTCGACCCGCTCGTCCGAAACCTCTACAAAAAGGATTGCAAAACAAGTTTTAATCAAATTCTAGGAGTTCATGTAATTGATTAGGAGGTTTTCAACACAATTATAATGCAAAACCTCGATTTTTGTACTTTTTGCTCAGTTAAAATTCCAACGGGTCCAATGTAAGGCCCATTTAGACCTTTTCGTCCGAAACCTCTACAAAAAGGGCCACAAAACAAGTTTTAATCAAAATTTAGGAGATCATGTAATTGATTAGGAGATTTTCAACACACTTATATTACAAAACCTCAATTTCTGTACTTTTTTCTCAGTTAAAATTACATCGGGTCCATTGAAAGGACCATTTAGACATGCTCGTCCGAAACCTCTACAAAAAAGGACCGCAAAAGAAGTTTTAATCAAATTTTAGGAGTTCAAATAATTGATTAGTAGCTTTCCAAAACCATTATATTGCAAAACCTCAATTTATGTACTTTTTACTCAGTTAAAATTCCAACAGGTCCATTGAAAGGCCCATTTAGACCTGCTCGTCCGAAACCTCTACAAAAAAGGACCGCAAAAGAAGTTTTAATCAAATTTTAGGAGTTCATGTAATTTATTAGGAGCTTTTCAACAAAATTATATTGCAAAACCTCAATTTCTGTACTTTTTACTCAGTTAAAATTCCAACGGGTCCATTGAAAGGGCCAATTAGACCTGGTCGTCCGAAACCTCGACAAAAAGGATCGCAAAACAAGTTTTGATCAAATTTTAAGAGTTCAAATAATTGATTTGGACCTTTTCAACACAATTATATTGAAAAACCTCAATTTTTATACTTTTTACTAAATTAAAATTCCAACGGGCCCATTGAAAGGCCTATTTAGACCCGCTCGTCCGAAAACTCTACAAAAAGGACTGCAAAAAAGTTTTCTTCAAATTTTAGGAGTTCAAATAATTGATTAGGAGCTTTTCAACACAATCATATTGCAAAACCTCAATTTCTGTACTTTTTACTCTGTTAAAATTTCAACGGATCCATTGAAAGGCCCATTTCGACCCGCTCGTCCAAAACCTCTACAAAAAGGACTGCAAAACAAGTTTTAATCAAATTTTAGGAGTTCATGTAATTGATTAGGAGCTTTTCAACACAATTATATTACAAAACCTCAATTTCTGTACTTTTTACTCAGTTAAAATTCCAACGGGTCCATTGAAAGGCCCAATTAGACCTGCTCGTCCGAAACCTCGACAAAAAGGACCGCAAAACAAGTTTTAATCAAAATTTAGGAGTTCAAATAATTCATTAGGACCTTTTCAACACAATTATTTACTAAGTTAAAATTCCAACGGGCCCATTGAAAGGCCCATTTAGACCCGCTCGTCCGATACCTCTACAAAAAGAACCGCAAAAAAGTTTTCTTCAAATTTTAGGAGTTCAAATAATTGATTAGGAGCTTTTCAACACAATCATATTGCAAAACCTCAATTTCTGTACTTTTTACTCAGTTAAAATTTCAACGGATCTATTGAAAGGCCCATTTCGACCCGCTCGTCCGAAACCTCTACAAAAAGGATTGCAAAACAAGTTTTAATCAAATTCTAGGAGTTCATGTAATTGATTAGAAGGTTTTCAACACAATTATATTGCAAAACCTCGATTTTTGTACTTTTTACTCAGTTAAAATTCCAACGGGTCCAATGTAAGGCCCATTTAGACCTTTTCGTCCGAAACCTCTACAAAAAGGGCCACAAAACAAGTTTTAATCAAAATTTAGGAGATCATGTAATTGATTAGGAGATTTTCAACACACTTATATTACAAAATGTCAATTTCTGTACTTTTTACTCACTGAAAATTCCAACGGGTCCATTGAAAGGCCCATTTAGACCTTTTCGTCCGAAACCTCTATAAAAGGGCCACAAAACTAGTTTTAATCAAATTTTAGGAGTTCAAATAATTGATTAGTAGCTTTCCAACACCATTATATTGCAAAACCTCAATTTATGTACTTTTTACCCAGTTAAAATTCCAACGGGTCCATTGAAAGGCCCATTTAGACCTGCTCGTCCGAAACCTCTACAAAAAAGGACCGCAAAAGAAGTTTTAATCAAATTTTAGGAGTTCATGTAATTTATTAGGAGCTTTTCAACAAAATTATATTGCAAAACCTCAATTTCTGTACTTTTTACTCAGTTAAAATTCCAATGGGTCCATTGAAAGGGCCAATTAGACCTGGTCGTCCGAAACCTCGACAAAAAGGACCGCAAAACAAGTTTTAATCAAATTTTAAGAGTTAAAATAATTGATTAGGACCTTTTCAACACAATTATATTGAAAACCCTAATTTTTTTACTTTTTACTAAGTTAAAATTCCAACGGGCCCATTGAAAGGCCCATTTAGACCCGCTCGTCCGAAACCTCTATAAAAAGGACCACAAAAATGTTTTCTTCAAATTTTAGGAGTTCAAATAATTGATTAGGAGCTTTTCATCACAATCATATTGCAAAACCTCAATTTCTGTACTTTTTACTCTGTTAAAATTTCAACGGATCCATTGAAAGGGCCATTCGACCCGCTCGTCCAAAACCTCTACAAAAAGGACTGCAAAACAAGTTTTAATCAAATTTTAGCACTTCATGTAATTGATTAGGAGCTTTTCAACACAATTATATTGCAAAACCTCAATTTCTGTACTTTTTACTCAGTCAAAATTCCAACGGGTCTATTGAAAGGACCAATTAGACCTGCTCGTCCGAAACCTCTACAAAAAGGACTGCAAAACAAGTTTTAATCAAATTTTAGAAGTTCATGTAATTGATTAGGAGCTTTTCAACACAATTATATTGAAAAACCTCAATTTTTATACTTTTTACTAAGTTAAAATTCCAACGGGTCCAATGTAAGGCCCATTTAGACCTTTTCGTCCGAAACCTCTACAAAAAGGGCCACAAAACAAGTTTTAATCAAAATTTAGGATATCATGTAATTGATTAGGAGATTTTCAACACACTTATATTACAAAACGTCAATTTCTGTACTTTTTACTCAGTTAAAATTCCAACGGGCCCATTGACAGGCCCATTTAGACCTGCTCGTCTGAAACCTCTACAAAAAGGACCGCGAAAAAAGTTTTATTCAAATTTTAGGAGTTCAAATAATTGATTAGGACCTTTTTAACACAATTATATTGATTAAAAAAGTTTTATTCAAATGTTAGGAGTTCAAATAATTGATTTGGAGCTTTTCAACACAATTATATTGCAAAAACTCAATTTGTATACTTTTTACTCAGTTAAAATTCCAACGGGTCCATTGAAAGGCCCATTTATACCTACTCGTCCGAAACCTCGACAAAAAGGACCACAAAACAAGTTTTAATCAAATTCTAGGAGTTCAAATAATTGATTAGGAGGTTTTCAACACAATTATATTGCAAATCCTCAAATTTTGTACTTTTTACTCAGTGAAAATTCCAACGGGTCCATTGAAGAGCCCATTTTGACCTACACGTCCGAAACTTCGACAAAAAGGACCGCAAAACAAGTTTTAATCAAATTCTTGGAGATCATGTAATTGATTAGAAGATTTTCAACACACTTATATTGAAAAACTTCAATTTCTGTACTTTTTACTCAGTGAAAATTCCAACGGGTCCATTGAAAGACCCATTTAGACCTACTCGTCTGAAACCTCGACAAAAAGGACCGCAAAACAAGTTTTAATCAAATTTTAGGAGTTCAAATAATTGATTAGGAGCTTTTTAACATAATTATATTACAAAACCTCAATTTATGTACTTTTAACTCAGTTAAAATTCCAACGGTCCATTGAAAGGCCCATTTAGACATGATCATCCGAAACCTCGACAAAAAGGACCACAAAATAAGTTTTAATCAAATTTTAGGAGTTCAAATAATTGATTAGTAGCTTTTCAACACAATTATATTGCAAAACCTCAATTTTTGTACTTTTTATTCAGTTAAAATTCCAACGGGTCCATTGTAAGGCCCATTTAGTCCTGCTCGTCCGAAACCTCGACAGAAAGAGCCGCAAAACATGTTTTAATCAAATTCTAGGAGATCATGTAATTGATTAGGAGATTTTCAACATACCTATATTGCAAAACCTTGATTTATGTACTTTTCAGTCAGTTAAAATTCCAACGGGCCCATTGAAAGGCCAATTTAGATCTACTCGTCTGAAACCTCGACAAAAGGACCGCAAAACAAGTTTTAATCAAATTTTAGGAGTTAAAATAATTTATTAGGAGCTTTTCAAAAAAAATTATATTGCAAAACCTCATTTTCTGTAGTTTTTACTCAGTTAAAATTCCAACGGGTCCAATGCAAGGCCCATTTCGACCCGCTCGTCCGAAACCTCGACAAAAAGGACGGCAAAACAAGTTTTAAACAAATTTTAGGAGTTCAAATAATTGATTAGGATATTGTCAACACAATTATATTGAAAAACCTCAATTTTTATACTTTTTACTCAGTTAAAATTCCAACGGGCCCATTGACAGGCCCATTTAGACATGCTCGTCCGAAACCTTTACAAAAAGGACCACAAAAAGGTTTTATTCAAATTTTAGGATTTCAAATAATTTATTGAGATCTTTTCATCACAATTATATTGCAAAACCTCAATTTCTGTACTTTTTATTCAGTTAAAATTCCAACGGGTCCATTGTAAGGCCAATTTAGACATGCTCGTCCGAACATCTACAAAAATGGACGCGAAACACGTTTTAATCAAATTATAGGAGATCATGTAATTGATTAGGAGATTTTCAACACACTTATATTGCAAAACCTCAATTTCTTTACTTTTTAGTCAGTTAAAATTCCAACGGGTCCATTGAAAGGCCCATTTAGACCTGCTTGTCTGAAACCTCGACAAAAGGACCGCAAACCAAGTTTTAATCAAATTTTAGGAGTTCAAATAATTGATTAGGAGATTTTCCACAAAAATATATTGCAAAACCTCATTTCTCTACTTTTTACTCAGTTAAAATTCCAACGGGTCCAATGAAAGGCCCATTTCGACCCGCTCGTCCAAAACCTCGACAAAAACGGCCGGGAAAACAAGTTTTAATCAAATTTTAGGAGTTCAAATAATTGATTAGGATATTTTCAACACAATTATATTACAAAACCCAATTTCTGTACTTTTTACTCAGTTAAAATTCCAACGGGTCCATTGAAAGGCCCATTTAGACCTGCTCGTCCGAAACCTCTACAAAAAGGACTGCAAAACAAGTTTTAATCAAATTTTAGGAGTTCAAATAAATTATTAGTATATTTTCAACACAATTATATTGCGAAACCTCAATTTATGTACTTTTTACTCAGTTAAAATTCCAACGGGTCCATTGAAGGCCCATTTAGACCTTATCATCCGAAACCTCTACAAAATGGACCGCAAAAAAGTTCTCTTCAAATTTTAGGAGTTCAAATAATTGATTAGGAGCTTTTCAACACAATCATATTGCAAAACCTCAATTTCTGCACTTTTTACAAATTTAAATTTCAACGGGTCCATTGAAAGGCCCATTTCGACCCGCTCGTCTAAAACCTCTACAAAAAGGACAACAAAACAAGTTTTAATCACATTTTAGGAGTACATGTAATTGATTAGGAGCTTTTTAACAGAATTATATTGCAAAACCTCATTTTCTGTACTTTTTACTCAGTTAAAATTCCATCGCGTCCAATGAAAGACCCATTTCGACCCGCTCGTGCAAAACCTCGACAAAAAGGAACGCAAAACAAGTTTTAATCAAATTTTAGGAGTTCCAATAATTGATTAGGATATTTTCAACACAATTATATTGCAAAACCTCAATTTCTGTACTTTTTACTCAGTTAAAATTCTAACGGGTCCATTGAAAGTCCCATTTTGACCTGCTTGTCCGAAACCTCTACAAAAAAGGACCGCAAAAGAAGTTTTAATCAAATTTTAGGAGTTCAAATAATTTATTAGTAGCTTTTCATCACAATTATATTGCAAAACCTCAATTTTTGTACTTTTTACTCAGTTAAAATTCCAACAGGTCCATTATAAGGCCCTTTTAGACCTGCTTATCCGAAACCTTTACAAAAGGGCCGCAAAACAAGTTTTAATCAAATTTTACGAGATCATGTAATTAATTTGGAGATTTTCAACACACTTATATTGCAACACCACAATTTCTGTACTTTTTAGTCAGTTAAAATTCCAACGGGTCCATTGAAATGCCCATTTACACCTGCTCGTCTGAAACCTCGACAAAAAAGGACCGCAAAAAACGTTTTAATCAAATTTTAGGAGTTCAAATAATTGATTAGGCTCTTTTCAACACAATTATATTGCAAAACATCAATTTCTACACTTTTTACTCAGTGAAAACTCCAACGGGTCCATTGAAGGGCCCATTTAGACCTGCACGTCCGAAACTTCGACAAAACAGACTGTAAACAAGTTTTAATCAAATTTTATGAGACCATGTAATTGATTAGGAGATTTTCAACACACTTATATTGAAAAACCGCAATTTCTGTACTTTTTACTAAGTTAAAATTCCAACGGGTCCATTGAAAGGCCCATTTAGACCTGCTCGTCTGAAACCTCGACAAAAAGGACCGCAAAACAAGATTTAATTAAATTTTAGGAGTTCAAATAATTGATTAGAAGCTCTTAAACATAATTATATTGAAAAACCTCAATTTTTATACTTTTTACTCAGTTAAAATTCCAACGGGCCAATTGACAGGCCCATATGGACCTTCTCGTCCGAAAGCTCTACAAAAAGGACCGCAAAAAAGTTTTATTCAAATTTTAGGAGTTCAAAAAATTGATTTGAGGCTTTTTAACACAATTATATTGCAAAACCTCAATTTCTGTACTTTTTACTTAGTTAAAATTCCAACGGGTCCATTGAAAGGCCCATTTTGATTCGCTCGTCCGAAACCTCTACAAGAAGAACTGCAAAACAAGTTTTAATCAAATATTAGAAGTTCATGTAATTGATTAGGAGCTTTACAACACAAATATATTGCAAAACCACAATTTCTGTACTTTTTACTCAGTTAAAATTCCAACGGGTCCATTGAAAGGCCCATTTAGACCTGCTCGTCCGAAACCTCGACAAAAGGACCGCAAAACAAGTGTTAACCAAATGTTAGGAGTTCAAATAATTGATTAGGAGCTTTTCAACAAAATTATATTGCAAAACCTCATTTTCTGTACTTTTTACTCAGTTAAAATTCCAACGGGTCCAATGAAAGGCCCATTTCGATCCGCTCGTCCGAAACCTCGACAAAAAGGACCGCAAAACAAGTTTTAATCAAATTTTAGGAGTTCAAATAATTGATTAGGATATTTTCAACACAATTATATTGCAAAACCTCATTTTCTGTACTTTTTACTCAGTTAAAATTCCAACGGGTCCATTGAAAGGCCCATTTAGACCTGCTCGTCCGAAACCTCATCAAAAAGGACCGCAAAACATGTTTTAATCAAATTTTAGGAGTTCAAATAATTGATTAGGAGCTTTTCAACACAATTATATTGAAAAACCTCAATTTTTATACTATTTACTCAGATAAAATTCAAACGGGCCCATTGACAGGGCCATTTAGACTTGCTCGTCCGAAACCTCTACAAAAAGGATCGCAAAAAAGTTTTATTCAAATTTTAGGAGTTTAAATAATTGATTAGGAGCTTTTCAACACAATTATATTGCAAAAACTCAATTTCTGTAATTTTACTTAGTTAAAATTCCAACGGGCCCATTGAAAGGCCCATTTAGACCTGCTCGTCCGAAACCTCGACAAAAAGGACCGTAAAACAAGTTTTAATCAAATTTTAGGAGTTCAAATAATTGATTAGGAACTTTTCAACACAATTATATTGAAAAACATCATTTTTTATACTTTTTACTCAGTTAAAATTCCAACGGGCCCAGTGAAAGGCCCATTTAGACCCGCTCGTCGGAAACCTCTACAAAAAGGACTGCAAAACAAGTTTTAATCAAATTTTAGGAGTTCAAATAATTGATTAGGAACTTTTCAACACAATTATATTGAAAAACCTCATTTTTTAAACTTTTTACTCAGTTAAAATTCCAACGGGCCCAGTGAAAGGCCCATTTAGACCCGCTCGTCTGAAACCTCAACAAAAAGGACTGCAAAACAAGTTTTAATCAAATTTTAGGAGTTCAAATAATTGATTAGGATATTTTCAACACAATTATATTGCAAAACCTCAATTTCTGTACTTTTTACTCAGTTAAAATTCCAACGGGTCCAATGTAAGGCCCATTTAGACCTTTTCGTCCGAAACCTCTAAAAAAAGGGCCACAAAACAAGTTTTAATCAAAATTTAGGAGATCATGTAATTGATTAGGAGATTTTCAACACACTTATATTACAAAACGTCAATTTCTGTACTTTTTACTCAGTTAAAATTCCAACGGGCCCATTAACAGGCCCATTTAGACCTTCTCGTCCGAAACCTCTACAAAAAGGACCGCGAAAAAAGTTTTATTCAAATTTTAGGAGTTGAAATAACTGATTAGGACCTTTTTAACACAATTATATTGATTAAAAAGTTTTATTCAAATTTTAGGAGTTCAAATAATTGATTTGGAGCTTTTCAACACAATTATATTGCAAAACCTCAATTTGTATACTTTTTACTCAGTTAAAATTCCAACGGGTCCATTGAAAGGCCCATTTATACCTACTCGTCCGAAACCTCGACAAAAAGGACCACAAAACAAGTTTTAATCAAATTCTAGGAGTTCAAATAATTGATTAGGAGGTTTTCAACACAATTATATTGCAAATCCTCAAATTCTGTACTTTTTACTCAGTGAAAATTCCAACGGGTCCATTGAAGAGCCCATTTTGACCTACACGTCCGAAACTTCGACAAAAAGGACCGCAAAACAAGTTTTAATCAAATTCTTGGAGATCATGTAATTGATTAGAAGATTTTCAACACAATTATATTGCAAAACCTCAATTTCTGTACTTTTTACTCAGTTAAAATTCCAACGGGTCCATTGAAAGACCCATTTAGACCTACTCGTCTGAAACCTCGACAAAAAGGACCGCAAAACAAGTTTTAATCAAATTTTAGGAGTTTAAATAATTGATTAGGAGCTTTTTAACATAATTATATTGCAAAACCTCAATTTATGTACTTTTAACTCAGTTAAAATTCCAACAGGTCCATTGAAAGGCCCATTTAGACATGATCGTCCGAAACCTCGACAAAAAGGACCACAAAATAAGTTTTAATCAAATTTTAGGAGTTCAAATAATTGATTAGTAGCTTTTCAACACAATTATATTGCAAAACCTCAATTTTTGTACTTTTTATTCAGTTAAAATTCCAACGGGTCCATTGTAATGCCCATTTAGTCCTGCTCGTCCGAAACCTCGACAAAAAGGGCCGCAAAACATGTTTTAATCAAATTCTAGGAGATCATGTAATTGATTAGGAGATTTTAAACATACTTAGTTTGCAAAACCTTGATTTATGTACTTTTCAGTCAGTTAAAATTCCAACGGGCCCATTGAAAGGCCAATTTAGATCTGCTCGTCCGAAACCTCGACAAAAGGACCGCAAAACAAGTTTTAATCAAATTTTAGGAGTTAAAATAATTGATTAGGAGCTTTTCAACACAATTTTATTGCAAAACCTCAATTTCTGTAATTTTACTCATTTAAAATTCAATTGGGCCCATTGAAAGGCCCATTTAGACCTGCTCGTCCGAAACCTCGACAAAAAGGACCGTAAATCAAGTTTTATTCAAATTTTAGGAGTTCAAATAATTGATTAGGAACTTTTCAACACAATTATATTGAAAAACATCATTTTTTATACTTTTTACTCAGTTAAAATTCCAACGGGCTCAGTGAAAGGCCCATTTAGACCCGCTCGTCTAAAACCTCTACAAAAAGGACTGTAAAACAAGTTTTAATCAAATTTTAGGAGTTCAAATAATTGATTAGGAACTTTTCAACACAATTATATTGAAAAACCTCAATTTTTATACTTTTTACTCAATTAAAATTCCAACGGGCCCATTGAAAGGCCCATTTAAACCCGCTCGTCCGAAAACTCTACAAAAACGACCGCAAAAAAGTTTTCTTCAAATTTTAGAAGTTCAAATAATTCATTAGGAGCTTTTCAACACAATCATATTGCAAAACCTCAATTTGTGTCCTTTTTAATCAGTTAAAATTCCAGCGGGTCCATTGAAAGGCCCATTTCGATCCGCTCGTCCGAAACCTCTACAAAAAGAACTACAAAACAAGTTTTAATCAAATTTTAGTAGTTCAAATAATTGATTAGTAGCTTTCCAACACCATTATATTGCAAAACCTCAATTTATGTACTTTTTACTCAGTTAAAATTCCAACGGGTTCATTGTAAGGCCCTTTTAGACCTGCTCGTCCGAAACCTTTACAAAAAGGGCCGCAAAACAAGTTTTAATCAAATTTAGAAGATCATGTAATTGATTAGGAGATTTTAAACACAATTATAATGCAAAACCTCAATTTCTGTAATTTTACTCAGTTAAAATTCCAACGGGCCCATTGAAAGGCCCATTTAGACCTACTCGTCCGAAACCTCGACAAAAAGGATCGTAAAACAACTTTTAATCAAATTTTAGGAGTTCAAATAATTGATTAGGATATTTTCAACACAATTATATTGCAAAACCTCAATTTCTGTACTTTTTACTCAGTTAAAATTCCAACGGGTCCATTGAAAGGCCCATTTAGACCTGCTCGTCCGAAACCTCTACAAAAATGACTGCAAAACAATTTTTAATCAAATTTTAGGAGCTCATGTAATTGATTAGGAGCTTTTCAACACAACTATATTGCAAAACGTCAATTTCTGTAATTTTACTCAGTTAAAATTCCAACGGGCCCTTTGAAAGGCCCATTTAGACCTGCTCGTCAGAAACCTCGACAAAAAGGGCCGCAAAACAAGTTTTAATCAAATTTATAAGATCATGTAATTGATTAGGATATTTTCAACACAATTATATTGCAAAACCTCAACTTCTGTAATTTTACTTAGTTAAAATTCCAACGGGCCCAGTGAAAGGCCCATTTAGACCCGCTCGTCTGAAACCTCTACAAAAAGGACTGCAAAACAAGTTTTAATCAAATTTTAGGAGCTCATGTAATTTATTAGGAGCTTTTCAACACAATTATATTGCAAAACTTCAATTTCTGTAATTTTACTCAGTTAAAATTCCAACGGGCCCATTGAAAGGCCCATTTAGACCTGCTCGTCCGAAACCTCGACAAAAAGGACCGTGAAACAAGTTTTAATCAAAATTTAGGAGTTCAAATAATTGATTAGGATATTTTCAACACAATTATATTGCACAACCTCAATTTCTGTACTTTTTACTCAGTTAAAATTCCAACAGGTCCATTGAAAAGCCCATTTAGACCTGCTCGTCCGAAACCTCTACAAAAAGGACTTCAAAACAATTTTTAATCAAATTTTAGGAGCTCATGTAATTGATTAGGAGCTTTTCAACACAATTATATTGAAAAACCTCAATTTTTATACTTTTTACTCAGTTAAAATTCCAACGGGCCCAGTGAAAGGCCCATTTAGACCCGCTCGTCTGAAACCTCTTCAAAAAGGACTGCAAAACAAGTTTTAATCAAATTTTAGGAGTTCATGTAATTGATTAGGAGCTTTTCAACACAATTTTATTGCAAAACCTCATTTTTCTGTACTTTTCACACAGTTAAAATTCCAACGGGTCCAATGTAAGGCCCATTTAGACCTTTTCGTCGAAAACCTCTACAAAAAGGGCCGCAAAACAAGTTTTAATCAAAATTTAGGAGATCATGTAATTTATTAGGAGATTTTCATCACACTTATATTAAAAAACCTCAATTTCTTTACTTTTTACTCATTTAAAAATCCAACGGGTCCATTGAAAGGCCCATTTAGACCTGCTCGACCGAAACCTCGACAAAAGGACCGCAAAAGAAGTTTTAATCAAATTTTAGGAGTTCAAATAATTTATTAGTAGCTTTTCAACACCATTATATTGCAAAGACTCGTTTTCTGTACTTTTTACTCAGTTAAAATTCCAACGGGTCCATTGAAAGGCCCATTTAGACCTGCTCGTCCGAAACCTCTACAAAAAGGACTGCAAAACAAGTTTTAATCAAATTTTAGGAGTTCAAATAAATTATTAGTATATTTTCAACACAATTATATTGCGAAACCTCAATTTATGTACTTTTTACTCAGTTAAAATTCCAACGGGTCCATTGAAGGCCCATTTAGACCTTATCATCCGAAACCTCTACAAAATGGACCGCAAAAAAGTTCTCTTCAAATTTTAGGAGTTCAAATAATTGATTAGGAGCTTTTCAACACAATCATATTGCAAAACCTCAATTTCTGCACTTTTTACAAATTTAAATTTCAACGGGTCCATTGAAAGGCCCATTTCGACCCGCTCGTCTAAAACCTCTACAAAAAGGACAACAAAACAAGTTTTAATCACATTTTAGGAGTACATGTAATTGATTAGGAGCTTTTTAACAGAATTATATTGCAAAACCTCATTTTCTATACTTTTTACTCAGTTAAAATTCCATCGCGTCCAATGAAAGACCCATTTCGACCCGCTCGTGCAAAACCTCGACAAAAAGGAACGCAAAACAAGTTTTAATCAAATTTTAGGAGTTCCAATAATTGATTAGGATATTTTCAACACAATTATATTGCAAAACCTCAATTTCTGTACTTTTTACTCAGTTAAAATTCTAACGGGTCCATTGAAAGTCCCATTTTGACCTGCTTGTCCGAAACCTCTACAAAAAAGGACCGCAAAAGAAGTTTTAATCAAATTTTAGGAGTTCAAATAATTTATTTGTAGCTTTTCAACACCATTATATTGCAAAGACTCGTTTTCTGTACTTTTTACTCAGTTAAAATTCCAACGGGTCCAATGAAAGGCCCATTTTGACCCGCTCGTCCAAAACCTCAACAAAAAAGAACGCAAAACAAGTTTTAATCAAATTTTATGAGTTCAAATAATTGATTAGGATATTTTCAACACAATTATATTACAAAACCTCGATTTATGTACTTTTTACTAAGTTAAAATTCCAACGGGCCCATTGAAAGGCCCATTTAGACATGCTCGTCCGAAACCACGACAAAAAGGACCGTAAAACAAGTTTTAATCAAATTTTAGGAGTTCAAATAATTGATTAGGACCTTTTCAACAAAATTATATTGAAAAACCTCAATTTCTGTACTTTTTACTCAGTTAAAATTCCAACGGGTCCATTGAAAGGCCCATTTAGACCTGCTCGTCCGAAACCTCTACAAAAAGGACCGCAAAAGAAGTTTTAATCAAATTTTAGGAGTTCATGTAATTGATTAGGAGCTTTTCAACAAAATTATATTGCAAAACCTCAATTTCTGTACTTTTTACTCAGTTAAAATTCCAACGGGTCCATTGAAAGGGCCAATTAGACCTGGTCGTCTGAAACCTCGACAAAAAGGACCGCAAAACAAGTTTTAATCAAATTTTAAGAGTTAAAATAATTGATTAGGACCTTTTCAACACAATTATATTGAAAAACCTCAATTTTTATACTTTTTACTAAGTTAAAATTCCAACGGGCCCATTGAAAGGCCCATTTAGACCCGCTCCTCCGAAACTTCTACAAAAAGGACCGCAAAAAAGTTTTCTTCAAATTTTAGGAGTTCAAATAATTGATTAGGAGCTTTTCATCACAATCATATTGCAAAACCTCAATTTCGGTACTTTTTACTTTTTTAAAATTTCAACGGATCCATTGAAAGGGCCATTCGACCCGCTCGTCCAAAACCTCTACAAAAAGGACTGCAAAACAAGTTTTAATCAAATTTTAGCACTTCATGTAATTGATTAGGAGCTTTTCAACACAATTATATTGCAAAACCTCAATTTCTGTACTTTTTACTCAGTCAAAATTCCAACGGGTCCATTGAAAGGACCAATTAGACCTGCTCGTCCGAAACCTCGACAAAAAGGACTGCAAAACAAGTTTTTATCAAAATTTAGGAGTTCAAATAATTCATTAGGACCTTTTCAACACAATTATATTGAAAAACCTCAATTTTTATACTTTGTACTAAGTTAAAATTTCAACGGGCCCATTGAAAGGCCCATTTAGACCCGCTCGTCCGAAACGTCTACAAAAAGGACCGCAAAAAAGTTTTCTTCAAATATTAGGAGTTCAAATAATTGATTAGGAGCTTTTCAACACAATCATATTGCAAAACCTCAATTTCTGTACTTTTTAGTCAGTTAAAATTTCAACGGATCCATTGAAAGGCCCATTTCGACCCGCTCGTCCGAAACCTCTACAAAAAGGACTGCAAAAGAAGTTTTAATCAAATTTTAGAAGTTCATGTAATTGATTAGGAGCTTTTCAACACAATTATATCGCAAAACCTCAATTTCTGTACTTTTTACTCAGTTAAAATTCCAACGGGTCCAATGTAAGGCCCATTTAGACCTTTTCGTCCGAAACCTCTAAAAAAGGGCCACAAAACAAGTTTTAATCAAAATTTAGGAGATCATGTAATTGATTAGGAGATTTTCAACACACTTATATTACAAAACGTCAATTTCTGTACTTTTTACTCAGTTAAAATTCTAACAGGCCCATTTAGACCTGCTCGTCCGAAACCTCTACAAAAAGGACCGCGAAAAAAGTTTTATTCAAATTTTAGGAGTTGAAATAACTGATTAGGACCTTTTTAACACAATTATATTGATTAAAAAGTTTTATTCAAATTTTAGGAGTTCAAATAATTGATTTGGAGCTTTTCAACACAATTATATTGCAAAACCTCAATTTGTATACTTTTTACTCAGTTAAAATTCCAACGGGTCCATTGAAAGGCCCATTTATACCTACTCGTCCGAAACCTCGACAAAAAGGACCACAAAACAAGTTTTAATCAAATTCTAGGAGTTCAAATAATTGATTAGGAGGTTTTCAACACAATTATATTGCAAATCAACAAATTCTGTACTTTTTACTCAGTGAAAATTCCAACGGGTCCATTGAAGAGCCCATTTTGACCTACACGTCCGAAACTTCGACAAAAAGGACCGCAAAACAAGTTTTAATCAAATTCTTGGAGATCATGTAATTGATTAGAAGATTTTCAACACAATTATATTGCAAAACCTCAATTTCTGTACTTTTTACTCAGTTAAAATTCCAACGGGCCCATTGAAAGACCCATTTAGACCTACTCGTCTGAAACCTCGACAAAAATGACCGCAAAACAAGTTTTAATCAAATTTTAGGAGTTTAAATAATTGATTATGAGCTTTTTAACATAATTATATTGCAAAACCTCAATTTATGTACTTTTAACTCAGTTAAAATTCCAATAGGTCCATTGAAAGGCCCATTTAGACATGATCGTCCGAAACCTCGACAAAAAGGACCACAAAATAAGTTTTAATCAAATTTTAGGAGTTCAAATAATTGATTAGTAGCTTTTCAACACAATTATATTGCAAAACCTCAATTTTGTACTTTTTATTCAGTTAAAATTCCAACGGGTCCATTGTAAGGCCCATTTAGTCCTGCTCGTCCGAAACCTCGACAAAAAGGGCCGCAAAACATGTTTTAATCAAATTCTAGGAGATCATGTGATTGATTAGGAGATTTTCAACATACTTATTTTGCAAAACCTTGATTTATGTACTTTTCAGTCAGTTAAAATTCCAACGGGCCCATTGAAAGGCCAATTTAGATCTGCTCGTCCGAAACCTCGACAAAAGGACCGCAAAACAAGTTTTAATCAAATTTTAGGAGTTAAAATAATTGATTAGGAGCTTTTCAAAAAAATTATAGTGCAAAACCTCATTTTCTGTAGTTTTTACTCAGTTAAAATTCCAACGGGTCCAATGCAAGGCCCATTTCGACCCGCTCGTCCGAAACCTCGACAAAAAGGACGGCAAAACAAGTTTTAATCAAATTTTAGGAGTTCAAATAATTGATTAGGATATTGTCAACACAATTATATTGAAAAACCTCAATTTTTATACTTTTTACTCAGTTAAAATTCCAACGGGCCTAGTGAAAGGCCCATTTAGACCCGCTCGTCTGAAACCTCTACAAAAAGGACTGCAAAACAAGTTTTAATCAAATTTTAGGAGCTCATGTAATTGATTAGGAGCTTTTCAACACAATTATATTGCAAAACCTCAATTTCTGTAATTTTACTAAGTTAAAATTCCAACGGGCCCATTGAAAGGCCCATTTAGACCTGCTCGTCCGAAACCTCGACAAAAAGGACCGTAAAACAAGTTTTAATAAAATTTTAGGAGTTCAAATAATTGATTAGGATATTTTCAACACAATTATATTGCAAAACCTCAATTTGTGTACTTTTTACTCAGTTAAAATTCCAACGGGCCCATTGAAAGGCCCATTTAGACCCGCTCGTCCTAAACCTCTACAAAAAGGACCGCAAAAAAGTTTTCTTCAAATTTTAGGAGTTCAAATAAATGATTAGGAGCTTTTCATCACAATCATATTGAAAAACCTCAATTTCGGTACTTTTTACTCTGTTAAAATTTCAACGGATCCATTGAAAGGGCCATTTCGACCCGCTCGTCCAAAACCTCTACAAAAAGGACCGCAAAACAAGTTTAATCAAATTTAGAAGATCATGTAATTGATTAGGAGATTTTCAACACAATTATATTGCAAAACCTCAATTTCTGTAATTTTACTCAGTTAAAATTCCAACGGGTCCATTGAAAGGACCAATTAGACTTGCTCGTCCGAAACCTCGACAAAAAGGACTACAAAACAAGTTTTAATCAAAATTTAGGAGTTCAAGTAATTCATTAGGACCTTTTCAACACAATTATATTGAAAAACCACAAATTTTATACTTTTTACTAAGTTAAAATTCCAACGGGCCCATTGAAAAGCCCATTTAGACTCGCTCGTCCGAAATCTCTACAAAAAGGACAGCAAAAAAGTTTTCTTCAAATTTTAGGAGTTCAAATAATTGATTAGGAGCTTTTCAACACAATCATATTGCAAAACCTCAATTTATGTACTTTTTACTCAGTTAAAATTTCAACGGATCCATTGAAAGGCCCATTTCGACCCGCTCGTCCGAAACCTCTACAAAAAGGACTGCAAAAGAAGTTTTAATCAAATTTTAGAAGTTCATGTAATTGATTAGGAGCTTTTCAACACAATTATATCGCAAAACCTCAATTTCTGTACTTTTTACTCAGTTAAAATTCCAACGGGTCCAATGTAAGGCCCATTTAGACCTTTTCGTCCGAAACCTCTACAAAAAGGGCCACAAAACAAGTTTTAATCAAAATTTAGGAGATCATGTAAATGATTAGGAGATTTTCAACACACTTATATTACAAAACGTCAATTTCTGTACTTTTTACTCACTGAAAATTCCAACGGGTCCATTGAAAGGCCCATTTAGACCTTTTCGTCCGAAACCTCTATAAAGGGCCACAAAACTAGTTTTAATCAAATTTTAGGAGTTCAAATAATTGATTAGTAGCTTTCCAACACCATTATATTGCAAAACCTCAATTTATGTACTTTTTACTCAGTTAAAATTCCAACGGGTCCACTGAAAGTCCCATTTAGACCTGCTCGTCCGAAACCTCTACAAAAAAGGACCGCAAAAGAAGTTTTAATCAAATTTTAGGAGTTCATGTAATTGATTAGGAGCTTTTCAACAAAATTATATTGCAAAACCTCAATTTCTGTACTTTTTACTACGTTAAAATTCCAACGGGTCCATTGAAAGGGCCAATTAGACCTGGTCGTCCGAAACCTCGACAAAAAGGTCCGCAAAACAAGTTTTAATCAAATTTTAAGAGTTAAAATAATTGATTAGGACCTTTTCAACACAATTATATTGAAAACCCTCAATTTTTTTACTTTTTACTAAGTTAAAATTCCAACGGGCCCATTGAAAGGCCCATTTAGACCCGCTCCTCCAAAACTTCTACAAAAAGGACCGCAAAAAAGTTTTCTTCAAATTTTAGGAGTTCAAATAATTGATTAGGAGCTTTTCATCACAATCATATTGCAAAACCTCAATTTCTGTACTTTTTACTTTTTTAAAATTTCAACGGATCCATTGAAAGGGCCATTCGACCCGCTCGTCCAAAACCTCTACAAAAAGGACTGCAAAACAAGTTTTAATCAAATTTTAGCACTTCATGTAATTGATTAGGAGCTTTTCAACACAATTATATTGCAAAACCTCAATTTCTGTACTTTTTACTCAGTCAAAATTCCAACGGGTCCATTGAAAGGACCAATTAGACCTGCTCGTCCGAAACCTCGACAAAAAGGACTGCAAAACAAGTTTTATCAAAATTTAGGAATTCAAATAATTCATTAGGACCTTTTCAACACAATTATATTGAAAAACCTCAATTTTTATACTTTGTACTAAGTTAAAATTCCAACGGGCCCATTGAAAGGCCCATTTAGACCCGCTCGTCCGAAACCTCTACAAAAAGGACCGCAAAAAAGTTTTCTTCAAATATTAGGAGTTCAAATAATTGATTAGGAGCTTTTCAACACAATCATATTGCAAAACCTCAATTTCTGTACTTTTTACTCAGTTAAAATTTCAACGGATCCATTGAAAGGCACATTTCGACCTGCTCGTCCGAAACCTCTACAAAAAGGACTGCAAAAGAAGTTTTAATCAAATTTTAGAAGTTCATGTAATTGATTAGGAGCTTTTCAACACAATTATATCGCAAAACCTCAATTTCTGTACTTTTTACTCAGTTAAAATTCCAACGGGTCCAATGTAAGGCCCATTTAGACCTTTTCGTCCGAAACCTCTAAAAAAAGGGCCACAAAACAAGTTTTAATCAAAATTTAGGAGATCATGTAATTGATTAGGAGATTTTCAACACACTTATATTACAAAACGTCAATTTCTGTACTTTTTACTCAGTTAAAATTCCAACGGGCCCATTAACAGGCCCATTTAGACCTTCTCGTCCGAAACCTCTACAAAAAGGACCGCGAAAAAAGTTTTATTCAAATTTTAGGAGTTGAAATAACTGATTAGGACCTTTTTAACACAATTATATTGATTAAAAAGTTTTATTCAAATTTTAGGAGTTCAAATAATTGATTTGGAGCTTTTCAACACAATTATATTGCAAAACCTCAATTTGTATACTTTTTACTCAGTTAAAATTCCAACGGGTCCATTGAAAGGCCCATTTATACCTACTCGTCCGAAACCTCGACAAAAAGGACCACAAAACAAGTTTTAATCAAATTCTAGGAGTTCAAATAATTGATTAGGAGGTTTTCAACACAATTATATTGCAAATCCTCAAATTCTGTACTTTTTACTCAGTGAAAATTCCAACGGGTCCATTGAAGAGCCCATTTTGACCTACACGTCCGAAACTTCGACAAAAAGGACCGCAAAACAAGTTTTAATCAAATTCTTGGAGATCATGTAATTGATTAGAAGATTTTCAACACAATTATATTGCAAAACCTCAATTTCTGTACTTTTTACTCAGTTAAAATTCCAACGGGTCCATTGAAAGACCCATTTAGACCTACTCGTCTGAAACCTCGACAAAAAGGACCGCAAAACAAGTTTTAATCAAATTTTAGGAGTTTAAATAATTGATTAGGAGCTTTTTAACATAATTATATTGCAAAACCTCAATTTATGTACTTTTAACTCAGTTAAAATTCCAACAGGTCCATTGAAAGGCCCATTTAGACATGATCGTCCGAAACCTCGACAAAAAGGACCACAAAATAAGTTTTAATCAAATTTTAGGAGTTCAAATAATTGATTAGTAGCTTTTCAACACAATTATATTGCAAAACCTCAATTTTTGTACTTTTTATTCAGTTAAAATTCCAACGGGTCCATTGTAAGGCCCATTTAGTCCTGCTCGTCCGAAACCTCGACAAAAAGGGCCGCAAAACATGTTTTAATCAAATTCTAGGAGATCATGTAATTGATTAGGAGATTTTAAACATACTTAGTTTGCAAAACCTTGATTTATGTACTTTTCAGTCAGTTAAAATTCCAACGGGCCCATTGAAAGGCCAATTTAGATCTGCTCGTCCGAAACCTCGACAAAAGGACCGCAAAACAAGTTTTAATCAAATTTTAGGAGTTAAAATAATTGATTAGGAGCTTTTCAAAAAAATTATATTGCAAAACCTCATTTTCTGTAGTTTTTACTCAGTTAAAATTCCAACGGGTCCAATGCAAGGCCCATTTCGACCCGCTCGTCCGAAACCTCGACAAAAAGGACGGCAAAACAAGTTTTAATCAAATTTTAGGAGTTCAAATAATTGATTAGGATATTGTCAACACAATTATATTGAAAAACCTCAATTTTTATACTTTTTACTCAGTTAAAATTCCAACGGGCCTAGTGAAAGGCCCATTTAGACCCGCTCGTCTGAAACCTCTACAAAAAGGACTGCAAAACAAGTTTTAATCAAAATTTAGGAGCTCATGTAATTGATTAGGAGCTTTTCAACACAATTATATTGCAAAACCTCAATTTCTGTAATTTTACTCAGTTAAAATTCCAACGGGCCCATTGAAAGGCCCTTTTAGACCTGCTCGTCCGAAACCTCGAAAAAAAGGACCGTAAAACAAGTTTTAATCAAATTTTAGGAGTTCAAATAATTGATTAGGATATTTTCAACACAATTATATTGCAAAACCTCAATTTGTGTACTTTTTACTCAGTTAAAATTCCAACGGGTCCATTGAAAGGCCCATTTAGACCTGCTCGTCCGAAACCTCTACAAAAAGGACTGCAAAAAATTTTTAATCAAATTTTAGGAGCTCATGTAATTGATTAGGAGCTTTTCAACAAAATTATATTGAAAAACCTCAAATTTTAGGTGTTCAAATAATTGATTACTAGCTTTTCAACACACTTATATTGCAAAACCTCAATTTCTGTACTTTTTACTCAGTTAAAATTCCAACGGGCCCATTGAAAGGCCCATTTAGACCCGCTCGTCCGAAAATTCTACAAAAACGACCGCAAAAAAGTTTTCTTCAAATTTTAGGAGTTCAAATAATTGATTAGGAGCTTTTCAACACAATCATATTGAAAAACCTCAATTTTTATACTTTTCACTTAGTTAAAATTCCAACGGGTCCATTGAAAGGCCCATTTAGACCTGCTCGTCCGAAACATCGACAAAAAGGACCGCAAAACAAGTTTTAATCAAATTTTAGGAGTTCAAATAATTGATTAGGAGCTTTTCAACACAATTATATTGAAAAAACCTCAATTTTTATACTTTTTACTCAGATAAAATTCAAACGGGCCCATTGACAGGGCCATTTAGACTTGCTTGTCCGAAACCTCTACAAAAAGGATCGCAAAAAAGTTTTATTCAAATTTTAGGAGTTTAAATAATTGATTAGTAGCTTTTTAACACAATTATATTGCAAAAACTCAATTTCTGTAATTTTACTTAGTTAAAATTCCAACGGGCCCATTGAAAGGCCCATTTAGACCTGCTCGTCCGAAACCTCGACAAAAAGGACCGTAAAACAAGTTTTAATCAAATTTTAGGAGTTCAAATAATTGATTAGGAACTTTTCAACACAATTATATTGAAAAACCTCAATTTTTATACTTTTTACTCAGTTAAAATTCCAACGGGCCTAGTGAAAGGCCCATTTAGACCCGCTCGTCTGAAACCTCTACAAAAAGGACTGCAAAACAAGTTTTAATCAAATTTTAGGAGCTCATGTAATTGATTAGGAGCTTTTCAACACAATTATATTGCAAAACCTCAATTTCTGTACTTTTCACACAGTTAAAATTCCAACGGGTCCAATGTAAGGCCCATTTAGACCTTTTCGTCGAAAACCTCTACAAAAAGGGCCGAAAACAAGTTTTAATCAATATTTAGGAGATCATGTAATTGATTAGGAGATTTTCATCACACTTATATTAAAAAACCTCAATTTCTTTACTTTTTACTCATTTAAAAAATCCAACGGGTCCATTGAAAGGCACATTTAGACCTGCTCGTCCGAAACCTCTACAAAAAAGGACCGCAAAAGAAGTTTTAATCAAATTTTAGGAGCTCATGTAATTGATTAGGAGCTTTTCAACAAAATTATATTGCAAAACCTCAATTTCTGTACTTTTTACTCATTTAAAATTCCAACGGGCCCATTCAAAGGCCCATTTAGACCTACTCGTCCAAAACCTCGACAAAAAGGACCGTAAAACAAGTTTTAATCAAATTTTAGGAGTTCAAATAATTGATTAGGACCTTTTCAACACAATTATATTGTAAAACCTGAATTTTTATACTTTTTACTCAGTTAAAATTCCAACGGGCCCATTGAAAGGCCCATTTAGACCTGCACGTCCGAAACCTCGACAAAAAGGATCGTAAACCAACTTTTAATCAAATTTTAGGAGTTCAAATAATTGATTAGGATATTTTCAACACAATTATATTGCAAAACCTCAATTTCTGTACTTTTTACTCAGTTAAAATTCCAACGGGTCCATTGAAAGGCCCATTTAGACCTGCTCGTCCGAAACCTCTACAAAAATGACTGCAAAACAATTTTTAATCAAATTTTAGGAGCTCATGTAATTAATTAGGAGCTTTTCAACACAACTATATTGCAAAACGTCAATTTCTGTAATTTTACTCAGTTAAAATTCCAACGGGCCCATTTAGACCTGCTCGTCCGAAACCTCGACAAAAAGGGCCGCAAAACAAGTTTTTATCAAATTTAGAAGATCATGTAATTGATTAGGATATTTTCAAGACAATTATATTGCAAAACCTCAACTTCTGTAATTTTACTTAGTTAAAATTCCAACGGGCCCAGTGAAAGGCCCATTTAGACCCGCTCGTCTGAAACCTCTACAAAAAGGACTGCAAAACAAGTTTTAATCAAATTTTAGGAGCTCATGTAATTTATTAGGAGCTTTTCAACACAATTATATTGCAAAACTTCAATTTCTGTAATTTTACTCAGTTAAAATTCCAACGGGCCCATTGAAAGGCCCATTTAGACCTGCTCGTCCGAAACCTCGACAAAAAGGACCGTGAAACAAGTTTTAATCAAAATTTAGGAGTTCAAATAATTGATTAGGATATTTTGAACACAATTATATTGAAAAACCTCAATTTTTATACTTTTTACTCAGTTAAAATTCCAACGGGCCTAGTGAAAGGCCCATTTAGACCTGCTCGTCTGAAACCTCTTCAAAAAGGACTGCAAAACAAGTTTTAATCAAATTTTAGGAGTTCATGTAATTGATTAGGAGCTTTTCAACACAATTTTATTGCAAAACCTCATTTTTCTGTACTTTTCACATAGTTAAAATTCCAACGGGTCCAATGTAAGGCCCATTTAGACCTTTTCGTCGAAAACCTCTACAAAAAGGGCCGCAAAACAAGTTTTAATCAAAATTTAGGAGATCATGTAATTGATTAGGAGATTTTCATCACACTTATATTAAAAAACCTCAATTTCTTTACTTTTTACTCATTTAAAAATCCAACGGGTCCATTGAAAGGCCCATTTAGACCTGCTCGTCCGAAACCTCTACAAAAAAGGACCGCAAAAGAAGTTTTAATCAAATTTTAGGAGCTCATGTAATTTATTTGGAGCTTTTCAACAAAATTATTTTGCAAAACCTCAATTTCTGTACTTTTTACTCATTTAAAATTCCAACGGGCCCATTGAAAGGCCCATTTAGACCTGCTCGTCCGAAACCTCGACAAAAAGGACCGTAAATCATGTTTTAATCAAATTTTAGGAGTTCAAATAATTGATTAGGTCCTTTTCAACAAAATTATATTGAAAAACCTTAATTTTATACTTTTTACTCAATTAAAATTCCAACGGGCCCAGTGAAAGGACCAGTTAGACCTGCTCGTCTGAAACCTCTACAAAAAGGACTGCAAAACAAGTTTTAATCAAATTTTAGGAGTCCAAATAATTGATTAGTACCTTTTCAACACAATTATATTGAAAAACCTCAATTTTATACTTTTTACTCAGTTAAAATTCCAACGGGCCCATTGAAAGGCCAATTTAGACCCACTCGTCCGAAAATTCTACAAAAACGACCGCAAAAAAGTTTTCTTCAAATTTTAGGAGTTCAAATAATTGATTAGGAGCTTTTCAACACAATCATATTGCAAAACCTCAATTTGTGTACTTTTTACTCAGTTAAAATTCCAGCGGGTCCATTGAAAGGCCCATTTAGACATGCTTGTCCGAAACCTCGACAAAAAGGACCGCAAAACAAGTTTTAATCAAATTTTAGGAGTTCAAATAATTGATTAGGAGCTTTTCAACACAATTATATTGAAAAACCTCAATTTTTATACTTTTTACTCAGATAAAATTCAAACGGGCCCATTGACAGGGCCATTTAGACTTGCTCGTCTGAAACCTCTACAAAAAGGATCGCAAAAAAGTTTTATTCAAATTTTAGGAGTTTAAATAATTGATTAGGAGCTTTTCAACACAATTGTATTGCAAAAACTCAATTTCTGTAATTTTACTTAGTTAAAATTCCAACGGGCCCATTGAAAGGCCCATTTAGACCTGCTCGTCCGAAACCTCGACAAAAAGGACCGTAAAACAAGTTTTAATCAAATTTTAGGAGTTCAAATAATTGATTAGGAACTTTTCAACACAATTATATTGAAAAACCTCAATTTTTATACTTCTTACTCAGTTAAAATTCCAACGGGCGTAGTGAAAGGCCCATTTAGACCCGCTCGTCTGAAACCTCTACAAAAAGGACTGCAAAACAAGTTTTAATCAAATTTTAGGAGCTCATGTAATTGATTAGGAGCTTTTCAACTCAATTATATTGCAAAACCTCAATTTCTGTAATTTTACTCAGTTAAAATTCCAACGGGCCCATTGAAAGGCCCATTTAGACCTGCTCGTCCGAAACCTCGACAAAAAGGACCGTAAAACAAGTTTTAATCAAATTTTAGGAGTTCAAATAATTGATTAGGATATTTTCAACACAATTATATTGCAAAATCTCAATTTCTATACTTTTTACTCAGTTAAAATTCCAACGGGTCCATTGAAAGGCCCATTTAGACCTGCTCGTCCGAAACCTCTACAAAAAGGACTGCAAAACAATTTTTAATCAAATTTTAGGAGCTCATGTAATTGATTAGGAGCTTTTCAAAAAAATTATATTGCAAAACCTTATTTTCTGTACTTTTTACTCAGTTAAAATTCCAACGGGCCCATTGAAAGGCCCATTTAGACCTGCTCGTCCGAAACCTCGGCAAAAAGGACCGTAAAACAAGTTATAATCAAATTTTAGGAGTTCAAATAATTGATTAGGACCTTTTCAACACAATTATATTGAAAAACCTCAATTTTTATACTTTTTACTCAGTTAAAATTCCAACGGGCCCAGTGAAAGGACTAGTTAGACATGCTCGTCTGAAACCTCTACAAAAAGGAATGCAAAACTAGTTTTAATCAAATTTTAGGACTCCAAATAATTGATTAGGACCTTTTCAACACAATTATATTGAAAAACCTCAATTTTTATACTTTTTACTCAGTTAAAATTCCAACGGGCCCATTGAAAGGCCCATTTAGACCCGCTCGTCCGAAAACTCTACAAAAACGACCGCAAAAAAGTTTTCTTCAAATTTTAGGAGTTCAAATAATTGATTAGGAGCTTTTCAACACAATCATATTGCAAAACCTCAATTTGTGTACTTTTTAATCAGTTAAAATTCCAGCGGGTCCATTGAAAGGCCCATTTCGATCCGCTCGTCCGAAACCTCTACAAAAGAACTACAAAACAAGTTTTAATCAAATTTTAGTAGTTCAAATAATTGATTAGTAGCTTTCCAACACCATTAAATTACAAAACCTCAATTTATGTACTTTTTACTCAGATAAAATTCCAACGGGTTCATTGTAAGGCCCTTTTAGACCTGCTCGTCCGAAACCTTTACAAAAAGGGCCGCAAAACAAGTTTTAATCAAATTTAGAAGATCATGTAATTGATTAGGAGATTTTAAACACAATTATATTGCAAAACCTCAATTTCTGTAATTTTACTCAGTTAAAATTCCAACGGGCCCATTGAAAGGCCCATTTAGACCTACTCGTCCAAAACCTCGACAAAAAGGACCGTAAAACAAGTTTTAATCAAATTTTAGGAGTTTAAATAATTGATTAGGACCTTTTCAACACAATTATATTGTAAAACCTCAATTTTTATACTTTTTACTCAGTTAAAATTCCAATGGGCCCATTGAAAGGCCCATTTAGACCTGCTCGTCCGAAACCTCGACAAAAAGGATCGTAAACCAACTTTTAATCAAATTTTAGGAGTTCAAATAATTGATTAGGATATTTTCAACACAATTATATTGCAAAACCTCAATTTCTGTACATTTTACTCAGTTAAAATTCCAACGGGTCCATTGAAAGGCCCATTTAGACCTGCTCGTCCGAAACCTCTACAAAAATGACTGCAAAACAATTTTTAATCAAATTTTAGGAGCTCATGTAATTGATTAGGAGCTTTTCAACACAACTATATTGCAAAACGTCAATTTCTGTAATTTTACTCAATTAAAATTCCAACGGGCCCTTTGAAAGGCCCATTTAGACCTGCTCGTCCGAAACCTCGACAAAAAGGGCCGCAAAACAAGTTTTTATCAAATTTAGAAGATCATGTAATTGATTAGGATATTTTCAACACAATTATATTGCAAAACCTCAACTTCTGTAATTTTACTTAGTTAAAATTCCAACGGGCCCAGTGAAAGGCCCATTTAGACCCGCTCATCTGAAACCTCTACAAAAAGGACTGCAAAACAAGTTTTAATCAAATTTTAGGAGCTCATGTAATTTATTAGGAGCTTTTCAACACAATTATATTGCAAAACTTTAATTTCTGTAATTTTACTCAGTTAAAATTCCAACGGGCCCATTGAAAGGCCCATTTAGACCTGCTCGTCCGAAACATCGACAAAAAGGACCGTGAAACAAGTTTTAATCAAAATTTAGGAGTTCAAATAATTGATTAGGATATTTTGAACACAATTATATTGAAAACCCTCAATTTTTATACTTTTTACTAAGTTAAAATTCCAACGGGCCCATTGAAAGGCCCATTTAGACCCGCTCCTCCGAAACCTCTACAAAAAGGACTTCAAAACAATTTTTAATCAAATTTTAGGAGCTCATGTAATTGATTAGGAGCTTTTCAACACAATTATATTGCAAAACCTCAATTTCTGTAATTTTACTCAGTTAAAATTCCAACGGGTCCATTGAAAGGCCCATTTAGACCTGCTCGTCCGAAACCTCGACAAAAAGGACCGTAAAATAAGTTTTAATCAAATTTTAGGAGTTCAAATAATTGATTAGGACGTTTTGAACACAATTATATTGAAAAACCTCAATTTTTATACTTTTTACTCAGTTAAAATTCCAACGGGCCCAGTGAAAGGCCCATTTAGACCCGCTCGTCTGAAACCTCTTCAAAAAGGACTGCAAAACAAGTTTTAATCAAATTTTAGGAGTTCATGTAATTGATTAGGAGCTTTTAACCACAATTTTATTGCAAAACCTCATTTTTCTGTACTTTTCACATAGTTAAAATTCCAACGGGTCCAATGTAAGGCCCATTTAGACCTTTTCGTCGAAAACCTCTACATAAAGGGCCGCAAAACAAGTTTTAATCAAAATTTAGGAGATCATGTAATTGATTAGGAGATTTTCATCACACTTATATTAAAAAACCTCAATTTCTTTACTTTTTACTCATTTAAAAATCCAACGGGTCCATTGAAAGGCCCATTTAGGCCTGCTTGTCCGAAACCTCGACAAAAGGACCGCAAAAGAAGTTTTAATCAAATTTTAGGAGTTCAAATAATTGATTAGTAGCTTTTCAACACCATTATATTGCAAAGACTCGTTTTCTGTACTTTTTACTCAGTTAAAATTCCAACGGGTCCAATGAAAGGCCCATTTTGACCAGCTCGTCCAAAACCTCAACAAAAAAGAACGCAAAACAAGTTTTAATCAAATTTTATGAGTTCAAATAATTGATTAGGATATTTTCAACACAATTATATTACAAAACCTCGATTTATGTACTTTTTACTAAGTTAAAATTCCAACGGGTCCATTGAAATGCCCATTTAGACCTGCTCGTCCGAAACCTCTACAAAAAAGACCGCAAAACAATTTTTAATCAAATTTTAGGAGCTCATGTAATTGATTAGGATCTTCTCAACACAATTATATTGCAAAACCTAAATTTCTGTAATTTTACTTAGTTAAAATTCCAACGGGCCCATTGAAAGGCCCATTTAGACCTGCTCGTCCGAAACCTCGACAAAAAGGACCGTAAAACAAGTTTTAATCAAATTTTAGGAGTTCAAATAATTGATTAGGACCTTTTCAACAAAATTATATTGAAAAACCTCAATTTCTGTACTTTTTACTCAGTTAAAATTCCAATGGGTCCATTGAAAGGCCCATTTAGACCTGCTCGTCCGAAACCTCTACAAAAAAGGACCGCAAAAGAAGTTTTAATCAAATTTTAGGAGTTCATGTAATTGATTAGGAGCTTTTCAACAAAATTATATTGCAAAACCTCAATTTCTGTACTTTTTACTCAGTTAAAATTCCAACAGGTCCATTGAAAGGGCCAATTAGACCTGGTCGTCTGAAACCTCGACAAAAAGGACCGCAAAACAAGTTTTAATCAAATTTTAAGAGTTAAAATAATTGATTAGGACCTTTTCAACACAATTATATTGAAAAACCTCAATTTTTATACTTTTTACTAAGTTAAAATTCCAACGGGCCCATTGAAAGGTCCATTTAGACCCGCTCGTCCTAAACCTCTACAAAAAGGACCGCAAAAAAGTTTTCTTCAAATTTTAGGAGTTCAAATAAATGATTAGGAGCTTTTTATCACAATCATATTGCAAAACCTCAATTTCGGTACTTTTTACTCTGTTAAAATTTCAACGGATCCATTGAAAGGGCCATTTCGACCCGCTCGTCCAAAACCTCTACAAAAAGGACCGCATAACAAGTTTTAATCAAATTTAGAAGATCATGTAATTGATTAGGAGATTTTCAACACAATTATATTGCAAAACCTCAATTTCTGTAATTTTACTCAGTTAAAATTCCAACGGGTCCATTGAAAGGACCAATTAGACCTGCTCGTCCGAAATCTCGTCAAAAAGGACTACAAAACAAGTTTTAATCAAAATTTAGGAGTTCAAATAATTCATTAGGACCTTTTCAACACAATTATATTGAAAAACCTCAAATTTTATACTTTTTACTAAGTTAAAATTCCAACGGGCCCATTGAAAAGCCCATTTAGACCCGCTCGTCCGAAATCTCTACAAAAAGGACCGCAAAAAAGTTTTCTTCAAATTTTAGGAGTTCAAATAATTGATTAGGAGCTTTTCAACACAATCATATTGCAAAACCTCAATTTCTGTACTTTTTACTCAGTTAAAATTTCAACGGATCCATTGAAAGGCCCATTTCGACCCGCTCGTCCGAAACCTCTACAAAAAGGACTGCAAAAGAAGTTTTAATCAAATTTTAGAAGTTCATGTAATTGATTAGGAGCTTTTCAACACAATTATATCGCAAAACCTCAATTTCTGTACTTTTTACTCAGTTAAAATTCCAACGGGTACATGGAAAAAGCTTTCGATAGAGTTGAATGGTCTTTCCTTGCAAATGTTATGACACGTATGGGCTTTGCATCCGGTTGGATTGATCTTATAATGCGTTGTATATCTACTGTCTCTTTCTCAGTTAAAATTAATAATTCCTTTTCACCTACATTTCAACCTCAACGTGGTCTCCGTCAGGGGGATCCTCTATCCCCTTTTCTTTTCCTATTCTGCACTCAGGGTCTCTCGGCTTATTTAGCGGCAGCTCAACAAACTAATATACTTCCAGGTCTAGGCGCATGTAAGCATGGGCCCAAAGTTAACCACCTACTTTTTGCAGATGATTGTATGGTATTTATAAATACCAATCAATCGGAAGCATCCCTTCTGAAAAATGCTCTTCAAGTATATGCTAATGCATCTGGTCAAGCAATAAACTTCGAGAAATCAACAATCTTCTATAACCCACGTACACCTTCTGCAACAAGAAATGCAATCAATAGCCTTTTACAAGTACGTGAAGTTTCTAACCCCGGAGTATACCTAGGCATCCCGCTCCTCATAGGGAAAAATAAAACTGAATCATTAGGTTTTGTACGAGATAAAGTACATGATCGACTCTCTAGCTGGGACAAACACCTTCTATCCTTTAGTGGTAGAGAGATTTTTATCAAAGCTGTTTTACAATCTCTCCCACAGTATGTGATGTCTTGCTATCTTCTACCACACAATATCATCGACGACATGACTACATCAATCTGTCAATACTAGTTGACCGGTAAATCCAACAAAAAAGGTTGGCACATGTTACCGTGGAACCGGATATGTTTACCCAAATCCGCTGGTGGCATGGGCTTCAAAGACCTACACGATTTCAACATCGCTCTTCTGGGCAAGCAAATTTGGAAACTAATTTGCGAACCAGACTCCTTATTAGGACAAATATACCGATCCAAATATTTCCCTTCAGGTAACATCCTGGATGCACCGAAACCTAGTAGGGGCTCCTTTGCCTGGCAAGGTATATATAACGCTCTTCAGCGCCTTTTCCCTGGCTTTCTTCATCGTCCTGGTATAAACAGTAATATCAGAATACACAAAGATATATGGGGTGGGTCTTCCCCGATTGAGCTAACTGGGGATTATGAAATCTCAGATGAATTTCACATTCGATGTCGGGATTTCATGATCCGCAATCAAACTGCCTGGGATACAGTAAAATTGAACAATTATTTCAATCCAATTGATGCAGATGCCATTCTTCGTATCCCCATCATAAATGATCAACGGGATTCAATTTTATGGTCTCCCAATGATTCAGGTATCTACTCAGTTCGCTCTGGATATATTTTCTTACAACGCTCCTTTTCCCAACCTTCGTCGCCTTCTCGGTTATGGAAATTTCTATCCAAAATAAAAGCTTTACCCAAAGTTAAAACTTTTGGCTGGCGTATGGCATCTGATGCTCTACCCGTTGGCTCTAAAATGCAAGCTTTCTCCCCTAGCTCGGGGCTATGCTCTATCTGTGGTAATCACTCGGAATCAATTCTTCATGCGCTTCGTGATTGTCCTGGGGCTGCTGAAGCCCTCCAAATTAGTGGTATTCCTACCTCTCTCTATAAGAGTATAGCTCCTTCACTGTAACGCCCCGGTTTTGGGCTTAGGAGTTTTGGGCGTTGACCGGTTGGTCAAAGTGTTGTTCGAATCTAAAGAGGTGAAATTAGGAAAGCCTAGTTCGGGTTGCATTAAAAATATGGAAAAATGTTCTAAAATCATCTTTTAATATAATTAAGTGAACTGTGAAATCAATTTTGGAAAATGAGTTTTGGAAGGGTGACATTTTGGCTAGTGACCAAAATGTAATTTTCGAAAGTTTGGTGGCTGTTTTATAAAGGGTTGAAACTTTGAATCTTTAAGGAGCTATTAATCCAAAAGTGGTTTCTCCAGATTTTTCTAAGATTTTATAAGCTATATTCTGATTTTTAAAGATATTAAAAGTGGAGGGAAAGCCATTTGGCTATTTTCTTAACTAACTTTCCAATTTTCTTTCTCTCATTTTCTCTCAACCCAAACACTTCATTTCCAGAGAATTGTTTCTGATTTTCTCACCTAAATTCCTCCTTTCAACTCTCTTTTGATTCCTAATCAACATATCTTCAAAACCTCTTCAATTGCTACTTGTTTCAATAAGGTTTTTGATTCCAAAAAGAGGAGAAACTCAAGTTTGGAGGTAAGAACGTCCTTCTCCTCTAAACTATCAGTTCTTTACTGAAATTCCTAAGTTTTCAATCCTTAATTGATGTTTTATTAAAGGTTTTTAAGTGGTGAAATGGATCTTGGCTTATAATGCAAGATTTGGTGATTTTTGGTGATTTTCGTTAGATCTGATTAATCTGTGATTTGAGATGTGTTTTTGATGTTAAATGAACTCTAAATTGATAAGGAATTGAGTTTTGATTAATGCAATCTCGGATAGGTTGAGTTTCCTAAGTTTAGCTTGTGATTCAAGGTTGTTTTTGAGGTGATATTGTGGATCTGATGTTGCTGGAGGTATAAGGATGTTAATAGGTTGTTTTTAGATGTTATATGATGTTAAAGGATGTGTGGTTTTGCTGGTTTATGGCTGGGCTTTGTTTAGAAGTGGTTTGGATGCATTTTCGGTTGTGTTTGGTGGCCGAAAATGGTGTGAGGATGAGAGCAGCGAGTTTAGGTGCTTTCATTGAAGCAATTAATGCATGATGATGCATTAATCCTCTGCTTTGATGTGTTGAAACAGGGGAGGCATCTTTGGATCTAAGAGTTGTTGATCTGGAAGCTTGATTTGGTGCTTTGGCTTGAAGCAAAGTGGAATCGGTGAGTGCGTTTGTGAAAATTGGGTTTTCGGCTTTGAAACCAATGTCTTGGGAGCTTAGTTTAAGTCTAAACAACTTTGCTAAGCTCAAGTGTAAGTTTTCGGAATTACTCTCTAGTGGTGGCCATGATTTTGTTGTGATGCAAAATGGTTATTTGCATGTTTTAATTACTGTTTTGAAAGCATGTTTTAGCATGGTATTTGCTGATGTTTTAAGCCATATGTTGAAGGAAACTATAGGTAGGAGTTCCTTGCTTTTGTACATTGATTAAATGTTGTTTGATGCTTTTAAATGCATGATGAATATGGCTTGGTTTAATGCTTTAAAACAGTGGATTAATTGATGAAAATGATGTATATTGGCAAGTGATGTTTTAAAAAAGTTAAGGTCACTAAGGTGGTTAAAAGTCCTTGAGTGAGGCTTGTTACTTAAGAACATCAAGGTGGTTAAAAGTCCTTGGATGGTTCTTGTTGCGGACACTAAGGTGGTTAAAAGTCCTTAGGTGATCCTTTCCATGGTGTTTAAAAGTCCATGGGGCCATGGTGTTTAAAAGTCCATGGGGCCAAGGTGTTTAAAAGTCCTTGGGGCCAAGGTGTTTAAAAGTCCTTGGGGTGATTCAAGCTATGGACACAAAGGTGGTTAAAAGTCCTTGTGTGGTCCTCATTCATGGTGTTTAAAAGTCCATGGCCAAGGTGTTTAAAAGTCCTTGGGGCCAAGGTGTTTAAAAGTCCTTGGGAAAGTTGATGAACTTGTTTTAATGAAATGAAATCTATCACTTGAGCCAATATGACATGTTATGTTATGAAGCATGAGATTGCTTGTTTTAAGAATGCTTTTGAGCATGTGCAAAGGTTGATTTAAAGCATGATTTATAAATGTTTTTAAGTGCATTATTGAATGGTTTTTAAGAGCATTCCTCACTAAGCTTTTGCTTACGCTCTCTTTCGTTTTCTTAATTGAATAATGCAGAACATTAGTGAACCTTGAGGGCAGCAAGGAGGGCAAGCATTCAAGTTTAAGTAGAGCTCAATGTATGGAAGGTTTTGTTGGTACATTTTAGCTTTTGGTAATTTGGCAATGGGGGACCAATGTGTATGTTTTGGGAGGTGTTTGGAACTCCCTAGTATGTTGAATGATGATATGAATGCTGGTTTTTGTATTGGATCATTACATGCTTGATTTGGAAGTTTGTGCTTGAATAGCTAGCTTGTGTAGGAAGCATGCCTATAGAATTGGGGCTTTTTGCATATGATGTTGTTTTGGTGATTTGATGATACTCATAAGTCTTATATATGTTGAATTGCATGCTGGTAAAGTTTGGAGGCAATTGGAGCATGTTTGAATGATTAATTGCATGTTTTGGAATGCATTTTGCTGCAATCTGTGCAGGGCGTTTCGGAACAGTGTGCACCGTTTCGGAACGGGTGCTTAAATGAACCCAGGCGTCCGAAACGGTATGCACCGTTTCGAAACGGTTTGGCCACTGCCAGCCCGTGTTCCGGAACCCGTTGCGGAACGGCCCGTGTTTCGAAACGGGGACTACCTGTTTCGGAACGGTCGACCGTTGGGGGCTGGCAATGGCAGTTATATGTTTTGAATTGTCTGCGTTTTAGTCCTGAAACTTGTTTGTGCAATTGTATGAGTTTGGGAAGTCATTTTGAGCTGAAATTTCACAGAGAAGCATGAAACCTGATTAATTTCAAGTTGGTAAGATTAATTTGGGTTAAGTCCTTCTAATTATCAGAAATTACAATTTGGTCCCTAAAGTTGTAATTTGTTCATTTGGGTCCCTGTTTGATCTCTGATGTTTGTGATCTTTGAGTATGATGTTTGTGTGATCACAATTAGGACTAATGTGCATCTAGGCAAGATTAAAAAGAAAAAAAAAGGGTCGTTAATCAAGGTTGACTTTCGGGTTGACTTTGGTTTTCCCCGTGTGACTTTCTTAATTCGGGTCAACCGTCTAGGCCGGGTTAAGGGGGTTACATTTGGTGGTATCAGAGCTGAGTTCTCGAGTAATTGGGAATGAATGTATGCATGATTGAAGTATGTTTGCCTTGTATGCTTGTTGATCGAAAGCATGTTTAGTGGCTTGTGATTTGGATACAGTTGAGTTGTATGCTGTGATGTAGCCTGATGTGGGTACCCATTGCCAAACAAAAGCTAAAGAAATGTTGTTGATTTTGAATGAAATTGAGCTTGAATACTTGGATTGCTTACCTTGCTGGGCCTGACTTTGTTTTATTTGCATTGTGATTGCATGGTAAAAGTATGGCACCACGTAGAGAGTTACGAGGTAGTGTGCGAGCTACGGCTCCTAATGAGAACGAGAATGAAGAGAACACGGGTAGTGCGGTGTTACCCCCTCCTCCGCCTGGTGGTGGTGGTGCTGGAGGTGAGAGAGCTGAAGCTGCAGCTGGTGCTGGAGCTGCTGGACCAGAGGTTGGTCAGGGGCAAGCTATGCCTGATATGTCTATGTTAGTACAAGCTATTGCGGGTGCTTTTCGAGCAGCAGTAGCTGGAGCTCAAGGAGCTGGGCATCAGGGAGATGCTGGAGTTAGACTACCTTTGGAGCGTCTGCGCAGTCTTGGTGGGACTGAGTTCAGGGGTATGTCGGCTGACAGTTCTGAAGCTTGGCTAGAGAGTACCAAGCGTATCTTGGGTCAGATGAGCTGCACGGATGTGCAAAAGTTGGGATGTGTTGTGTCCTTGCTGCAGGACGATGCATATACGTGGTGGACGACCACCATAGCTGGGATGGCTGAAGCTGATGTTACTTGGACATTCTTTCAGAATGTGTTCAAGAGGAGATATCTTGGAGTGAGATATCTTGATGAGAAGAAGCGTGAATTCATGTCTCTTACCCAAGGGAGCATGAGTGTGGCTGAGTATGAAGTGCAGTTTGTGCGACTCAGTCAGTATGCACCGGAGCTGATACCTGATGAACGGGCAAGGTGCGAGAGGTTCCGTTATGGTCTTGTGACGGATGTGAAAATGTATGTGCTGGCCACTGAATATGATGATTTTGATGTGTTGGTGGGCCGAGCCAAGGACATAGAGATGAACTTGGGTTTATCTGCGAAAGGTGCTGGAGCGAGTTCTGGCAAGAGAGCTGCTGAGTATAGTTCCGGTGGTGGACGGAACAAGAGGGGACGTGATCAGAAGTATCAGTCCTCAACCAAGAGAGGTGGCGGTGCACCTGCTAGAGGAGGTAATGCTAGAGTTGATCCTAGTGCTTGCTGGATCTGTGGTTCACGTGGTCACATGAAGCGTGACTGTCCTCGTGCTGTGAGGGAGGTGCAAGCTCCTGTTGCGGCAGCTGGGAATGGATGCTGGAATTGTGGTTCTGTAGACCACTTGAGGCGAGATTGTCCAAGGTTGGCTGGTGGCCAAGAACGTGCTCCTGCTGTTGTTGCACTGCAGAGAGGTCGTGGGCGCGGCCGTGGTAATTTCCAGAGGAGAGAGGAAGGTGGTCGTGGAGTAGCCCATGTTGTGGCTATTCAGCCTGAGGGTGGAGGCCAAGCTAGGGTGTATGCTCAGCGTGAGGGAAGGAATGATGCAGATGTGATTGCAGGTACCTTTACTTTGCAATCCTTGTCATTGCTTTCTTTGATTGATTCTGGATCTACGCATTCATACATTTTGCGTGAGCATGCTGAATTGCTTGGTTTGCCTGTTGAGTCTTTGGATGTTGGTGTTCGTGTCACTAGTTCTTTTGGTGAAACTGTTGTGACTCGAAAGCTTTATAGAAGGTGTCCTTTGGTTGTTCAAGAACATGTTTTTCATGTTGATCTTATGGAGTTGCCCTTTTATGGTTTTGATGTGATCCTTGGTATGGATTGGCTTGCTGAGCATCGTGCTGTTGTGGATTGTGAAAATAAGCGTGTTTCGCTTAAGCTTGCGGATGATTATGAAGTTGTTGTGGTTGGTGAGAATGTGAAGTTTCTTGCCAATGTGGTGTCTACATTGGAGGCGAGTAGGATGCTGAGGCAGGGTTGCGAAGCTTATCTAGCTTTTGTGATGAATCCTAGCTCTAAGGAGTTGAGGGTGCAAGATATCAGAGTTGTGAAGGAGTTTCCTGGTGTTTTTCCTGAGGAGTTGCCTGGTTTACCTCCTAATCGCGAGGTGGAGTTTGGAATTGAGCTGTATGAGAATACAACTCCTGTGTCCATTACTCCCTATAGAATGGCACCTAAGGAGCTGAAGGAGCTGAAGACGCAGTTGCAAGAGTTGCTTGATCGTGGTTTCATCTGGCCGAGTGTGTCACCTTTGGGTGCACCGGTCTTGTTTGTGAAGAAGAAGGATGGCACTATGAGGATGTGCATTGATTACCGTCAGCTAAACAAGTTGACTATCAAGAATCGGTATCCTTTGCCGAGGATTGATGATCTCTTTGATCAATTTCGGGGAGCTGCTGTGTTCTCTAAGATTGACTTGAGGTCAGGGTATTATCAGTTGAAGGTGAAGGATGTGGATGTGCCTAAGACAGCTTTCAGGACAAGGTATGGGCATTATGAGTTCCTTATGATGCCGTTTGGTTTGACAAATGCTCCTGCTGCTTTTATGGACATGATGAATCGTGTGTTTCATGAATACCTGGACAAGTTCGTTGTGGTGTTCATTGATGATATCCTCGTGTACTCGCGTACTGAGGAGGAGCATGAAGAGCATTTGAGGATTGTTTTGCAAGCTTTGTTGGAGAATCAGCTTTATGCTAAGCTGAGCAAGTGTGAGTTCTGGCTTAAGGAGGTGGTGTTTCTTGGGCATGTGGTCTCAGCTAAGGGGATTCGTGTTGATCCTCAGAAGATTGAAGCGATAATGAATTGGAAAGTTCCTAAGTCTGTTCATGAGGTCCGTAGTTTCCTTGGTTTGGCGGGATACTACCGGAGGTTTGTGGATGGTTTTTCCAAGATTGCTGCTCCTTTGACGAAGCTGTTGCAAAAGGATGTTAAGTATGAGTGGACAGAAGCGAGACAGCAGGCTTTTGAGAAGCTGAAGGCGGCTTTGACGCAAGCTCCTATCTTGGTTCAGCCTGAATCAGGGAAAGAATTTGTGGTTTACAGTGATGCGTCCTATAATGGTTTGGGATGTGTGCTGATGCAAGAGGGTAAGGTTGTGGCTTATGCATCGCGGCAGTTGAAAGTGCATGAGCGCAACTATCCTACGCATGATATTGAGCTGGCTGCAGTGGTTTTTGCTCTGAAGATCTGGAGACATTACATGTATGGTGAGAAGTGTACTGTGTACACGGATCACAAGAGTTTGAGGTATCTGATGTCTCAGAAGGAGTTGAATCTTAGGCAGCGGCGTTGGTTGGAGTTGCTCAAGGATTATGATCTGACGATTGAATATCATCCTGGAAAAGCTAATGTTGTTGCGGATGCCTTGAGTAGGAAGGTGGCTGTTGAGCTGAGGGCGATGTTTGCTAGCTTGAGCATATCGCGAGATGGTGGTCTTGTTGCTGAGTTGCAAGTTAAGCCATCTTTGGTTCAGTTGATCAAGGAAAAGCAGTTGCTGGATGATTCCTTGGTGTCTCATGTTCAGGATATCGCGGAGGGTAGGCCTTCGGATTTCTGCTTTAATGATGATGGTGTGTTGTGTTTTGGGAGTCAGATAGTAGTGCCTGCTGATGCTGAGTTGAGGCGTGCTATTCTGACTGAAGGTCATAGTAGTCCTTTTTCTATGCACCCTGGTAGTACTAAGATGTATCGTGATCTTCGTGATGAGTACTTTTGGGTGGGTTTGAAGAAGGATGTTGCAGAGTTTGTGAGCAAGTGTTTGGTGTGTCAGCGGGTTAAGGCTGAACATCAGGTTCCTTCTGGTTTGTTGCAACCGTTGAAAATCCCTGAATGGAAATGGGAAAGGGTTACCATGGATTTTGTATCTGGTTTACCTTTGTCTCCATCAAAGAAGAATTCTGTTTGGGTGATTGTGGATCGTCTGACGAAGTGTGCGCATTTCTTGCCTGTGCATACAACGTTTTCTTTGGATAAGCTGGCAGAGCTGTACATTGCTGAGATTGTGAGGCTGCATGGTGTGCCTAAGTCGATTGTGTCGGATAGGGATCCGAGGTTCACATCGCGTTTCTGGCAGTGTTTGCATCAAGTTCTGGGTACAAGGTTGCATTTCAGTACATCCTATCATCCCCAGTCGGATGGTCAGTCTGAGCGGGTTATCCAGATTTTGGAGGATATGTTGAGGTGCTGCGTGATTGAGTTCCAAGGTTCTTGGGAGAAGCATCTTCCTTTGGTTGAGTTCGCTTATAACAATAGTTATCAGGCGAGTATACAGATGGCACCTTATGAGGCTTTGTATGGGAGGAAGTGTAGGACTCCTCTTTGTTGGGCTGAAACTGGTCAAAAGTTGGTTTCGATGCCTGCTTTGTTGAAAGGGACCACCGAGAAGGTGAAGCTCATTTGTGAGCGGTTGAAGGTTGCCTCTGATCGGCAAAAGTCTTACGCGGATTTGAAGCGTAAGGAGATAGAGTATGCGGTGGGTGACCGTGTGTTCTTGAAGGTTTCGCCTTGGAAGAAGGTGATGAGGTTTGGCCGGAAGGGTAAGTTGAGCCCTAGGTACATTGGACCATATGAGGTGGTTGAGCGTGTGGGTCCTGTTGCGTATCGGTTGAGGTTACCTCAGGAGTTGGAGAAGATTCATGATGTGTTCCATGTTTCTATGCTCCGGAAGTATAGATCTGATCCTTCGCATGTGATGCCTGTGGAGGAAGTGGTTTTGAATCCGGATTTGACCTATGATGAGGAACCGGTGAAGGTTCTGGGTTCGGATAGCAAGGTTCTTCGTGGCAAGACCATTGAATTGGTGAAGGTGTTGTGGAAGCATCGAGGTGTTGAGGAAGCCACGTGGGAGCGGAAGGAAGACATGCTGAAGCAGTTTCCTTATCTCTTTCCTTCAGGTAAATTTCGAGGACGAAATTTCTTAAGGGGGGGAGAGTTGTAACGCCCCGGTTTTGGGCTTAGGAGTTTTGGGCGTTGACCGGTTGGTCAAAGTGCTGTTCGAATCTAAAGAGGTGAAATTAGGAAAGCCTAGTTCGGGTTGCATTAAAAATATGGAAAAATGTTCTAAAATCATCTTTTAATATAATTAAGTGAACTGTGAAATCAATTTTGGAAAATGAGTTTTGGAAGGGTGACATTTTGGCTAGTGACCAAAATGTAATTTTCGAAAGTTTGGTGGCTGTTTTATAAAGGGTTGAAACTTTGAATCTTTAAGGAGCTATTAATCCAAAAGTGGTTTCTCCAGATTTTTCTAAGATTTTATAAGCTATATTCTGATTTTTAAAGATATTAAAAGTGGAGGGAAAGCCATTTGGCTATTTTCTTAACTAACTTTCCAATTTTCTTTCTCTCATTTTCTCTCAACCCAAACACTTCATTTCTAGAGAATTGTTTCTGATTTTCTCACCTAAATTCCTCCTTTCAACTCTCTTTTGATTCCTAATCAACATATCTTCAAAACCTCTTCAATTGCTACTTGTTTCAACAAGGTTTTTGATTCCAAAAAGAGGAGAAACTCAAGTTTGGAGGTAAGAACGTCCTTCTCCTCTAAACTATCAGTTCTTTACTGAAATTCCTAAGTTTTCAATCCTTAATTGATGTTTTATTAAAGGTTTTTAAGTGGTGAAATGGATCTTGGCTTATAATGCAAGATTTGGTGATTTTTGGTGATTTTCGTTAGATCTGATTAATCTGTGATTTGAGATGTGTTTTTGATGTTAAATGAACTCTAAATTGATAAGGAATTGAGTTTTGATTAATGCAATCTCGGATAGGTTGAGTTTCCTAAGTTTAGCTTGTGATTCAAGGTTGTTTTTGAGGTGATATTGTGGATCTGATGTTGCTGGAGGTATAAGGATGTTAATAGGTTGTTTTTAGATGTTATATGATGTTAAAGGATGTGTGGTTTTGCTGGTTTATGGCTGGGCTTTGTTTAGAAGTGGTTTGGATGCATTTTCGGTTGTGTTTGGTGGCCGAAAATGGTGTGTGGATGAGAGCAGCGAGTTTAGGTGCTTTCATTGAAGCAATTAATGCATGATGATGCATTAATCCTCTGCTTTGATGTGTTGAAACAGGGGAGGCATCTTTGGATCCAAGAGTTGTTGATCCGGAAGCTTGATTTGGTGCTTTGGCTTGAAGCAAAGTGGAATCGGTGAGTGCGTTTGTGAAAATTGGGTTTTCGGCTTTGAAACCAATGTCTTGGGAGCTTAGTTTAAGTCTAAACAACTTTGCTAAGCTCAAGTGTAAGTTTTCGGAATTACTCTCTAGTGGTGGCCATGATTTTGTTGTGATGCAAAATGGTTATTTGCATGTTTTAATTACTGTTTTGAAAGCATGTTTTAGCATGGTATTTGCTGATGTTTTAAGCCATATGTTGAAGGAAACTCTAGGTAGGAGTTCCCTTCTTTTGTACATTGATTAAATGTGGTTTGATGCTTTTAAATGCATGATGAATATGGCTTGGTTTAATGCTTTAAAACAGTGGATTAATTGATGAAAATGATGTATATTGGCAAGTGATGTTTTAAAAAGGTTAAGGTCACTAAGGTGGTTAAAAGTCCTTGAGTGAGCCTTGTTACTTAAGAACATCAAGGTGGTTAAAAGTCCTTGGATGGTTCTTGTTGCGGACACTAAGGTGGTTAAAAGTCCTTAGGTGATCCTTTCCATGGTGTTTAAAAGTCCATGGGGCCATGGTGTTTAAAAGTCCATGGGGCCAAGGTGTTTAAAAGTCCTTGGGGCCAAGGTGTTTAAAAGTCCTTGGGGTGATTCAAGCTATGGACACAAAGGTGGTTAAAAGTCCTTGTGTGGTCCTCATTCATGGTGTTTAAAAGTCCATGGCCAAGGTGTTTAAAAGTCCTTGGGGCCAAGGTGTTTAAAAGTCCTTGGGAAAGTTGATGAACTTGTTTTAATGAAATGAAATCTATCACTTGAGCCAATATGACATGTTATGTTATGAAGCATGAGATTGCTTGTTTTAAGAATGCTTTTGAGCATGTGCAAAGGTTGATTTAAAGCATGATTTATAAATGTTTTTAAGTGCATTATTGAATGGTTTTTAAGAGCATTCCTCACTAAGCTTTTGCTTACGCTCTCTTTCGTTTTCTTAATTGAATAATGCAGAACATTAGTGAACCTTGAGGGCAGCAAGGAGGGCAAGCATTCAAGTTTAAGTAGAGCTCAATGTATGGAAGGTTTTGTTGGTACATTTTAGCTTTTGGTAATTTGGCAATGGGGGACCAATGTGTATGTTTTGGGAGGTGTTTGGAACTCCCTAGTATGTTGAATGATGATATGAATGCTGGTTTTTGTATTGGATCATTACATGCTTGATTTGGAAGTTTGTGCTTGAATAGCTAGCTTGTGTAGGAAGCATGCCTATAGAATTGGGGCTTTTTGCATATGATGTTGTTTTGATGATGCTCATAAGTCTTATATATGTTGAATTGCATGCTGGTAAAGTTTGGTGGCAATTGGAGCATGTTTGAATGATTAATTGCATGTTTTGGAATGCATTTTGCTGCAATCTGTGCAGGGCGTTTCGGAACAGTGTGCACCGTTTCGGAACGGGTGCTTGAATGAACCCAGGCGTCCGAAATGGTATGCACCGTTTCGAAACGGTTTGGCCACTGCCAGCCCGTGTTCCGGAACCCGTTGCGGAACGGCCCGTGTTTCGAAACGGGGACTACCTGTTTCGGAACGGTCGACCGTTGGGGGCTGACAATGGCAGTTATATGTTTTGAATTGTCTGCGTTTTAGTCCTGAAACTTGTTTGTGCAATTGTATGAGTTTGGGAAGTCCTTTTGAGCTGAAATTTCACAGAGAAGCATGAAACCTGATTAATTTCAAGTTGGTAAGATTAATTTGGGTTAAGTCCTTCTAATTATCAGAAATTACAATTTGGTCCCTAAAGTTGTAATTTGTTCATTTGGGTCCCTGTTTGATCTCTGATGTTTGTGATCTTTGAGTATGATGTTTGTGTGATCACAATTAGGACTAATGTGCATCTAGGCAAGATTAAAAAGAAAAAAAAAGGGTCGTTAATCAAGGTTGACTTTCGGGTTGACTTTGGTTTTCCCCGTGTGACTTTCTTAATTCGGGTCAACCGTCTAGGCCGGGTTAAGGGGGTTACATTCACCCTTACAATGGTTAGAGGAAGCAGCCTCTACAATTTCCCCTGATAAATTTGGTCTCTTTCTTACAGTGTTATGGAATATTTGGAACAGACGTAATGATTGGGTTCACAACCACCATCTACAACCCTCATGGCTAATTGCAGTCAATTCAATTAGCTTACATGATGAATTTTGTAAATCTTTAATCTCATCCGATCCACCTCCATCCACTATTACTAATCCCTCCTGTTCTCCTCCATCTAATTATATCAAAATTAATGTGGATGGCGCTTTTAACCCTTCAACTCGTGCAGCAGCTGTTGGCGTTGTTGCTCGTGACCCTGCCGGAGCAGTCGTGGGTGGTCTCGCTGTCCCTCTTGGTAGCCGTCAGGACGCTATCACCAGTGAGGGGGAAAGCATCCTTGCTGGTCTCACCTTTGCCCGTTCTCAAGGATGGAATCGTATCATGATCGAAACGGACTGCGCCTCTCTCGCGAATAGGATCAACAATCCTGCTCAGGACCTATCTACTATGGGACCAACTATTCTTCAGATACTAGCTGCTCTTCATGACTTCGACTTTACTTCCATTTCCTTTGTACGCCGTGAGGCAAATGTTATAGCCCATACGTTGGCTTCTTTTTCTCTGAATTCTATGACTTCTACGTCATTTGAATCGGATATTCCCCATTGTATCCATCATCTTGTAACAAATATTCATTGATTAATAATAATTGGGCACTCTTTTCCCCTTTTTAGGGTCCTCTAGCTTTGCTTGAAGGACAGTAGTAGGGGTTTTTAATGAGGCCTTTTCTTCAAAAAAAAAATTCCAACGGGTCCAATGTAAGGCCCATTTAGACCTTTTCGTCCGAAACCTCTACAAAAAGGGCCACAAAACAAGTTTTAATCAAAATTTAGGAGATCATGTAATTGATTAGAAGATTTTCAACATACTTATATTACAAAACGTCAATTTCTGTACTTTTTACTCACTGAAAATTCCAACGGGTCCATTGAAAGGCCCATTTAGACCTTTTCGTCCGAAACCTCTATAAAAGGGCCACAAAACTAGTTTTAATCAAATTTTAGGAGTTCAAGTAATTGATTAGGACCTTTTTAACACAATTATATAGATTAAAAAGTTTTATTCAAATTTTAGGAGTTCAAATAATTGATTAGGAGCATTTCAACACAATCCTATTGCAAAACCTCAATTTATGTACTTTTTACTCAGTTAAAATTCCAGCGGGTCCATTGAAAGGCCCATTTAGACCTGCTCGTCCGAAACCTCGACAAAAAGGACCACAAAACAAGTTTTAATCAAATTTTAGGAGTTCAAATAATTGATTAGGAGCTTTTCAACACAATTATATTGAAAAACCTCAATTTTTATACTTTTTACTCAGATAAAATTCAAACGGGCCCATTGACAGGGCCATTTAGACTTGCTCGTCCGAAACCTCTACAAAAAGGACCGCAAAAAAGTTTTATTCAAATTTTAGGAGTTTAAATAATTGATTAGGAGCTTTTCAACACAATTATAATGCAAAAACTCAATTTCTGTAATTTTACTTAGTTAAAATTCCAACGGGCCCATTGAAAGGCCCATTTAGACCTGCTCGTCCGAAACCTCGACAAAAAGGACCGTAAAACAAGTTTTAATCAAATTTTAAGAGTTCAAATAATTTATTAGGAACTTTTCAACACAATTATATTGAAAAACCTCAATTTTTATACTTTTTACTCAGTTAAAATTCCAACGGGCCTAGTGAAAGGCCCATTTAGACCAGCTCGTCTGAAACCTCTACAAAAAGGACTACAAAACAAGTTTTAATCAAATTTTAGGAGCTCATGTAATTGATTAGGAGCTTTTCAACACAATTATATTGGAAAACCTCAATTTCTGTAATTTTACTCAGTTAAAATTCCAACGGGCCCATTGAAAGGCCCATTTAGACCTTCTCGTCCGAAACCTCGACAAAAAGGACCGTAAAACAAGTTTTAATCAAATTTTAGGAGTTCAAATAATTGATTAGGACCTTTTCAACACAATTGTATTGCAAAATCTCAATTTCTATAATTTTTACTCAGTTAAAATTCCAACGGGTCCATTGAAAGGCCCATTTAGACCTGCTCGTCCGAAACCTCTACAAAAAGGACTGCAAAACAATTCTTAATCAAATTTTAGGAGCTCATGTAATTGATTAGGAGCTTTTCAACAAAATTATATTGCAAAACCTCATTTTTTGTACTTTTTACTCAGTTAAAATTCCAACGGGCCCATTGAAAGGCCCATTTAGACCTGCTCGTCCGAAACCTCGACAAAAAGGACCGTAAAACAAGTTATAATCAAATTTTAGGAGTTCAAATAATTGATTAGGACCTTTTCAACACAATTATATTGAAAAACCTCAATTTTTATACTTTTTACACAGTTAAAATTCCAATGGGCCCAGTGAAAGGACCAGTTAGACCTGCTCGTCTGAAACCTCTACAAAAAGGAATGCAAAACAAGGTTTAATCAAATTTTAGGAGTCCAAATAATTGATTAGGACCTTTTCAACATAATTATATTGAAAAACCTCAATTTTTATACTTTTTACTCAGTTAAAATTCCAACGGGCCCATTGAAAGGCCCATTTAGACCCGCTCGTCCGAAAACTCTACAAAAACGACCGCAAAAAAGTTTTCTTCAAATTTTAGGAGTTCAAATAATTGATTAGGAGCTTTTCAACACAATCATATTGAAAAACCTCAATTTGTGTACTTTTTAATCAGTTAAAATTCCAGCGGGTCCATTGAAAGGCCCATTTCGATCCGCTCGTCCGAAACCTCTACAAAAAGAACTACAAAACAAGTTTTAATAAAATTTTAGTAGTTCAAATAATTGATTAGTAGCTTTCCAACACCATTATATTGCAAAACCTCAATTTATGTACTTTTTACTCAGTTAAAATTCCAACGGGTTCATTGTAAGGCCCTTTTAGACCTGCTCGTCCGAAACCTTTACAAAAAGGGCCGCAAAACAAGTTTTAATCAAATTTAGAAGATCATGTAATTGATTAGGAGATTTTAAACACAATTATATTGCAAAACCTCAATTTCTGTAATTTTACTCAGTTAAAATTCCAACGGGCCCATTGAAAGGCCCATTTAGACCTACTCGTCCAAAACCTCGACAAAAAGGACCGTAAAACAAGTTTTAATCAAATTTTAGGAGTTCAAATAATTGATTAGGACCTTTTCAACACAATTATATTGCAAAATCTCAATTTCTATAATTTTTACTCAGTTAAAATTCCAACGGGTCCATTGAAAGGCCCATTTAGACCTGCTCGTCCGAAACCTCTACAAAAAGGACTGCAAAACAATTTTTAATCAAATTTTAGGAGCTCATGTAATTGATTAGGAGCTTTTCAACAAAATTATATTGCAAAACCTCATTTTCTGTACTTTTTACTCAGTTAAAATTCCAACGGGCCCATTGAAAAGCCCATTTAGACCTGCTCGTCCGAAACCTCGACAAAAAGGACCGTAAAACAAGTTATAATCAAATTTTAGGAGTTCAAATAATTGATTAGGACCTTTTCAACACAATTATATTGAAAAACCTCAATTTTTATACTTTTTACACAGTTAAAATTCCAACGGGCCCAGTGAAAGGACCAGTTAGACCTGCTCGTCTGAAACCTCTACAAAAAGGAATGCAAAACAAGTTTTAATCAAATTTTAGGAGTCCAAATAATTGATTAGGACCTTTTCAACATAATTATATTGAAAAACCTCAATTTTTATACTTTTTACTCAGTTAAAATTCCAACGGGCCCATTGAAAGGCCCATTTAGACCCGCTCGTCCGAAAACTCTACAAAAACGACCGCAAAAAAGTTTTCTTCAAATTTTAGGAGTTCAAATAATTGATTAGGAGCTTTTCAACACAATCATATTGAAAAACCTCAATTTGTGTACTTTTTAATCAGTTAAAATTCCAGCGGATCCATTGAAAGGCCCATTTCGATCCGCTCGTCCGAAACCTCTACAAAAAGAACTACAAAACAAGTTTTAATCAAATTTTAGTAGTTCAAATAATTGATTAGTAGCTTTCCAACACCATTATATTGCAAAACCTCAATTTATGTACTTTTTACTCAGTTAAAATTCCAACGGGTTCATTGTAAGGCCCTTTTAGACCTGCTCGTCCGAAACCTTTACAAAAAGGGCCGCAAAACAAGTTTTAATCAAATTTAGAAGATCATGTAATTGATTAGGACCTTTTCAACACAATTATATTGTAAAACCTCAATTTTTATACTTTTTACTCAGTTAAAATTCCAACGAGCCCATTGAAAGGCCCATTTAGACCTGCTCGTCCGAAACCTTGACAAAAAGGACCGTAAAACAACTTTTAATCAAATTTTAGGAGTTCAAATAATTGATTAGGATATTTTCAACACAATTATATTGCAAAACCTCAATTTCTGTACTTTTTACTCAGTTAAAATTCCAACGGGTCCATTGAAAGGCCCATTTAGACCTGCTCGTCCGAAACCTCTACAAAAATGACTGCAAAACAATTTTTAATCAAATTTTAGGAGCTCATGTAATTGATTAGGAGCTTTTCAACACAACTATATTGCAAAACCTCAATATCTGTAATTTTACTCAGTTAAAATTCCAACGGGCCCATTGAAAGGCCCATTTAGACCTGCTCGTCCGAAACCTCGACAAAAAGGGCCGCAAAACAAGTTTTAATCAAATTTAGAAGATCATGTAATTGATTAGGATATTTTCAACACAATTATATTGCAAAACCTCAACTTCTGTAATTTTACTTAGTTAAAATTCCAACGGGCCCAGTGAAAGGCCCATTTAGACCCGCTCGTCTGAAACCTCTACAAAAAGGACTGCAAAACATGTTTTAATCAAATTTTAGGAGCTCATATAATTTATTAGGAGCTTTTCAACACAATTATATTGCAAAACTTCAATTTCTGTAATTTTACTCAGTTAAAATTCCAACGGGCCCATTGAAAGGCCCATTTAGACCTGCTCGTCCGAAACCTCGACAAAAAGGACCGTGAAACAAGTTTTAATCAAAATTTAGGAGTTCAAATAATTGATTAGGATATTTTCAACACAATTATATTGCAAAACCTCAATTTCTGTACTTTTTACTCAGTTAAAATTCCAACAGGTCCATTGAAAGGCCCATTTAGACCTGCTCGTCCGAAACCTCTACAAAAAGGACTTCAAAACAATTTTTAATCAAATTTTAGGAGCTCATGTAATTGATTAGGAGCTTTTCAACACAATTATATTGCAAAACCTCAATTTCTGTAATTTTACTCAGTTAAAATTCCAACGGGCCCTTTGAAAGGCCCATTTAGACCTGCTCGTCCGAAACCTTGACAAAAAGGACCGTAAAATAAGTTTTAATCAAAGTTTAGGAGTTCGAATAATTGATTAGGACCTTTTCAACACAATTATATTGAGAAACCTCAATTTTTATACTTTTTACTCAGTTAAAATTCCAACGGGCCCAGTGAAAGGCCCATTTAGACCCGCTCGTCTGAAACCTCTTCAAAAAGGACTGCAAAACAAGTTTTAATCAAATTTTAGGAGTTCATGTAATTGATTAGGAGCTTTTCAACACAATTTTATTGCAAAACCTCATTTTTCTGTACTTTTCACACAGTTAAAATTCCAACGGGTCCAATGTAAGGCCCATTTAGACCTTTTCGTCGAAAACCTCTACAAAAAGGGCCGCAAAACAAGTTTTAATCAAAAATTTAGGAGATCATGTAATTGATTAGGAGATTTTCATCACACTTATATTAAAAAACCTCAATTTCTTTACTTTTTACTCATTTAAAAATCCAACGGGTCCATTGAAAGGCCCATTTAGACCTGCTCGTCCGAAACCTCGACAAAAGGACCGCAAAAGAAGTTTTAATCAAATTTTAGGAGTTCAAATAATTGATTAGTAGCTTTTCAACACCATTATATTGCAAAGACTCATTTTCTGTACTTTTTACTCAGTTAAAACTCCAACGGGTCCAATGAAAGGCCCATTTTGACCCGCTCGTCCAAAACCTCAACAAAAAAGAACGCAAAACAAGTTTTAATCAAATTTTATGAGTTCAAATAATTGATTAGGATATTTTCAACACAATTATATTACAAAACCTCGATTTATGTACTTTTTACTAAGTTAAAATTCCAACGGGTCCATTGAAATGCCCATTTAGACCTGCTCGTCCGAAACCTCTATAAAAAAGACCGCAAAACAATTTTTAATCAAATTTTAGGAGCTCATGTAATTGATTAGGAGCTTTTCAACACAATTATATTGAAAAACCTCAATTTCTGTAATTTTACTCAGTTAAAATTCCAACGGGCCCATTGAAAGGCCCATTTAGACCTGCTCGTCTGAAACCTCGACAAAAAGGACCGTAAAACAAGTTTTAATCAAAGTTTAGGATTTCAAATAATTGATTAGGACCTTTTCAACAAAATTATATTGAAAAACCTCAATTTCTGTACTTTTTACTCAGTTAAAATTCCAACGGGTCCATTGAAAGGCCCATTTAGACCTGCTCGTCCGAAACCTCTACAAAAAAGGACCGCAAAAGAAGTTTTAATCAAATTTTAGGAGTTCATGTAATTGATTAGGAGCTTTTCAACAAAATTATATTGCAAAACCTCAATTTCTGTACTTTTTACTCAGTTAAAATTCCAGCGGGTCCATTGAAAGGGCCAATTAGACCTGGTCGTCTGAAACCTCGACAAAAAGGACCGCAAAACAAGTTTTAATCAAATTTTAAGAGTTAAAATAATTGATTAGGACCTTTTCAACACAATTATATTGAAAAACCTCAATTTTTATACTTTTTACTAAGTTAAAATTCCAACGGGCCCATTGAAAGGCCCATTTAGACCCGCTCGTCCTAAACCTCTACAAAAAGGACCGCAAAAAAGTTTTCTTCAAATTTTAGGAGTTCAAATAAATGATTAGGAGCTTTTCATCACAATCATATTGCAAAACCTCAATTTCGGTATTTTTTACTCTGTTAAAATTTCAACGGATCCATTGAAAGGGCCATTTCGACCCGCTCGTCCAAAACCTCTACAAAAAGGACCGCAAAACAAGTTTTAATCAAATTTAGAAGATCATGTAATTGATTAGGAGATTTTCAACACAATTATATTGCAAAACCTCAATTTCTGTAATTTTACTCAGTTAAAATTCCAACGGGTCCATTGAAAGGACCAATTAGACCTGCTCGTCCGAAACCTCGACAAAAAGGACTACAAAACAAGTTTTAATCAAAATTTAGGAGTTCAAATAATTCATTAGGACCTTTTCAACACAATTATATTGAAAAACCTCAAATTTTATACTTTTTACTAAGTTAAAATTCCAACGGGCCCATTGAAAAGCCCATTTAGACCCGCTCGTCCGAAACCTCTACAAAAAGGACCGCAAAAAAGTTTTCTTCAAATTTTAGGAGTTCAAATAATTGATTAGGAGCTTTTCAACACAATCATATTGCAAAACCTCAATTTCTGTACTTTTTACTCAGTTAAAATTTCAACGGATCCATTGAAAGGCCCATTTCGACCCGCTCGTCCGAAACCTCTACAAAAAGGACTGCAAAAGAAGTTTTAATCAAATTTTAGAAGTTCATGTAATTGATTAGGAGCTTTTCAACACAATTATATCGCAAAACCTCAATTTCTGTACTTTTTACTCAGTAAAAATTCCAACGGGTCCAATGTAAGGCCCATTTAAACCTTTTCGTCCGAAACCTCTACAAAAAGGGCCACAAAACAAGTTTTAATCAAAATTTAGGAGATCATGTAATTGATTAGGAGATTTTCAACACACTTATATTACAAAACGTCAATTTCTGTACTTTTTACTCACTGAAAATTCCAACGGGTCCATTGAAAGGCCCATTTAGACCTTTTCGTCCGAAACCTCTATAAAAGGGCCACAAAACTAGTTTTAATCAAATTTTAGGAGTTCAAATAATTGATTAGTAGCTTTCCAACACCATTATATTGCAAAACCTCAATTTATGTACTTTTTACTAAGTTAAAATTCCAACGGGTCCATTGAAAGGCCCATTTAGACCTGCTCGTCCGAAACCTCTACAAAAAAGGACCGCAAAAGAAGTTTTAATCAAATTTTAGGAGTTCATGTAATTGATTAGGAGCTTTTCAACAAAATTATATTGCAAAACCTCAATTTCTGTACTTTTTACTCAGTTAAAATTCCAACGGGTCCATTGAAAGGGCCAATTAGACCTGGTCGTCCGAAACCTCGACAAAAAGGACCGCAAAACAAGTTTTAATCAAATTTTAAGAGTTAAAATAATTGATTATGACCTTTTCAACACAATTATATTGAAAACCCTCAATTTTTATACTTTTTACTAAGTTAAAATTCCAACGGGCCCATTGAAAGGCCCATTTAGACCCGCTCCTCCGAAACCTCTACAAAAAGGACCGCAAAAAAGTTTTCTTCAAATTTTAGGAGTTCAAATAATTGATTAGGAGCTTTTCATCACAATCATATTGCAAAACCTCAATTTCTGTACTTTTTACTCTGTTAAAATTTCAACGGATCCATTGAAAGGGCCATTCGACCCGCTCGTCCAAAACCTCTACAAAAAGGACTGCAAAACAAGTTTTAATCAAATTTTAGCACTTCATGTAATTGATTAGGAGCTTTTCAACACAATTATATTGCAAAACCTCAATTTCTGTACTTTTTACTCAGTTAAAATTCCAACGGGCCCATTGACAGGCCCATTTAGACCTGCTCGTCCGAAACCTCTACAAAAAGGACCGCGAAAAAAGTTTTATTCAAATTTTAGGAGTTCAAATAACTGATTAGGACCTTTTTAAGACAATTATATTGATTAAAAAGTTTTATTCAAATTTTAGGACTTCAAATAATTGATTTGGAGCTTTTCAACACAATTATATTGCAAAACCTCAATTTGTATACATTTTACTCAGTTAAAATTCCAACGGGTCCATTGAAAGGCCCATTTATACCTACTGGTCCGAAACCTCGACAAAAAGGACCACAAAACAAGTTTTAATCAAATTCTAGGAGTTCAAATAATTGATTAGGAGGTTTTCAACACAATTATATTGCAAATCCTCAAATTCTGTACTTTTTACTCAGTGAAAATTCCAACGGGTCCATTGAAGAGCCCATTTTGACCTACACGTCCGAAACATCGACAAAAAGGACCGCAAAACAAGTTTTAATCAAATTCTTGGAGATCATGTAATTGATTAGAAGATTTTCAACACACTTATATTGAAAAACTGCAATTTCTGTACTTTTTACTCAGTGAAAATTCCAACGGGTCCATTGAAAGACCCATTTAGACCTACTCGTCTGAAACCTCGACAAAAAGGACCGCAAAACAAGTTTTAACCAAATGTTAGGTGTTCAAATAATTGATTAGGAGCTCTTCAACATAATTATATTGAAAAACCTCAATTTTTATACTTTTTACTCAGTTAAAATTCCAACGGGCCAATTGACAGGCCCATATGGACCTGCTCGTCCGAAACCTCTACAAAAAGGACCGCAAAAAAGTTTTATTCAAATTTTAGGAGTTCAAAAAATTGATTTGGAGCTTTTTAACACAATTATATTGCAAAACCTCAATTTCTGTACTTTTTACTCAGTTAAAATTCCAACGGGTCCATTGAAAGGCCCATTTAGACCTGCTCGTCCGAAACCTCTACAAAAAAGGACCGCAAAAGAAGTTTTAATCAAATTTTAAGAGTTCATGTAATTGATTAGGAGCTTTTCAACAAAATTATATTGCAAAACCTCAATTTCTGTACTTTTTACTCAGTTAAAATTCCAGCGGGTCCATTGAAAGGGCCAATTAGACCTGCTCGTCTGAAACCTCGACAAAAAGGACCGCAAAACAAGTTTTAATCAAATTTTAAGAGTTAAAATAATTGATTAGGACCTTTTCAACACAATTATATTGAAAAACCTCAATTTTTATACTTTTTACTAAGTTAAAATTCCAACGGGCCCATTGAAAGGCCCATTTAGACCCGCTCGTCCTAAACCTCTACAAAAAGGACCGCAAAAAAGTTTTCTTTAAATTTTAGGAGTTCAAATAAATGATTAGGAGCTTTTCATCACAATCATATTGCAAAACCTCAATTTCGGTATTTTTTACTCTGTTAAAATTTCAACGGATCCATTGAAAGGGCCATTTCGACCCGCTCGTCCAAAACCTCTACAAAAAGGACCGCAAAACAAGTTTTAATCAAATTTAGAAGATCATGTAATTGATTAGGAGATTTTTAACACAATTATATTGCAAAACCTCAATTTCTGTAATTTTACTCAGTTAAAATTCCAACGGGTCCATTGAAAGGACCAATTAGACCTGCTCGTCCGAAACCTCGACAAAAAGGACTACAAAACAAGTTTTAATCAAAATTTAGGAGTTCAAATAATTCATTAGGACCTTTTCAACACAATTATATTGAAAAACCTCAAATTTTATACTTTTTACTAAGTTAAAATTCCAACGGGCCCATTGAAAAGCCCATTTAGACCCGCTCGTCCGAAACCTCTACAAAAAGGATCGCAAAAAAGTTTTCTTCAAATTTTAGGAGTTCAAATAATTGATTAGGAGCTTTTCAACACAATCATATTGCAAAACCTCAATTTCTGTACTTTTTACTCAGTTAAAATTTCAACGGATCCATTGAAAGGCCCATTTCGACCCGCTCGTCCGAAACCTCTACAAAAAGGATTGCAAAAGAAGTTTTAATCAAATTTTAGAAGTTCATGTAATTGATTAGGAGCTTTTCAACACAATTATATCGCAAAACCTCAATTTCTGTACTTTTTACTCAGTAAAAATTCCAACGGGTCCAATGTAAGGCCCATTTAAACCTTTTCGTCCGAAACCTCTACAAAAAGGGCCACAAAACAAGTTTTAATCAAAATTTAGGAGATCATGTAATTGATTAGGAGATTTTCAACACACTTATATTACAAAACGTCAATTTCTGTACTTTTTACTCACTGAAAATTCCAACGGGTCCATTGAAAGGCCCATTTAGACCTTTTCGTCCGAAACCTCTATAAAAGGGCCACAAAACTAGTTTTAATCAAATTTTAGGAGTTCAAATAATTGATTAGTAGCTTTCCAACACCATTATATTGCAAAACCTCAATTTATGTACTTTTTACTAAGTTAAAATTCCAACGGGTCCATTGAAAGGCCCATTTAGACCTGCTCGTCCGAAACCTCTACAAAAAAGGACCGCAAAAGAAGTTTTAATCAAATTTTAGGAGTTCATGTAATTGATTAGGAGCTTTTCAACAAAATTATATTGCAAAACCTCAATTTCTGTACTTTTTACTCAGTTAAAATTCCAACGGGTCCATTGAAAGGGCCAATTAGACCTGGTCGTCCGAAACCTCGACAAAAAGGACCGCAAAACAAGTTTTAATCAAATTTTAAGAGTTAAAATAATTGATTATGACCTTTTCAACACAATTATATTGAAAACCCTCAATTTTTATACTTTTTACTAAGTTAAAATTCCAACGGGCCCATTGAAAGGCCCATTTAGACCCGCTCCTCCGAAACCTCTACAAAAAGGACCGCAAAAAAGTTTTCTTCAAATTTTAGGAGTTCAAATAATTGATTAGGAGCTTTTCATCACAATCATATTGCAAAACCTCAATTTCTGTACTTTTTACTCTGTTAAAATTTCAACGGATCCATTGAAAGGGCCATTCGACCCGCTCGTCCAAAACCTCTACAAAAAGGACCGCAAAACAAGTTTTAATCAAATTTTAGCACTTCATGTAATTGATTAGGAGCTTTTCAACACAATTATATTGCAAAACCTCAATTTCTGTACTTTTTACTCAGTTAAAATTCCAACGGGCCCATTGACAGGCCCATTTAGACCTGCTCGTCCGAAACCTCTACAAAAAGGACCGCGAAAAAAGTTTTATTCAAATTTTAGGAGTTCAAATAACTGATTAGGACCTTTTTAACACAATTATATTGATTAAAAAGTTTTATTCAAATTTTAGGAGTTCAAATAATTGATTTGGAGCTTTTCAACACAATTATATTGCAAAACCTCAATTTGTATACATTTTACTCAGTTAAAATTCCAACGGGTCCATTGAAAGGCCCATTTATACCAACTGGTCCGAAACCTCGACAAAAAGGACCACAAAACAAGTTTTAATCAAATTCTAGGAGTTCAAATAATTGATTAGGAGGTTTTCAACACAATTATATTGCAAATCCTCAAATTCTGTACTTTTTACTCAGTGAAAATTCCAACGGGTCCATTGAAGAGCCCATTTTGACCTACACGTCCGAAACATCGACAAAAAGGGCCGCAAAACATGTTTTAATCAAATTCTAGGAGATCATGTAATTGATTAGGAGATTTTCAACATACTTATTTTGCAAAACCTTGATTTATGTACTTTTCAGTCAGTTAAAATTCCAACGGGCCCATTGAAAGGCCAATTTAGATCTGCTCGTCCAAAACCTCGACAAAAGGACCGCAAAACAAGTTTTAATCAAATTTTAGGAGTTAAAATAATTGATTAGGAGCTTTTCAAAAAAATTATATTGCAAAACCTCATTTTCTGTAGTTTTTACTCAGTTAAAATTCCAACGGGTCCAATGCAAGGCCCATTTCGACCGCTCGTCCGAAACCTCGACAAAAAGGACGGCAAAACAAGTTTTAATCAAATTTTAGGAGTTCAAATAATTGATTAGGATATTGTCAACACAATTATATTGAAACCTCTACAAAAAAGGACCGCAAAAGAAGTATTAATCAAATTTTAGGAGTTCAAATAATTGATTAGTAGCTTTTCATCACAATTATATTGCAAAACCTCAATTTTTGTACATTTTACTCAGTTAAAATTCCAACAGGTCCATTGTAAGGCCCTTTTAGACCTGCTTATCCGAAACCTTTACAAAAGGGCCGCAAAACAAGTTTTAATCAAATTTTACGAGATCATGTAATTAATTTGGAGATTTTCAACACACTTATATTGCAACACCACAATTTCTGTACTTTTTAGTCAGTTAAAATTCCAGCGGGTCCATTGAAATGCCCATTTACAACTGCTCGTCTGAAACCTCGACAAAAAGGACCGCAAAAAAAGTTTTAATCAAATTTTAGGAGTTCAAATAATTGATTAGGCTCTTTTCAACACAATTATATTGCAAAACATCAATTTCTATACTTTTTACTCAGTGAAAACTCCAACGGGTCCATTGAAGGGCCCATTTAGACCTGCATGTCCGAAACTTCGACAAAACAGACTGTAAACAAGTTTTAATCAAATTTCATGAGACCATGTAATTGATTAGGAGATTTTCAACACACTTATATTGAAAAACCGCAATTTCTGTACTTTTTACTAAGTGAAAATTCCAACGGGTCCATTGAAAGGCCCATTTAGACCTGCTCGTCTGAAACCTCGACAAAAAGGACCGCAAAACAAGATTTAATTAAATTTTAGGAGTTCAAATAATTGATTAGGAGCTCTTCAACATAATTATATTGAAAAACCTCAATTTTTATACTTTTTACTCAGTTAAAATTCCAACGGGCCAATTGACAGGCCCATATGGACCTGCTCGTCCGAAACCTCTACAAAAAGGACCGCAAAAAAGTTTTATTCAAATTTTAGGAGTTCAAAAAATTGATTTGGAGCTTTTTAACACAATTATATTGCAAAACCTCAATTTCTGTACTTTTTACTTAGTTAAAATTCCAACGGGTCCATTGAAAGGCCCATTTTGATCTGCTCGTCCGAAACCTCTACAAAAAGAACTGCAAAACAAGTTTTAATCAAATATTAGAAGTTCATGTAATTGATTAGGAGCTTTACAACACAAATATATTGCAAAACCACAATTTCTGTACTTTTTACTCAGTTAAATTCCAACGGGTCCATTGAAAGGCCCATTTAGACCTGCTCGTCCGAAACCTCGACAAAAGGACCGCAAAACAAGTTTTAACCAAATGTTAGGTGTTCAAATAATTGATTAGGAGCTTTTCAACAAAATTATATTGCAAAACCTCATTTTCTATACTTTTTACTCAGTTAAAATTCCAACGGGTCCAATGAAAGGCCCATTTCGATCCGCTCGTCCGAAACCTCGACAAAAAGGACCGCAAAACAAGTTTTAATCAAATTTTAGGAGTTCAAATAATTGATTAGGATATTTTCAACACAATTATATTGCAAAACCTCAATTTCTGTACTTTTTACTCAGTTAAAATTCCAACGGGTCCATTGAAAGGCCCATTTAGACCTGCTCGTCCGAAACCTCATCAAAAAGGACTGCAAAACAATTTTTAATCAAATTTTAGGAGCTCATGTAATTGATTAGGAGCTTTTCAACACAATCATATTACAAAACCTCAATTTGTGTACTTTTTACTCTGTTAAAATTCCAGCGGGTCCATTGAAAGGCCCATTTCGATCCGCTCGTCCGAAACCTATACAAAAAGAACTACAAAACAAGTTTTAATCAAATTTTATTAGTTCAAATAATTGATTAGTAGCTTTCCAACACCATTATATTGCAAAACCTCAATTTATGTACTTTTTACTCAGTTAAAATTCCAATGGGTTCATTGTAAGGTCGTTTTAGACCTGCTCGTCCGAAACCTTTACAAAAAGGGCCGTAAAGCAAGTTTTAATCAAATTTAGAAGATCATGTAATTGATTAGGAGATTTTCAACACAATTATATTGCAAAACCTCAATTTCTGTAATTTTACTCAGTTAAAATTCCAACGGGCCCATTGAAAGGCCCATTTAGACCTGCTCGTCCGAAACCTCGACAAAAACGACCGTAAAACAAGTTTTAATCAAATTTTAGGAGTTCAAATAATTGATTAGGACCTTTTCAACACAATTATATTGAAAAACCTCAATTTTTATACTTTTTACTCAGTTAAAATTCCAACGGGCCCAGTGAAAGGCCCATTTAGACCCGCTCGTCTGAAACCTCGACAAAAAGGACTACAAAACAGGTTTTAATCAAATTTTAGGAGCTCATGTAATTGATTAGGAGCTTTTGAACACAATTATATTGCAAAACCTCAATTTCTGTAATTTTACTCAGTTAAAATTCCAACGGGCCCATTGAAAGGCCCATTTAGACCTGCTCGTCCGAAACCTCGACAAAAACGACCGTAAAACAAGTTTTAATCAAATTTTAGGAGTTCAAATAATTGATTAGGACCTTTTCAACACAATTATATTGAAAAACCTCAATTTTTATACTTTTTACTCAGTTAAAATTCCAACGGGCCCAGTGAAAGGCCCATTTAGACCCGCTCGTCTGAAACCTCGACAAAAAGGACTGCAAAACAGGTTTTAATCAAATTTTAGGAGCTCATGTAATTGATTAGGAGCTTTTGAATACAATTATATTGCAAAACCTCAATTTCTGTAATTTTACTCAGTTAAAATTCCAACGGGCCCATTGAAAGGCCCATTTAGACCTGCTCGTCCGAAACCTCGACAAAAAGGACCGTAAAACAAGTTTTAATCAAATTTTAGGAGTTCAAATAATTGATTAGGATATTTTCAACACAATTATATTGCAAAACCTCAATTTGTGTACTTTTTACTTAGTTAAAATTCCAACGGGTCCATTGAAAGGCCCATTTAGACCTGCTCGTCCGAAACCTCTACAAAAAGGACTGCAAAAAAAATTTTAATCAAATTTTAGGAGCTCATGTAATTGATTAGGAACTTTTCAACACAATTATATTGCAAAACCTCAATTTCTGTAATTTTACTCATTTAAAATTCCAACGGGCCCATTGAAAGGCCCATTTAGACCTGCTCGTCCGAAACCTCGACAAAAAGGACCGTAAATCAAGTTTTAATCAAATTTTAGGAGTTCAAATAATTGATTAGGACCTTTTCAACAAAATTATATTGAAAAACCTCAATTTTATACTTTTTACTCAGTTAAAATTCCAACGGGCCCAGTGAAAGGACCAGTTAGACCTGCTCGTCTTAAACCTCTACAAAAAGGACTGCAAAACAAGTTTTAATCAAATTTTAGGAGTCCAAATAATTGATTAGGACCTTTTCAACACAATTATATTGAAAAACCTCAATTTTTATACTTTTTACTCAGTTAAAATTCCAACGGGCCCATTGAAAGGCCCATTTAGACCCGCTCGTCCGAAAACTCTACAAAAACGACCGCAAAAAAGTTTTCTTCAAATTTTAGGAGTTCAAATAATTTATTAGGAGCTTTTCAACACAATCATATTGCAAAACCTCAATTTGTGTACTTTTTACTCAGTTAAAATTCCAGCGGGTCCATTGAAAGGCCCATTTAGACCTGCTCGTCCGAAACCTCGACAAAAAGGACCGCAAAACAAGTTTTAATCAAATTTTAGGAGTTCAAATAATTGATTAGGAGCTTTTCAACACAATTATATTGAAAAACCTCAATTTTTATACTTTTTACTCAGATAAAATTCAAACGGGCCCATTGACAGGGCCATTTAGACTTGCTCGTCCGAAACCTCTACAAAAAGGACCGCAAAAAAGTTTTATTCAAATTTTAGGAGTTTAAATAATTGATTAGGAGTTTTTCAACACAATTATATTGCAAAAACTCAATTTCTGTAATTTTACTTAGTTAAAATTCCAAAGGGCCCATTGAAAGGCCCATTTAGACCTGCTCGTCCGAAACCTCGACAAAAAGGACCGTAAATGTAACATCCGGGTTTAGGGGTTAGGTGAAAATAATATTTTAATATTATTTGGGCTCGGGTTAGTTTTTGAAATGATCCTTTTAAAATTTTGGGTTTCAAAATTAACCTTTTAAAATGGGACCAAAATGTTAGAGAAGATCCATGATGTCTTTCATGTGTCTATGCTTAGGAGATTCATTGGTCCGTATGAGATAGTTGAGCGGATTGGGCCTGTAGCCTATTGATTGAGGTTACCTTCTGAGTTAGAGAATATCCATGATGTCTTTCATGTGTCTATGCTTAGGAGATATAGGTCGGATCCTTCTCATGTGATGCCCGTTGAGGAAATAGAGTTAAATCCGGATTTGTCCTATAATGAAGAGCCCGTTGAGATACTTGCTTCTGATAGCAAGGTGTTGCGTGGCAAGACCATAGGGTTGGTCAAGGTGTTGTGGAGACATAGAGGTGTGGAAGAGGCTACGTGGGAGAGGAAAGCGGATATGGTTGAGCAGTTTCCGTATCTGTTTCCACCAGGTAATTTCGGGGACGAAATTCCTTAAGTGGGGGAGAGTTGTAACACCCGGGTTTAGGGGTTAGGTGAAAATAATATTTTAATATTATTTGGGCTCGGGTTGGTTTTTGAAATGATCCTTTTAAAATTTTGGGTTTCAAAATTAACCTTTTAAAATGGGACCAAAATGTTTTAGACTCAAAGTTGAAGAGCTAATTTAAAAACAAGGAAAACTATTCATTAATGGCCTTTTGGGTAATTTACCCAAACTCAAATTTAAATCCCCTTTTCCTACCATCTTTCCACTATTCACCTTCTTCTTCATTTCCTTCCAACATGAAATTAGCTCTCTACCCAAATCCACTATTCCATCTTATTCCTCATCCATTTCAACTCCAAATCGAAAGGTAAGGACGTTTTTGACTTCCCCTCATCTTCCCCTATTTAAAAGTACCATTTATTTTCATTTTCATTGAATATTTGAAAATGGGGTTTTCTAAGAATTTGATTAAAAATGGTGCCTTTGTGTAGCTAAACCTAATAATTTGATTTATTATGGTTAGTTATGGAATGTAGGAGCCAAATGATGCTACATATGTAAATTTCAAATGATTTTAACCAATTTTCGGAATTGAGTTTTGAAAGGGTTTTTGGAGGGTTTTAAAGTGGGTTTTGGGGCTGTTTAATGTTGGATTTTGGGGGCTGTAGGTAGTATGATATATGAGGATCATTTTGGGTGTAATTGATGCTTGATTGGGTGCTTGAAATGGGAGAATTCAGTGGGTGTTAAGGGCTGCTCGAAATTCTGTTTTTGGGGTTGATTTTGAGTGTTGGATGCTTGGTAATGTTAATCCGGGTTAGTTTCGATGGTAAAATATTGATTGTGGATGTTTTGTTTGTGTTTGGGATTGATTAGAATCAAGTTTGGGCATCGGTGAAGCATCGGAAGTGAATCCAGAAAGTTGAAGGTTGTTGCTTGCTTGGTCTTGAGCTCGGGAGCTTAGGTGAGTGGTTAATTGCTTTAAATGATTTTTGAAATAGTTGGTTCGAGTATATGGACTAGGTTGGGCTTGGTAGACCCACCTAGAGTTAGGATTAGGGTGGTAGCCTAATCCTAAACTTGATCTAGAGCCCTTGGATGAACTCATTATATGGTTGTGTATGTCTCGTATGAATTGTGGAATGAATGTCTATGTATATTGCTTTATACATGTGAAATGAGATTGGACTTATGATGCTTGAGACATGCATGATGATGGTTGTTGGTGAGTACGTGCTAAGCACAAGGTTTATTGAAATGAGTAATGTGGAATGAGTAAATATTGGCACTAGTTTACTTGAATACAAATGATCGATCATTAGGATGTTAGTGTGTACACATGAGTCTAAAGTCGCGCGTGGCCTTGGTGGCGTTGAGTCACCAAGGAGGAGTACGGGTTCGCCCGGAATTGTATTTAAATGTAGTCGGTGATGAGTGGAATCCCATCGACGGGGCGTGAGGATGAGTGGAATCCCCTCCGCGAGACCGGTGATGAGTGAAATCCCACCGTGAGGTAATGTGGTTGTTGGATGTGAGTTCCAACATGTCTATCCGCGTATTCGGGTCTTAGCTAGGTGCCAATGTTGTTTGATGTATATATCAATGTGTTGAGGTTCATGGTTCTTATTGGGATACTTGTTTGTGATTACATGTATCATGGAAAATTGAGCTTATGATCATGGCATTAATATTGTCTTTTGCTCATGCATTCTATCTTGTGGACCTTTGGTATGATCGTGTTACCTTGGCTAGATCGTGCTCGGACCCTACGATGTTGAGGTTTGTTTTTAGAGCTTACCCTTACTAAGCATCCTTGCTTACGCTCTCTTGTTCAACATTGCAGATCCTTAGTTCGTGGGTTGCTCGGGCAAGTGGAGGGCCTCCAAGTGTGGTTTTGGCTTGAGTTCATCAAGTATGGATTTTAATGTTAGACATGTAATAGTTTGAGCAATGGGACGTGTAATGTTTTGTTGGTTTGTTGTTGCTTGCTAGGAGCATGTTTAGACTCCTTAGTATCTTGCCTTTGTATGGTGAGTGTTGCCATGTTGAATTGTAGCTCATGCCTAACTGCTTATTTTGAATGCTAGCTAAATGCCTTAGAGGCCATCTTTATGTTTGATTGATGTTTGAATGAATGTACGTTGGTGAAGTCTTATCTTAGTGTTTAGACTTGTCTTATGCTTGTTGAAACATGCTAGTATGGTTGGTATGCCTTAAGTTTAATCAATGTGGTGTTGTGATGTGTTTTGGTGGTGTTTTTGGGCACCTTTGTGCCACAAAACAGCAAAATCGAGTCTGCAGACAGGGGGCGTTTCGGAACGGTCCCTTTGCAAATGGCCTGCCGTTTCGAAACGGATGAGGATCGTTTCGGAACATTTTTGCTACTGGAATTTTGAGAAATTGACGAGATGAAGGCGTTCCGAAACGGGCTTTTGATGTTTCGAAACGGTCAAATCTCGTTGACCACGAGATTTTGACCGTCAAGGTCGTTCCGATACGGGTCTCCCTTGTTTCGGAACGGTCACCTTATGGTTGACCCTGGCCTGTTGACCAAGTCAAGGCGTTTCGGAACACCCTAAGGGCGTTTCAAAACGGCCTGCTGTAAAGGGCTAAAATGTGCTGTTTGATGTTTTAATTGGTTGGTGTATGTTTCAATGTTTGCATATTCCGCTGCTGTGCTTCACATAGGTTTTAATTATGCCTCTAGACAAGATAAAATAAAAAGATAATTTTAGGGTCGTTAACCGAGGGGAAACCTTAACGGGTTTCACTTCGGTTTTCCCCGTGTGGCCCACTCGGACCGGTCATCCGACCAGACCGGAACGAGGGGGTTACACTTGTTGGTATCAGAGCCTAAGGTTACCGAGACCTTGGGCAGGTAAGTGAGGTAAGTTTAAGTTTTTAAATTGAATTGCACGGTGTTTGCTTGTTTTGCAAGAATGATTGCTTGTGTGACAAGTATGTTGATTGTTTTATTTTAAAGCATGTGTGTGTGGGTCCCATTGCTACTATTACATTGGAAAAATGATTTTTAAGTGAGGGAACATACTTGAACACTTGGAAGCCTTGCCTTGCTAACCCAACTTGTATGTTTTGTTGTTGTGGTTGTAGTTGATATCTGTGAGAGCGATGTCTAGGCCGAGAGGTAGACCGAGGTTGGTTCGTCAGGAACCACGAGTTGCGGCTCCTGTCGAGCCGGCAGTTGGTGCGGAGGCTCACCTTGAAGAGCCGGTGGCCGCGGGAGTTGGCGCTCCTCCACCACCTCCACCACCACCGCCTCCTCCACCTGGAGCTGGGGGCGAGGATGGAGCCGGAGGAGAGGGACCTCAAGGTGGCCAAGGTCCAGCTGGAATTGACATGACACCGCTAGTGCAAGCAATAGCGGGAGCATTTCAGGCCGCAGTTGCGGGAGCTCAGGCTGCAGCTCAGCCTAGGTGTGATGATGCTAGTCTCCCTTTGGAAAGGCTCCGTAGCTTAGGGGCCGAGGAGTTTAGAGGATCTACTCCGGAGAGGTCGGAGTTATGGTTGGAGAAGACAGTTCGTATCCTGGCTCAGATGGGTTGTGCGGGCGCACGTAGATTGGGTTGTGTGATCTCATTACTTCAGGGTGATGCCTACACCTCGTGGGTCACCATTACTACTGGGGTTCCAGAGACAGAGATTGATTGGGAGTTCTTTGAGTCTGCTTTCCGGAAGAGGTACTTGGGACCGAGGTACCTAGATGAGAAGAAGAGAGAGTTCATGGCTCTCACTCAGGGAGATGCTTCTGTGACTGATTATGAGATTCGTTTCGTTCGTCTGAGTCAGTATGCTCCGGAGTTAGTACCTACTGAGAGGGCTCGATGTGATCGTTTCAGATATGGACTCCATGAGGAAGTTAAGAGGTATACCTTAGCTTCTGACTATTCTGACTTTGATGTCTTGGTTGCTAGAGCCAAGGACATTGAGCACAGCTTGGGGCTGGCCAAGCGTTCTGGGGATCTAGTTCTGGTAAGAGGCACAACAACTATGATGGTAGAGATGCCAAGAGGCACAGAGGTGGCGGACATCAGTTTGACCATAGACGTGGCGGTGGCCACCATGGTAGGGGCCATCAGGGCCATAGAGGAGGAGGGCGGTTGCCCGAGTGTACCCGTTGTGGGAGGCAGCATGCTGGTGAGTGTTGGGGTAATTTCCATGCCTGTTGGAACTGTGGTTCGAGGGACCACTTTAGGAGGGATTGTCCGCATCAGGCGGCTCAGGCACCGAACATTGCTCAGGCTCCTACGAGAGCTAATGATTTTCAGAGAGGCCGTGGGCGCGGTCGTGGCTACTTCCAGCCTAGGGCTGATGCACCTAGGGTAGATGCTCAGAGGAACCTTGCTCATGTTGTGGCTGTGCAGCCAGAGGCGGGAGGACCAGCGAGAGTCTATGCTCAGAGAGAGGCCAGGAACGACACCGATGTGATAGCAGGTAATTTCGAGTTACAGTCTATGTCTTTGCTTTCTTTGGTTGATTCGGGTTCTACGCATTCCTACATTTTGAGTGAGCATGCACAGAAGTTAGATATTCCTGTTGAGATCTTAGATGTAGGTATGCATGTTACTAGTTCTTTTGGTGAGACAGTTGTGGTTAGACGTATGTATAGGAGGTGTCCACTGAAGATTCAGGGTCATGTGTTCTCAGTTGATATGATGGAACTTCCCTTCTATGGTTTTGATATTATTTTGGGTATGGACTGGTTGGTCGAGCATCGGGCTAGTGTGGATTTTGAGACAAAGGGAATTTCTCTGAAGCTTTCTGATGACTACGAGGTAGTGGTAGTGGGCGAGAACGTTAAGTTCTTGTCTAATGTGGTGTCAGCTTTAGAGGCTCATAGGTTGATGGACTCTGGATGTGGGGCCTATTTAGCTTATGTTATGAATCCGGACATGAGTGAAGCTAGACCGAAAGATATCAGAACAGTGTGTGACTTTCCAGATGTGTTTCCTGAAGAGTTGTCGGGTTTGCCTCCTGACAGAGATGTTGAGTTTGTGATTGAGACAGTTTCAGGGTCTAGTCCAGTTTTGATAGCTCCGTATCGTATGGCTCCGAAAGAGTTGAAAGAATTGAAGAGTCAGTTGCAAGAATTATTAGACCGTGGTTTCATTAGGCCTAGTAGTTCTCCGTGGGGTGCTCCAGTGTTGTTTGTGAAAAAGAAAGATGGCAGCATGCGCATGTGTATTGACTATAGACAGTTGAATCAGTTGACTATGAAGAACAAGTATCCGTTGCCTCGCATAGACGATTTGTTTGATCAGTTGAGAGGTGCTTCAGTGTTCTCGAAGATAGACTTGAGGTCCGGGTACTATCAGTTGAAAGTGAAAGAGTGTGATGTTCCGAAGACAGCTTTTAGGACTAGATATGGTCACTATAAGTTTCTTGTGATGCCATTTGGGCTCACAAATGCACCAGCAGCATTCATGGACATGATGAACAGAATTTTCAGAGACTATCTAGACCGTTTCGTAGTTGTCTTCATTGATGATATACTTGTGTATTCGAAGACAGAAGAAGAGCATGATGAGCACTTGAGATTTGTCTTACAGAGATTGTTGAGCAATCAGTTGTATGCGAAGCTTAGTAAATGTGAGTTCTGGATTCGAGAGGTTGTATTTCTTGGCCATGTTGTTTCGGCTGAAGGTATCCGAGTTGATCCATCGAAGATTGAGGCTATTGTTGAGTGGAAACAACCTAAGTCCGTGACCGAGATTAGAAGTTTCCTAGGATTAGCCGGTTACTATAGGAGATTTGTTGATGGCTTTTCTAGAGTAGCTGCTCCCTTGACTAAGTTGTTGCAAAAGGGAGTCAAGTTTGAATGGTCAGATGCAAGACAGAAGGCCTTTGAAAAATTGAAAGAAGCTTTGACGAATGCTCCAGTGTTAGTGCAGCCTGTTTCAGGTAAGGAGTTTGTGATTTACAGTGATGCTTCCTACGTAGGCTTAGGATGTGTTTTGATGCAAGATAGGAGAGTTGTTGCTTATGCTTCTAGACAGTTGAAGATTCATGAGAAGAACTATCCTACTCATGATATAGAGTTGGCCGCGGTTGTTTTTGCGTTGAAGATTTGGCGTCATTACTTGTATGGTGAGAAGTGTATTGTCTACACCGATCACAAGAGCTTGAAGTACTTGATGACACAGAAAGAGTTGAACTTGAGGCAGAGAAGGTGGCTGGAGTTGTTAAAAGATTATGATTTGACCATTGAGTACCATCCGGGTAAAGCAAATCTAGTAGCTGATGCTTTGAGTAGGAAAGTAGCCGTTGAGTTGAGAGCTATGTTTACTAGATTGAGTGTGTCCGATGATGGTGGTTTGATCACCGAGTTGCAAGTGAAGCCTTCTTTGATTCAGTTGATTAGAGAGAAGCAGTTGCAAGATGCAAGCCTAGTTCCTCATGTTCAGGACATAGCCGAAGGAAGACCGACTGAGTATAGTTTCAGTGGTGAGAGTTTGTTGTGCTTTAGGGATAGAATTGTTGTACCGGAGGATGTCGAGTTGAGACGTCAGATTTTGAGTGAAGCACATTCGAGCCCCTTTTCTATGCATCCGGGTAGTACCAAGATGTACCGAGATTTGAAGAATGATTACTACTGGGTTGGTTTGAAGAGAGATGTAGCCGAGTATGTGAGCCGTTGCATGGTTTGTCAGAGAGTGAAGGCAGAACATCAGGTTCCTTCAGGTTTGCTACAGCCTTTGAAGATTCCGGAATGGAAATGGGAGAGGATCACCATGGATTTTGTGTCGGGGTTGCCTTTGTCTCCTTCGAAGAAGAATTCAGTTTGGGTGATTGTTGATAGATTCACTAAGTGTGCTCACTTCTTAGCGGTGAACACTACGGATTCCTTGGACAAGTTGGCAAACTTGTACATTCGTGAGATTGTGAGACTTCATGGGGTTCCAAAGTCTATTGTTTCAGATAGGGATCCTAGATTTACTTCGAGATTCTGGGGTTGCTTGCATAGTGCTTTGGGTAGCCGTTTGCATTTCAGCACATCTTATCATCCGCAGTCCGATGGGCAGTCAGAGCGAGTGATACAGATTCTTAAGGATATGCTTCGTTGTTGTGTGATTGATTTTCAGGGTTCTTGGGAGAAGCACTTACCGTTGGTTGAGTTTGCTTACAACAACAGTTATTAGTCTAGTATCCAGATGGCACCTTATGAGGCTTTTTATGGTAGATGGTGTAGGACTCCGATTTGTTGGGCTGAGACAGGTTAGAGATTGCTACCTATGCCAGACTTGCTTAAGGGAACCACAGAAAAGGTGAAGTTGATTTGTGACCGCTTGAAAGCCGCTTCCGATCGTCAGAAATCTTATGCAGATTTGAAGAGGAAAGAGATTGAGTACTCAGTGGGTGAGAAAGTGTTTCTGAAAGTATCTCCGTGGAAGAAGGTAATGAGATTTGGCCGAAAGGGCAAGTTGAGTCCGAGATTCATTGGTCCGTATGAGATAGTTGAGCGGATTGGGCCTGTAGCCTATCGATTGAGGTTACCTTCTGAGTTAGAGAAGATCCATGATGTCTTTCATGTGTCTATGCTTAGGAGATATAGGTCGGATCCTTCTCATGTGATGCCCGTTGAGGAAATAGAGTTAAATCCGGATTTGTCCTATAATGAAGAGCCCGTTGAGATACTTGCTTCTGATAGCAAGGTGTTGCGTGGCGAGACCATAGGGTTGGTCAAGGTGTTGTGGAGACATAGAGGTGTGGAAGAGGCCACGTGGGAGAGGAAAGCGGATATGGTTGAGCAGTTTCCGTATCTGTTTCCACCAGGTAATTTCGGGGACGAAATTCCTTAAGTGGGGGAGAGTTGTAACACCCGGGTTTAGGGGTTAGGTGAAAATAATATTTTAATATTATTTGGGCTCGGGTTGGTTTTTGAAATGATCCTTTTAAAATTTTGGGTTTCAAAATTAACCTTTTAAAATGGGACCAAAATGTTTTAGACTCAAAGTTGAAGAGCTAATTTAAAAACAAGGAAAACTATTCATTAATGGCCTTTTGGGTAATTTACCCAAACTCAAATTTAAATCCCCTTTTCCTACCATCTTTCCACTATTCACCTTCTTCTTCATTTCCTTCCAACGTGAAATAGAGCTCTCTACCCAAATCCACTATTCCATCTTATTCCTCATCCATTTCAACTCCAAATCGAAAGGTAAGGACGTTTTTGACTTCCCCTCATCTTCCCCTCTTTAAAAGTACCATTTATTTTCATTTTCATTGAATATTTGAAAATGGGGTTTTCTAAGAATTTGATTAAAAATGGTGCCTTTATGTAGCTAAACCTAATATTTTGATTTATTATGGTTAGTTATGGAATGTAGGAGCCAAATGATGCTACATATGTAAATTTCAAATGATTTTAACCAATTTTCGGAATTGGGTTTTGAAAGGGTTTTTGGAGGGTTTTAAAGTGGATTTTGGGGCTGTTTAAGGTTGGATTTTGGGGGCTGTAGGTAGTATGATATATGAGGATCATTTTGGGTGTAATTGATGCTTGATTGGGTGCTTGAAATGGGAGAATTCAGTGGGTGTTAAGGGCTGCTCGAAATTCTGTTTTGGGGGTTGATTTTGAGTGTTGGATGCTTGGTAATGTTAATCCGGGTTAGTTTCGATGGTAAAATATTGATTGTGGATGTTTTGTTTGTGTTTGGGATTGATTAGAATCAAGTTTGGGCATCGGTGAAGCATCGGAAGTGAATCCGGAAAGTTGAAGGTTGTTGCTTGCTTGGTCTTGAGCTCGGGAGCTTAGGTGAGTGGTTAATTGCTTTAAATGATTTTTAAAATAGTTGGTTCGAGTATATGGACTAGGTTGGGCTTGGTAGACCCACCTAGAGTTATGATTAGGGTGGTAGCCTATTCCTAAGCTTGATCTAGAGCCCTTGGATGAACTCATTATATGGTTGTGTATGTCTCGTATGAATTGTGGAATGAATGTCTATGTATATTGCTTTATACATGTGAAATGAGATTGGACTTATGATGCTTGAGACATGCATGATGATGGTTGTTGGTGAGTACGTGCTAAGCACAAGGTTTCGGAACGGGTCCCCCTGTTCCGGAACGGTCCCTTTGCAAATGGCCTGCCGTTTCGAAATGGATGAGGGTCGTTTCGGAACATTTTTGCTACTGGAATTTTGAGAAATTGACGAGATGAAGGCGTTCTGAAACGGGCTTTTGATGTTTCGAAACGGTCAAATCTCGTTGACCACGAGATTTTGACCGTCAAGGTCGTTTCGATACGGGTCTCCCCTGTTTCGGAACAGTCACCTTATGGTTGACCCTGGCCTGTTGACCAAGTCAAGGCGTTTCGGAACACCCTAAGGGCGTTTCGAAACGGCCTGCTGTAAAGGGCTAAAATGTGATGTTTGATGTTTTAATTGGTTGGTGTATGTTTCAATGTTTGCATATTCCGCTGATGTGCTTCACATAGGTTTTAATTATGCCTCTAGACAAGATAAAATAGAAAGAAAATTTTAGGGTCGTTAACCGAGGGGAAACCTTAACGGGTTTCGCTTCGGTTTTCCCCGTGTAGCCCACTCGGACCGGTCATCCGACCAGACCGGGACGAGGGGGTTACAGTAAAACAAGTTTTAATCAAATTTTAGGAGTTCAAATAATTGATTAGGAACTTTTCAACACAATTATATTGAAAAACCTCATTTTTTATACTTTTTACTCAGTTAAATTCCAACGGGCCCAGTGAAAGGCCCATTTAGACCCGCTCGTCTGAAACCTCTACAAAAAGGACTGCAAAACAAGTTTTAATCAATATTTAGGAGTTCAAATAATTGATTAGGAACTTTTCAACACAATTATATTGAAAAACCTCATTTTTTATACTTTTTACTCAGTTAAAATTACAACGGGCCCAGTGAAAGGCCCATTTAGACCCGCTCGTCTGAAACCTCTACAAAAAGGGGTGCAAAACAAGTTTTAATCAAATTTTAGGAGTTCAAATAATTGATTAGGATATTTTCAACACAATTATATTGCAAAACCTCAATTTCTGTACTTTTTACTCAGTTAAAATTCCAACGGGTCCATTGAAAGGCCCATTTAGACCTGCTCGTCTGAAACCTCTACAAAAAGGACTGCAAAACAATTTTTAATCAAATTTTAGGAGCTCATGTAATTGATTAGGAGCTTTTCAACACAATTATATTGCAAAACCTCAATTTCTGTAATTTTACTCATTAAAAATTCAAACGGGCCCATTGAAAGGCCCATTTAGACCTGCTCGTCCGAAACCTCGACAAAAAGGACCGTAAATCAAGTTTTAATCAAATTTTAGGAGTTCAAATAATTGATTAGGACCTTTTCAACACAATTATATTGAAAAACCTAAATTATTATACTTTTTACTCAGTTAAAATTCCAACGGGCCCAGTGAAAGGACCAGTTAGACCTGCTCGTCTGAAACCTCTACAAAAAGGACTGCAAAACAAGTTTTAATCAAATTTTAGGAGTCCAAATAATTGATTAGGACCTTTTCAACACAATTATATTGAAAAACCTCAATTTTTATACTTTTTACACAGTTAAAATTCCAACGGGCCCATTGAAAGGCCCATTTAGACCCGCTCGTCTGAAAACTCTACAAAAACGACTGAAAAAAAGTTTTCTTCAAATTTTAGGAGTTCAAATAATTGATTAGGAGCATTTCAACCCAATCCTATTGCAAAACCTCAATTTGTGTACTTTTTACTCAGTTAAAATTCCAGCGGGTCCATTGAAAGGCCCATTTAGACCTGCTCGTCCGAAACCTCGACAAAAGGACCGCAAAAAAGGTTTTAATCAAATTTTAGGAGTTCAAATAATTGATTAGGAGCTTTTCAACACAATTATATTGAAAAACCTCAATTTTTATACTTTTTACTCAGATAAAATTCAAACGGGCCCATGGACAGGGCCATTTAGACTTGCTCGTCCGAAACCTCTACAAAAAGGACCCCAAAAAAGTTTTATTCAAATTTTAGGAGTCCAAATAATTGATTAGCACCTTTTCAACACAATTATATTGAAAAACCTCAATTTTTATACTTTTTACTCAGTTAAAATTCCAACGGGCTCATTGAAAGGCCCATTTAGACCTGCTCGTCCGAAAACTCTACAAAAACGACCGCAAAAAAGTTTTCTTCAAATTTTAGGAGTTCAAATAATTGATTAGGAGCTTTTCAACACAATCATATTGCAAAACCTCAATTAGTGTACTTTTTAATCAGTTAAAATTCCAGCGGGTCCATTGAAAGGCCCATTTCGATCGGCTCGTCCGAAACCTCTACAAAAAGAACTAGAAAACAAGTTTTAATCAAATTTTAGTAGTTCAAATAATTGATTAGTAGCTTTTCAACACCATTATATTGCAAAACCTCAATTTATGTACTTTTTACTCAGTTAAAATTCCAACGGGTTCATTGTAAGGCCCTTTTAGACCTGCTCGTCCGAAACCTTTACAAAAAGAGCCGCAAAACAAGTTTTAATCAAATTTAGAAGATCATGTAATTGATTAGGAGATTTTAAACACAATTATATTGCAAAACCTCAAATTCTGTAATTTTACTTAGTTAAAATTCCAACGGGCCCATTGAAAGGCCCATTTAGACCTGCTCGTCCGAAACCTCGACAAAAAGGAACGTAAAACAAGTTTTAATCAAATTTTAGGAGTTCAAATAATTGATTAGGACCTTTTCAACACAATTATATTGTAAAACCTCAATTTTTATAGTTTTTACTCAGTTAAAATTCCAACGGGCCCATTGAAAGGCCCATTTAGACCTGCTCGTCCGAAACCTCGACAAAAAGGACCGTAAAACAAGTTTTAATCAAATTTTAGGAGTTCAAATAATTGATTAGGATATTTTCAACACAATTATATTGCAAAACCTCAATTTCTGTACTTTTTACTCAGTTAAAATTCCAACGGGTCCATTGAAAGGCCCATTTAGACCTGCTCGTCCGAAACCTCTACAAAAAGGATTGCAAAACAATTTTTAATCAAATTTTAGGAGCTCATGTAATTGAAAAGGAGCTTTTCAACACAACTATATTGCAAAACCTCAATTTCTGTAATTTTACTCAGTTAAAATTCCAAAGGGCCCATTGAAAGGCCCATTTAGACCTGCTCGTCCGAAACCTCGACAAAAAGGGCCGCAAAAAAGTTTTAATCAAATTTAGAAGATCATGTAATTGATTAGGATATTTTCAACACAATTATATTGCAAAACCTCAACTTCTGTAATTTTACTTAGTTAAAATTCCAACGGGCCCAGTGAAAGGCCCATTTAGACTCGCTCGTCTGAAACCTCTACAAAAAGGACTGCAAAACAAGTTTTAATCAAATTTTAGGAGCTCATGTAATTTATTAGGAGCTTTTCAACACAATTATATTGCAAAACTTCAATTTCTGTAATTTTACTCAGTTAAAATTCCAACGGGCCCATTGAAAGGCCCATTTAGACCTGCTCGTCCGAAACCTCGACAAAAAGGACCGTAAAACAAGTTTTAATCAAAATTTAGTAGTTCAAATAAATGATTTGGATATTTTCAATACAATTATATTCCAAAACCTCAATTTCTGTACTTTTTACTCAGTTAAAATTCCAACGGGTCCATTGAAAGGCCCATTTAGACCTGCTCGTCCGAAACCTCTACAAAAAGGACTTCAAAACAATTTTTAATCAAATTTTAGGAGCTCATGTAATTGATTAGGAGCTTTTCCACACAATTATATTGCAAAACCTCAATTTCTGTAATTTTACTCAGTTAAAATTCCAACGGGCCCATTGAAAGGCCCATTTAGACCCGCTCGTCCGAAAACTCTACAAAAACGACCGCAAAAAAGTTTTTTTCAAAAATTTAGGAGTTCAAATAATTGATTAGGAGCTTTTCAACACAATCATATTGCAAAACCTCAATTTGTGTACTTTTTACTCAGTTAAAATTCCAGCGGGTCCATTGAAAGGCCCATTTCGATCCGCTCGTCCGAAACCTCTACAAAAAGGACTTCAAAACAATTTTTAATCAAATTTTAGGAGCTCATGTAATTGATTAGGAGCTTTTCAACACAATTATATTGCAAAACCTCAATTTCTGTAACTTTACTCAGTTAAAATTCCAACGGGCCCATTGAAAGGCCCATTTAGACCTGCTCGTCCGAAACCTCGACAAAAGGACCGTAAAATAAGTTTCAATCAAATTTTAGGAGTTCAAATAATTAATTAGGACCTTTTCAACACAATTATATTGAAAAACCTCAATTTTATACTTTTTACTCAGTTAAAAATCCAACGGGCCCAGTGAAAGGCCCATTTAGACCCGCTCGTCTGAAACCTCTTCAAAAAGGACTGCAAAAGAAGTTTTAATCAAATTTTAGGAGTTGAAATAATTGATTAGTAGCTTTTCAACACCATTATATTGCAAAGACTCGTTTTCTGTACTTTTTACTCAGTTAAAATTCCAACGGGTCCAATGAAAGGCCCATTTTGACCCGCTCGTCCAAAACCTCAACAAAAAAGAACGCAAAACAAGTTTTAATCAAATTTTATGAGTTCAAATAATTGTTTAGGATATTTTCAACACAATTATATTACAAAACCTCGATTTATGTACTTTTTACTAAGATAAAATTCCAACGGGTCCATTGAAATGCCCATTTAGACCTGCTCTTCCGAAACCTCTACAAAAAGGACCGCAAAACAATTTTTAATCAAATTTTAGGAGCTCATGTAATTGATTAGGAGCTTTTCAACACAATTATATTACAAAACCTCAATTTCTGTAATTTTACTTAGTTAAAATTCCAACGGGCCCATTGAAAGGCCCATTTAGACCTGCTCGTCCGAAACCTCGACAAAAAGGACCGTAAAATAAGTTTTAATCAAATTTTAGGAGTTCAAATAATTGATTAGGACCTTTTCAACAAAATTATATTGAAAAACCTCAATTTTTATACTTTTTACTTAGTTAAAATTCCAACGGGCCCATTGAAAGGCCCATTTAGACCCGCTCGTCCGAAAACTCTACAAAAACGACCGCAAAAAAGTTTTTTTTCAAAAATTTAGGAGTTCAAATAATTGATTAGGAGCTTTTCAACACAATCATATTGCAAAACCTCAATTTGTGTACTTTTTACTCAGTTAAAATTCCAGCGGGTCCATTGAAAGGCCCATTTCGATCCGCTCGTCCGAAACCTATACAAAAAGAACTACAAAACAAGTTTTAATCAAATTTTAGTAGTTCAAATAATTGATTTGTAGCTTTCCAACACCATTATATTGCAAAACCGCAATTTCTATACTTTTTACTCAGTTAAAATTCCAACGGGCCCATTGAATGGCCCATTTAGACCCGCTCGTCCGAAACCTCTACATAAAGGATCGCAAAAAAGTTTTCTTCAAATTTTAGGATTTCAAATAATTGATTAGGAACTTTTCAACACAATCATATTGCAAAACCTCTATTTCTGTACTTTTTACTCAGTTAAAATTTCAACGGATCCATTGAAAGGCCCATTTCGACCCGCTCGTCCGAAAATTCTACATAAAGGACCGCAAAACATGTTTTAATAAAATTTTAGGAGTTAAAATAATTTATTAGGAGCTTTGCAACACAATTATATTGTAAAACCTATATTTTTGTACTTTTTACTCAGTTAAAATTCCAACGGGTCCATTGAAAGGCCCATTTACACCTACTCGTCTGAAGCATCGATAAAAAAGGACCGCAAAACAACTTTTAATCAAAATTTAGGAGTTCAAATAATTGATTAGGAGCTTTTCAACACAATTATATTGCAAGACCTCAATTTCTGTACATTTTACTCTGTTAAAATTCCAACGAGTCCATTGAAAGTCTCATTTCGACATGCTCCTCTAAAACCTCTACAAAAAAACCGTAAAACAAGTTTTAATCAAATTTTAGGAGTCTATGTAATTGATTAGGAGCTTTTCAACACAATTATATTGCAAAATATTAATTTCTGTACTTTTTACTCAGTGAAAATTCCAACGGGTCCATTGAAAGGCCCATTTAGACCGGCTCGTCCGAAACCTCGACAAAAAGGACTGCAAAACAAGTATTAATAAAATTTTAGGAGTTCAAATAATTGATTAGGAGCTTTTCAACACAATTATATTGCAAAACTTCAATTTCTGTACTTTTTACTCTGTTAAAATTTCAACGGGTGCATTGAAAGGCCAATTTAGACCTGCTCGTCCGAAACCTCGACAAAAAGGACCGCAAAACAAGTTTTAATCGAATTTTAGGAGTTCAAATAATTGATTAGGAGCTTTTCAACACAATTATATTGACGAACCTCAATTTTTATACTTTTTACTCAGTTAAAATTCCAACGGGCCCATTGACAGGCCCATTTAGACCTGCTCGTCCGAAACCTCTACAAAAAGGACCGCGAAAAAAGTTTTATTCAAATTTTAGGAGTTCAAATAATTGATTTGGAGCTTTTCAACACAATTATATTGCAAAACCTCAATTTGTATACTTTTTACTCAGTTAAAATTCCAACGGGTCCATTGAAAGGCCCATTTCGATCTGCTCGTCCGAAACCTCTACAAAAAGAACTACAATACAAGTTTTAATCAAATTTTAGGAGTTCATGTAATTGATTAGGAGCTTTTCAACACAAATATATTTCAAAACCTCAATTTTTGTACTTTTTACTTAGTTAAAATTCCAACGGGCCCATTGAAAGGCCCATTTAGACCAGCTCGTCCGAAACCTCGACAAAAAGGACCGCAAAACAAGTTTTAATCGAAATGTAGGAGTTCAAATAATTGATATGAACCTTTTAAACACTATTATATTGAAAAACCTCAATTTTTATACTTTTTACTCAGTTAAAATTCCAACGGGCCCATTGTAAGGCGAATTTAGACATGCTCGTCCGAAACCTCTTCAAAATGGACCGCGAAACAAGTTTTATTCAAATTTTAGTTGTTCATGTAATTGATTAGGAGATTTTCAACACACTTATATTGCAAAATCTCAATTTCTGTACTTTTTACTCAGTTAAAATTCCAGCGGGTCCATTGAAAGGCCCATTAAGACCTGCTCGTCCGAAACCTCGACAAAAGGACCGCAAAACAAGTTTTAATCAAATTTTAGGAGATCAAATAATTGATTAGGAGATTTTCAACAAAATTGTATTGCAAAACCTCATTTTCTGTACTTTTTACTCCCTTAAAATTCCAACGGGTCCAATGAAAGGCCCAATTCGACCCGCCCGTCTGAAACCTCGACAAAAAGGATCGTAAAACAAGTTTCAATCAAATTTTAGGAGTTCAAATAATTGATTAGGATATTTTCAACACAATTATATTGCAAAACCTCAATTTTTGTACTTTTTACTTCGTTAAAATTCCAGCGGGTCCATTAAAAGGCCCATTTAGACCTGCTCGTCCGAAACCTCTACAAGAAGGACTGCAAAACAAGTTTTAATCAAACTTTAGGAGCTCATGTAATTGATTAGGAGCTTTTCAACACAATTATATTGCAAAACCTCAATTTCTGTACTTTTTACTCAGTTAAAATTCCAATGAGTCCATTGAAAGGACCATTTAGACCTGCTCGTCCGAAACCTCGACAAAAAGGACCGCAAAACAAGTTTAATCAAATTTTAGGAGTTCAAATAATTGATTAGGACCTTTTCAACACAATTATATTGAAAAACCTCAATTTTTATACTTTTTACTCAGTTAAAATTCCAACGGGCCCATTGAAAGGCCCATTTAGACCTGCTCGTCCGAAACATCTACAAAAAGGACCAAAAAAAAGTTTTATTCAAATTTTAGGAGTTCAAATAATTGATTAGGACCTTTTCAACACAATTATATTGATTAAAAAGGTTTTATTCAAATTTTAGGAGTTCATATAATTGATAAGGAGATTTTCAGCACACTTATATTGCAAAACCTCAATTTCTGTAGTTTTTACTCAGTTAAAATTCCAACGGGTCCATTGAAAGGCCCATTTAGACCTGCTCGTCCGAAACCTCTACAAAAAGGACCGCAAAATAAGTTTTAATAAAATTTTAGGAGTTCAAATAATTGATTTGTAGCTTTTCAACACAATTATATTGCAAAACCTCAATTTCTGTACTTTTTACTTAGTTAAAATTCCAACGGGTCCATTGTAAGGCCCTTCTAGACCTGCTCGTCCGAAACCTTTACAAGTAGAGCCGCAAAACAAGTTTTAATCAAATTTTAGGAGATCATGTAATTTATTAGGAGATTTTCAACACACTTATATTGCAAAACCGTAATTTCTATACTTTTTACTCAGTTAAAATTCCAACGGGCCCATTGAAAGGCCCATTTAGACCCGCTCGTCCGAAACCTCTACAAAAAGGACCGCAAAAAAGTTTTCTTCAAATTTTAGGAGTTCAAATAATTGATTAGGAGCTTTTCAACACAATCATATAGCAAAACCTCAATTTCTGCACTTTTTACTCAGTTAAAATTTCAACGGATCCATTGAAAGGCCCTTTTAGACCTGCTCGTCCGAAACCTTTACAAAAGGGCCGCAAAACAAGTTTTAATCAAATTTTAGGAGATCATGTAATTGATTAGGATATTTTCAACACACTTATATTGAAAAACCGCAATTTCTGTACTTTTTACTCAGTTAAAATTCAAACGGGTCCATTGAAAGCCCCATTTAGACCTGGTCGTCCGAAACCTTTACAAAAGATGACAGCAAAAGAAGTTTTAATCAAATTTTAGGAGTTCAAATAATTGATTAGTAGCTTTTCAACTCAATATATTGCAAAACCTCAATTTATGTACTTTTTACTCAGTTAAAATTCCAACGGGGCCATTGAAAGGCCCATTTAGACCTGCTCGTCCGAAACCTCTACAAAAAAGGACCGCAAAAAAAGTTTTAATCAAATTTTAGGAGTTCAAATAATTGATTTGTAGCTTTTCAACACAATTATATTGCAAAACCTTAATTTTTGTACTTTTTACTTAGTTAAAATTCCAACGGGTCTATTGTAAGGCCCTTTTAGACCTGCTCGTCCGAAATCTTTACAAAAAGGGCCGCAAAACAAGTTTTAATCAAATTTTAGCAGATCATGTAATTGATTAGGAGATTTACAACACACTTATATTGCAAAACCGCAATTTCTATACTTTTTACTCAGTTAAAATTCCAACGGGCCCATTGAAAGGCCCATTTAGACCCGCTCGTCCGAAACCTCTACAAAAAGGATCGCAAAAAAGTTTTCTTCAAATTTTAGGAGTTCAAATAATTGATCAGGAGCTTTTCAACACAATCATATTGCAAAACCTCAATTTCTGCACTTTTTACTTAGTTAAAATTTCAACGGATCCATTGAAAGGCCCTTTTAGACCTGCTCGTCCGAAACCTTTACAAAAGGGCCGCAAAACAAGTTTTAATCAAATTTTAGGAGATCATGTAATTGATTAGGATATTTTCAACACACTTATATTGCAAAACCGCAATTTCTGTACTTTTTACTCAGTTAAAATTCAAACGGGTTCATTGAAAGCCCCATTTAGACCTGCTCGTCTGAAACCTTTACAAAAAATGACCGCAAAAGAAGTTTTAATCAAATTTTAGGAGTTCAAATAATTGATTAGTAGCTTTTCAACACCATTATATTGCAAAACATCAATTTATGAACTTTTTACTCAGTTAAAATTCTAACGGGGCCATTGAAAGGCCCATTTAGACCTGCTCGTCCGAAACCTCTACAAAAAAGGACCGCAAAAGAAGTTTTAATCAAATTTTAGGAGTTCAAATAATTGATTTGTAGCTTTTCCACACAATTAAATTGCAAAACCTCAATTTCTGTACTTTTTACTCAGTTAAAATTCCAACGGGTCCATTGTAAGGCCCTTCTAGACCTGCTCGTCCGAAATCTTTACAAAAAGGGCCGCAAAACAAGTTTTAATCAAATTTTAGGAGATCATGTAATTGATTAGGAGATTTTCAACACACTTATATTGCAAAACCGCAATTTCTATACTTTTTACTCAGTTGAAAATCCAACGGGCCCATTGAAAGGCCCATTTAGACCCGCTCGTCCGAAACCTCTACAAAAAAGATTGCAAAAAAGTTTTCTTCAAATTTTAGGAGTTCAAATAATTGATCAGGAGCTTTTCAACACAATCATATTGCAAAACCTCAATTTCTACACTTTTTACTCTGTTAAAATTTCAACGGATCCATTGAAAGGCCCTTTTAGACCTGCTCGTCCGAAACCTTTACAAAAGGGCCGCAAAACAAGTTTTAATCAAGTTTTAGGAGATCATGTAATTGATTAGGATATTTTCAACACACTTATATTGCAAAACCGCAATTTCTGTACTTTTTACCTAGTTAAAATTCCAACGGGTCCATTGCAAGGCCCATTTAGACCTGCTCGTCTGAAACCTTTACAAAAAAGGACCGCAAAAGAAGTTTTAATCAAATTTTAGGAGTTCAAATAATTGATTAGTAGCTTTCCAACACCATTATATTGCAAAACCTCAATTTATGTACTTTTTACTCAGTTAAAATTCCAACGGGTTCATTGTAAGGCCCTATTAGACCTGCTCGTCCGAAACCTTTACAAAAAGGGCCGCAAAACAAGTTTTAATCAAATTTAGAAGATCATGTAATTGATTAGGAGATTTTCAACACAATTATATTGCAAAACCTCAATTTTTGTACTTTTTACTTAGTTAAAATTCCAACGGGTCCATTGAAAGGCTCATTTAGACCTGCTCGTCCGAAACCTCGACAAAAAGGACTGCAAAACAAATTTTAATCAAATTTTAGGAGCTCATGTAATTGATTATTAGCTTTTCCAAACAATTATATTGCAAAACTTCAATTTATGTACTTTTTACTCAATTAAAATTCCACGAGTCCATTGAAAGGACCATTTAGACCGGCTCGTCCAAAACCTCGACAAAAAAGACCGCAAAACAAGTTTTAATCAAATTTTAGGAGTTCAAATAATTGATTAGGAGCTTTTCAACACAATTATATTGAAAAACCTCAATTTTTATACTTTTTACTCAGTTAAAATTTCAACGGGCCCATTGAAAGGCCCATTTAGACCAGCTCATACGAAACATCTACAAAAAGGACCACAAAAAAATTTTATTCAAATTTTAGGAGTTCAAATAATTAATTAGGACCTTTTCAAGACAATTATATTGAAAAACCTCAATTTTTATACTTTATACTCAGTTAAAATTCCAACGAGCCCATTGAAAGGCCCATTTCAACCTGCTCGTCCGAAACCTCGACAAAAAGGACCGCAAAACAAGTTTTAATCAAATTTCAGGAGTTCAAATAATTGATTAGGAGCTTTTCAAAACAATTATCTTGAAAACCTCAATTTTTATACTTTTTACTCAGTTAAAATTCCAACGGGCCCATTGACAGGCCCATTTAGACATGCTCGTCCGAAACCTCTACAAAAAGGACCGCAAAAAAGTTTTATTCAAATTTTAGGAGTTCAAATAATTGACTAGGAGCTTTTCAGAAAATTTATATTGCAATATCTCAATTTCTGTAGTTTTTTCTCAGTTAAAATTCCAACGGGTCCATTGAAAGGCCCATTTCGATCCGCTCGTCCGAAACCTCTACAAAAAGAACTACAAAACAAGTTTTAATCAAATTTTTGGAGTTCATGTAATTGATTAGAAGATTTTCAACACACTTATACTGCAAAACAGCAATTTCCGTAGTTTTTACTCAGTTAAAATTCCGACGGGTCCATTGAGAGGCCCATTTAGACCAGCTCATCTGAAACCTCTACAAAAAGGACCGCAAAAAAGTTTTCTTCAAATTTTAGGAGTTCAAATAATTGATTAGGAGCTTTTCAACACAATCATATTGCAAAACCTCAATTTCTGCACTTTTTACTCAGTTAAAATTCCAACGTGTCCATTGAAAGGCCCATTTAGACCTGCTCGTCCGAAACCTCGACAAAAAGGAACTCCAAAATGTTTTATTCAAATTTTATGAGTTCAAATAATTGATTAGGAGCTTTTCAACACAATTATATTGCAAAACCTCAATTTTTGTACTTTTTACCTAGTTAAAATTCCAACGGGTCCATTTAGACCTGCTCGTCCGAAACCTCTACAAAAAGGGTCGCGAAACAAGTTTTATTCAAATTTTAGGAAATCATGTAATTGATAAGGAGATTTTCATCACACTTATATTGCAAAACCTCAATTTCTGTACTTTTTACTCAGTTAAAATTCCAACGGGTCCATTGAAATGCCCATTTAGACCTGCTCGTCCGAAACCTCTACAAAAAGGACCGCAAAACAAGTTTTAATCAAATTTTAGGAGTTCAAATAATTGATAAGGAGCTTTTCAACTCAATTATATTTCAAAACCTTAATTTCTGAACTTTTTACTCAGTTAAAATTCCAACGGGTCCATTGAAAGGCTCATTTCGACCTGCTCGTCTGAAACCTCTACAAAAAGGACTGCAAAACTAGTTTTAATCAAATTTTAAGAGTTCATGTAATTGATTAGAAGCTTTTCAACACAATAATATTGCAAAACCTCAATTTCTATACTTTTTACCTAGTTAAATTTCAAACGTGTCCATTGAAAGGCCCAATTAGACCTGCTCGTCCGAAACCTCCACAAAAAGGACCACAAAACAAGTTTTAATCAAATTTTAGGAGTTCAAATAATTGATTAGTATCTTTCCAACACAATTATATTGCAAAACCTCAATTTCTGTATTGTTTACTCAGTTAAAATTCCAACGGGTCCATTGAAAGGACCATTTAGACCTATTCGTCCGAAACCTCGACAAAAAGTACCTCAAAAAAGTTTTATTCAAATTTTAGGACTTTAAATAATTGATTAGGAGCTTTTCAACACAATTATATTGCAAAACCTCAATTTTTGTACTTCTTACTCAGTTAAAATTCCAACGGGCCAGTTGTAAGGCCCATTTAGACTTGCTTGTCCGAAACCTCTACAAAAAGGACCGTAAAAAAGTTTTATTCAAATTTTAGAAGTTCAAATAATTGATTAGGAGCTTTTCAACCCAATTATTTTTCAAAACCTCAATTTTTGTACTTTTTACCTAGTTAAAATTCCAACGGGTCCATTGAAAGGCCCATTTAGACCTGCTCGTCCGAAACCTTGACAAGAAGGACGGCAAAAAAAGTTTTAATCAAATTTTAGGAGTTCAAATAATTGTTTAGCAGCTTTCCAACATAATTATATTTCAAAACCTCAATTTCTGTACTTTTTACTTAGTTAAAATTCCAACGGGTCCATTGAAAGGACCATTTAGACCTGCTCGTCCGAAACCTCGACAAAAAGGACCTCAAGAAAGTTTGAATCAAATTTTAGGAGTTCAAATAATTGATTAGTAGCTTTTCAACACAATTATATTGCAAAACCTCAATTTCCGTACTTTTTACTCAGTAAAAATTCCAGCGGGTCCATTGTAAGGCCCTTTTAGACCTGCTCGTCCGAAATCTTTACAAAAAGGGCCGCAAAACAAGTTTTAATCAAATTTTAGCAGATCATGTAATTGATCAAGAGATTTTCAACACACTTACATTGCAAAACCGCAATTTCTGTACTTTTTACTCAGTTAAAATTCAAACGGGTCCATTGAAAGCCCCATTTAGACCTGCTCATCCGAAACCTTTACAAAAAATGACCGCAAAAGAAGTGTTAATCAAATTATTGGAGTTCAAATAATTGATTAGTAGATTTTCAACACCATTATATTGCAAAACCTCAATTTATGTACTTTTTACTCAGTTAAAATTCCAACGGGGCCATTGAAAGGCCCATTTAGACCTGCTCGTCCGAATCCTCTACAAAAAAGGACCGCAAAAGAAGTTTTAATCAAATTTTAGGAGTTCAAATAATTGATTTGTAGCTTTTCAACACAATTATATTGCAAAACCTCAATTTCTGTACTTTTTACTTAGTTAAAATTGCAACGGGTCCATTGTAAGGCCCTTTTAGACCTGCTCGTCCGAAATCTTTACAAAAAGGGCCGCAAAACAAGTTTTAATCAAATTTTAGCAGATCATGTAACTGATTAGGAGATTTTCAACACACTTATTTTGCAAAACCGCAATTTCTATTCTTTTTACTCAGTTAAAATTCCAACGGGCCCATTGAAAGGCCCATTTAGACCCGCTCGTCCGAAACCTCTACAAAAAGGATCGCAAAAAAGTTTTCTTCAAATTTTAGGAGTTCAAATAATTGATCAGATGCTTTTCAACACAATCATATTGCAAAACCTCAATTTCTGCACTTTTTACTTAGTTAAAATTTCAACGGATCCATTGAAAGGCCCTTTTAGACCTGCTCGTCCGAAACCTTTACAAAAGGGCCGCAAAACAAGTTTTAATCAAATTTTAGGAGTTCAAATAATTGATTAGTAGCTTTTCAATACCATTATATTGCAAAACCTCAATTCATGTACTTTTTACTCAGTTAAATTTCTAACGGGGCCATTGAAAGGCCCATTTAGACCTGCTCGTCCGAAACCTCTACAAAAAAGGACCGCAAAAGAAGTTTTAATCAAATTTTAGGAGTTCAAATAATTGATTTGTAGCTTTTCCACACAATTATATTGCAAAACCTCAATTTTTGTACTTTTTACTCAGTTAAAATTCCAACGGGTCGCACGAACCAACTTGCCTCAGTGGTTAAGGGAACAATTGTTGTTCCTAGAGGTTACGGGTTCGAGCACCAGGAGCTGCAGCAGGGTGATTGAGCGTTCATTGTCAAATGGTTGAGAGTATATTTAGAACAGATACTACTTGCAATCACTCTAGCTTTCTTCAAAAAAAAATTCCAACGGGTCCATTGTAAGGCCCTTCTAGACCTGCTCGTCCGAAATCTTTACAAAAAGGGCCGCAAAACAAGTCTTAATCAAATTTTAGGAGATCATGTAATTGATTAGGAGATTTTCAACACACTTATATTGCAAAACCGCAATTTCTATACTTTTTACTTCAGTTAAAATTCCAACGGGCCCATTGAAAGGCCCATTTAGACCCGCTCGTCCGAAACCTCTACAAAAAGGATTGCAAAAAAGTTTTCTTCAAATTTTAGGAGTTCAAATAATTGATCAGGAGCTTTTCAACACAATCATATTGCAAAACCTCAATTTCTGCACTTTTTACTATGTTAAAATTTCAACGGATCCATTGAGAGGCCCTTTTATACCTGCTCGTCCGAAACCTTTTCAAAAGGGATGCAAAACAAGTTTTAATCAAGTTTTAGGAGATCATGTAATTGATTAGGATATTTTCAACACACTTATATTGCAAAACCGCAATTTCTGTACTTTTTACTCAGTTAAAATTCCAACGGGTCCATTGCAAGGCCCATTTAGACCTGCTTGTCCGAAACCTTTACAAAAAAGGACCGCAAAAGAAGTTTAATCAAATTTTAGGAGTTCAAATAATTGATTAGTAGCTTTCCAACACCATTATATTGCAAAACCTCAATTTATGTACTTTTTACTCAGTTAAAATTCCAACGGGTTCATTGTAAGGCCTTATTAGACCTGCTCGTCCGAAACCTTTACAAAAAGGGCCGCAAAACAAGTTTTAATCAAATTTAGAAGATCATGTAATTGATTAGGAGATTTTCAACACAATTATATTGCAAAACCTCAATTTTTGTACTTTTTACTTAGTTAAAATTCCAACGGGTCCATTGAAAGGCTCATTTAGACCTGCTCGTCCGAAACCTCGACAAAAAGGACTGCAAAACAAATTTTAATCAAATTTTAGGAGCTCATGTAATTGATTATTAGCTTTTCCAAACAATTATATTGCAAAACTTCAATTTCTGTACTTTTTACTCAATTAAAATTCCACGAGTCCATTGAAAGGACCATTTAGACCGGCTCGTCCAAAACCTCGACAAAAAAGACCGGAAAACAAGTTTTAATCAAATTTTAGGAGTTCAAATAAATGATTAGGAGCTTTTCAACACAATTATATTGAAAAACCTCAATTTTTATACTTTTTACTCAGTTAAAATTTCAACGGGCCCATTGAAAGGCCCATTTAGACCTGCTCATACGAAACATCTACAAAAAGGACCGCAAAAAAATTTATTCAAATTTTAGGAATTCAAATAATTAATTAGGACCTTTTCAAGACAATTATATTGAAAAACCTCAATTTTTATACTTTTTACTCAGTTAAAATTCCAACGAGCCCATTGAAAGGCCCATTTAAACCTGCTCGTCCGAAACCTCGACAAAAAGGACCGCAAAACAAGTTTTAATCGAATTTCAGGAGTTCAAATAATTGATTAGGAGCTTTTCAACACAATTATCTTGAAAACCTCAATTTTTATACTTTTTACTCAGTTAAAATTCCAACGGGCCCATTGACAGGCCCATTTAGACATGCTCGTCCGAAACCTCTACAAAAAGGACCGCAAAAAAGTTTTATTCAAATTTTAGGAGTTCAAATAATTGACTAAGAGCTTTTCAGAAAATTTATATTGCAATATCTCAATTTCTGTACTTTTTTCTCAGTTAAAATTCCAACGGGTCCATTGAAAGGCCCATTTCGATCCGCTCGTTCGAAACTTCTACAAAAAGAACTGTAAAACAAGTTTTAATCAAATTTTTGGAGTTCATGTAATTGATTAGGAGATTTTCAACACACTTATATTGCAAAACCGCAATTTCTGTACTTTTTACTCAGTTAAAATTCCGACGGGTCCATTGAGAGGCCCATTTAGACCAACTCATCCGAAACCTCTACAAAAAGGACCGTAAAAAAGTTTTCTTCAAATTTTAGGAGTTCAAATAATTGATTAGGAGCTTTTCAACACAATCATATTGCAAAACCTCAATTTCTGCACTTTTTACTCAGTTAAAATTCCAACGTGTCCATTGTAAGGCCCATTTAGACCTGCTCGTCCGAAACCTCGACAAAAAGGAACTTCAAAAAGTTTTATTCAAATTTTAGGAGTTCAAATAATTGATTAGGAGCTTTTCAACACAATTATATTGCAAAACCTCAATTTCTGTACTTTTTACTCAGTTAAAATTCCAACGGGTCCATTTAGACCTGCTCGTCCGAAACCTCTACAAAAAGGGTCGCGAAACAAGTTTTATTCAAATTTTAGGAGATCATGTAATTGATAAGGAGATTTTCATCACACTTATATTGCAAAACCTCAATTTCTGTAATTTTTACTCAGTTAAAATTCCATCGGGTCCATTGAAATGCCCATTTAGACCTGCTCGTCCGAAACCTCTACAAAAAGGACCGCAAAAAAAGTTTTAATCAAATTTTAGGAGTTCAAATAATTGATAAGGAGCTTTTCAACTCAATTATATTTCAAAACCTTAATTTCTGTACTTTTTACTCAGTTAAAATTCCAACGGGTCCATTGAAAGGCTCATTTCGACCTGCTCGTCTGAAACCTCTACAAAAAGGACTGCAAAACAAGTTTTAATCAAATTTTAAGAGTTCATGTAATTGATTAGAAGCTTTTCAACACAATTATATTGCAAAACCTCAATTTCTATACTTTTTACCTAGTTAAATTTCAAACGTGTCTATTGAAAGGTCCAATTAGACCTGCTCGTCCGAAACCTCCACAAAAAGGACCGCAAAACAAGTTTTAATCAAATTTAAGGAGTTCAAATAATTGATTAGCATCTTTCCAACACAATTATAATGCAAAACCTCAATTTCTGTATTGTTTACTCAGTTAAAATTCCAACGGGTCCATTGAAAGGACCATTTAGACCTATTCGTCCGAAACCTCGACAAAAAGGACCTCAAAAAAGTTTTATTCAAATTTTAGGACTTTAAATAATTGATTAGGAGCTTTTCAACACAATTATATTGCAAAACCTCAATTTTTGTACTTCTTACTCAGTTAAAATTCCAACGCGCCCGTTGTAAGACCCATTTAGACTTGCTCGTCCGAAACCTCTACAAAAAGGACCGTAAAAAAGTTTTATTCAAATTTTAGAAGTTCAAATAATTGATTAGGAGCTTTTCAACCCAATTATTTTTCAAAACCTCAATTTTTGTACTTTTTACCTAGTTAAAATTCCAACGGGTCCATTGAAAGGCCCATTTAGACCTGCTCGTCCGAAACCTCGACAAGAAGGACCGCAAAAAAAGTTTTAATCAAATTTTAGGAGTTCAAGTAATTGTTTAGCAGCTTTCCAACATAATTATATTTCAAAAGCTCAATTTCTGTACTTTTTACTTAGTTAAAATTCCAACGGGTCCATTGAAAGGACCATTTAGACCTGCTCGTCCGAAATCTCGACAAAAAGGACCTCAAGAAAGTTTGAATCAAATTTTAGGAGTTCAAATAATTGATTAGCAGCTTTTCAACACAATTATATTGCAAAACCTCAATTTCTGTACTTTTTACTCAGTTAAAATTCCAACGGGTCCAATGTAAGGCCCATTTAGACCTTTTCGTCCAAAACCTCTAGAAAAAGGGCCGCGAAACAAGTGTTAATCAAAATTTAGGAGATCATGTAATTGATTAGGAGATTTTCAACACACTTATACTGCAGAACCTCAATTTCTGTACTTTTTACTCAGTTAAAATTCAAAGGGTCCATTGAAAGGCCCATTTCGATCTGCTCGTTCGAAACCTCTACAAAAAGGACATCAAAACAAGTTTTAATCAAATTTTATGAGTTCATGTATTTGAATAGGAGCTTTTCAAAACAATTATATTGCAAAACCTCAATTTCTGTACTTTTTACTCAGTTAAAATTCCAACGGGCCCATTGAAAGGCCCATTTAGACCTGCTCGTCCAAAACTTCTAAAAAAGGGTCGCGAAACAAGTTTTAATCAAATTCTAGGAGATCATGTAATTGATTAGGAGATTTTCAACACACTTATATTGCAAAACCTCAATTTCTTTACTTTATATTCAATTAAAATTCCAATGGGTCCAATGAAAGGCCTAGTTCGACCCGCTCATCCGAAACCTCTACAAATGGACTGCAAAAAAAGTTTTAATCAAATTTTAGGAGTTCATGTAATTGATTAGGAGCTTTTCAACACAATTATATTCAAAACCTAAATTTCTGTACTTTTTACTCAGTTAAAATTCCAATGGGTCCATTGAAAGGCCCATTTAGACCTGCTCGTGCGAAACCTCGACAAAAGGACCGCAAAACAAGTTTTAATCAAATTTTAGGAGTTCAAATAATTGATTAGGAGCTTTTCAACACTATTATATTGAAAAACCTCGATTTTTATACTTTTTACTCAGTTAAAATTCCAACGGGCTCATTGAAAGGCCCATTTAGACCTGCTCGTCTGAAACCTCTACAAAAAGGACCGCAAAAAAGTTTTATTCAAATATTAGGAGTTCAAATAATTGATTAGAAGCTTTTCAACACAATTATATTCCAAAACCTCAATTTCTGTACTATTTACTCAGTTAAAATTTCAACGGGTCCATTGTAAAGCCCATTTAGACTTGCTCGTCCGAATCTTGTACAAAAAGGATTGCAAACAAGTTTTAATCAAATTTTAGGAGTTCATGTAATTGATTAGGAGCTTTTCTACTCAATTATATTGCAAAACCTCAATTTCTATACTTTTTACTCAGTTAAAATTCCAACGGGTTTATTGAAAGGCCCATTTAGACCTTCTCGTCCAAAACCTCGACAAAAAGGACCGCAAAACAAGTTTTAATCAAATTTTATGAGTTCAAATAATTGATTAGGAGCTTTTCAACACAATTTTATTGCAAAACCCAAATTTATGTACTTTTAACTCAGTTAAAATTCCAACGGGTCCATTGAAAGGCCCACTTAGACCTGCTCGTCCGAAACCTCGACAAAAGGACCGCAAAACAAGTTTTAATCAAATTTTCGGAGTTCAAATAATTGATTAGTAGCTTTTCAACACAATTACATTGCAAAACCTCAATTTATGTACTTTTTACTCAGTTTAAATTCCAACGGGTTCATTGTAAGGCCCATTTAGACCTGCTCGTCCGAAACCTCGACAAAAAGGACCGCAAAACAAGTTTTAATCAAATTTTAGGAGTTCAAATAATTGATTAGGACCTTTTCAACACAATTATATTGAAAAGCCTCAATTTTTATTCTTTTTACTAAATTAAAATTCCAATGGGTCCATTGAAAGGCCCATTTAGACCTGCTCGTCCGAAATCTCTATAAAAAGGACCGCAAAAAGTTTTATTCAAATTTTAGGAGTTCAAATAATTGATTTGGAGCTTTTCAACACAATTATAATGCAAAACCTCTATTTTTTCTCAACTTTTCTGGATTCCGTTCTTGATTTTGGTCTTGTCTCTTCATCTTCCCCCGTTTTGCGGCCGCTTTCATCCTTTCATCTTTTACATTTCCCCTCCCCCTCACGGCTCTTTGTTTTTCTCTGCCGCTTTTGATTTTCATTCGAGACAACTTTTGTAATCCGGAGTCCATGGATCGTGGTAAGAGTATTTTGTGGGTTATCCCACCCTGCCCATTTTCTTTATTTCTCTTATTTCCATTTTATTTGTTTTTATTCATCCGATTTTGGTGTAACTGCTTTATTTTGTTTGTTTTTTGCGAGTATCGGCTATTTTCTCTCCAATCTATCCAAGTTTTCATCTCAAACTTGGCCAGATCCGTACCATCAGGCGCTGGGATCTACTTGTGGGCGCTGGGATCTACTTGTGGGCGGTTCTCTTTTCCCAGCACCCATGCTCCGATCAGATTCGTCTTTGGAATATGAACCGGACTCTCGTCCTTTTGTCTTCTATTCCTCTTTATTATCTTATGGGTTCCGATTTTATTTATTCTTTGATTTCTATTCGTTTTCCTCTTTTCCCCCCTCTATTAACTTCCCTTCTTCTTTTTGCAGATTTCCATCTTTTCGTCAAAGGCTTTCAAAATTCCTTTTGATTGGGTTTCTCCCTGTAATGGAGTTTTCTGTTTTAAGATTCTGTTCGACGAATCTTCTGGTGGTCCATGCATGGATCCTTTCGAATTTTGTGTTTCGCCTATGGTTTTTTGGCTACCCTTCGAATGTCCGATCTACTTCTGTGGCTCTTTGTCTTATCTTATTCTATTTCCTTTCGACATATCTTTTTATGGGTTCCCTTTGTTTCATGTTTTGCTATGATATTACAGTTTTGATTTCAATTTTTTCCGTTTCTAGGTTTTCTTTTATTTACCTAACCTTTATTGTTTTTTATGCGCTTTTCAATTTCTTTCTAACCCCTCCCCTTTCTTTTGTCAGAAATGGAGAAGCGTCATCTTTTCATGGCCCCTTTCGTGGTGTAGATGCTTTTTGAGGTCTCTACCGAAACGGTACAAACTCTCTTCTCTGTTAATCTATCCCTCTACAATCCCTGTTTTCTTTTGCTATTTTCTTTGTTTAATTTGCTTGACTATTGGGCTGTCCAAACTCCTTTTGCTTTTGTCTTTGTTTACGGTTAGAGATTTATTTGTATCCTTGATTTTTATCCATAGTTCTCTTCTATGCTTTGTTGTTTACTTCTTTCTCATACATGTTATTTATTACTGTTTTCGTTTAAGTTTTGACTCCTGGTTATCCTCTTCCTTATATGGGCAATCTTTTATTTTTTTGGTTCTACTACTCTCTTCCTTTTCTACTACTGATTTTTGCTGTTACGTTAGAACTTTGCTGGTTATCCTCTTTCTCGTAATCTTTGTTATCTTTGCCCCTTATGGTGTTTCTAATATATCCACGTTTTTCGTTTATATTGTATATATCTACAAATTATTACAATCCTTTTAGGGAAATTACTTTCAACCCATCTTGTGGGAACTTTTCAATCTTTGGCTTGCTATTGTGGTAGCACCCATAAGAGTCCTATATTAATTATGTTCAAAATAATGTGCTTGACTTTTCCTCAAAACTTACTGTCATTATGCGCTCTTCTCTGGCTTACTTGCCTCCCATTAGTATACTATTGTTCCTTCTCTGCGACTTTAATTTCTCTAATTTATAGGGATTATTCTACCATTTTGATTATTGTTCATTCTTTAACATATTATTCTTATTTATTGTTGGTTAGTAATCATCGATCCTTCACTAATAGTTCCATTGCTTTTACTGCTAAAAGGGTCTGCTCTAATGCAATTTTTCCTTCTTTGATACAAGGAATTCTTCCCCCCATCTCTTTCTTACCTTTTCTCGTACGCTTCAAATGTCTAACCTTTTATTCAAAAAAAGATTATAGAAGTGCTCCAATCTCCCCTCAATTCCGCTACAAACCATTCTATGGAAAGGTATCCCCTCTATTCATTTGTTCAGTCTATATTCACCTATGAATATGGTTACCTTTCCCTTTATACATTATATTTCCTCTGTCACTTTATATTTATATCCTTCTGTCCTTTTATACTTTATTACTGCTAATATAATGGTCTGCAATTTGTATTTATATACTTCTGTCTCTTCATATTTGAATTCTGTTAATATTTTGGTATACTCTTATTCCTTTGTTTACTATTTTTGCAAATTTCGACACTTTGATTACTGTTTCTTTGCCATTTACTGCTTCGATTTCATATTAAGCCATTATCCATTGTGTTGGTATATCTTCTTTCCGATTCTTTTGTTACCTCTTATTGCCTGTTTTTGGTTTTATAACATATCTAATACTTCCCTTTTAAATTTTCATGTATCTAATCCATATACCTTGGTGCATTTGGAATGTTGTGATCCCTCTCTTTGCCAGTATTTTTTTTTGATCGGTAATTGTATGATTTTATTCAGTGTAAAAGAAATCATACAACCTCCCATATGCCTCCTTAAAAAAACCTCCCTATCCTAAATTGGAGGAAAAAGAGTGCATCATGGAAGGTATAGGCCAAAACGCCCCGAGCCGGACTAAAAACCCCATTACAATGTCATCCCATTGTCCGCAGTAGCATGAAACCATGATACTCTATCCACACCCACTTTAGCGAGCGCATCAGTGAATGAATTCGCCTCACGAAAAGCGTGGTGAAAGCAAACACAACGTAGCTGCAAACAAGCATAATCAATCTCGCGAAACAACCCTCTATACCTCCATGGTCATTTGTCCTTGTGCAGCACCCAGGATAACGCAATCCGCGAGTCGGATTCAATTATAAACGACCAATCCTCCTTCCACCTTGAGTCGGCCAGCAATTGAACCGCAAGACAAATGACCCAAACCTCAGCTTCATTCGATTCCATACAACCCAACGGTCCTGAAAAAACAACCAACACTACACCCCTCGCATTTGGAATGTTGTGATCCCTCTCTTTGCCAGTATTGCTGGGGTCGTGCCTCTCTGGTCCAATGTAATTTTTACCTTTATCATCTTTTTTGGGTTTGTATTTATTTTATTCTTTTTCATTGCCCCCCTTTTTTGCTTATTTGGGTTGTATTTATTTTCTTAGCCTTGCTTCTTTCTTTCCCTCGACCTGTAATATTTATTTTTGCTTTCTTTTTCCTGTTTCGCCTTTTTTATGCTTTTACTCTAGTTGCATGCTTGTATGTCTACGCTCTACATTACCCACTAAGGAATTTTCTTCCTACTACACCTTATTAGGTGCAAATACTCTAGCCCTCATAAGGGATTTTTCTTTAACCCTTCCATTTAGGGTACATAACCAATTAACTTCTATGTATTTCGCCGCTCCTTCATACTTACTTCCCCTTTTAACCATAATTATAATTCACTATAACGGCTGTTATCAATTATATTTATCTCAAAAGCTCCTGGTTGACTATTCTTTCAATCTCTATTTTTCTGTTTTTCCCTAATTACATTGATGTCAAATAACCGCCCAAATTTATTATCAATAATAAATTTTCCTTTGACTTTCAATTCCTCCCAACTTTTATACTTCAATGCTCTGGATAATTTCTTCTTTCCTTCTCCAATCCTAAAGTTCAGCATTAATCAACAATTTCTTCCTTTAAATTTATCATTAATCATATGGAACATTCCCATAACTATTTTTTTGTATATGGTAATTACTTACTTTTACAGTGTACTCTCCTCTTTTAACAGTGCAATAAATTTTATTAAGATCTGTCTTTTAATCCCCTTCCTTTTTCAGTTAATATTATTACCTTATTATTTTTCTTGCTATATTCTAAATTCTCTTCTCATCCTTATGTCCATTCCCCCTTTATATACAAAGTACTTTTTCCCCTCTCTTCACGCTTTACTCCTATTCCTAAGCATATTTCTTTTTTCTTCTCCTTTTCTCACCATGGCATCCTCATCCCTTCCACAACTTAACTCTATTTCCCTCACAAACGAAGAGGCTGAACTCCTTTATACTCCAGATTTTGGTGGGATTTTGTCAAAGAAGATCCCAAACTCTTTCTAATAGGTTGTTTCATCTCATCAAAACCTATCGATATCTATGCTGTTCTTAATGCCTTTGAAGGCATCTGGAAATCTAGTAACCTATCTTCTATCTCGGTCATCAAAGAGAACTTTCTTAAGATCAAATTTAAGGAGGTCAAAGCTTGTTATGAGGTCCTCAACCGTGGACCTTGGTTGTACAAAGATGAATGGTTGGCTCTAACCGAATACAATCCTTCAAGAAACATTGACGACTACTCTTTTACTTCAATGCGTATTTGGATTCGCATATTCGAATTGCCTTCCTCTCTCTTTGAGGATATTGACCGTTCTCACCTCGTGGGCCATGCCCTGGGATCTATGGTTTTATTATTATATTGCAACACCCCTCTGATTTTTTCGTACAATTCACTGATTTCTAATTCTTTTTTCTCAGTCCCGGTCGCTAATGTCCCAGATCCTACGGATCAGAACAATATAGGTCACTTATTGAACTCTCAACCCAACTCTTTTATTATTACTCATATCTCCTATTTTTTATTCTTACCCTTGCTGCCATCTTTTTCATCATCTACAGGCTCCCTTAACGAGGGAGATGCTGCATCTTTCTCGGAACATCTTAATGAGGAAACCCCCAATGTTGATGCTACTATGGATGAAGTCCCACCTACAAGAGATGCTACTGCCTCTGGATCTAAACTGAAAAACTCCCAATCACGCCCAAATCCGAAAGTGACTCTCCCCCCTCGGGCACTCGAACCCCAACCACTGAATACCATCTTCCCAATTCTTGAGGATGTATCTAATGATGACTGGGCTGGCCAGGATGATGGCGTTCCCAGTCCCACTGCTGAACAAATTAAGAAATTTGACGCTGAAATACGTAAGCCCTCTGTTAACACCAACTCCTCCACTTTTCATGAATTTAATACATGGCTATTAAAGAATTATCCGAATGATGCAGCTCCTGCCCCTGGCCCATCTGCAAGCCGTGGTATCAAACACCGATCACCTATCCAAGTGGTCCTCCAACCAAAAAAGGCCAAATCCTCCGGCTCCACTCCTAAGGCTGGGATGAGCAGCTCAAAAAACTCTCCGGCGGCGGCTGACTCTCAGCCCCGCCGAGCAAAATGAGGATCCTTTGTTGGAACTGCCAGGGTTTAGGACAAGTTCAGGCAGTTCAACATTTTCAGAACTATGTCTAACAATCCACCCTAGATATTATTTTTATTTGCGAAACTAAGATTAATAATGCGACATGTAGCCGACTTTGTCTCTCTTTAGGCACGTTAGAAATTATAACTATTCCCTCGAATGATGGATGTTCTGGTATGACACTTTTTATTTCAAATAATATTAATCTTAGTTTGCTCTCGTATTCGAATCGCTTCATACATACTCAAATTCATTTGGATTCATGCACTATGTTTTTCATGGGCATGCATGGTTATTCTGAAACTAGTCAGAAATATAAAACATGGGATATTATTGATTCCTTAAACACAAATAATAATAATATTCCTTGGCTCCTTGGCGGGGATTTTAATGAAATATTGTCCGATAATGAAAAACAAGGTGGTAGTCGTCGTGCTAGATCACAAATCAACAATTTCCGTCAATGCCTTTCCCGCAACAACCTCTATGATTGTAAACCTTCATCCGGATGGTTTACTTGGACGAAAGTTGGGCCCCTAACCCCAACTATCCATGAGAGATTAGATCGTTTCATTGCTAACTCGGCCTGGAAAGACCTACATCCCTCGCATCGAATTACCACAGATTATGTTGCCAAATCAGATCATTTCTTCCTACTTCTTGATACATCTCCTACGCCCACAACTCCACTGCATCGCCCCCAATGCTTTTCGGTTCGAAAATTGTTGGGCAAACCGTGAGGAAAACATCTCAATTATCCAACATACTTGGGATAATACAAATGGGACAACCCTAGAGAAAATACAAGCAGTTGGTACATGTCTGGAAGACTGGCAAAACCAACAAAGATTTAAGACCTCTAGACACATCAATTTTCTCACCAAAAAATTAATAAGTTTTTGTGTCGTCCATTAACATCAACGAATGAAGAATCCTATCTCAAATACAGAGCTGAACTCAATAAGCTTCTAATGGAACAAGAAATATATTGGGCACAAAGATCTAGAAACTTATAGCTTTCTCAAGGGTATAAAAATACAAGACAATCAATGGTCTTTTCGACTCTACCTTGAATTGGTGTGCTGACGAAAATGATTTAATGTCAATTGCTTCTGACTATTTCCAAAATCTTTTTACGTCCTCCAACCCACAGTTTTCCGAAAAAATACTAAATAAAATTTCGCCTTCTATAACACAATCTATGAATGATACTCTCTTGAAGACCTTCACAAAAGAGGAAATTGTTCATGCTTTTCGGGACATTGACCCACGGAAGGCACCTGGTATTGACAGATTACCAATCAGTTTTTTTTTACAACACTGGGACACAGTTGGCGATGATGTCACTACTCTATGCCTTAATCTTCTATATGGCACCGCATATATGGCTTCGGTTAACAAAACTATCCTCGTTCTTATTCCTAAAATCAAGGATCCCACTTCTATGAGACATCTAAGACCTATTAGCATGTGCATTGTTATTTATAAAATAGTAGCTAAAACTATTGTCAATAGAATGAAACAAACAATACCCCTTTGTATCAGTCCTAACCAGGCAGCCTTTGGTCAGGGCCGTAATATTTCGGATAATATCCTTTTCGCCCACGAAATTATTCACAACATCAATTCTGGTGTTATAAAGTCTGCCCATGGTGTTGCTCTAAAACTAGATATGGAAAAAGCTTTTGATAGAGTCGAATGGTCTTTTTTGGCTAATGTAAGGATCGAATGGGCTTTGCACCTGCATGGGTCTCCCTTATCATGCGGTGCATTTCCTCGGTTTCTTTTTCAGTTAACTAACAATTCCTTCTCTCCATTCTTTCAACCACAATGTGGCCTTCGTCAAGGTGATCCGCTATCACCTTTTCTCTTCCTCTTTTGTACGCAAGGTCTATCTGCCTATCTATCTGATGCCCAACAGACAAACGTCCTACCTGGGCTTGGAGCATGCAGATATGGTCCTAAAGTCAACCATCTCCTCTTTGCAGATGACTGCATGGTTTTCATTAATACTAATCCAGATGAAGCAACCCAACTAAAACGGGCACTACAAACCTATGCTGCAGCTTCTAGTCAAGTAGTAAATTTTGAGAAATCGACTATCTTTTATAACCCGCGCACCCCACATTCAACAAGAACTGTGATTAACAATCTCTTGCAAGTACGTGAGGTTTCCAACCCTGGTGTCTATCTAGGCGTTCCACTAATCATTGGGAAAAATAAAACTGAGTCTTTAGGTTTTGTTTGTGAGAAAGTCCACGACCGCCTATCTAATTGGGATAAACAACTCCTCTCCTTTAGTGGACGTGAAATTTTCATTAAAGCAGTCCTACAATCACTACCTCAATATGTCATGTCCTGTTATCTATTGCCGCAAAACATTATTGATGATATGACTTCAGCCATTCAACAATATTGGTGGTCTGGCAAATCTAATAAGAAGGGGTGGCACATGCTTCCCTGGAATCATGTTTGTCTACCTAAAACTGCAGGGGGCATGGGATTCAAAGACTTAAATGATTTTAACATTGCCCTCCTGGGAAAGCAACTATGGCGACTCATTTGCGAACCGGACTCCTTATTGGGCCAAATCTATCGTTCCAAATATTTCCCTTCTGGTAATATCTTAGATGCTTCCCGACCTATCCGAGGCTCTTTTGCTTGGCAAGGTCTCTATAATGCTTTACAGCGCCTTTTCCAGGGCTTCTTATACCGACCGGGTATTAACAGTAACATACGTGTCCATAAAGACATTTGGGGAGGCTCCTCTCCAGTTAACCTTTCTGGGGACTATGAAATCTTGGATGAAGTCCATATTCGATGTCGTGACTTCATGATTCGTAATCGAACTGCTTGGGATCCTGAAAAGGTCCGAAACTATTTTAACCCGGTTGATGCAGATGCCATTCTCCGCATTCCCATTATTAATGACTACCGTGATTCTATTCTATGGGCTCCTAACGACTCTGGTATTTACTCAGTACGTTCTGGCTATTTATTTCTACAACGCACATCGGAATCACGTACCCCCCCCCCCCCGACACGGTTTTGGAAGTTCCTGTCCAAAGTCAAGGCCCTCCCAAAGGTTAAAACTTTTGGATGGCGTGTGGCATCTGCAGCCCTACCTGTTGGCTCCAAACTGCAAGTTTTCTCCCTTAATTCTGGGCCTTGCCCTATTTGCGGGGCATCCTCGGAATCTATCCTTCATGCCCTTCGTGACTGTGCTGGGGCTTCTGAGGCCCTTCACCTCTCCTGAATTCCAGTCGTTCTCTCTAGAAGCTCGGGCTATCACCTCTACTCAATGGTTAGAGGAGGTTGCTCGTCTCTTAACTATTGATCAATTTGGTCTATTCCTTACAACCATTTGGAATATTTGGAATAGGGGTAACGATTGGGTTCATAACCGCCATCTACAACCACCGTGGCTTACTGCTATTAATTCTATCAGCCTACATGATGACTTTTGCAAAGCCACCCCTTCGTCCCATCCTTCATCATCTATTCTCACTCCTCCATGTTGGAGACCTCCCCCACATGATCACATCAAGATAAATGTGGATGGGGCTTTTGACCCTACCACTCGTGCAGCGGCTATTGGTGTCGTGGCACGTGATGCTACAGGTGCGGTCGTCGGGGGCCTTGCCTACCCGCTAGGCAGCTGTTTGGATGCAGTCACTTGTGAAGGTGAAGGCCTTCTTGCGGGTATTACCTTTGCTCAATCTCAGGGCTGGCAACAGATTTTGTTTGAAACGGATTGTGCCTCAATTGCGAATCGGCTCAACAATCCAGGACACGACCTATCTACTTTGGAACCTCTTCTTCTCAGACTTCGAGAGTCTCTTCAAACTTTACCTTTTGCTCTAGTAAATGATGTACGCCGTGAGGAAAATTCTGTGGCTCATACTCTAGCCACTACTGCTCTAAGATCTATGTCTTCCATGTCTTTTAGTTCTAACAGTCCTCTATGTATTACACACCTTGTAAAGAGCTACTCTTCGAATTAATAAATTTAAGGCACTCTTTTCCCCTTTTTAGTGTCCTCTAGCCTAGCTCGAAGGACATTAGTAGGGGTTTTTAATGAGGCCTTTTTCTTCAAAAAAAATTCCAACAGGTCCATTGAAAGACCCATTTCGATCCGCTCGTCCGAAACCTCTACAAAATGACTGCAAAACAAGTTTTAATCAAATTTTATGAGTTCATGTAATTTACTAGGAGCTTTTCAACACAATTAAATTGCAAAACATCAATTTTTGTACTTTTTACTCAGTTAAAATTCCAACGGGTCCATTGAAAGGCCCATTACGACCCGCTCGTCTGAAACCTCTACAAAAAGGACTACAAAACAAGTTTTAATCAAATTTTAGGAGTTCATGTAATTGATTAGGAGCTTTTCAACACAATTATATTGCAAAACCTCAATTTTTGTACATTTTACTAAGTTAAAATTCCAACGGGTCCATTGAAATGCCCATTTAGACTTGCTCGTCCGAAACCTCGACAAAAAGGACCGCAAAACAAGTTTTTATCAAATTTTAGGGTTTCAAAAGATTGATTAGGAGCTTTTCAACACAATTATATTGCAAAACCTCAATTTCTGTACTTTTTACTCAGTTAAAATTCCAACGGGTCCATTGAAAGGCCCAATTAGACCTGCTCGTCCAAAATCTCTACAAAAAGGACCGCAAAAGGTTTTATTCAAATTTTAGGAGTTCAAATAATTGATTAGGAGATTTTCAGCACAATTATATTGTAAAACCTCAATTTCTATACTTTTTACTCAGCTAAATTCCAACGGGTCCATTGAAAGGCCCATTTAGACCTCCTCGTCTGAAACATCTATAAAAGGGCCGCAAAACAAGTTTTAATCAAATTTTGGGAGATCATGTAATTGATTAGGAGATTTTCAACACAATTATATTGCAAATCCTCAATTTTTGTACTTTTTACTCAGTTAAAATTGCAACGGGTCCATTGAAAGGCTCATTTAGACCTTCTCGTCCGAAACCTCGACAAAAAGGACCGCAAAACAAGTTATAATCAAACCTTAGGAGTTCAAATAATTGATTAGGAGCTTTTTAACACAATTATATTCCAAAATCTCGATTTCTGTACTTTTTTCTCATTTAAAATTCGAACGGGTCTAATGAAAGGCCCATTTCGACCCGCTCGTCCGAAACCTCTACAAAATGGACTACAAAACAAGTTTTAATCAAATTTTTGGAGTTCATGTAATTTATTAGGAGCTTTTCAATACAATTATATTCAAAACCTCAATTTATGTACTTTTTACTCAGTTAAAATTCCAACGGGTCCATTGAAAGACCTATTTAGACCTGCTCGTCCGAAACCTCGACAAAAAGGACCGCAAAACAAGTTTTAATCAAATTTTAGGAGTTCAAATAATTGATTAGGAGCTTTTCAACACAATTTTATTGCAAAACCCCAATTTCAGTACTTTTTACTCAGTTAAAATTCCAACGGGTCCATTGTAAGGCCCATTTAGACCTGCTCGTCCGAAACCTCGACAAAAAGAATCGCAAAACAAGTTTAATCAAATTTTAGGAGTTAAAATAATTGATTAGTAGCTTTTAAACACAATTATATTGCAAAACCTCACTTTCTGTACTTTTTACTCAGTTAAAATTCCAACGGGTCCATTGTAAGGCCCATTTAGACCTGCTCTTCTGAAACCTCTACAAAAGGGGCCACAAAACAAGTTTTAATCAAAATTTAGGAGATCATGTAATTGATTAGGAGATTTTCAACACACTTATATTGCAAAACCTCAATTTTCGTACCTTTTACTTAGTTAAAATTCCAACGGGTCCATTGAAAGGCCCATTTAGACTTGCTCGTCCGAAACATCGACAAAAAGAACCGCAAAAGAAGTTTTAATCAAATTTTAGGAGTTCAAATGATTGATTAATAGCTTTTCAACAAAATTATATTGCAAAACATCAATTTCTATACTATTTACCCAGTTAAAATTCAAACGGGTCCAATGTAATGTCCATTTAGACCTGCTCGTCCGAAACCTCTTCAAAAAGGGCCGCAAAACAAGTTTTAATCAAATTTTAGGAGATCATGTAATTGATTAGGAGATTTTCAACACACTTGTATTGCAAAACCTCAATTTTTGTACTTTTTACTCAGTTGAAATTCCAACGGGTCCATTGAATGGCCCATTTAGACCTGCTCGTCCGAAACCTCAACAGAAATGATCGCAAAACAAGTTTTAATCAAATTTTAGGAGTTCAAATAATTGATTAGTAGCTTTTTAAAACAATTATATTGCTAAACCTCAATTTCTGTACTTTTTACTAAGTTAAAATTCCAACGAGTCCATTGTAAGGCCCATTTAGATCTGCTCGTTCGAAACCTCTACAAAAGGGGCCACAAAACAAGTTTTAATAAAAATTTAGGACATCAAGTAATTGATTAGAAGATTTTCAGCACACTTATATTGCAAAACCTCAATTTCTATATTTTTTACTCAGTTAAAATTCCAATGGGTCCATTGAAAGGCCCATTTAGACTTGCTCGTCCGAAACCTCGACAAAAAGGATCGCAAAAGAAGTTTTAATCAAATATTAGGAGTTCAAATAATTGATTAGTAACTTTTCAACAAAATTATATTGAAAAACATCAATTTATGTACTCTTTACCCAGTTAAAATTCAAACGGGTCCATTGTAAGGCCCATTTAGACCTGCTCGTCCGAAACCTCTACAAAAAGGGCCGCAAAACAAGTTTTAATCAAATTTTAGGAGATCATGTAATTGATTAGGAGATTTTCAACACAATTATATTGCAAAACCTCAATTTTTGTACTTTTTACTCAGTTGAAATTCCAACGGGTCCATTGAATGGCCCATTTAGACATGCTCGTCCGAAACCTCGACAAAATGGACCGAAAACAAGTTTTAATCAAATTTTAGGAGTTCAAATAACTGATTAGGAGCTTTCAATACAATTTTATTGCAAAATTCCAATTTCAGTACTTTTTACTCAGTTAAAATTTCAACGGGTCCATTGTAAGGCCCATTTAGACATGCTCGTCCGAATCTTCTAGAAAAAGGACTGCAAAACAAGTTTTAATCAAATTTTAGGATTTCATGTAATTGATTAGGAGCTTTTCAACACAATTATATTGCAAAACCTCAATTTCTATACTTTTTACTCAGTTAAAATTCCAACAGGCCCATTGAAAGGCACATTTAGACCTGCTCGTCCGAAACCTCGACAAAAAGGATCTCAGAAGAAGTTTTAATCAAATTTTAGGAGTTCAAATAATTGATTAGTAGCTTTTAAACACAGTTATATTGCAAAACCTCAATTTCTGTACTTTTTACTCAGTTAAAATTCCAACGGGTCCATTGTAAGTCCCATTTAGACCTGCTCGTCTGAAATCTCTACAAAAAGGACCGCAAAAAAGTTTTAATCAAAATTTATGAGTTCAAATAATTAAATAGGAGATTTTCAACACAATTATATTGTAAAACTTCAATTTTTGTATTTTTTTAGCCAGTTAAAATTCCAACGGGTCCATTGAAAGGCCCATTTAGACTTGCTCGTCTGAAACCTCGACAAAAAGGGCCGCAAAAGAAGTTTTGATCAAATTTTAGGAGTTCATGTAATTGATTAGGAGATTTTGAACAAAATTATATTGCAAAACATAAATTTCTGTACTTTTTACCCAGTAAAAATTCAAACTGGTCCATTGTAAGACGCATTTAGACCTGCTCGTCTGAAACCTCTACAAAAAGGGTCGCAAAACAAGTTTTAATCAATTTTTAGGAGATCATGTAATTGATTAGGAGATTTTCAACACAATTATATTGCAAAACCTCAATTTTTGTACTTTTTACTCAGTTGAAATTCCAACGGGTCCATTGAATGGCTCTTTTAGACCTGCTCGTCCGAAACCTCGACAAAAAGGACCGCAAAACAAGTTTTAATCAAATTTTAGGAGTTCAAATAATTGATTAGGAGCTTTTCAACACAATTTTATTGCAAAACCCCAATTTCAGTACTTTTTTACTCAGTTAAAATTCCAACAGGTCCATTGTTAGGCCCATTTAGACCTGCTCGTCCGAAACCTCGACAAAAAGGACCGCAAAACAAGTTTAATCAAATTTTAGGTGTTAAAATAATTGATTAGTATCTTTTAAACACAATTATATTGCAAAACCTCAATTTCTGTACTTTTTACTCAATTAAAATTCCAAGCGGTCCAATAAAAGGCCCATTTCGACCCACTCGTCCGAAACCTCTACAAAAAGGACCACAAAACAAGTTTTAATCAAAATTTTGGAGTTCATGTAATTGATTAGGAGCTTTTCAACACAATTATATTGCAAAACCTCAATTACTGTACTTTTTACCCAGTTAAAATTCCAACGGGTCCATTGAAAGGCCCATTTAGACCTGCTCGTCCGAAACCTCTACAAAAAGGGCCACAAAACAAGTTTTAATCAAAATTTAGGAGATCATGTAATTGATTAGGAGATTTTCAACACACTTATATTGCAAAACCTCAATTTCTGTACTTTTTACTCAGTTGAAATTCCAACGGGTCCATTGAATGGCCCATTTAGACATGCTCGTCCGAAACCTCGACAAAAATGACCGCAAAACAAGTTTTAATCAAATTTTAGGAGTTCAAATAATTGATTAGTAGCTTTTTAACACAATTATATTGCAAAACCTCAATTTCTGTACATTTTACTCAGTTAAAATTCCAACGGGTCCATTGTAAGGCCCATTTAGACCTGCTCGTCCGAAACCTCTACAAGAGGGGCCACAAAAAAAGTTTTAATCAAAATTTAGGACATCATGTAATTGATTAGGAGATTTTCAACACACTTATATTGCAAAACCTCAATTTCTATATTTTTTACTAAGTTAAAATTCCAACGGGTCCATTGAAAGGCCCATTTAGACTAGCTCGTCCGAAACCTCAACAAAAAGGACCGCAAAACAAGTTTTAATCAAATATTAGGAGTTCAAATAATTGATTAGTAACTTTTCAACAAAATTATATTGCAAAACATCAATTTCTGTACTTTTTACGCAGTTAAAATTCAAACGGGTCCATTGTAAGGCCCATTTAGACCTGCTCGTCCGAAACCTCTACAAAAAGGGCCGCAAAACAAGTTTTAATCAAATTTTAGGAGATCATGTAATTGATTAGGAGATTTTCAACACACTTATATTGAAAAACCTCAATTTTTGTACTTTTTATTCAGTTGAAATTCCAATGGGTCCATTGAATGGCCCATTTAGACCTGCTCGTCCGACACCTCGACAAAAAGGACCGCAAAACAAGTTTTAATCAAATTTTAGGAGTTCAAATAATTGATTAGTAGCTTTTTAACACAATTATATTGCAAAACCTCAATTTCTATACTTTTTACACAGTTAAAATTCCAAAGGGTCCATTGCAAGGCCCATTTAGACCTTCTCGTCCGAAACCTCTACAAAAGGGCCGCAAAACAAGTTTTAATCAAATTTTAGGAGATCAAGTAATTGATTAGGAGATTTTCAACATACTTATATTGCAAAACCTCAATTTCTGTACTTTTTACTCATTTGAAATTCCAACGGGTCCGTTGAAAGGCCCAATTCGACCCGCTCGTCCGAAACCTCTACAAAAAGGACTGCAGAACAAGTTTTAATCAAATATTAGGAGTTCAAATAATTCATCAGGAGCTTTTCAACACAATTATATTGCAAAACCTCAATTTATGTACTTTTTACTTAGTTAAAATTCCAACGGGTGCATGAACCAACTTGCCTCAGTGGTTAAGGGAACAGTTGTTGTTCTTAGAGGTCACGGGTTCGAGCACCAATAGCTGCAGCAGGGTGATTGAGCGTTCATTGTCAAATGATTGAGAGTATATTTAGAACAGATACTACTTGTAATCACTTTAGCTTTCATCAAAAAAAAATTCCAACGGGTCCATTGAAAGGCCCATTTCAACCCGCTCGTCCGAAACCTCTACAAAAAGGACTGCAAAACATGTTTTAATCAAATTTTAGGAGTTCATGTAATTGATTAGGAGCTTTTCAACACAATTATATTGGAAAACCTCAATTTCTGTACTTTTTACTCAGTTAAAATTCCAACGGGTCCATTGAAAGGCCCATTTAGACCTGCACGTCCGAAACCTCGACAAAAAGGACCGCAAAAAAGTTTTATTCAAATATTAGGAGTTCAAATAATTGATTAGGAGCTTGTCAACACAATTATATTGAAATACCTCAATTTCTGTAGTTTTTACTCAGTTAAAATTCCAACGGGTATGGGGTTTCTCGGTTTTCTCTCAACTTTCCTGGTTCTCTCAAGGGTTTCTGTTGGGAATAGGCTTTGCGTGTTTTTCTTCCCCCCCCCTTTTCCTTTTCATCAGCCTCTTTCTTCTCTCCCCTTCTCTCATCTCCGTTTCCTTTGCCTTTACCACGCCGCCCGCCTCCCTGTTCTCCATTCCAGCCGGCGTTCTCACTGATGCCAAGGACCATGTGCTTCACGACAGAGAAATCTTGAGAGTCACCCCATCCTCCGCGCCGATTGGTATATTTTTCTATTTCTTGTTTCTGTTCTTTTGCTTATTTTTTCTTTTTCTATTCTATTTATTTCTTGCTTTTTATCTTGTGTTACGAGGAACACCCCTTCAATTTGCTCCATCCAGATCGCTCTCTCTTATCCATCTTTACTTGCTTCGGAGACGTCGGTAGGATCTAGATTTAGAGTCTCCATCGAGACCCATCGCTCAATCCTTTTTTACAGCCTCTTTATTTTTACTAATCTTTTATTCTTTTTCTATTTTTTAGACTGATTCTCATCTTTGCTTTTTTCTGTTTTTCAGATCTTCCGTCTGGTATACCCGATCGCCTCCCCCTTTATTTTGATTTTGAAAGGGTTGTGAAACCCTTAACAGTTTTATTTTTTCTTTGCTGTTACTGCCGTTTGGCTTTTTTGCATCGATCGGAAGCCTCCTCCATATTCTCAGTTTTGGCTGCCGTTCTTTTACCCTTTCTCTTTCTGGTTTATGCTTTTCCCTTTCCTTTTATTTTAGATTTTTGTTCTAATTCAAGGCTCCATCTTCCTTTTTTCCATTTTTACAGTCGGATCTGTCTGTTCTGGGTTTGCTCCTTCACCGCTCGTCGGCTGAGTATTTTTTTCTCATAAAAGAAGGGACGCCAGCTTACCGCCCTCCGCCTTCCCCTTCCACCAGTTGCCAACTCCGCCCTGTTCCCTGGCGGACCCATCCGTCCTTCAGTTCTGGTGGACTCAATCGTCCTCCTCCCCCATCCCATAAACCATTTTGGGTTTATTTCCAGATCCATAAGGGATTCAGAATGGATTTGCCCCCTGTCCACATCTATGTTTTTTTTTGTTTACCTTTTTTTACATTCACTTGCTTCTACTAATTTTAAATAATTTTGTTGTTTTCAGTTCTACCGTCAATCGACCACTGTTCGCAGAGGTCCTCTACCAATTTCGAGGTAAATCAATCCTATTTTTTGTTGCTCTTAACCTTTATCTCTTTTCTCATATAACCTATAATTGCACAATTATTTTATCGGTCATTTTACATGCTCTCTTATTATCAATGTCTCTGTGTTGCACTTTAATCTTTTCCCTTGTTTATCTTATTTTATTATGCCGTTTGCTTACTACTATATCTTTTACTTCCATTCCATGGATCTTATATCTCTGTTCACTTGCTTTGTTGTTCAAAATCCACCTATGGATTTTTCATACCACCTGCTTCATTTATATTACTTATGTGTCCTTACTACCATCCTCCAATTGAGGAACTCTCGATCCCTATTAAGGGAAAAATTATCGAACCACTTTGTGGTCTCTACCATTATGTCTAATTTGCTATTTATATGGACCTTTATGAAAATTTTTACTATTAATTACTCCTTATGTACAAACTTGTATCCTTCCTGTTATTACATCTCAAAATTTGCAACGATGCTTTATGTCCCTCTTCTGGTACTTGTTAATATTTTTTACTGTCTTTGGCTATCTTATATCTTTTACCACTATATTTTTGCACTATTTCGATTTGTTTCTCTGTGTGATATATTATGTCCCATTCCTATTATCATCTCTTACAACATCTCATACAATGGCACCCATATTCTTCATTTGATTACTTACACTTTCATCTATCATATGTCCTATATCCCTCGTTATTGTTTCATCTATTGTAGTTTGATATATGCTCTTGTTCTGGTCTCTTTTAGCACCCCTGTTCATACCAATATCTTCATGCTTCTAACTTTTCCCAAATTTGTTTTGCATTTTTTCCTCTCCTGCACCGACGACATCCATCGAGCTTATCATCAAATTTCCAATTGCGGGTCCTCCAGCGTCCAAGGCTCCCCTATTTTTTGTTGTTTTGTTATTATTTTGTACTTTTTATTTGCCCCCTTTCTTTGCTCTTTTGGTCTGTCTTAAATTTCTTTGTCCCCCTTCTCTTTCTATCCCTGGTTTGTAATTATTCTCCTTTTTATGTTTCTTTTTTTATCTTCTATTATGCCCTTGCATGCTTTTATCTTTCTTCCCGTCGTGCATGTCTTTTTTCTTCTTTTAATTGTTTCTTTTTTAGTTGGCTTGATGCTTTCTGCTTTGCTTTCTTTCTCATGGCCGGGTTACTTCTCTTCATGATTATATCTTTTCCCCATTTTGCTTTTCTTAATATTCATGTTGATTGCTTACCACGTTTTTTTATTTCGATTTATGATTGCTTGCTTAACATTCATTACTCTCATTTTATATATTCCTATTATTCCCATGCCTATCCTTGTGTTTTTACTATACATCCTACTTTACTGCTACTTCTTGTTAGATTATTTTTTAAGTTGCCCCAATTATCAAAAATTGCTACGTTTCCACTTTCTGCTTGCTACCCAATTCTTGCTTCTCCCTACACCTCTTTAGGTGCTATCTTACTATCCCCTGCTGGGGAAATCAATACGATCACCTTCATGGTGAACACCTTTATTCAAATAAAATACTATTTGAAACACATAACAACAAAATCTTCCATTTCCCCTCCCATTACTACACTTCATATGGAAAGAAAACATTTAACTAAAATTGATCGATCATCCCACCATTTGCTCAGTGAACCAATCAACTCTCTCTACAAATCTTTTAATTCGCTCCCTATCTCGTGGGGCCTAGGACCTACAGTTTTCGATCTTCATTTAAATTGCACTCACCTTCGATTTTACAACTGTGTACTTATTAATTCCGCTCACATTAAATCCTGCCATCTCTGCCCCTCTCAATCGATTCCTTTTCCCCAAGTTCTTATTATCCTTCCATCCTTTCTCTATTATTACCATAATCTAACTATGAACCTTACCATATCTCCTTCTCATTACTTGCCTTTTTTCATATACCTATTTCTTAATTATTTCTTTCCTTTATTATATGCCCTTTCTTTCCTTTCTCAACTCACAATTTTAAAAATACTATCTTTAAAGCTAATTGATATGCTCTTAAATTTATTATTAAATTCTTTTATCTTTCCTTCCTTTCTCTATTACTGCCATAATCTAACCTTAAGCCTTACCATATCTCCTTCTCATTACTTGCCTTTTTTCGTAAATTTATTATTAAATTATCTCTTTCCTTTATCATTTACCCTCTCCAATCAATATCTTAACCACAATCAAAGTTCTTTCTTTCCTTTTTACATCCCATATTATTCTAGATCTGTCCTATCTTTAATTTCTATTTTCAACAGTTTCCTATATTTCTCCCTAACACTAATTTATTCCAAATTCCAATACCTTAATTTCATATTCTTTTTCTCCCCAATCCTCTCTCTTTCCATATTTATTTCACGCACTTCGTTCCCAATTTTTGGGAATTTTGACTACTTGCATTCCATCTATAATTCTTTCCTTTCCTTTTTCCCAATTCTTACCTCTTTTCTTCCTACTACTCTCACTTATAAGGCTCTACCTCTTCTTATTTTCACTTTTCCTGTTTACAACTCTTTGTCCATCTTTACTCTGCATTCCCCCCTCTACAACCAAATGGCTTCTTCCTCTTCTCTTCCCCACTTTACCAACCTGGATCTTACAAATGAGGAAGCCAATGCAATCTTTACTCCTGATTTTGACTTTTTTGAAAAAGACCCTAAGACCATTCTAATTGGAAAATTCATCTCCACCAAGCCAATAGACGATTGGGCTGTTCTCTCAGCATTCGAAGGCATTTGGAAGAAAAACCATCTTAAGTCAATCTCCATCATTAGAGATACCTTCTTCAGAATTGAATTTGCCACATTAAGCGATAAAGGCGATGTTTTTGAAAGAGGTCCATGGCTCTATAAAGATGAATGGATGGCCCTAGCTGATTATATCCCTGGTAAAAGCATGGATGAGTACTCCTTCAATCCCATGAGGATTTGGTTCCGTATACACTCTTTACCTAAACCTTTTCTGGAAGATCCCGAAAGATCTCACCTCGTGGGACAGTCTCTTGGTGCCATGGTAGGCACTGTACTACGTACTGATACACGTAAAGAAAGAGGGAACATGACTGAATTTCTACGAGTGGAAATACTCATGGACATATCTAAACCGGTCTGTCGATTCCTCCTTATTTGGAAAGGTACACGAACCACATCTTGTCGTCTCCAATATGAGCGTCTTCCCCTACTTTGCCATGGGTGTGGCCTCATTAGTCACATTTTCGAGCACTGCCCCAGCAAAGCGACGATTGACCCAACCAAACTTCAGTATGGTGAATGGCTCCGTTGGCTCCCCCCGCGTCGCCGAGACCCGGGGCCACATGGTCGTATTCGCATTGTTGAGCACTCCTCCTCTGCTGAATGCAAACCTCCAATAGGTATCTTATCCTTTATTCAATACATCCAACTGCTTTCCTATTTTGCATCTAGTTTATATATTAAATTGCTATTATGTACAGCCCCAACGGACAAAGGTAAAAATGTGGAACCCTCTGCTAATGCTAATCAGAATCCGTCGTTAGGTACTCTACCATCATTATTCTGGTTTCCTTTTTTTCATTACTTCCTTCTATGTTATTTTATTGATTCTCTTATCTATTCAGAACCCATGGATAAATGGAAAGCACATGTTGCCTCCGCGCAAGATTCGAGTCTTATTTTCATTAAACACCATCATCTTCTTTTCCTCCATCGTTTCCAACACATGAAACTTACTTCCTCTTTTGCTGAATTTATAGGGAATCTCAACGAAGGGGATGCTGCGTCTTTTGCAGATCTCCCTACTGAGGAAAACAATAATAATGATGAGATGGTGGGGGAGGAATCCTCTGAGTTGCCTCCTACAAATGCGGACTCCCAGCAGCTTCCAAAAGCTCCAATCCCTTCTAGAGTTATTTCCCCGCAACCTCTGAATACCATTTACCCTGTTCAAGTTGATCTGGATGGCCAAGATGATGGCGTGCCAAGCCCTACTGCTCAACAAGTGAGAAAATTAGATGATCAATTAAGTAAGCCTTTCCTCCAAACCGGTATTTCATTTTTTGATGATTTTGACTCATGGCTACTTAAGCATTATCCCAATGATGCCGCATCGGCTCCGGCCCCTATCCCCATTCCTCCTAACCGTGGTACCAAGAGACGCTCCCCCATCCATGTGGTCCTCCAGCCCAAAAAGTCTAGGCCCTCTCCTTCTCCTACCTTGAAAGCTGGGATGAGCAGCGGTAAAAACTCTCCGGCGGCGGCTGATGCACAGCCCCGCCGAGGGAAATGATCATCTTATGTTGGAACTGTCAGGGTCTCGGGAAGGTCCAGGCAGTTCAACATCTCCAGCAATACGTTCAATTTCATAATCCTGATTTACTTTTTTTATGCGAAACTAAACTTAAAATACGGCTTACAGCCGTCTTGGTTCTTTGCTAGGTATGGACCTAGTTTTTTCGATGGATATTTCTGATGAATGTTCTGGACTCGCTTTATTTTCATTGAATAATTATAATATTGATATGCTTGCTTATTCGGATTGTTTTATTCATACTTATATTAATTGCAATTCCTCTTCATTTTATTTCACTGGTATTCATGGTTTTTCTGAAACATGTAATAAACCAAAAACTTGGGATTTAATTGATTCTCTCAATAATAATGATGGTCTGCCTTGGCTTCTCGGTGGTGATTTCAATGAAATCCTATCTGATAACGAAAAACAAGGCGGCTGCCATCGGGCTAGATCTCAAATTAACAATTTTCGCCATTGCCTCTCCCGTAATAACCTTTTCGACTGTAACCCTACTACGGGTTGGTTCACTTGGTCTAAAACGGGGCCCAAAACCCCTACTTTATTTGAGAGACTAGACCGCTTTGTAGGGAATATGGCATGGAGAGAAAATTATCCCAATTATAGTATCACTTCCGATTTTGATGCTAAATCTGACCACTGTTTTCTTCTCTTGAATACGGAGCCGCCTCCTCTAACAAATCACCGTCCCCCATCAACCAAGTTCAGATTTGAAAATTGCTGGGCTACCAATGACGAAGGCATCTCTGTTGTTAAACAAACTTGGTCTTCTACCAAGGGCAATACACTAGATAAAATTAAAGCCATTGGCTCCTGCCTAGGAGACTGGCAATCCCAACAAAGACTTAAGTCCACTGCTCGTATCAAGATTCTCACTAAAAAAATCAACACACTTTTACAACGGCCTCTTTCAGCTACTGCTGAAAATAGATACATCTCTGCCAAAGCTGAGCTCCACAAATTACTTGAGGAGCAAGAAGTATACTGGGCACAGCGCTCTCGCAATCTTTGGCTATCTCAAGGAGATAAAAATACCCGTTTCTTTCATGCCCGAACTTATAGTAGGAAGAAAAAGAACACCATCACTGGTCTTCTTGATTCCAATAACAATTGGTGTACTGACGATACTGATCTTATGAAAATTGCATCCACATATTTCCACAATCTTTTTACATCCTCTAATCCACCCTTGTCCGATCAAATTCTTTCAAAAATCACCCCCTCTATCACGACTGCCAAGAATGAGTCCCTTTCTAAGGAATTCACATCAGAAGAAATTATCACCACTTTCCGCGATATTGATCATATGAAAGCCCCTGGTATTGATGGATTGCCTAGCGGTTTCTTCCGTCAACATTGGGATACTGTTGGATCAGACGTCATCTCACTCTGCCTTAATCTCCTAAACGGGTCAGCTAATATGGCCTCGGTAAACCAAACAATTCTGGTCCTCATACCCAAAATAAAGGACCCTACCACCATGAGGCATCTAAGGCCCATTAGTCTTTGCACAGTTATCTACAAAATTGTTGCCAAAGTTTTAGTTAATCGTATGAAACATACCATTCTCTTCTGTATCAGCTCCAATCAAGCTGCTTTCGTTCAAGGACGCAACATTACGGATAACATTCTTATTGCCCATGAAATTATCCACTCCATTAATACTGGTACTTCTAAGTCTACTCAAGGTGCTGCCCTTAAGCTAGATATGGAAAAGGCTTTCGACAGGGTTGAATGGTCTTTCCTCGAAAATGTCATGAACTGCATGGGTTTCGCATCATCATGGGTTTCTCTTATAATGAGATGTATTTCCTCAGTTTCCTTTACGGTAAAGGTCAACAATTCTTTTTCTCCTTTGTTTCGTCCTCAACGGGGTCTTCGCCAAGGGGATCCTTTATCTCCCTTTCTCTTCCTTTTTTGCTCTCAAGGGCTTTCAACCTTTTTGTCCAATGCTAAACAACATGGCCTGCTCCCTGGTCTTGGGGCTAGTAAGCATGGTCCCAAGGTTAACCATCTCCTATTCGCCGATGATTGTATAGTTTTCATTAATTCGAAGTCCGAGGAGGCTGCACACCTTAAATTCGCACTCCAAACTTATGCTCCAGCCTCTGGACAAGCAGTTAACTTTGACAAGTCTACTATCTTTTACAATCCACGTACTCCCGCTTCGACTCGCCATGCTATTAATTCTTACCTCCATGTTCGTGAGGTCTCCAACCCTGGTGTCTATCTGGGGGTACCTCTTCTTATTGGTAAAAATAAGACCCTCGCTCTAGGGTTTATACGTGATAAAGTTCATGATAGATTATCCAACTGGGACAAACAGCTTCTTTCCTTCAGTGGTAGGGAAATATTTATAAAAGTTGTCTTACAATCTCTACTTCAATATGTTATGTCCTGTTATTTATTGCCCCAAAATATTATCGATGATATGACATCTGCCATCCGACGCTATTGGTGGTCTGGCAAAACTAATAAGAAAGGCTGGCATATGCTCCCTTGGGAACAGGTGTGCTTGCCTAAATTAGTTGGCGGTATGGGTTTTAGGGACCTCAACAATTTTAACATTGCCCTTCTCGGTAAACAATTATGGCGCCTTATCTGTGAACCTGACTCCCTTATGGGACAAATCTATAAATCCAAATACTTCCCGTCAGACAATATTCTTAATGCCTCTCGGCCTTCCCGAGGTTCTTTTGCTTGGCAAGGTCTTTATAACGCTATGCAACACCTTTTTGGAGGTTTCCTCTATCGTCCTGGCATTAACAGTAACATATGTATTCATCATGATAATTGGGGAGGCTCCTCGACTATTCACCTTTACGGGGACTACGAGTTATCGGATGAAGTCCATACTCGTTGTCGCGACTTTATGATTCGGAATCAAGCATCTTGGGACCCTGTTAAAGTCCGTGCGTACTTTACTTCGGATGATGTCGACTCCATTCTATCCGTTCCTATTATCAATGATACTCGGGACTCCATCCTCTGGAGGCCTAACGATTCTGGTATCTACTCTGTCAGATCTGGCTATCTCTTTCTGCAACGCCCCCCTGAGCCACGTCTTCAGCCCCCTCGGATTTGGAAATTTCTTTCCAAACTCAAGGTTTTACCTAAAGTTAAAACTTTTGGCTGGCGTCTGGGTTCAGAGGCCCTACCTGTTGGGGTTCGCCTTCAGGCTTTTGCACCAGACTCAGGGCCCTGCCCCGTTTGTCATTCTGATTCAGAGACAATCCTCCATGCTCTCCGTGATTGCTCTGGTGCTTCGGAGGCCCTTCGTTTGATTGGTCTTCCCATTTCTCTTATTAATAGCACAACTCCCACCGGCCTCCAATGGCTCGAGGAAGGTGCTGCCCTCCTTTCTCCTGATCTTTTTGGGCTTTTCTTAACTACCCTTTGGAACATTTGGAACAGGCGTAACGACTGGATCCATAATCGACATCTTCAACCCCCATGGCTAATTGTTGTCAACTCCATCAGTCTTCATCATGACTACCCTGGTGCTATATCTTCGCCTTCTTCTTCCATCCCTTTGTCGACTCCTCCATCTCGATGGAGTCATCCCCCTCAAGGTTATATTAAAGTCAATGTAAATGGGGCTTTTGATCCTTCCACACGTGCAGCGGTGGTTGGCGTTGTAGCCCGTGATGATACGAGGACGGTTGTTGGCGGTCTGGCTTTTCCCCTAGGCAGTTGCTCTGATGCTATTACGTCTGAAGGGAGAGGTCTTCTTGCTGGTATTACTTTCGCTCAATCCCAAGGATGGAGTTATTTGATTTTCGAGACAGACTGTGCTTCTCTTGCGAATAGAATCAACTCCCTGGGCCCTGATCTATCTCCTATAGGACCGACGATTCTGCAAGCTCATACTGCTCTAGAGTTTTTTTCTTCTGCGCATGTTCAGTTTGTATGCCGTGAGGCTAATATTGTTGCTCATACGTTGACTACCCATGCCCTTAGGTCTATGACCTCTATGTCTTTTGGATCCATTGTATCCTGCTTGTATTCAAAACGTTGTACTTTGCGAGGGTTCACCTCGTTCGTTATAAATATAATCTAGGTACTCTTTTCCCCTTTTTAGGTTCCTCCAGGTATTGTGCCTGGGGATATTAGTAGGGGTTTTTAACGAGGCCCGCTTTCTTCAAAAAAAAAATCCAACGGGTCCATTGTAAGGCCCATTTAGACCTGCTCGCCCGAATCTTCTAGAAAACGAACTACAAAACAAGTTTTAATCAAATTTTAGGAGTTCATGTAATTGATTAGGAGCTTTTCAACACAATTATATTGCAAACCCTCAATTTCTACACTTTTTACTCAGTTAAAATTACAACGGGCCCATTGAAAGGCCCATTTAGACCTGCTCGTCCGAAACATCGACAAAAAGGATCAAAAAAGAAGTTTTAATCAAATTTTAGGAGTTCAAATAATTTATTAGTAACTTTTCAACAAAATTATATTGCAAAACATCAATTTCTGTACTTTTTACCTAGTTAAAATTCAAACGGGTCCATTGTAAGGCCTATTTAGACCTGCTCGTCCGAAACCTCTACAAAAAGGGCCGCAAAACAAGTTTTAATCAAATTTTAGGAGATCAAGTAATTGATTAGGAGATTTTCAACATACTTATATTGCAAAACCTCAATTTTTGTACTTTTTACTCATTTGAAATTCCAACGGGTCCATTGAATGGCCCATTTAGACCCGCTCGTCCGAAACCTCGACAAAAAGGACCGCAAAAGAAGTTTTAATCAAATTTTAGGAGTTCAAATAATTGATTAGTAGCTTTTAAACACAATTATATTGTAAAACCTCAATTTTTGTACTTTTTACTCAGTTAAAATTCCAACGGGTCCATTGTAAGGCCCATTTCGACCTGCTCGTCCGAAATCTCTACAAAAAGGACCGCAAAAAAGTTTTAATCAAAATTTATGAGTTCAAATAATTAAATAGGAGATTTTCAACACAATTATATTGTAAAAATTCAATTTCTGTATTTTTTACTCAGTTAAAATTCCAACGGGTCCATTGAAAGGCCCATTTAGACTTGCTCGTCCGAAACCTCGACAGAAAGGGCCGCAAAAGAAGTTTTAATCAAATTTTAGGAGTTCATGTAATTGATTAGGAGATTTTCAACAAAATTAGATTGCAAAACATAAATTTCTGTACTTTTTACCCAGTAAAAATTCAAACGGGTCCATTGTAAGACCCATTTAGACCTGCTCGTCCGAAACCTCTAAAAAAAGGGCCGCAAAACAAGTTTTAATCCAATTTTAGGAGATCATGTAATTGATTAGGAGATTTTCAACAAAATTATATTGCAAAACCTCAATTTTTGTACTTTTTACTCAGTTGAAATTCCAACGGGTCCATTGAATGGCCTATTTAGACATGCTCGTCTGAAACCTCGACAAAAAGAACCGCAAAACAAGTTTTAATCAAACTTTAGGAGTTCAAATAATTTAGCTTTTGAACACAATTATATTGCAAAACCTCAATTTCTGTACTTTTTACACAGTTAAAATTCCAACGGGTCCATTGTAAGGCCCATTTAGACCTGCTCGTCCGAATCCTCTACAAAAGGGCCACAAAATAAGTTTTAATCAAAATTTAGGAGATCATGTAATTGATTAGAAGATTTTTAACACACTTATATTGCAAAACCTAAATTTCTGTACTTTTTACTCAGTTAAAATTCCAACGGGTCCATTGAAAGGCCCATTTAGACTTGCTCGTCCGAAACCTCGACAAAAAGGATCGCAAAAGAAGTTTTTATCAAATTTTAGGAGTTTAAATAATTTATTAGTAGCTTATCAACAAAATTATATTGCAAAACATCAATTTCTGTAGTTTTTACCCATTTAAAATTCAAACAGGTCCATTGTAAGGCCCATTTAGACCTGCTCGTCCGAAACCTCTATAAAAAGGGCTGCAAAACAAGTTTTAATCAAATTTTAGGAGATCATGTAATTGATTAGGAGATTTACAACACACTTATATTGAAAAACCTCAATTTTTGTACTTTTTAATCAGTTGAAATTCCAACGGGTCCATTGAAAGGCCCATTTAGATCTGCTCGTCCGAAACCTCGATAAAAAGGACCGCAAAACAAGTTTTAATCAAACTTTAGGAGTTCAAATAATTGATTAGGAGCTTTTCAACACAATTATAGTGCAAAACCTCAATTTTTGTACTTTTTTCTCAGTTAAAATTCCAACGGGTCCAATGAAAGGCCCATTTCGAGCCGCTCGTCCGAAACCTCTACAAAATGAACTGCAAAACAAGTTTTAATCAAATATTAGGAGTTCATGTTACTGATTAGGAGCTTTTCAACACAATTATATTCAAAACCACAATTTTTGTACTTTTTACTAAGTTAAAATTCCAACGGGTCCATTGAAAGACACATTTAGACTTGCTCGTCTGAAACCTCGACAAAAAGGACCGCAAAACAAGTTTTAATCAAATTTTAGGAGTTGAAATAATTGATTAGGAGCTTTTCAACACAATTATATTGAAAAACCTCGATTTTTATACTTTTTACTCAGTTAAAATTCCAACGGGCTCATTGAAAGGCCCATTTAGACTTGCTCGTCCGAAACCCCTACAAAAAGGACCGCAAAAAAGTTTTATTCAAATATTAGGAGTTCAAATAATTGATTAGGATCTTGTCAACACAATTATATTGCAAAACCTCAATTTATGTACTATTTACTTAGTTAAAATTTCAACGGGTCCATTGTAAGGCCCATTTAGACAAGCTCGTCCGAATCTTCTAGAAAAAGGACTACAAAACAAGTTTTAATCAAATTTTAGGAGTTCATGTAATTGATTAGGAGCTTTTCAACACAATTAAATTGCAAAACCTCAATTTCTATACTTTTTACTCAGTTAAAATTCCAACGGGCCCATTGAAAGGCTCATTTAGACCTGCTCGTCCGAAACCTCGAGAAAAAGGACCGCAAAAGAAGTTTTAATCAAATTTTAGGAGTTCAAATAATTGATTAGTAACTTTTCAACAAAATTATATTGCAAAACATCAATTTCTGTACTTTTTACCCAGTTAAAATTCAAACGGGTCCATTTTAAGGCCCATTTGGACCTGCTCGTCCGAAACCTCTAAAAAAGGGCCGTAAAACAAGTTTTAATCAAATTGTAGGAGATCGAGTAATTGATTAGGAGATATTCAACATACTTATATTGCAAAACCACAATTTCTGTACTTTTTACTCATTTGAAATTCCAACGGGTCCATTGAATGGCCCATTTAGACATGCTCGTCCGAAACCTCGACAAAAAGGAACGCAAAAGAAGTTTTAATCAAATTTTAGGAGTTCAAATAATTGATTAGTAGCTTTTAAACACAATTATATTGTAAAACCTCAATTTCTGTACTTTTTACTCAGTTAAAATTCCAACGGGTCCATTGTAAGGCCCATTTAGACCTGCTCGTCCGAAAACTCTACAAAAAGGACTGCAAAAAAGTTTTAATCAAAATTTATGAGTTCAAATATTTAAATAGGAGATTTTCAACACAATTATATTGTAAAACCTCAATTTCTATATTTTTTACTTAGTTAAAATTCCAACGAGTCCATTGAAAGGCCCATTTAGACTTGCTCGTCTGAAACCTCGACAAAAAAGGCCGCAAAAGAAGTTTTAATCAATTTTAGGAGTTCATGTAATTGATTAGGAGATTTTCAACAAAATTATATTGCAAAACATAAATTTTTGTACTTTTTACCCAGTAAAAATTCAAACGGGTCCATTGTAAGACCCATTTAGACCTGCTCGTCCGAAACCTCTACAAAAAGAGCCGCAAAACAAGTTTTAATCAAATTTTAGGAGATCATGTAATTGATTAGGAGATTTTCAACACAATTATATTGCAAAACCTCAATTTTTGTACTATTTACTTAGTTAAAATTTCAACGGGTCCATTGTAAGGCCCATTTAGACATGCTCGTCCGAATCTTCTAGAAAAAGGACTGCAAAACAAGTTTTAATCAAATTTTAGGAGTTCATGTAATTGATTAGGAGCTTTTCAACACAATTATATTGCAAAACCTCAATTTCTATACTTTTTACTCAGTTAAAATTCCAAAGGGCCCATTGAAAGGCCCATTTAGACCTGCTTGTCCGAAACCTCGACAAATAGGACCGCAAAAGAAGTTTTAATCAAATTTTAGGAGTTCAAATAATTGATTAGTAACTTTTCAACAAAATTATATTGCAAAGCATCAATTTCTGTACTTTTTACCCAGTTAAAATTCAAACGGGTCCGTTTTAAGGCCCATTTAGACCTGCTCGTCCGAAACCTCTACAAAAAGGGCCGCAAAACAAGTTTTAATCAAATTTTAGGAGATCAAGTAATTGATTAGGAGATTTTCAACATACTTATATTGCAAAACCTCAATTTCTATACTTTTTACTCATTTGAAATTCCAACGGGTCCAATGAATGGCCCATTTAGACCTGCTCGTCCGAAACCTCGACAAAAAGTACCGCAAAAGAAGTTTTAATCAAATTTTAGGAGTTCAAATAATTTATTAGAAGCTTTTAAACACAATTATATTGCAAAACCTCAATTTCTGTACTTTTTACTCAGTTAAAATTCCAACGGGTCCATTGTAAGGCCCATTTAGACCTGCTCGTTCAAAATCTCTACAAAAAGGACTTGAAAAAAGTTTTAATCAAAATTTATTGAGACCAAATAATTAAATAGGAGATTTCAACACAATTATATTGTAAAACCTCAATTTCTGTATTTTTTACTCAGTTAAAATTCCAACGGGTCCATTTAGACTTGCTCGTCTGAAACCTCGACAAAAAGGGCCGCAAAACAAGTTTTAATCAAATTTTAGGAGATCGTGTAATTGATTAGGAGATTTTCAACAAAATTATATTGAAAAACCTCAATTTTTGTACTTTTTACTCAGGTGAAATTCCAACGGGTCAATTGAATGTTCCATTTAGACTTGCTCGTCTGAAACCTCGACAAAAAGGACCGCAAAACAAGTTTTAATCAAATTTTAGGAGTTCAAACAATTGATTAGGAGCTTTTCAACACATTTATATTGAAAACCCTCAATTTTTAAACTTTTTACTTAGTTAAATTTCCAATGGGTCCATTGAAAGGCCCATTTAGACCTGCTCGTCCGAAACCTCGACAAAAAGGACCGCAAAACAAGTTTTAATCAAACTTTAGGAGTTCAAATAATTGATTAGGAGCTTTTCAACACAATTATAGTGCAAAACCTCAATTTTTGTACTTTTTTCTCAGTTAAAATTCCAACGGGTCCAATGAAAGGCCCATTTCGATTCGCTCGTCTGAAACCTCTACAAAATGAACTGCAAAACAAGTTTTAATCCAATCTTAGGAGTTCATGTTATTGATTTCAAGCTTTTCAACACAATTATATTCAAAACCTCAATTTCTATACTTTTTACTCAGTTAAAATTCCAACGAGTCCATTGAAAGGCCCATTTAGACTTGCTCGTCCGAAACCTCGACAAAAAGTATCGCAAAACAAGTTATGATCAAATTTTAGGAGTTCAAATAATTGATTAGGAGCTTTTCAACACAATTATATTGAAAATCCTTGATTTTTATACTCTTTACTCAGTTAAAATTCCAACGGGCTCATTGAAAGGCCCATTTAGACCTGTTCGTCCGAAACCTCTACAAAAAGGACCACAAAAAAGTTTTATTCAAATATTAGGAGTTCAAATTATTGATTAGGAGCTTGTCAACACAATTATATTGCAAAACCTCAATTTCTGTACTATTTACTTAGTTAAAATTTCAACGGGTCCATTGTAAGGCCCATTTAGACCTGCTCGTCCGAATCTTCTAGAAAAAGGACTGCAAAACAAGTTTTAATCAAATTTTAGGAGTTCATGTAATTGATTAGGAGCTTTTCAACACAATTATATTGTAAAACCTCAATTTCTATACTTTTTACTCTGTTAAAATTCCAACGGGCCCATTGAAAGGCCCATTTAGACTTGCTCATCCGAAACCTCGACAAAAAGGACCGCAAAACAAGTTTTAATCAAATTTTAGGAGTTCAAATAATTGATTAGGAGCTTTTCAACAAATTTTTATTGCAAAACCCTAATTTCTGTACTTTTTACTCAGTTAAAAATCCAACGGGGCCTAGTTGGGATTAGGGGGGTTTTTAATGAGGCATTTTTCTCAAAAAAATTCCAACGGGTCCATTGAAAGGCCCATTAAGCCCTTCTCGTCCGAAACCTTGACAAAAAGGACCACAAAACAAGTTTTAATCAAATTTTAGGAGTTCAAATAATTGATTAGTAGCACTTCAACACAATTATATTGCAAAACTTCAATTTATGTACTTTTTACTCAGTTAAAATTCCAACGGGTCCATTGTAAGGCTCATTTAGACCTGCTCCTCCGAAACCTCGACAAAAAGACCGCAAAACAAGTTTTAATCAAATTTTAGGACTTCAAATAATTGATTAGGAGCTTTTCAACACAATTATATTGAAAAACCTCAATTTTTATACTTTTTACTCAGTTAAAATTCCAATGGGTCCATTAAAAGGCTCATTTAGACCTGCTCGTACGAAATCTCTATAAAATGGACCGCAAAAAGTTTCATTCAAATTTTAGGAGTTAAAATAATTGATTTGGAGCTTTTCAACACAATTATATTGCAAAACCTCAATTTCTGTACTGTTTACTTAATTAAAATTCCAACGGGTCCATTGAAAGGCCCATTTAGACCTGCTCGTCCGAAACCTCTACAAAAAGGACTGCAAAACAAGTTTTAATCAAATTTTAGGAGTTCATGTATATGACTAGGAGCTTTTCAACACAATTATATTGCAAAACTTCAATTTCTTTACTTTTTACTCAGTTGAAATTACAACGGGTCCATTGAAAGGCCCATTTCTCTACAATAAGGACTGCAAAACAAGTTCTAATCAAATTTTAGGAGTTCATGTAATTTAATATGAGCTTTTCAACACAATTATATTGCAAAACCTCAATTTATGAACTTTTTACTAAGTTAAAATTCTAACGGGTCCATTGAAATGCCCATTTAGACCTGCTCGTCTGAAACCTCGACAAAAAGAACCGCAAAACAAGTTTTAATCAAATCTTAGGATTTCAAAAAATTGATTAGGAGCATTTCAACATAATTATATTGCAAAACTTCAATTTCTGTACTTTTTACTCAGTTAAAATTCCAACGGGTCCATTGAAAGGCCCATTTAGACCTGCTCGTCCGAAACCTCGATAAAAAGGACCGCAAAACAAGTTGTAACAAATTTTTAGGACTTCAAATAATTGATTAGGAGCTTTTCGACACAATTATATTGTAAAAACTCAATTTTTATAATTTTTACTCAGTTAAAATTCCAACGGGTCCATTGAAAGGCCCATTTAGACCTGCTCGTCCGAAACCTCGATAAAAAGGACCGCAAAACAAGTTGTAACAATTTTTTAGGAGTTCAAATAATTGATTAGGAGCTTTTCGACACAATTATATTGTAAAAACTCAATTTTTATAATTTTTACTCAGTTAAAATTCCAACTGGTCCATTGAAAGGCCCATTTAGACCTCCTCGTCCGAAACCTCTACAAAACGGACTGCAAAACAAGTTTTAATCAAATTTTAGGAGTTCATGTAATTGATAAGGAGCTTTTCAACACAATTATATTAAAAACCTCAATTTCTGTACTTTTTACTCAGTTAAAATTCCAACAGGTCCATTGAAAGGCCCATTTAGACCTGCTCGTCCGAAACCTCGACAAAAAGTACCGCAAAACAAGTTTTAATCAAATTTTAGGAGTTCAAATAATTGATTAGTAGCTTTTCAACACAATTATATTGCAAAACCTCAATTTTTGTACTTTTTACTCATTTAAAATTCCAACGGGTCCATTGTAAGGCCCATTTAGACCTGCTCGTCCGAAACCTCTACAAAAAGGACCGCAAAAAGGTTTTAATAAAATTTTAGGAGTTCAAATAATTAATTAGTATCTTTTCAACATAATTATATTGCAAAACCTCAATTTCTGTACTCTTTACTCAGTTAAAATTCCAACGGGTCCATTGTAAGGCCCATTTAGACCTGCTAGTCCGAAACCTCTACAAAAGGGCCGCAAAACAGGTTTTAATCAAATTTTAGGAGATCATGTAATTTATTAGGAGATTTTCAACACACTTATATTGCAAAACCTCAATTTCTATACTTTTTACTCAGGTAAAATTTCAACGGGTCCATTGAAAGGCACATTTAGATCTGCTCGTCCGAAACTTCGACAAAAATAACCGCAAAACAAGTTTTAATCAAATTTTAGGAGTTCAAATAATTGATTAGGATCTTTTCAACACAATTATATTCAAAAACCTCAATTTTTATACTTTTTACTTAGTTAAAATTCCAACGGGTCCATTCAAAGGCCCATTTAGACCTGCTCGTCCGAAACCTCGACAAAAAGGACCGCAAAAGAAGTTTTAATCAAATTTTAGGTGTTCAAAAAATTGATTAGTAGCTTTTCAACACAATTGTATTGTAAAACCTCAATTTCTGAAATTTTTACTCAGTTAAAATTCCAACGGGTCCATTGTAAGGCCCATTTAGACCTGCTCGTCCGAAACCTCTACAAAAAAGGCCACAAAACAAGTTTTAATCAAAATATAGGAGATCATTTAATTGATTAGGAGATTTTCAACACACTTATATTTCAAAACCTCAATTTCTGTACTTTTTACTCAGTTAAAATTCCAACGAGCCCATTTAGACCTGCTCTTCCGAAACCTCGACAAAAAGGATCGCAAAACAAGTTTTAACAAAATTTTAGGAGATCATGTAATTGATCAGGAGATTTTCAACACAATTATATTGCAAAACCTCAATTTCTGTACTTCTTACTCAGTTAAAATTCCAACGGGTCTATTGAAAGGCCCATTTAGACCTGCTCGTCCGAAACCTCTACAAAAAGGACCGCAAAACAAGTTTTAATCAAATTTTAGGAGTTCAAATAATTGATTAGGAGCTTTTCAACACAATTATATTGAAAAACCTTTACACACTTATATTGCAAAACCTCAATTTCTATACTTTTTACTCTGTTAAAATTCCAACGGGTCCATTGAAAGGACCATTTAGACCTGCTCGTCCGAAACTTCGACAAAAAGGACCGCAAAATAAGTTTTAATCAAATTTTAGGAGTTCAAATAATTGATTAGAATATTTTCAACACAATTATATTAAGAACCCCCAATTTTTATACATTTTACCTAGTTAAAATTCCAACGGTTCCATTGAAAGGTCCATTTAGACCAGCTCGTCCGAAACCTCGACAAAAGGACCGCAAAACAAGTTTTAATCAAAATTTACGAGATCAAATAATTGATTAGGAGATTTTCAACACAATTATATTGCAAAACCTCAATTTCTTTACTTTTTACTCAGTTAAAATTCCAATGTGTCCATTGTAAGGCCCATTTAGACATGCTCGTCCGAAACCTGTACAAAAAGGGCCGAAAAACAAGTTTTAAACAAATTTTAGGAGATCGTGTAATTGATTAGGAGATTTTCAACACACTTATATTGCAAAACCAAAATTTCTGTACTTTTTACTCTGTTAAAATTCTAACGGGTCCATTGAAAGGACCATTTAGACCTGCTCGTCCGAAACTTCGACAAAAAGGACCGCAATTTAGGAGTTTAAATAATTGATTAGGATCTTTTCAACACAATTATATTCAAAAACTTCAATTTTTATACTTTTTACTCAGTTAAAATTCCAACGGGTCCATTGAAAGGCCCATTTAGACCAGCTCGTCTGAAACCTCGACAAAAAGGACCGCAAAACAAGTTTTAATACAATTTTAGGAGTTCAAATAATTGATTAGTAGCTTTTCAACACAATTATATTGCAAAACCTCAATTTCTGTACTTTTTACTCAGTTAAAATTCCAATGGGTCCATTGTAAGGCCCATTTAGACCTGTTCGTCCGAAACCTCTACAAAAAGGGCTGCGAAACAAGTTTTAATCAAATTTTAGGAGATCATGTAATTGATTAGGAGATTTTCAACACAATTATATTGCAAAACCTCAATTTCTGTACTTTTTACTAAGTTAAAATTCCAACGGGTCCATTGAAAGGCCCATTTAGACCTGCTCGTCCGAAACCTCGACAAAAAGGACTGCAAAACAAGTTTTAATCAATCTTTAGGAGTTCAAATAATTGATTAGGAGCTTTTCAACACAATTATATTGCAAAATCTAAATTTTTGTAGTTTTTTCACTGTTAAAATTCCAACGGGTCCAATGAAAGGCCCATTGAGACCTGCTCGTACGAAACCTCGACAAAAAGGACCGCAAAACAAGTTTTAATCAAATTTCAGGAGTTCAAATAATTGATTAGGAGCTTTTCAACACAATTTTATTGCAAAACCTCAATTTTTATACTTTTTACTCAGTTAAAATTCCAACAGGTCCATTGAAAGGCCCATTTAGACCTGCTCGTCTGAAACCTCTACAAAAAGGACCGCAAAAAAGTTTTATTCAAATTTTAGGAGTTCAAATAATCGATTAGGAGATTTTCAACACAATTATATTGCAAAACCTCAATTTCTATACTTTTTACCCAGTTAAAATTCCAATGGGTCAACGGGTGTAACAAGTAACGGGTGGGTGATGAAAATCCTCTCAACTTTTCTATAAAATTTTCTCTCTATCTTTTCCCTAACCTTTTCTCTCTCTTTACCCTTCACCGCCTCTTTCCACCAATTCCTCCGCCACTCCATCCACCATCTAACCCTCCCACTGCCATGGTGGTGCTTGCTTAGCACATACACGGTGGCAGTGCAACCCCTCCACCATGCCCGTGATAATATTTCCTATCTATTTCTATGGTTTTTTTATCAAGTCTCCATTGAGTTTTTTACATTGGAAGGTGGCTGACACAATGCCACCACAATGGAACCGGCCATTCATAGGCTCTCTTGCCTCTAAGGCAATCGACTTTTTTTATGAGTTTCATTCAACTGTTGGGCTACCATCTATGGTGCCCTTGGTAGGCCTTGATTCATTTTACAGAACGCAAGCCTTTTCCTGGTCTTTGAGACCTTGTACTCTTTCCTTGGACGACGACGTCTCATCGAAAAGATTCTAGTATTGTCCTCTCAATATCACTACGATTGCAACAGTCCCAGCATCTGCTTGGGACGAGTCTGCATGCATTCACACGTACAAAAACGTCACGATGCAACAGTCTCGTTCATCTACATATCTTTCATTGTTCCCAGAACATCCTTTCAATTTTATTTTATTATTGTCATTATTCATTTTCCAGTTCCAATATGAGCTTGAAATGAGTGCTTTTTCTTTATATTCCAGACACAGGCTTGTTCATGGTCAGCAAGCATTTTTATTAACATCACCGTTTGCCTCACTATGTTGCTATCCACCGGCTGCCATTGTTGGTGCCAACCACCGCCTTGCAACCGCAAAACGACGGTGGAGGGGAACGTATTGGATACGACGAATTACTTGGCTCCCTAAAATAAGGAACCCTGGATCTTGTCAGTTAGAGGATAACGATCTCTCTTTGCCCAAGATTTTTCGCAAATTCAAAATCACCCTTCAACGTCCTATATCCGAATTTGCATGGGATTTTGAATTTCATGCACGTGCCTTTTCCCCAAGTATATCGGAGGCCTTCCTAACCAAACTCCACCGAGATTTTTTAAATCTTGATAGGCTCCCATATTCTCGGGTACATTTGAATTTGGAAAATAACTTTCAAAAAATTATTTTCATTCCATGTCTTGATAAACCCCCGTTTTATAGGATACAATTTGAATTTTAAAAAATAATATCCTATAATCTATTGGGTTATCTACAGTATTCCAAACTCAAACACTCTGATCACTTCCTGGATTCTCTCCACCCTCATAAATCGTCAGCTGGCCTGGCAACTCCTTTTCTTGCGATCAGCTGCCCTATTGTGACGCTAAAGTCTAAGTTTGATCCTTTTCTATTGCTGCTACACCCCAAACAGTACACCTTGCCCCCTATGGCTTCAACATACTCCTTTCTATCACGTTTCGACAACCTCTAGTTCACAGCGGAGGAGAAAAATGTAGTCCTTGCACCTGCATCCACAAAGGCAGTCCCTCTCGATGACTATAAGTCATCATTGATAGGGAAGCTGTTTCATACTAAGCCTTTCGATGAAGCTGCCTTAGTGCGCATCTTCTCCTCCGTTTGGAGGAACGACAAACTTTCATCGATAACTACGCTGGGTTCTGGGTTTTTTCTTTTTAAATTTGAGAATAAATCCTGCAGGGATGAAGTTCTTAAAAGAGGACATTGGACATTCAAGAAGGACTGGCTGGCACTCCTACCGGTCCAACCAAAATTGACCATCGATGGCTACATTTTCAAGCAGATGCGTATCTGGGTCCTGATTCACAGGGTGCCCCTTGCCATGATGACTGGCGACACGTTGGCTAACATCACCAGACGAGCCCTGGGCAGTGGGCTTGGAGCAGTAATAGGAACTGACTCTCGTAAGTCGGAAGATGGGAACATGGTGAAATTCCTTCGTGTCTGGGTTATTATTGATGTCAGCCAACCTCTACGTCGGTTTGTGGCTGATTTTTTCCTCAGACCACCTATTGAGTGTGTAAAAGTTCTATTATTTACACCCTTTTTAACCCATATTTCTGCTGCATTCAAGCATCATTTCATTGCATTTAGGTTAGTTTACAGCAAAACATCACAAATATACTAAAGGCACAGATTCTACTAAAGAATGGCTGATTTTGCAGGTTGCTACCATAGTAGACGGAGAAGGCAGGCGCAGGGCAGAGAAGCAGAAGAGCTGAACTGGACAAGCAGACAAAGAGGACGATGCTGCCATGGTGCTGCCGTGACAGCAGAGGACGACAGCAAGTTAGTGGAGAAAAAGCAAAGTGGACCTCGATAGATAGATAAAATTCTGCTCGTCTGTCCTGTGAAAACCTTATATTTTTCCAAGCCCCGGATCAAAAGATATGTCAAGCCCAAAGCTCAAGGAGAGAAAATCCCAAGAAACAAGGAAAACGACTGGAAAGTAGATTCCTTGAAGATTAGTCTTTATTAGAATCATACTTTTAATTAAAGTTGTAATCCTTGTCAAATTAGATAACTTGAGCCCAAAGCTTATATAAGGGCAGTATTTTAACCTAGGGCATATCTTATCCCATTCCCCAAAACCGATAACCAAAAAAACCCCTAGCCGTTTACCCGCCGCCGACATGTTCTAAATTCCCCCTAGGGCCACGGGTTGATTTGTAAAGTAGTTGCAAGGGTTGTTTTGTTTTAGGAATTTTCAGTTCAATAAAATAAACTTCAAGTTCTATTATTTTGGTTATTAATATCTTGCAAGAGCATCGGGAGAGCATTGTGAGGTTATCTATTTACTTACCATCGGGAGAGTTAAGTATACGAAAGAAATAAGAGCAAGTTCTCTAGTTTATAGTTGAACTATCTCGTGCCTAGGGATAGGGCGAGGTTAAGTGGCTAAAGAAGAATTCATACACATCGGTGTTCATCCTTCGATTCACGCCGGGAGGTATCATCAAGACGTGATCATCGACAGACTTGGACCTAGGGATAGGCCAATGCAGATCTGGGATTCTTGCCAAACTTGAAAGTACTGAGTTGAGCATTTGCTGCCGCGACGATCAACGAACTGCCACCGTGACAGGTGCTGCCGCGACGGGTGACGACGACAGAACTGGATTTCCTAAACTCTGCAATACCTGCACTACTGAGCAATTCAATACCAACCCATTCTCTCTATCTTGATATCTTTACTCTTTTATTTACGTTTACTTCATTATTTTCGTGACAACTTTCTCAAATATTTTCTTTACTTTCGTGCAGTAAATTAAGGTGAAGCTATTAGCCCAATCCCTATGGAGACGATATCCGATACTTCGTATCACTTTACTACTTGCGTCGTGTATAGTTGCACTACCATTGCGATAGACTATTTTACACGCAACAAGTTTTTGGCGCCGTTGCCGGGGATTGGCAACATAACTCTACCTTTCTTTTATTGCACTTTTTCGTTTTTATTTCTATTTTTATTTTTCTGTTTTTCGTTGGTACATTCAACTCTTGCTTTTCACAAGGTTTTCTTGTTTATGCGCAGATCGAATCGAGGTAAAGATCTTGAGTATCCATTAGATCCGGAAATCGAACGATCATTTAATCTCAAGAAACAACTTCGTCACCTTCTAGCCAGGAACGAGTACCTTGAGGAACAGCTAGAGAAGATGGCCCACATTGGAGACGACCCGCCTGTCGGCGATATTATACCGCCTCTCGGTAACCCTGCCGCCGCCGGACGACGGTCCTGTCGTGACTACATGTTGAACGATAATGTAGAGTTGGAGACCACGCTGCCGGACATTGATGTTGACAACTTCGAGCTGAAACATCTCATGTTTAGTATGATCAACAATGTCGGACAGTTTAGTGGTGCTGTTACAGAGGATGCTAGAGAGCATCTCAAAATGTTCCAGGAGATCTGTGGTTCGTTTAGACTGCCAAGAGTTAATCCGGAGATACTGAGGCTTTAGTTATTTCCCCATTCATTGAGGGACATAGCTAAAACTTGGTGGAATAAACTTACGCCGGGTTCAATTAGAACTTGGGCAGATTTATCTCGTGAATTTTTATCTTGTTTTAATCCTTCGCATTTATCTGAGCGATTACATAATGAAATTGCTACTTTTCAACAGGAAGATGACGAGCCGATGCACGAGGCCTGGGACAGATTTACTACTCTTCTACGGAACTGCCCAATGCATGGATTCCCCGTCTGGAATCAGGTAACTAAGTTTTATAATGCTGCCAATTTACAAACTCATATTCGAATTGATTCAGCAGCAAATGGACTATTATTGGATAAAGATCCGGACGAGGCAATGCAAGTATTGAAAAATCTGGCTAAGAATGAGGAGCAGTTTCTGACAGCAAGAAGAGGGGGTAAACAGGTACTTGCTGTCAAGGATTATGAGGCTGACAGCACGATGAAATCACAGGTAGCAGTCCTTACTAAAGCAATGAAACGGTTATTGAATGATGATGGACAACATGGATTTGCTGTTGAGGAGGTATGTGAAATCTGTGAGGGAAATCATGGTTCGGATGAGTGCCCGATACAGTTAGAAGAGGGAAAATATGTTGGAAACTACAAACCGAATTACAATTCCAACAACTATAATCCAATTGGAGGAAGGATCCCAAATTTTCTTGGATTAATCCTAATAATGCCCTGAATCCTCAAGCACACAATCAAAATCAGGGAGGACTTAGACTGCTGACGCGACATCAACTGCCGCCGTAGCAGCAACAGTAGCAACCAGCTGCCACGAGCAGTATACTGGAACAGACTCTGGCCACCTTTATGTCTCAGACAGGTACCTATATTGAGAATATGAATCAGTTTGTCAAGAAGACAGAGAATTTCATGGATAAAACAGAGATGCGGATGACAAATCATGAAGCTACTCTGAAATCTTTGGAGACACAAATGGGTCAGGTTTCCCAACATATTAAGCCGAGGCAGACTGGAGGATTCCCTAGTAATACTGAAAATGCTAGGCAGCCCACACATGAGCAATGTAAGGCTATTACTACTAGGAGTGGGAAGAAATTACCAGGGCCGGAAAAAGAAGCTGAAATAGTAAGGAAACCAACCTTAGATAAACCTACCGAGGAAGCTGCCCTGACAGGTGATAAACAGACTGCTGCCGATGAGCCTGTCACGACAGTAGAAGCGACAGAGGAGAAAATTGTTGAACCTAAACCTCCTCAGATTCGTATGCAGTGGGAAGGACGTATTGTTGATTATCGTCCCCCACCTCCTTTCCCCCAACGGATACAACAAGCTAAGCAAGAATCTCAACTCAAAAAGATTTATGATATTTTTAAGCATGTTCATATTAATATTCCGCTGTTAGATGTCGTTAGGGAGATGCCCGGTTATGCTAAATTTCTCAAGGATGTCATGTCAAAGAAATATAAACTTGGGGAATTTGAAACGGTAAAGATGACAGAAGGTTGCATGAGTATTCTTCATCGGCAGCCACCCCAGAAAAAGAAGGATCCGGGGAGCTTCATCATACCTTGCGTAATCGGAAATAAATTTGTGGGTAAGGCACTTTGTGATCTTGGTTCTAGTGTTAATTTAATGCCAAAATCTATTTTTCAGAAATTAGGTATTGGCAAGGCGCGACCCACGACAGTAACTCTGCAGCTGGCAGACCGCTCTTACGTTCATCCAGAAGGAAAAATCGAAGATATTCTGGTAAGAGTGGATAAATTTATATTTCCTGTTAACTTTCTTGTTTTAGATTGTGAAGCAGATGAAAACGCACCAATCATCCTTGGGCGATCCTTCTTAGCCACGGGAAGATCACTGATTAATGTGGAGAAAGGAGAACTCACCTTGCGAGTGAACGATCAAGAGATCAAGTTGAATGTTCTCCAAGCAATGAAGAATGATGATGCAGACGAGGAATGCAAGGCTATCACCGACGTTGCCTTTGATCAACCCTGCATCAGGTCGGGCTGTCACGATATAAAATTTGGTCACTACCGCGGCAGCCACCTACAGGACTGTCACGACAGCACTGACGACAGCAACTCCTCTGAATCTGATACATCTGATACTGAAGATCAGGAGGAGGTAAACTGGATAGACAATCGTCCAGGTAAGTTATTCGAACCTTTAAATTATACTTCGGATAACCATTTAATCCAAAAGCCATCTACTGTTGAACCACCTGCCCTAGAACTGAAGCCCCTGCCAGGGCAGCTAAAATATGCTTTTCTTGGTTCAAATGATACGTTGCCCGTAATCATCTCTTCTAAGCTGCCGCAGGAACAGGAACAACAGCTAATAGGCATGCTACGGCAACACAAAAAGGCAATTGGATGGACGATCGCTGATATTCAAGGCATTAGTCCGGCGTTATGCATGCACAAAATCCTTTTAGAGGAAGATCATAAGCCGACTATAGATGCCCAAAGGCGGCTAAACCATGCGATGAAAGTGGTGGTGCGTAAAGAGATAATCAAATGGTTAGATGCTGGTATTATTTACGCCATCTCCGACAGCAAATGGGTGAGCCCGGTGCAATACATTCCAAAGAAAGGAGGAATGACCGTGGTGACCAATGAAAACAACGAGTTAATCCCAACCAGGACTGTGACCGGTTAGAGGGTTTGTATGGACTATCAGAAGCTTAACAAAGCTACCCGAAAGGACCACTTTCCTTTACCCTTTATTGATCAAATGCTTGATAGATTAGCAGGTAAACCTTACTATTGTTTTCTTGATAGTTACTCAGGTTATAATCAAATTTCTATCGCACCAGAGGATCAATAAAAGACGACCTTCACATGCCCATACAGAACGTACGCTTTTAGGAGGATGCCATTTGGATTATGTAATGCACCCACCACCTTCCAAAGGTGCATGATGGCCATATTCTCCGATATGGTAGAGGACTTCCTTGAAATATTTATGGATGATTTTTCAGTCTTTGGAGACGATTTTGAGAGCTGTCTAGGCAATCTACAAAAGGTACTTGAAAGATATGAAAAAGCGAACCTAGTCTTGAATTGGGAAAAATGCCACTTTATGGTGGATGAAGGGATAGTCCTTGGCCATAAGATTAGCTGCCGTGGGATAGAAGTCGACATGGCCAAAATAGAAGTGATCGAGAAGCTGCCGCCGCCGACCACAGTCAAGGGTATTAGAAGTTTCTTAGGGCATGCTGGTTTTTATCGGAGATTCATTGCAAATTTCTCAAAAATCACCAAGCCCCTATGCCATCTTTTAGAGTAGAACTGACCCTTTGACTTTAATGATGAATGTACTGAAGCATTCAAGGTTCTGAAGGAAAAACTGGTAACAGCCCCAATAGTACAGCCACCAGACTGGACACAGCCATTTGAGATTATGTGTGATGCTAGTGACTATGCTGTCGGGGCAACACTTGGGCAACGCAGAGATAAGCTATTTCATGTCATATATTATGCCAGCAAGACATTGAATGACGCTCAAGTAAACTACACCACCACAGAAAAGGAGCTATTAGCTGTGGTGTTCTCCATTGACAAGTTTCGTTCTTACATACTTGGAACGAAGGTAATAGTGCACACAGACCATTCTGCCCTTAAGTATTTGTTCGCGAAAAAGGATGCAAAGCCTAGATTGATACGGTGGATCCTGCTATTGCAAGAATTCGACCTTGAAATCAATGACAAAAAAAGGACAGAAAATCAGGTGGCAGATCACTTGTCAAGGTTGGAAAAGGGACAGAGTCTTCCAATGGATGAGACAAACATACTGGAAACCTTCCCAGATGAGCAGCTCTTTGCTGTCGCAACAGCCATGGCGGCGGGTAAGTCTTCTGAACTCCCCTGGTATGCTGATTTCGTTAATTTTATAGTTAGCGGAATACTTCCCTCTGATCTTAATTATCAAGCCAGGAAGAGGTTCCAAAATGATGTCAAACATTATTATTGGGACGAACCTCTTCTTTTCAAAATGTGTGCAGATCAAGTTATAAGGAGGTGTGTACCACAAGAAGAGCAAGAAGACATTCTTCATCACTGTCATGCTTCACGGTATGGAGGTCACTTAGGAGGCAACAAAACTGCTGCCAAGGTGCTGCAGTCAGGGTTTTATTGGTCGTCACTATATAAAGATGCACAAAACTTCTACAAGAGCTGTGACAGGTGCCAAAGGACGGGAAACATCTCGAGGAGAAACGAGATGCCGCTGCAGAACATTCTAGAAGTTGAAATTTTCGACATTTGGGGGATTGATTTTATGGGACCTTTTCCATCTTCATGTGGAAATTTATACAACCTCCTAGCAGTGGATTATGTCTCTAAGTGGGTTGAAGCTATCGCCACTCAAAGGAATGATGCCAAGACAGTCCAAAAATTTCTACACAAAAACATTTTTTTCTAGGTTTGGCATCCCTAAGGCGATTATCAGTGATGAAGGGAGACATTTTGACAATAGGGTTATTGCTGCCGCCTTGAAGAAATATGGTGTCAAGCATCGGATCGCGACAGCATACCGCCCACAGACCAATGGACAAGCTGAAATATCTAATAGAGAAGTTAAGAACATTCTTGAAAAGATGGTTAAGCCAACTAGGAAAGATTGGTCTTTACTTCTCAATGATGCATTGTGGGCATATAGGACAGCTTTTAAGACTCCATTGGGCATGTCTCCATACCGATTGATTTATGGAAAAACATGTCATCTGCCTGTCGAGATAGAGCACAGAGCATTTTGGGCAATCAAGGCAGTAAACATGGACTTGGACAAGGCATGCCAAAAAAGGCTGTTAGATTTGAACGAGATTGAAGAAATACGGACAATGGCCTACGACAATGCAAGAATTTACAAGGAGAAAACTAAGAAGTGGCATGACAAGAAGTTGCTGCCACGACAGTTCTGCCCAGGGCAGCTTGTATTGTTGTTCAATTCTAGACTGAAACTTTTCCCAGGGAAACTGAAATCTAGATGGTCTGGCCCATTCCAAGTCGTACAAGTTTTTCCCCATGGTGCCATCACCATCCGATCATTAAAAGACGGGCACCAATTCAAAGTCAATGGATAGTGCCTCAAGCATTATCAGGGGACTGAAGCCCCAGGAATACAAGAAGTGGTTACCTTAGGAGATGCCCCACATGGCATCCCTAATTTAACCTAAATTTTATTTTTATTTATTTTTATTATTTATTATTAATTAGGAAATAAGATTTATTTTATTCGAATAATGTTTTTATGTTTACTGTTTTTAGGAAATAAAGGAGACAAGAAGAATAGGAGAAATGACCCAAGCCCACCATCCATCTATCAGCCCAGCAGAGCCCAATATTGAAGCCTGTCGTTCCAGCTGCCACGACAGACACGGAAAAGACAGGCTGTCACCAGACTGTCACGGCAGACGCAAAAACGTGTGACAGACGCGTAACAGATGCATAAATGCGTGTCAGACGCGTCAGACACGCTAAAGCTCAACAGTCGCCCCGTTATTCACGTCTGCCGTTACAGCTTCAACGGGCAGCAACTCCTCCTCTATAAAACCCCGTTTCATTTTCATTTCATTCACTTCTATTTTTCTTACTTGCTCTCCCCTTTAGTTTTCATTTGCTTTATTTTACTTTCAACAACCCCTTGCAACCAACATGTCTTCCAAAAGAACCCACCGCAGTGCTGCTTCAACTTCTTCACTGGCAGCACCTACCCCACAATCCTTTGCTACTAGTGATCTATGGGAAGAAAGAGGCTTTATTTACACTCGAAAGGTTGTTAATATGGGCCTCAAGCCGTTCATCGCAAGGACGATTAGAGCCCTCTTGTGGGAAACATTCGCAGAACAACCAGCAGAAATGAACGAAATGCTGGTAAGGGAATTGTATGTTGCCGATGGCAGCAGGACGGCAACAACAGTGACTGTCCGAGGGATAGAAGTGCAGTTCACAGCCGAGCGCATCAATTCTTTCTATGGCCTCTACTTCGGCCCCAACGACGATGCTCACCAGCAGTTCCTTGACACTCTAGACGATGCTGCCTCCGACGTTGTCATGGTAGAAGTGACAAAAGAAGGGACTGAATGGAACACGAGTCGCAAAAATCCCCACACCGTGAAGAGGGGACAGTTGCTGCCAGAGGCCAAACTGTGGAACGCCTTCATTAAGAAGAGGATTCTGCCATCCTCACATCACACCACCGTGGACCAGCAGAGGTTAGCCCTAATACACTCCATTATCAATAAACGACCCATTATTGTGGGGAGCTATATACGGGAGAGTATTTTGGACTGCGCCCATAGATCGACGGCCCTCCTCTGCCTTCCTTACCTTATCACGTCCCTCTGCCACTGCTCTGCCGTGCCGGAAGCCAACACCGATCGAATAGTGAAGGGACGGGGCTGGACAAACAAAAATATCATCAGCCTCATGGAGCTGACAATAGCAACCCCCCTCTCTTCCTTCAACCCTGCTGCCGCCCCAGCTGAATCGTCAGAGTGGCCCAACCCTGAACCTGCCGCCGCAGCAGCTGCTCCGACAGACCCATCCACTCAAATCCTTGCTGCTATTCAGAGGATGGAGGACAGACAGCTGGGTCTAATGACATTCATCAAGGATTTTGCCGCATCCACGGTAAATTTCATTCATCATACTTTAAATTTTCCTGATGTTGTCTTTCCCACCTTCCCTGCCCACTACTTCACCGTCCCCACCCCTGCCCACACACCCACACCTGCTGCCACACCACATACACCATCTGCTGCATCCATTCCATCACCTGCCCCGACGGCAGCCCTCCGGCCGAAACATCCGCCCGAGGAACAAAGCGACCAGCACCCTCAGCTGACGTTGCTGCCTTTGTAGCTGGGTTCTCTTCTTTCTCCATCTGGGCAGAAAGCGACACTGAACCCTCTATTCAGAGGAACTTGGAGAAAGAATTCACACCTGTCAAGAGGCAGAAAAGAATGGCCAACAGGAAACTTATGCCAAAGGCCAGCAGCAGCAGTAGCAGCTGGGACAGCGGCAGCAGCTCCGACATTCAGGTTGTGCAGCAACCAACCCAGCCTGCCCCAAAGCCCAGAATCCGCCGCCAAATCTGCCTCAGCAGCAGCAGTGAAGACAGTGCCTAAAATTTAAGTTTCTTATTTTCTTATTGTCGCCTGCCATTTCTATATTTTGTGATGTACTGCCTTCATTTTTATTTTGTCATTTGCATTGAGGGCAATGCAACCCTCGAGTTTGGGGGTGGCAACCCTCCATTTTAATGGAGTCCAAGTACATCTTAGTTATTTGTTGTGTCTTTTACTTATTTAATTTTTCTTAAAAAAATCAGAAAAGACTAAAAATTTTGGCTTAAAACTGTGAATTGAACTTGCCTGTCGTGACAGCTCTGTCGTGGCAACATCTTTAGGATAGTTTAAGGAGAAGTTTATAGCCTTTCTATAGTTCTGAAAAACTTAAAACACCATTGTGACTGTTATACTGCTTAGAATTCTTTTAGCCAAACTAGAATAGGAAGCTTAGCACTTGAATAGCCCCTAGAGGTGCCTAACACTGGCTCTAGGAAAGAAGTTTAGCAAAAAAGACTCAAAAACCCTAGAGGTGCCCGAAACCGGCTTTAGGAAGCTAACTAGAGGTGCCCAAAAACTGGCTCTAGTAAAACTTTAGAAATCGAGTCAAAACAAAGAAATCAAAGAAGCATGAAAATGTGTCTTCAAAAAGATAAACTTTGGCATAAAAATTCGAGTTAAGAGTTGAATATTCTAGTGAAACTAAGAGAGTCTTAGCATATAACTGTTCACAAGCATGCACACACTGCACAAGGACTATAGTGAGATTTCGGATAGATCCTAAATTATCCGACAGGTTGCTGCTGTCACAGGGAACAAACGACGGGTTAGGGACGGCTCGAAGGGCAGTCCACTGCATGCCATTGGCCCGTTACCATCGAATGGAAGCCCATACAACCTGCATGGTTCATGTAGGTTGCACTTTACATGCATGACTTCTACGTGGATATTATGTTTTATTCCCCACCAGTTATACAAGGAAAGTGGCTGCAGTTTAATTCTGGCATTATGGGCCATGGAGCTGCCACAAGAAAAGGTTTTTTCCTCAGACCACCTATTGAGTGTGTAAAAGTTCTATTATTTACACCCTTTTAACCCATATTTCTGCTGCATTCAAGCATCATTTCATTGCATTTAGGTTAGTTTACAGCAAAACATCACAAATATACTAAAGGCACAGATTCTACTAAAGAATGGCTGATTTTGCAGGTTGCTGCCATAGTAGACGGAGAAGGCAGGCGCAGGGCAGAGAAGCATAAGAGCAGAACTGGACAAGCAGACAAAGAGGACGATGCTGCCATGGTGCTGCCGTGACAACAGAGGACGACAACAAGTTAGTGGAGAAAAAGCAAAGTGGACCTCGATAGATAGATAAAATCCTGCTCGTCTGTCGTGTGAAAACCTTATATTTTTCCAAGCCCCGGATCAAAAGATATGTCAAGCCCAAAGCTCAAGGAGAGAAAATCCCAAGAAACAAGGAAAACGACTGGAAAGTAGATTCCTTGAAGATTAGTCTTTATTAGAATCATACTTTTAATTAAAGTTGTAATCCTTGTCAAATTAGATAACTTGAGCCCAAAGCTTATATAAGGGCATGTATTTTAACCTAGGGCATATCTCATCCCATTCCCCATAACCGATAACCAAAAAACCCCCTAGCCGTTTACCCGCCGCCGACATGTTCTAAATTCCCCCTAGGGCCACGGGTTGATTTGTAAAGTAGTTGCAAGGGTTGTTTTGTTTTAGGAATTTTCAGTTCAATAAAATAAACTTCAAGTTCTCTTATTTTGGTTATTAATATCTTGCAAGAGCATCGGGAGAGCATTGTGAGGTTATCTATTTACTTAGCATCGGGAGAGTTAAGTATACGAAAGAAATAAGAGCAAGTTCTCTAGTTTATAGTTTAACTATCTCGTGCCTAGGGATAAGGCGAGGTTAAGTGGCTAAAGAAGAATTCATACACATCGGTGTTCATCCTTCGATTCACGCCGGGAGGTATCGTCAAGACGTGATCATTGACAGACTTGGACCTAGAGATAGGCCAAGGCAGATCTGGGATTCTTGCCAAACTTGAAAGTACTGAGTTGAGCGTTTGCTGCCGCGATGATCAACGGACTGCCGCCGTGACAGGTGATGCCGCGAAAGGTGACGACGACAGAACTGGATTTCCTAAACTCTGCAATACCTGCACTACTGAGCAATTCAATACCAGCCCATTCTCTCTATCTTGATATCTTTACTCTTTTATTTACGTTTACTTCATTATTTTCGTGACAACTTTCTCAAATATTTTCTTTACTTTCGTGCAGTAAATTAAGGTGAAGCTATTAGCCCAATCCCTGCTGAGACGATATCTGATACTTCGTATCACTTTACTACTTGCGTCGTGTATACTTGCACTACCATTGCGATAGACTATTTTACACGCAACACCACCCATTCACGACGGCGTCGCCAGGAACACGGGCCTGGGATCCATTGAATAAGAGCCTAGTACGAAATATCCTGTCCTCATTCTTAGGAACTGGAATCTCTGATATTTTTGGAGAGAAAATAATCCCCGATTGCTTAGCATAGTTTTAAAATTTAAATTAATGCTAGGTTTCCTACCTTGCCTCAATCTCCAGACTTTTCCAAAAACACTGCTCCTAATAGTTAGGGATGCTGCTGATATTATGATAATCGATCTCCTCCTTTTTTTGAGGAGTATCTTTTATCACATCTACACAAAGCTCATTCAATTTGAATTCTTCTCTCTTCATCCTATATCTCTAATTCAAATTTCTTTTTTTCGAAATTTAAACTTACAGACATTTGAGGAACCAGACTGTGTTTATCATTACCATATTATCTTCTTTTCATCTATCAATTACCTCTATTACGTCCGAGACAGTGTTTACCACTACCTTTGACTTCTCTGCATCGAACTTTCCCTCAACTTCCACCACATCTCTATGGCTTCTTCCGACTCCTTTCTGGACCACTTTGATAACATGCAATTCACTGCAGAGGAGCAGAGTATGGTCTATGCCCCAAAAGCCACGAAAGCTATACCACTAGACGACCAGAAATGCTCTTTGTTAGGGAAAATCTTCCCCACTGCAAAAGTTGATGAGGCTGCCCTTGTGAGGGTATTCACGACTGTTTGGAAAAATGACAGAGTCATCTCCATCACTATCCTTGGATCGGGGTACTTCCTCTTCAAGTTTGAATCAGCAGCACGGGTGAGGGAGATTCTCAAGAGAGGACCTTGGACTTTTAAACGAGACTGGTTAGCTCTCGTTCCCATTCAACCCCAATTAACGATTGATGAATATTGATTCACACACATGAGGATATGGGTCCGTATCCTTCGAGTGCCCTTGGCGATGATGATGGGTGACATAGTGGCTCACGCAGCGGGACGGGCTTTGGGCAGTGGCCTAGGAGTAGTGATAAGCACGGATACACGAAAAGATGATGAAGGTAACATGGTGAAAATTTTACGTGTCGGTATCCTTGTCGATATCACCCAACCACTTCGTCGTGGAGTAGCCTTGGCAGATGAGGAGGACCCTAAGAAGCCCAAAATGCTGGCCGTGCAATATGAAAAGCTTCCCACTTTCTGCCATGGATGTGGGATACTTTCTCACCTTAGAGCCACATGTGCTGCTTTCAAGGACAAGCCTAGTGCAGGTCTGCCTTATGGGGACTGGCTCTGTGCACCGGCCCCTAAGCCAACTCTCAAAACTAACGTGAGAGGTCGGGTCCGATACTTCGAACCGGGCTCGTCTTCCAAACAACATGAGGCCGCCACAGGTTCTTCTTACTTATCATATTGTTTATCCTTCTCCTTCATTTATCTTTCATTAACTGCCTTTGGATATAAGTTTCTTTTACACACTATTTTTACCTTACGACTACAAGTGTACTTTATTTCTTCGTTCTCAAAAAATAAAGCTAAGGACCGGGCTGCCAATGTTGTTGCAAACTCGGATGAGGTAGCACAACCAGTGCAACCTGCTGCTGCAGATGCGACCACATGTGCAGGAGAGGATATGCACCTGGAGGATGATGATTTGCTTGGAGAGGAGGAGCCTATTCCCACGGCAGCAGCTAATGAGCATGTACCGTCCACTGAGCTGCCCCTCACTACCCCGGTTGATGAGGTGACTGGCCACATGGAACCCCTGGACATTGCCCCACTGGATATGATCCCCGCCGATGAAGAATCAGTGGTCTACGGATCTCATGAAGGTGAGGAGGATGATGGTACCGCTGTGCAGCCACATGCCTTCGACACATCTCCAGAAAAGAGGTTCATTCTCATCGATGAAGATGATGTCCCAGTGCCCACTATCGTTGACACCGCCACACGGGAAAGCACTAACAAATCTGGGGTTCCAGTTAACCCAGAATTTGAAGATTGGCTGGCTGCCACCATGGACAAGGGGAAGAGTGTTGCTGGCCCAAAAAAAGCGAAGCGTAGCCCCCTATTCTTAATGGAGGAATTGATAAACGTCTTCGTACGTCCCCTCTGATCGCAGGCAAAGCAGGAAAGCAACAGGAAAAAAATCCAAAAAGTTTGAAAGCTGGGATGAGCAGCAAAAACTCTTCGGCGGTGGTTGACGGTCAACCCCGCCGAGAGAAATGAGAGTCATATGTTGGAACTGTCGAGGCCTTGGTATGCCCTCGGCAGTTCATGAGTTACGTTCTATTGTTTTTCGTTTACATCCGGACGTTCTTTTTTGTCAGAAACTCGTTTAAATTCTGCTAGGTTTGAAAGTCTTAAACTTTTGCTTGATATGGATGGTTTGTTTGCTGTAGATAACAACCCTAGGAGTTCAGGCTTAGGCCTGTTTTAGAATAAAAATATTTCACTGGATTTACTCTTTCCTCCGAGAGATATATTGATGTGCTTTTGAAATGCTCTAATGATCACTTTAGATTTACTGGTATATATGGGTACGCTGCAACGAATATGAAATCTCGAACGTGGGACCTTATTGATTCCCTAAAACCTATTTCACCTCTTCCATGGCTTATAGGAGGTGATCTTAACGACATTCTCGATGACAAGGAAAAACAAGGTGGGAGTCGTAGACCTCGCTCCCAAATTCATAATTTTCGAGATTGTCTTTCTCGTAATAACATATATGATTGTAAGCCCACCAAGGGTTGGTTCACTTGGACCCGGATTGGGCCAAATGTTACCCCGGTCTGCGAGAGACTCGATCGCTTTGTGGCTTGCTCTAAGTGGTTGCAGGACCACCCTCACTTTTCGCACTCCCACTCTTTCTCACTTGAATCAGATCATAGTGTTATCATCATGGACACATCTAATATTGGTCATCCGCATACTGTCCAAGAGCCTACCTCGGATCATTTCCGATTCGAATATTACTGGGCCAATGACCCATCATGCATACAGATTTGTCAACAAACATGGGCTTCCTCTTCTGGGCCCCTTTTAGACAAACTTTCCACTTTGGGCCACAAACTTCAAGAGTGGAAAGGCACTCGTCGTCAGCAATCTGCACAACGAATAGCGGTGTTGCAGCGTAGAATCAACGCTCTTTTACGTCGTCGACACCTTTCCAACAAGGCATTGACATCGCTACATAGTGCAAAATCGAAACTCCGAAGCTTAACAGATGCCAGGGAGGCATACTGGGCACAACGCTCCCGGGTTTCATGGTTGACCAATGGTGACAAAAATACCACATATTTCCATGCTCGAGCACCTCGACGTCGGAGGAAAAACACAATCTGTGGCCTCCTTGATGAGACCGGTGTCTTCCCTAGCACTTCTTGGGAATGTCCGTTCTACCGTTACTTCGGACATGAACACATCTCTCTTGCAACCTTTCACTGAGGAGGAAATTTTAGCTGCCTTCCATGATATAAACCCTAAGAAGGCACTGGGAATTGATGGATTCCCTAGTAGCTTTTACCGTCAGCACTGGGATCTGATAGGACCTGATTTCCTTACACTTTGCTTGGATCTCCTTCAGGGGAAAGCTGACATGGCATCAATTAACCGGTCAATAATTGTGCTCATCCCTAAAATATCTAACCCTACTACCATGAAACATTTTAGACCCATTAGCTTGTGCACTGTCATCTACAAGACAATTTCTAAGGTTCTGGTTAATCGTCTTAAATCCATTTTACCCTGTTGTATTAGTGCTTCTCAAGCCGTATTCATTAGCGGCCGCAATATCACTAACAACATTCTTATAGCGCATGAGTTGGTGCACTCACTTCATTCTAACGGGTTAGTAGCCTCGCAAGGGGCATCAGTCAAGCTGGATATGGAGAAGGCTTTTGACCGTGTAGAATGGTCCTTCTTGCGCGATATTATGTTGCGAATAGGGTTTGTCAAGGACTGGATGAATCTTATTCTCCGTTGCATATCGTCTGTTTCGTTCTCGGTACGGGTCAACGGTGCCCTATCACTGGAATTCTTTCCCACCCGGGGTATTCGACAAGGTGACCCTCTATCACCCTTCCTTTTCTTGATCTGCTCCCAGGGTCTTTCGGCAGCCCTCGAAATGGAACAAAGGGAAGGACGGTTACTGGGCCTCAATGCGAGTCGTCATGGGCCTCGTGTGACACATCTACTTTTTGCCGACGACAACATTGTGTTTTGACATAACCGGGCTGAGGAAGTTGACCGTCTCCGATAAATTCTTTCTATGTATGCCTCCTCCTTGGGACAGACAGTCAATTTTGATAAATCCACGGCCTTTTGCAGCCCTAAGTGTTCGACCCATTTCCTCCAAAAGATGCGATCGACTCTGGGTGTGCGCTTAGTTGACGACCCAGGCATCTATCTGGGTGTGCCTAATCAAACGCAACAGGACTGCCTCATTAGGGTTCGTTCGTGACAAAGTGCACTCTCGAATGAGTAAATGGGATAGTAGCTTTCTTTCCTATAGTGGAAGAGAAATTCTAATCAAATTTTTGGCTCAAGCGATGCCTCAATACGTTATGTCATGCTACTTGTTACCGCAAAACATCATTGATGGCATTACCTCTTCTATTCGCCGCTATTGGTGGTCGGGGTGCAGTAACAAACGAGGCTGGCCACTCCTGTCATGGGACACCCTATGCACTCCTAAAGCTGCAGGGGGCTTAGGTTTTCGGGATCTAAGTGATTTTAATATTGCCTTTCTTGGGAAACAGATTTGGCACCTTATATCGAAACCTGAATCTCTGCTGGCATGGGTTCTTCGTGCAAAGTACTACCCCTCGGCCGACTTGCTGCACGCTCAGGCTGACAAACGTGCATCATTCGCCTGGAAGGGGATTAATCAAGCTATACAGTCTCTAGGTCCAGGCTATTTTTGGCGCCCAGGGCATAAGAGTAAGATTCACATTCTTAGTGACAACTGGGGTTGATAGAGTAGCGCAAACTTGGATTTGGAAGCCTTCAATCAAGTTGTTGCAAGAACTAGGGGCTCTAGACTCAATCAAGAAGATTAGGAGCAAATCTGAAAATTCAAGAGAAAAGAGAAGGGCTTTTCTTGAAAAATTCAGATTCAAGGCTGGAAAATCAAAGAAACAAAGACAAGAAAGAAGATTAGGGGATGAATAATAAGAATTAAAACAAAAGGATTGAAAAAGATCGATGGAGAGGTAGATAAAACAAATCTGAAAATTCAGCTTTGTTTATGGCTATGGAGATGGCATGAAGTTGAAGATGGAGATGGCTTGATGGATTTGTGATGGTTTTGTCCTCGGCACCCTCTTAGATGCAATTACCTAAGCAAGCAACCTCAAGCGGCTCTAACCCACCCTCCTAGACGCGATTACCTAGGCAAGCAGGAGTGTGAAGATGATCTCCCTCACAAGAACTCGTCGGACTTATGTTGAAGAAGACTTCGAAGGCACAAGTAATCAGCACTTGCAAAAATAAACTCACTAAATATTTTATTAATCCAAGAAAATCTGAATTACAATGGTGGAGGCTTCATCCTTTTATAGATGAAGGATAGCCAAAGTAATTTAACTTCTACTAAAACAAGGAAACCCTAATTTAATTAAAAAATAAAATAAAAACAGCCTACAAACTCCTTGTACTTGGCCAGCAAGGAATAAGGTGATAAGGCAAGTGATAAGCTGATATGTGCTGATTTCTTGGGCTGCAAATAAGCTTGGTTGCTTGGGCGGCAAGTAATGGCTTGTTAGGGGCTGGTTGCTTGGGCAGCAAGTGGTTGTTGGGGCTTCTTTTTGGACGAAAATTTGAAGGGATTTGGGCTTATTTTGCTGGTAAGTACTTTGGTTTTGGGTAGGAAGCATGTATGGGCTGTTTTAATGCAAACTAGGCCTAAATAACACTTGTAAATCCTAACTTGGGCTAAAAATAAAAGTCTGACCCAATCCTTTCATAATAAGGAGTATTGGGTCTAAATACAATAAAAGGGATAATTAATGGACATCTAAAGGCTCATGGATATCTATCTCCAAAGGTGCAGCAAGTTGGGTTTTTGTTACCCAATTATGCTCGAAGGATTTTAAGTGTGGGCTTCCTTCAATAAATTCTTCTTTCTTCATGGCAGCTTGCAATCCTTTGCTCACAAATCCCTGAACGGTTGAATTCAGCTCACTCTTGATCATCTTGGACTTGGCTCGAGTTATTGGGCCAAGTGGAAAAGTAAGTCCATCTCGTCCTTGGAATTGCCTTGTGGTACATGTATCATCCCATCCCTCCTCAAAAGGATTCGTCCACGAATCTGAAATGTCAAAGGGAGAAAGGTCAGCAACATTAAAAGTTGTACTCACATTATACTCACCGGGTAGATCAATTCGGTATGCATTATTGTTGATTCTTTCAAGGACTTGGAATGGTCCATCTCCTCTTGGATCCAACTTGGATTTCCTATGGTTTGGAAATCTCTCTTTACGCATGTGTAACCAAACCCAATCTCCTGGTTCAAAGACAACTTGGCGTCGGCCTTTGTTGACTTTAGCAGCAACATTTTCATATGTTTTCTCCATTCTTTGCTTTGCCTTAGCGTGTATGGATTTAACCAATTCTGCTTTCTTTGCACCATCTAAGCTGTAAATATTATCAATAGGCAAAGGGACGAGGTCTAAAGCAGTTAAGGGGTTAAAACCATAAACTACTTCAAATTGGGAATAACCGGTGGATGAATGAATAGAACAGTTGTACGCAAACTCTACGAAAGGTAAATATTCTTCCCAAGTCTTAGTGTTCTTACCGACAACAGTTCTGAGTTACACACCTAATATCCGGTTTATTACCTCGGTTTGTCCGTCCGTCTGTGGGTGACAAGTTGTAGAATAGAGTAGTTTGGTACCTATTTTCCCCCACAAAACTTTCCAAAAATTGCTTATGAACTTGACATCTCTATCGGAAACAATGGTGCGTGGAATTCCATGAAGTCGTACTACTTCTCTAAAGAAGAGATCGGCGACATGTGTTGCGTCGTCCGTTTTATGGCAAGGTATAAAGTGAGCCATCTTTGAAAACCTGTCGACCACAACAAAAATACTATCTCGACCCCTCTTGGTACGTGGTAATCCAAGAATAAAGTCCATAGATAAATCGACCCAAGGGAGAGAAGGAATAGGAAGGGGGGTATATAAACCATTAGGACTAACCTTGGATTTGGCTTGTTTACATACTATGCAAGATGCACATACTTTCTCCACAATTTTCCTCATATGTGGCCAAAAGAAGTGCTCCATTACCATGTCCAAAGTTTTGGAGATGCCAAAGTGTCCCATTAAGCCTCCGGAGTGTGATTCATGGACTAGAAGTTCTCTAATGGATCCTTGTGGTATACACAACCTGTTCATTCGGAAAAGAAACCCATCTACAAGATAAAACTTGTTAAAAGCACCTTTTAAACAATGAGTATAAATTTCCTTAAAATATGGGTCATTAGGATATAATTCCTTTATATGCTCAAATCCTAATATAGTAGCATGCATTTGAGTAATTAGGGTATACCTCCGAGATAGTGCATCTGCTACTACATTATCCTTACCTTTCTTGTATTTGATGATATAAGGGAATGTTTCAATGAATTCCACCCAACGAGCATGTCTCTTGCTCAAATTACGTTGGCCGTTGAGCCACTTCAAGGATTCATGGTCCGTATGTATGACAAACTCCTTTGCAAGAAGATAGTGTTGCCAAACTTCAAGTGCACGAACTAATGCAAGGAGCTCTTTATCATATGTTGAGTAGTTCAAATGTGCTCCTTTTAACTTCTCACTAAAGTAAGCGATTGGTTGTTTTTCCTGCAAAAGAACTGCACCTATGCATATACCGGAGGCATCACATTCTAACTCAAAAGTGTTAGAGAAATCGGGAAGGCAAAGAATTGGGGCAGTACAAAGTTTACCTTTTAGGGTTTGGAAAGCTGTTTCTTGTGCCTCACCCCAATGGAAACCTACCGTTTTTTTGATAATATCCGTCAATGGTGCGGCGATGGTAGAGAAATCCTTGACAAAACGGCGGTAGAAGCTTTCTATGTAACGCCCCGGTTTTGGGCTCAGAAGTTTTGGGCGTTGACCGGTTTGGTCAAAGTGCTGATCGAATATATAAGAGTGAATTTAGGAAAGCCTAGTTCGGGTTGCATTAAAAATATGGAAAAATGTTCTAAAATCATCGTTTAATATATAAAAGTGAACTGTGAAATCAATTTTGGAAAATGAGGTTCGGAAGGTTGACATTTTGGCTAGTGACCAAAATGTAATTTTTGAAAGTTCGGTGACAGTTTTATAAAGGATTGAAACTTTGAATCTTTAAGGAGCTATTATTCCAATAATAATTTCTCCAGATTTTTCTAAGATATTTTAAGGCTTTAATCTGATTTTAAAGATTATGAAATGTGGAGGGAAATCATTTTTAACATTTCTTAACTAACTTTTCTATTTTCTCTCAATTTTCCTTTTCTCTCATTTTCTCTCAACCCAAACACAATTCTCCAGATTTCCTTCTCTGATTTTGGCATCTAAATCTCTCATTTCAACTCTCATTTGATTCTTAATCATCTCATCAACAAAACCTCTCAATTTGCAAGTTGTTTCATCAAGCTTTTTGGCTCTAAAAAGGAGAAATTCAAGTTTGGAGGTAAGAACGTCCTTCTCCTCTAAATTATCAGTTCTTTACTGAAATTCCTAAGTTCTCAATCCTTGATTTATGATTTGTTAATGGCTTTTCAATTGAAATCTTGATTTTGGCTTAAAATGCAAGATTTGGTGATTTTGGTGAAATTTTCGTGTGATCTGTTTGGGCAGTGTTTTGAAGTGTCAAAATGATGTTAAATGAATGCTAAATTGATTATAAGTTGAGGTTTAACTAATGCAATCCCGGATAGGTTGAATTTCCTAAGTTTGGCTTGAGTTTTTTGTTGTTTTTGGAGTGTTTTTGGTGATCTGTTATACCTGGAGGTATAAGGATGTGTTTGTGATCATTTTGGATGTTAATTGATGTTTATAAATGGTTAGAAGTGATGGATCTTGGCTGGGTTAAGTTTTGGAAGTGTTTGGAGGTGATTTCGGTTGTGTTTGGTAGCCGAATTGTTGGATTTGTGATGAGCAGCGAGTTTAGTCTTATTGCTGGTGTTCTTAATGCATAAAGATGCATTAATGTTCTGTTTTTGTGTGCTTGAAACAGGGGAGTTTGATCCGTGAGCTTTAGAGGTGTTGCGGAAGGTTTCGGATGCTTGGAAGGCTTAATGGCTAGCCTTGTTTTGGTTATCGGTGAGTGAAGTTGGGTTTTCAGCTTTTAAACCATGGTTTGAAGGTTTTGGGAGCTTAGTGTAAGTCTAAACAACTTTGCTAAGCTCAAGAGTAAGTGAATGGATTTTTGCTCTTGAAATGTGTCGTGAAATTGGCTTTTAAGCAATTGTGGTTGATGATTGAAATGCATGGTTTAATTCTGTTTTGTAAGCATATTTTAGCATGGTTTAATGCTGGTTTTGAAAGCCGTATGTAAAGGATGCTCAAGGTAAGAGATCCTTGGTTTTTATACATTGAAAATGTGGTTTTGATGCATGGTGTTGCATGGTGTTTCATGGCTTTGTGTAATGCTTTAAAACAGTGAATTGATGATGATAAATGATGGTTTTGCATATTGGTTATGCATGTGAATCATTGGATTAATGTGGAATGGTTTTGCATATTGGTTATGCATGTGAAACATTGGACTAATGTGGTAAGATGGTTATATTGGCAAGTGATGTAAGTGGTTCTTGGTTCGTTGATCGGATATAGTTAGCCGGCTATAGGATTGGGTGCACCGTGAATTAAGTCGCCTTGGAGGTGGAGTGGTCAAGAGTGGACCGGGAAACTCCCTTCAAGTATCCTAACGAGATGATTGAGGTCATAATGGAGGTGTTGCCCATTCGAGGACCTTGGTTTAGCAAAGGTTATATGGTGGTTAAAAGTCCATATGTGAGAACCTTGTGCTTGTTGAGATCACAATGGCAGTGTTAAGTCCATGTGTGGATCTTGTGTAGGGTGTCCCGGATCTCGTTAGTGATGTTCTACAACTACCAATCGGTGAATGCAAAGGTTGTATGGTGTTTGAAAGTCCATACATGGGAATCTTGTGCATGTCAAGGTTGTATGGTGGTTAAAAGTCCATACATGGGAACCTTGGGGAAAAGCTAAGGTTGTATGGTGTTTAAAAGTCCATACATGGGAACCTTAGGATGTTGAGGTCAAATGGTGGTTAAAAGTCCATTTGGGAGACCTTGGATTGGTAGGGTGTAGGGAGCGTAGGGACAACGCTCGGAATCCGCGTATCCGATTGGATGTTGAGTTGAAAAGTGGATGTGGTTGATCACTTGAAGGCCAATATGATATTCTTGATTGTAAAGAAGCATGGGATGCTTGAAATGATGCATAATTGCATGTGAAGCATGAGATGCTTGAAAAGATGCATGGTTGCAAGAAAAGTGTTAAATGCTTGTGAATGCATGTTTACTTGTTAAGTTGAACAAGTGTTGATTATCATTTGGTAAATGATGCATGAGTGCATGAAATATCTTTAATGCATTGGAGTCTTATTAAGACTTGTTTTTAAAGGCATGTATTGATGATGTTGTAGTTCATATAAGTTGCCTTTGGTTTAATGCATGCGTTGGTTGGTTTGTGAAATGATTTTAAAGGACTTCTTGCTTGAAATGGCTTTTAGGTTTAAGAAAGGTATGTTGAGAAATGGGAGTGTTTTCCAAGGTTTTATTTTAGCTTTGCATATGGTGTTTATGCATGGATTGGCTAAATGGATGATTTTGTAAGTTGTGCTATGAAAAGGTTTTCTTAGCTTGCTAGGCTAAGGGTTGGTTTTCATGTATGTGCAATGCATGGTTTTGAGCTTGATGTTGAAAAGGGTTTCCAAACATGGCTTTGGTAAACAAATCGGGTTTGTTTTAAAAGTGTTTAATGACCTGCTGCATTGATGGTGTTTTGGTTTTGAGCATTCCTCACTAAGCATTATGTGCTTACTCTCCTTTTTGTCCATCAATGCAGATTCTTGAAGTTTGGACAGCAAGGAGCAAGGGATTCAAGGTGGACTCCAATGGAGATGTATGTCTCGGTGAATAGCTATAGTTAATAAAGGCAATGGGGGTAGAATCTCTCGGATTGATGTTTTTGTATTCGTATATGTTCGGACAAGTATGGTTTTATGTTGTTGATGTTGTTGGAACATGTTTTGGCTTTAATGAGATTGTTTTGGAAAGTTTGTGCTTAAATGGTTGCTTGTGTAGGAAGCATGCCTATAGATTTGGGGCTTTTCTTATATGTTGTATTTCTGTTGAATTGTTGATGCAAGTGTGTCTCATTTATGTTGAATTGCATGTTGGTAAAGTTTGGTGGCTTTTGGAGCAGGATTGGATGGTCAATTATGTGTTTGAGTGAGTAAAATGCAGCAATCTGGGCTAGGCGTTTCGGAACAGATGACACCGTTTCGGAACGGGTGCCCTGCATGAACCCAGGCGTCCGAAACGGGTGCCACCGTTCCGGAACGGTTTGGCTACTGCCAGTCCCCCGTTGCGGTATGTGTTGCGGAACGGCCCCGTGTTTCGAAACGGGCTCTGCCTGTTTCGGAACGGGTGACCGTTGGGGGCTGACATGGGCTGTTAAATGTTTCAGAATGTTTGCATTTTGGTCCTGAAACTTGTTTGTGCAATTGTATGAGTTTGGGATGTCCGTTTGAGCTGAAATTTGGCAGAGAAGCATGAAACATGATTAATTTTAAGTTGGTAACTTAAAATCTGGTAAAGTCCTCAAAGTTTTCAGAATTTACAATTTGGTCCCTAAAGTTGTAAATTGTTCAATTGAGTCCCTGTTTGATCTCTGATGTTTGTGATCTTTGAGCATGTTGTTTGTGTGATCACAACTAGGGTTAATGTGTATCTAGACAAGTTTAAAAAGAAAAAAAAGGGTCGTTAATCAAGGTTGACTTTCGGGTTGACTTTGGTTTTCCCCGTGTGACTTTCTTAATTCGGGTCAATCGTCTAGACCGGGTTAAGGGGGTTACATTTGGTGGTATCAGAGCCGAGTTGCGAATGCTTGGGGAAAACGGTAAGTTGTTGTGATGTGTGTATGATGTTACCTTGATGTTTGGTCGAAAGTTGGTTGAAACATGTGTTTCTGAGCATGTTGCTGATGTTTTCAAGCATGTTTTATGGTTATGAATCTTGGTTGAGTTTATGTGGATATGTGCTGGTGCTATGAGCTGATGTTATGCATGATGAATGTGTATTGAGCATGTTATGTTGCTAATATGCTGATGCAAATGGATGCTGTTTGATGTAAGCATGATCAAGGTATGTTGTTTGATATGCTTGATGTTGTGATATCCATGTTGTGTTGACTGTTATGTCATGTAAAGGGGAGGATTCGGGATACCCATTGCCTTATTAATATAGCTATTGTGTTATTTTGGAGTTGGAGTTTGAATCCTTGCTTAATGCTGGTCTAACTGGTTTGTTTGCTTGTTGTGATTGTATGTTTGTTGTTGTTAGTGGTATGGCAAAGTCGATGAAAGAATGGCGGTTGAGTGAGATGGTTGCTGCCTTGGGGCAGGTTGTTAAGGCAAGGAATTCACCCTTTTGTAGAGGTGTTTTGTCTCAGCCTTCTGTGCCTAGTGTTGAAGTGGTAAGGCAAGGGAAAGAAACTGGTTCTGTGATGAAAAGTTCATTATCTGATGTTCAGGAGGTGTTGGGAACATCTCAGGCTGTGGTAAAGGTAAATTCAGTGGATGTGCTGGCTGTGGGATGTGAGGGTTTGCCGAAGCAGCGTTTGTTGGATTTGGGTGCTGTGGAATATCATGGTTCTACACCAGAGATGTTTGAGGCCTGGTTGGCCAGTGTGATTCTGATTTTGGATCAGGAAGGATGTGATTATGCCTGTAAGCTGGGGAGTGTTGTTTCTCTGATGTTGGAGGATGCCTGTGTCTGGTGGACATCTGTGGCAGTTGCGTCACATATCCCTGATATTGACTGGGATTTCTTTGTATCTGCCTTTTATGAAAGGTATCTTGGAAGGGAATTTCCAAGGGTTAAGCAAGGCGCGGGTAGTGCTGTTGTGGGGCAAGTGTTGCTTGGGCAAGGAGTGGAAGTTCAGCCACCGGTATGTGACCGTTGTGAAAGGCGCCATGTTGGAGGTTGTTGGGGCGCAGGTGTTTGCTAGAATTGTGGTTCTAAAGTGCATGTTAAGCGTGATTGTCCACATGGAGTGAAGTCAGCTTTGGTGAAAGCCAAAGGGTCTCAGAAAGGTCGTGGGCACGGCCGAGGCAAGGTTCAGAGATGGCAGAAAGAGCAGAAGGTTGTGAAGAGTTTGGGAAAGGAGAATTGCTGGAAGTGTGGGTCTGCTAGTCATATGAGACGTGATTGTTTGATGTTGGCTCGGAACAGCCAAGGTTCCTTATCGCAAGGAGTTGGTGGTGGCCCTAGTGTGTTAGCTGGTGCTGCAGTGGTGTGGCAGGAGGATGATGGTTCCGCAAGGAAGAGAGCTCGTCTGATGAAGCTTCAGGGTGGTGTTGTGTTTTCAGGTAACCTTGTTAAGTGATCTTTGCTTTAGTTACCTTAGTTTGGGTTCTGTTGGTTTTCCTTGCGTGGTAAGTTTAGTCTTGTTGCTAGCTTGTTAGGGTAATAGTTGTAGTTTGGAATCATCTTTGATGTGAAGAAGGTTTAAGTGAGTATCTTGTGGTTATGGTTGTTGGTATGTTGGAGTTAGATAAGATAGAAATGAGGTAGGAGGTTGTTCTTAGACGGATTCTGATGATGTTATTGGAGGGTGTGAATTGGCATTCATGCACAGTTAAAATCATTGTTATATGCTATATTATGTATGTGTTGGTCCATGCATACATATGGCATGACATTAGAGGTTTTGCATACATGTACATCAGGCATTGATAGGGCATGTAGGTGATCATGCATACGATGTTCACACTCGCTAATTACTAATCGAATCTGTTAGTGTTGTGGTTGAGTTAGGTTGGATGATGGGTTTTTAGAAGTTGTTTGATGCTGGGTGAGAGTTAGGAGTAATGGAGTTTATTAAGTTAGTGCTGGTGATAGTGAGAGTGGTATAGCGGTTGGTAGAAGGATAGTGTTTGTTGCTTAAGGAGTTTAGTGGTTTAGTGGTGAAGGGTACCGGTTGTGGTTAGAATCGGTCAAGTGGTTTGAATAGTTAAGTGGAAAGGGTAGTCCCTTGGTGCTAAGTGATGTTGCAGCTTAGTGGTTGTGTTCCCAAGTGCTGAAGTAGCTTAGCTTTTAAGTTGTTGTGGAAGGGTTGTGTTTGTAAGTGCTGGTTCTTAGTAACCTTTGAGGAGTTGAGGAGTTGGTATGTATGGCAGGTTGGGCGATGTTCTGGTAAGGCAAGTGTTGTGGTCAAAGCTTGTGGTGGAAAGGTAATGAAAGATCGAGGGTTTTTGTTGGTTGTCTGGGTTCTTGAGAAGTGGTTGGCTGGTTGTGAGTATGTGAATTTCTTTTGTGGTCGGCTGGTGGTGTGTGGAACGGCTGACGGAGTCAAGTTGGGGTTGTGATGTAATTCTTGGGATATGGGTGAGTAATCCTGGTGAGTTGTTGTGGTAATGTTAGCAACAGTTGTGAAGGATTATTAGCATTCGTTGAGGAGTTTGAGTAATCAGTTGATGTTTAAGGATTTTTGCTTGTTGGGAAATCCTTGGAAGAGGTTTGGGAGTTTGCAAGAGTTTTAGAAGCAGAGAAGTTGGCATAGTGGCTGGTTTGGATTGGTTGTTGTCTCTGTGTAAACAAGTCTTGGGAGTTGTGTGTTGCGGTGTTGTGTGCTGTAAAAGTTGAAGTTCTTCAGGTTGATGTTGGGGCTGTGTACAGTCCAGTTATGTGAGAGGTTAAGTTGTGGCTATCTCTGATGTGTTTTGGTTTTGTGAACAATGTGTGGAGGTGCTAAAGTTGGTGGAGTTATGTGTGGAAAGTGATCAGTGGTGTTTGAGGCTGTTGTGTTGTGTGTTGGTTTGAGAAGGTTGTGGTTCTCTTTTCGCCGGTTGAAATTTCGGGAACGAAATTTCCTAAGGGGGGGGGGGGGAGTTGTAACGCCCCGGTTTTGGGCTCAGAAGTTTTGGGCGTTGACCGGTTTGGTCAAAGTGCTGATCGAATATATAAGAGTGAATTTAGGAAAGCCTAGTTCGGGTTGCATTAAAACTATGGAAAAATGTTCTAAAATCATCTTTTAATATATAAAAGTGAACTGTGAAATCAATTTTGGAAAATGAGGTTCGGAAGGTTGACATTTTGGCTAGTGACCAAAATGTAATTTTTGAAAGTTCGGTGACAGTTTTATAAAGGATTGAAACTTTGAATCTTTAAGGAGCTATTATTCCAATAAGAATTTCTCCAGATTTTTCTAAGATATTTTAAGGCTTTAATCTGATTTTAAAGATTATGAAATGTGGAGGGAAATCATTTTTACCATTTCTTAACTAACTTTTCTATTTTCTCTCAATTTTCCTTTTCTCTCATTTTCTCTCAACCCAAACACAATTCTCCAGATTTCCTTCTCTGATTTTGGCATCTAAATCTCTCATTTCAACTCTCATTTGATTCTTAATCATCTCATCAACAAAACCTCTCAATTTGCAAGTTGTTTCATCAAGCTTTTTGGCTCTAAAAAGGAGAAATTCAAGTTTGGAGGTAAGAACGTCCTTCTCCTCTAAACTATCAGTTCTTTACTGAAATTCCTAAGTTCTCAATCCTTGATTTATGATTTGTTAATGGCTTTTCAATTGAAATCTTGATTTTGGCTTAAAATGCAAGATTTGGTGATTTTGGTGAAATTTTCGTGTGATCTGTTTGGGCAGTGTTTTGAAGTGTCAAAATGATGTTAAATGAATGCTAAATTGATTAGAAGTTGAGGTTTAACTAATGCAATCCCGGATAGGTTGAATTTCCTAAGTTTGGCTTGAGTTTTTGGTTGTTTTTGGAGTGTTTTTGGTGATCTGTTATACCTGGAGGTATAAGGATGTGTTTGTGATCATTTTGGATGTTAATTGATGTTTATAAATGGTTAGAAGTGATGGATCTTGGCTGGGTTAAGTTTTGGAAGTGTTTGGAGGTGATTTCGGTTGTGTTTGGTAGCCGAATTGTTGGATTTGTGATGAGCAACGAGTTGAGTCTTATTGTTGGTGTTCTTAATGCATAAAGATGCATTAATGTTCTGTTTTTGTGTGCTTGAAACAGGGGAGTTTGATCCGTGAGCTTTAGAGGTGTTGCGGAAGGTTTCGGATGCTTGGAAGGCTTGTTGGCTAGCCTTGTTTTGGTTATCGGTGAGTGAAGTTGGGTTTTCAGCTTTTAAACCAAGGTTTGAAGGTTTTGGGAGCTTAGTGTAAGTCTAAACAACTTTGCTAAGCTCAAGAGTAAGTGAATGGATTTTTGCTCTTGAAATGTGTCGTGAAATTGGCTTTTAAGCAATTGTGGTTGATGATTGAAATGCATGGTTTAATTCTGTTTGTAAGCATATTTTAGCATAGTTTAATGCTGGTTTTGAAAGCCGTATGTGAAGGATGCTCAAGGTAAGAGATCCTTGGTTTTTATACATTGAAAATATGGTTTTGATGCATGGTGTTGCATGGTGTTTCATGGCTTTGTGTAATGCTTTAAAACAGTGAATTGATGATGATAAATGATGGTTTTGCATATTGGTTATGCATGTGAATCATTGGATTAATGTGGAATGGTTTTGCATATTGGTTATGCATGTGAAACATTGGACTAATGTGGTAAGATGGTTATATTGGCAAGTGATGTAAGTGGTTCTTGGTTCGTTGATCGGATATAGTTAGCCGGCTATAGGATTGGGTGCACCGTGAATTAAGTCGCCTTGGAGGTGGAGTGGTCAAGAGTGGACCGGGAAACTCCCTTCAAGTATCCTAACGAGATGATTGAGGTCATAATGGAGGTGTTGCCCATTCGAGGACCTTGGTTGAGCAAAGGTTATATGGTGGTTAAAAGTCCATATGTGAGAACCTTGTGCTTGTTGAGATCACAATGGCAGTGTTAAGTCCATGTGTGGATCTTGTGTAGGGTGTCCCGGATCTCGTTAGTGATGTTCTACAACTACCAATCGGTGAATGCAAAGGTTGTATGGTGTTTGAAAGTCCATACATGGGAATCTTGTGCATGTCAAGGTTGTATGGTGGTTAAAAGTCCATACATGGGAACCTTGGGGAAAAGCTGAGGTTGTATGGTGTTTAAAAGTCCATACATGGGAACCTTAGGATGTTGAGGTCAAATGGTTGTTAAAAGTCCATTTGGGAGACCTTGGATTGGTAGGGTGTAGGGAGCGTAGGGACAACGCTCGGAATCCGCGTATCCGATTGGATGTTGAGTTGAAAAGTGGATGTGGTTGATCACTTGAAGGCCAATATGATATTCTTGATTGTAAAGAAGCATGGGATGCTTGAAATGATGCATAATTGCATGTGAAGCATGAGATGCTTGAAAAGATGCATGGTTGCAAGAAAAGTGTTAAATGCTTGTGAATGCATGTTTACTTGTTAAGTTGAACAAGTGTTGATTATCATTTGGTAAATGATGCATGAGTGCATGAAATATCTTTAATGCATTGGAGTCTTGTTAAGACTTGTTTTTAAAGGCATGTATTGATGATGTTGTAGTTCATATAAGTTGCCTTTGGTTTAATGCATGCGTTGGTTGGTTTGTGAAATGATTTTAAAGGACTTCTTGCTTGAAATGGCTTTTAGGTTTAAGAAAGGTATGTTGAGAAATGGGAGTGTTTTCCAAGGTTTTATTTTAGCTTTGCATATGGTGTTTATGCATGGATTGGCTAAATGGATGATTTTGTAAGTTGTGCTATGAAAAGGTTTTCTTAGCTTGCTAGGCTAAGGGTTGGTTTTCATGTATGTGCAATGCATGGTTTTGAGCTTGATGTTGAAAAGGGTTTCCAAACATGGCTTTGGTAAACAAATCGGGTTTGTTTTAAAAGTGTTTAATGACCCGCTGCATTGATGGTGTTTTGGTTTTGAGCATTCCTCACTAAGCATTATGTGCTTACGCTCCTTTTTGTCCATCAATGCAGATTCTTGAAGTTTGGACAGCAAGGAGCAAGGGATTCAAGGTGGACTCCAATGGAGATGTATGTCTCGGTGAATAGCTATAGTTAATAAAGGCAATGGGGGTAGAATCTCTCGGATTGATGTTTTTGTATTCGTATATGTTCGGAAAAGTATGGTTTTATGTTGTTGATGTTGTTGGAACATGTTTTGGCTTTAATGAGATTGTTTTGGAAAGTTTGTGCTTAAATGGTTGCTTGTGTAGGAAGCATGCCTATAGATTTGGGGCTTTTCTTATATGTTGTGTTTCTGTTGAATTGTTGATGCAAGTGTGACTCATTTATGTTGAATTGCATGTTGGTAAAGTTTGGTGGCTTTTGGAGCAGGATTGGATGGTCAATTATGTGTTTGAGTGAGTAAAATGCAGCAATCTGGGCTAGGCGTTTCGGAACAGATGACACCGTTTCGGAACGGGTGCCCTGCATGAACCCAGGCGTCCGAAACAGGTGCCACCGTTCCGGAACGGTTTGGCTACTGCCAGTCACCCGTTGCGGTACGTGTTGCGGAACGGCCCCGTGTTTCGAAACGGGCTCTGCCTGTTTCAGAACGGGTGACCGTTGGGGGCTGACATGGGCTGTTAAATGTTTCAGAATGTTTGCATTTTGGTCCTGAAACTTGTTTGTGCAATTGTATGAGTTTGGGATGTCCGTTTGAGCTGAAATTTGGCAGAGAAGCATGAAACATGATTAATTTTAAGTTGGTAACTTAAAATCTGGTAAAGTCCTCAAAGTTTTCAGAATTTACAATTTGGTCCCTAAAGTTGTAAATTGTTCAATTGAGTCCCTGTTTGATCTCTGATGTTTGTGATCTTTGAGCATGTTGTTTGTGTGATCACAACTAGGGTTAATGTGCATCTAGACAAGTTTAAAAAGAAAAAAAAGGGTCGTTAATCAAGGTTGACTTTCGGGTTGACTTTGGTTTTCCCCGTGTGACTTTCTTAATTCGGGTCAATCGTCTAGACCGGGTTAAGGGGGTTACATGCTAGGCAAACGGTCGTTATTGTTAGTGATAGAAATAAAATTTTCCCTAAATCGGACGAGAATGCAAGGTTGTTTAAGAAAAGGGGCTTGTCTCACTTCTTTTTCTCTCGCATAAATATTTTGAGATACTCTTTTTTCTCACAGTGAGGATCACTCACCACCCCTGGGCCTTTGTTCATTTGGCTTTTATTACTACTGGCCTCTTTCGTCGTTGCCTTTTGTTCCTTGTTTCCATCTTTTAGAATTCCCACCCCCTCACAAAACTTCTCCATTCGCATCTGGTCTTTGTACACCTCTTTTGGATCGAGTGGGGCCAAGGTATACTTCTTGCCATGGTATACAAAGGAATATTTATTTAATTTACCATGGTGAGTCACATCACGGTCATACTGCCAAGGTCTCCCTAAAAGCAAGTGAGATGCTTGCATAGGAATAACATCACACCAAATGTCATCAGAATATTTTCCCATAGTAAAAGTAACTAATGCACGTTTGGTTACCTTTAACTCTGATCCTTCATGAAGCCATTGGAGATAATATGGCTTTGGATGGCGTTGACAAGGTAGATCAAGTGCATCAACTAGATAACTGCTCACCACATTCGCACAACTTCCGCTATCAATGATGACAGAATAAAGTTTACCTTTGATCAAACATCGTGTGTGGAAAATATTTGTTCTTTGCACTTCTGTGTCGTCGATTGCTTGGATATTAAGTGAACATTGAATCACCAAGTTTCTAGGATCAAGTTCATCACTAGAGTAATTATCGGCGATGAATTCATTATCAGACAATTCTGAATCGGATGTGCATGTCCCATCTTCTCGAACAATAAAAAGTCTTGTATTTGGGCAGTCCCTTTGATAGTGTCCATGTCCTTTGCACTTGAAGCATACAATATCCCGGGTTTTCTTAGTTGTTTGTGTATTTTCTGTCGTCATGGGAATTTAGGCCTTGGTTTTTTCCAATTGCTTGGATGCTTTAGGTTTCTGTTTTGCTCTACTAGAGTCGGCCAAAGGATTAGAAGTATTAGAATTAGACAAGGGTTGAGTGGTACCTCTATCATATGGATAACTCTTCTGGCGATATCGTTGTCTATCTTTGATGCGTTTTTCAATTGTCATGGCAAATTGGAATGCCTCTTCAAGAGTGTCGTAGGTTTTGAGTTCAAGCACCTCAAGAATGTTGTCATTGAGTCCGACAATAAACCTAGTCAATGTATCTTCTTCGTCCTCTTGTATATCGGCTCTTTGCATCAAGGATTCCATCTCTTTGAGATATTCATCAACAGTTCTGTAGCCTTGTCTGATCTTTTGCAACTTTTGTTTGAGCTCTCGTCGATATAATGGGGGAACAAATCGTTCTCGCATGACTTCTTTAAGTTCTCCCCATGATGTTATCTTGGCTTCTCCATTGAGACGACGATTTCGGACCAATTGGGACCACCAAATGGATGCATATTCAGTGAATTCGAGAGTCAACAATGGGACTTGATCCTCTTCGGGACATTGATAATACTCGAACAAAAGATCAACTCGATTTTCCCAGTCACAATAAGCATCAGGGTCATACCTTCCTTGAAAAGGCGGCACAATGATCTTTGGTTTCGCCAAGGAGTTTTCTGCTCGTTTTGGTTCTGTGCGAGAGTTGTGCCTATGTAGCGGATTTTGGCGTCTATTCTGAATGTGAAAAAGAGGTGGACGCTTAGGCTCTTCTGTTTCGTCTTCAACCTCATTGGTTTCGATTCCTCCAATGGTTTGAGTTATTGCGGTCACGACTGTATCGGTGTGATCAAGCTTGGTTGCCAATGAGGTTACAGTCCGTGTAAGTTTATTTATAGTATCCGCAACCTCTTGAAGAGTCACCTTGTGTGGTTTTTCGTCGTCACTAGTTTGTGACATCCTGAAAACACTCAAATTTAAAAAGGTGAAAAACAAAAGAAAGAAAAGCTAGAAATCTCACTAAACACTCCAATAAAGAAATACTTAGCGAGGCAAGTAAGCCAATCTTGTGCTCTTTAAAGATCTTCCTGCCACAAGACAAACAAGTCACAATCGGAGTTTAATCCTAACAATGATTCCTAATTGTACTAGGAGTCCAAGGAAAGGCTTGACACCAATTGAAATATAGTTGCAAGAAGGAAGAATTATAATGCAACTTTGTTTAATCCTACTCACACCAGAATAGAGAAGGTGTTAATGGCATAAGAGAAGAAAGAAAAGAAAAACAAACGAACTTAAATAACTAAAGAGTAGAAAGGAAAAAAATAGAAAGATGGAAACCCAAACCCCGGAAACAACTTGAAGAAAGAAATCCAAAGTTGAACCCACTTCAATGTGATGCTTGCAGCGATGGATGATGTTGATCTTGATGATTCTTGATGGTAGTTGGCGGCTAGGTATGATCTTTCTCACTTTTCTTCAGTTTCAGTTTTTGTTTTTCTTTTCTTTTCTTTTCTTTTCTTTTTTTTGTTTTATAAGATTAATAAACGAAAAATAATGAAAATTGAAAGAAAGAACCTAAACTAGAGTTAAAATAGAAGAAAAGAACCTAATTCTGCTCAACTTTGATCCACATTGTTCGAGGTGTTCCCGATGTCAAAAAATTCTAAAATTTTATGTGGCGACTCCTCCAATGGTGTAGATCTGATCTGGAAATTTTCAGCTCAAAATTCGCTCATTTGAATTTTGCGAATTTTCCCCTCTTATTCGAATTTTTCACCCAAAACGCCAAAATTCTTGCCAAGAATCGTCCCAAATCTGATACCAAATGATAGAGTAGCGCAAACTTGGATTTGAAAGCCTTCAATCAAGTTGTTGCAAGAACTAGGAGCTCTAGACTCAATCAAGAAGATTAGGAGCAGATCTGAAAATTCAAGAGAAAAAAGAAGGGCTTTTCTTGAAAAATTCAGATTCAAGGCTGGAAAATCAAAGAAACAAAGACAAGAAAGAAGATTAGGGATGAATAATAAGAATTAAAACAAAAAGATTGAAAAAGATCGATGGAGAGGTAGATAAAACAAATCTGAAAATTCAGCTTTGTTTATGGCTATGGAGATGGCATGAAGTTGAAGATGGAGATGGCTTGATGGATTTGTGATGGTTTTGTCCTCGACACCCTCTTAGACGCAATTACCTAAGCAAGCAACCTCATGTGGCTCTAACCCACCCTCCTAGACGCGATTACCTAGGCAAGCAGGAGTGTGAAGATGATCTCCCTCACAAGAACTCGTCGGACTTATGTTGAAGAAGACTTCGAAGGCACAAGTAATCAGCACTTGCAAAAATAAACTCACTAAATATTTTATTAATCCAAGAAAATCTGAATTACAATGGTGGAGGCTTCATCCTTTTAAAGATGAAGGATAGCCAAAGTAATTTAACTTCTACTAAAACAAGGAAACCCTAATTTAATTAAAAAATAAAATAAAAACAGCCTACAAACTCCTTGTACTTGGCCATCAAGGAATAAGGTGATAAGGCAAGTGATAAGCTGATATGTGCTGATTTCTTGGGCTGCAAATAAGCTTGGTTGCTTGGGCGGCAAGTAATGGCTTGTTAGGGGCTGGTTACTTGGGCAGCAAGTAATGGGTTGTTGGGGCTTCTTTTTGGACGAAAATTTGAAGGGATTTGGGATTATTTGGCTGGTAATTACTTTGGTTTTGGGTAGGAAGCATGTATGGGCTGTTTTAATGCAAACTAGGCCTAAATAACACTTGTAAATCCTAACTTGGGCTAAAAATAAAAGTCTGACCCAATCCTTTCATAATAAGGAGTATTGGGTCTAAATACAATAAAAGGGATAATTAATGGACATCTAAAGGCTTATGGATATCTACCTCCAAAGGTGCAGCAAGTTGGGTTTTTGTTTCCCAATTATGCTTGAAGGATTTTAAGTGTGGGCTTCCTTCAATAAATTCTTCTTTCTTCATGGCAGCTTGCAATCCTTTGCTCACAAATCCTTGAACGGTTGAATTCAGCTCACTCTTGATCATCTTGGACTTGGCTCGAGTTATTGGGCCAAGTGGAAAAGTAAGTCCATCTCGTCCTTGGAATTGCCTTGTGGTACATGTATCATCCCCTCCCTCCTCAAAAGGATTCGTCCACGAATCTGAAATGTCAAAGGGAGAAAGGTCAGCAACATTAAAAGTTGTACTCACATTATACTCACCGGGTAGATCAATTCGGTATGCATTATTGTTGATTCTTTCAAGGACTTGGAATGGTCCATCTCCTCTTGGATCCAACTTGGATTTCCTATGGTTTGGAAATCTCTCTTTACGCATGTGTAACCAAACCCAATCTCCTGGTTCAAAGACAACTTGGCGTCGGCCTTTGTTGACTTTAGCAGCAACGTTTTCATATGTTTTCCCCATTCTTTGCTTTGCCTTAGCGTGTATGGATTTAACCAATTCTGCTTTCTTTGCACCATCTAACCTGTAAATATTATCAATAGGCAAAGGGACGAGGTCTAAAGTAGTTAAGGGGTTAAAACCATAAACTACTTCAAATGGGGAATAACCGGTGGTTGAATGAATAGAACGGTTGTAGGCAAACTCTACGAAAGGTAAATATTCTTCCTAAGTCTTAGTGTTCTTACCGACAACAGTTCTGAGTAACACACCTAATATCCGGTTTATTACCTCGGTTTGTCCGTCCGTCTGTGGGTGACAAGTTGTAGAATAGAGTAGTTTGGTACCTATTTTCCCCCACAAAACTTTCCAAAAATTGCTTATGAACTTGACATCTCTATCGGAAACAATGGTGCGTGGAATTCCATGAAGTCGTACTACTTCTCTAAAGAAGAGATCAGCGACATGTGTTGCGCCGTCCGTTTTATGGCAAGGTATAAAGTGAGCCATCTTTGAAAACCTGTCGACCACAACAAAAATACTATCTCGACCCCTCTTGGTACGAGGTAATCCAAGAATAAAGTCCATAGATAAATCGACCCAAGGGAGAGAAGGAATAGGAAAGGGGGTATATAAACCATTAGGACTAACCTTGGATTTGGCTTGTTTACATACTATGCAAGATGCGCATACTTTCTCCACAGTTTTCCTCATATGTGGCCAAAAGAAGTGCTCCATTACCATGTCCAAAGTTTTGGAGATGCCAAAGTGTCCAATTAAGCCTCCGGAGTGTGATTCATGGACTAGAAGTTCTCTAATGGATCCTTGTGGTATGCACAACCTGTTCATTCGGAAAAGAAACCCATATACAAGATAAAACTTGTTAAAAGCACCTTTTAAACAATGAGTATAAATTTCCTTAAAATATGGGTCATTAGGATATAATTCCTTTATATGCTCAAATCCTAATATAGTAGCATGCATTTGAGTAATTAGGGTATACCTCCGAGATAGTGCATCTGCTACTACATTATCCTTACCTTTCTTGTATTTGATGATATAAGGGAATGTTTCAATGAATTCCACCCAACGAGCATGTCTCTTGCTCAAATTACGTTGGCCGTTGAGCCACTTCAAGGATTCATGGTCCGTATGTATGACAAACTCCTTTGGAAGAAGATAGTGTTGCCAAACTTCAAGTGCACGAACTAATGCAAGGAGCTCTTTATCATATGTTGAGTAGTTCAAATGTGCTCCTTTTAACTTCTCACTAAAGTAAGCGATTGGTTGTTTTTCCTGCAAAAGAACTGCACCTATGCCTATACCGGAGGCAACACATTCTAACTCAAAAGTGTTAGAGAAATCGGGAAGGCGAAGAATTGGGGCAGTACAAAGTTTACCTTTTAGGGTTTGGAAAGCTGTTTCTTCTACCTCACCCCAATGGAAACCTGTCGTTTTTTTGATAATATCCGTCAATGGTGCGGCGATGGTAGAGAAATCCTTGACAAAACGGCGGTAGAAGCTTGCTAGGCCATGGAAGGATCTCACCTCGGTTATGGAAGATGGTGTGGGCCATTCTTTAATTGCTTTGACCTTTTCATCATCAACATGGATACCCTGTGCACTTACAATAAAGCCTAGAAAATTAAGACTTGCACTACAAAACACGCACTTTTCCATGTTAGCATATAATTGTTCCCGTCGGAGAACTTCAAGGACTGATTTCACATGAAAGAGGTGTGAATTAAAGGAAGAAGAGTAGATAAGAATATCATCGAAATAAACAACAACAAACTTACCTCGAAATTCTCGTAAGATGTGGTTCATCAACCTCCTGAATGTGCTAGGGGCATTGGACAAACCAAAAGGCATGACTGTCTACTCATATAGACCGAACTTGGTCTTGAAAGCGGTTTTCCATTCATCTCCTTCCTTCATCCGAATTTGATGATAACCACTCTTCAAGTCAATCTTGGTGAAGATGCATGCGCCGTAGAGTTCATCAAGCATGTCATATAATCGTGGGATAGGATGTCGATATTTGATGGTGATTCGGTTTATTGGTCTACAATCTACACACATTCGATATGAACCATCTTTCTTTGGCACCAAAAGTACTGGTACGGCACAAGGGCTTAAACTCTCACGAATGTAGCCTTTGTGGAGTAGTTCTTCCACTTGCCTTTCTAACTCCTTGGTTTCTTCAGGATTGCATCTATATGTTGGTCTATTTGGGATAGAAGAACCCGGAATTAGGTCAATTTGATGTTCAATTCCTCTTAAGGGCGGCAAACCATCGGGTGGATCACCTAAAACATCATTAAAGTCTTGCAAAAGAGAAACAAACACACTAGGCAAACGGTCGTTATTGTTAGTGATAGAAATAAAATTTTCCCTAAATCAGACGAGAATGCAAGGTTGTTTAAGAAAAGGGGCTTGTCTCACTTGTTTTTCTCTCGCATAAATATTTTGAGATACTCTTTTTTTTCTCACAGTGAGGATCACTCACCACCCCTGGGCACGAAGTAAAGGAAATAGTTGAGATATTTGTCACGAAAATAATAAGGAAAAACGTAAATAAAAGAGTTGGAATATCAAGATAGAGAGAATGGGCTGGTATTGAATTGCTCAGTAGTGCAGGTATTGCAATGCTTAGGAACTCCAGTTCTGTCGTCGTGCCCGTCACGGCAGCACCTGTCGCGGCGGCTGTCCGTTGGCTGTCACGGCAGCAAACACACCAACTCCGTACTTCAAGTTTGGCAAGAATCCCAGATCTGCCTTGGCCTATCCCTATGTCCAAGTCTGTCGATGATCACGTCTTTGATGATACCTCCCGGCGTGAATCGAAGGATGAACACCGATGTGTATGAATTCTTCCTTAGCCACTTAACCTTGCCCTATCCATAGGCACAAGATAGTTCAACTATAAACTAGAGAACTTGCTCCTATTTCTTTCGTATACTTAACTCTCCCGATGCTAAGTAAATGGATAACCTCACAATACTCTCCCGATGCTCTTGCAAGATATTAATAACCAAAATAAGAGAACTTGAAGTTTATTTTATTGAACTTGGAAAATCCTAAAACAAAACAATCCTTGCAACTACTTTACAAAACAACCCGTGGCCCTAGGGGGAATTTAGAACATGTCGACGACGGGTAAACGGCGGAGGGGTTTAGGTTATCGGTTATGGGGTATGATGAGGGATATTTTTTCTAGGTTAAAACCTATGCCCTTATATAAGCTTTGGGCTCAAGTATTCTAAGTTAACAAGGATTACAACTTTAATTAAAAGTAAGATTCTAATAAAGACTTAATCTCTAAGGATTCCTACTTTTCAGCCGCCTCCTTGTTTTATGGGAATTCCTCTCCTTGAGCTTTGGCTTGACATATCTTTCGATCCGGGGCTTGGAAAAATATTTGGCTTTCACACGACAGACGAGCAGATTTTTCTCTATCTATCGAGGTCCATTTTACTTTTCCTCTTCATAAGGCTGCTGTCACCTTGCTGTCACGACAGGTCCATGGCAGCTTCGTCCTCGTCATCTGCTTGTCCAGTTCAGCTCTTCTGCTTCTCTGCCCTGCACCTGCCTTCTCCGTCTACGATGGCGGCAACCTGCAAAATAAGCCATCTTTTAGTAGAATCCGTGCCTTTAATCCATTTGTGATGTTTTGCTGTAAACTAACCTAAATGCAATGCAATGATGCTTGAATGCAGCAGAAATATGGGTTAAAAAGGGTGTAAATAATAGAACTTTTACACACTCAACACACCCCCAAACTCAAGTTTTTGCTTGCCCTCAAGCAATTAAGACCTAAAAGAAAAATGAAAATTTTTGTGTTGGCTTTCAAACAGTGAACTGTCCCTTACCCGTCGCTCATTCTCTGTGGCGGCAGCAACCTGTCGGAAAGGTTAGGATCTGTCCAGAATCTCCCTATAGTTCTCGTGCAGTGTGTGCATGCTTGTGAACAGTTATATGCTAAGACTCTCTTAGTTTCACTAGAATATTCAACTCTTAACTCGAATTTTTTTATGCCAAAGTTTATTTTTTTTGAAGGCACATTTTCATGCTTCTTTTCTTCTTTTTTTCAAGCTAAATTTTTCTAGAGCCAGTTTTGGGCACCTCTAATTAGCTTCCTAGAGCCGGTTTCGGGCACCTCTAGGTTTTTGAATTTCTTTTGCTAAACTTCTTTCCTAGAGCCAGTGTTAGGCACCTCTAGGTTTTTGAATTTCTTTTGCTAAACTTCTTTCCTAGAGCCTGTCTTATCCGTCTGCGGCGGCAGCCGAAATGACAGGCTTCAATAAATGGGCTCTGTTGGGCTGATGGATGGATGGTGGGCTTGGGTCACTTCTCCTTTTCCTCTTGACTCCTTTATTTCCTAAAAACAGAAATTAGAAAAACAAAACATTATTCGAATAAAATAACCTAATTTCCTAATAAATAATAATAATAATAATAAAAAAATAAAAATAAAAATAAAATTTAGGTTAAATTAGGAGTGCTTTGTGGGGCATCTCCTAAAGTAACCACTTCTTGTATTCCTAGGGCTTCAGTCCCCTGATAATGCTTGAGGCGCTGTCCATTGACTTTGAATTGGTGCCCGTCTTTTAATGATCGGATAGTGATGGCACCATGGGGAAAAACTTGTACCACTTGGAACGGGCCAGACCATCTAGATTTTAACTTCCCTGGAAAGAGTTTCAACCTAGAATTAAATAACAACACAAGCTGCCCTGGGCAGAACTGTCGTGGCAGCAACTTCTTGTCATGCCACTTTTTAGTCTTTTCCTTGTAAATCCTTGCATTGTTGTAGGCCATTGTTCGTAATTCCTCAATCTCGTTCAGATCTAATAGACTTTTCTGGCCTGCCTTGTCCAAGTCCATATTCACTGCCTTGATTGCCCAATATGCTTTGTGCTCGATCTCGACAGGCAGATGACAGGTTTTCCCATAAATCAAACGGTATGGAGACATGCCCAATGGAGTTTTAAAAGCTGTCCTATATGCCCATAATGCATCGTTAAGGAGTAAAGACCAATCTTTCCTAGTTGGCTTAACCATCTTCTCAAGAATGTTCTTAACTTCCCTATTGGATATCTCAGCTTGTCCATTGGTCTGTGGGTGGTATGTTGTCGCGATCCTGTGCTTGACACCATATTTCTTCAAAGCGGCAGCATTTACCCTATTATCAAAATGTCTCCCTTCATCACTGATAATCGCCTTAGGGATGCCAAATCTAGAAAAAATGTTTTTGTGTAAAAACTTTTGGACCGTTTTGGCATCATTCTTTTGAGTGGCGATGGCTTCAACCCACTTAGAGACATAATCCACTGCTAGGAGGATGTATAAATTTCCACATGAAGATGGAAAAGGTCCCATAAAATCAATCCCCCAAACGTCGAAAATCTCGACTTCTAGAATGTTTTGCAGTGGCATCTCGTTTCTCCTCGAGATGTCACCTGTCTGCTGGCACCTGTCGCAGTTCTTATAAAAGTCTTGTGCATCCTTATATAGTGTCGGCCAGTAGAACCCTGACTACAGCACCTTGGCAGCAGTTTTGTTGCCTCCTAAGTGTCCTCCATATTGTGAAGCATGGCAGTGATGGAGAATGTCTTCTTGCTCTTCTTGTGGTACACACCTCCTTATAACCTGATCTGCGCATAGTTTGAAAAGAAGAGGTTTGTCCCAATAATAATGCTTAACATCATTTTGGAACCTCTTCCTGGCTTGATAGTTAAGATCAGAAGGAAGTATTCCGCTAACTATAAAATTAACGAAATCAGCATACCAGGGGAGTTCAGAAGACTTACCTGCCGTCATGGCTGTCGCGACAGCGATTGCGGCAGCAAAGAGCTGCTCATCTGTGAAGGTCTCCAGTATATTTGTCTCGTCGATTGGTAGACTCTGTCCCTTTTCCAACCTTGACAAGTGGTCTGCCACCTGATTTTCTGTCCCCTTTTTGTCCTTGATCTCAAAGTCGAACTCTTGTAATAGCAAGATCCACCGTATCAATCTAGGCTTAGCGTCCTTTTTCGCGAACATATACTTAAGGGCAGAATGGTCTGTGTGCACTATTACCTTCGTCCCAAGTATGTAAGAACGAAACTTGTCGATGGAGAACACCACAGCTAATAGCTCCTTTTCTGTGGTGGTGTAGTTCACTTGGGCGTCATTCAATGTCTTGGTGGCATAATATATGACATAAAACAGCTTATCTCTGTGCTGCCCAAGTGCTGTCCCGACAGCATAGTCACTAGCATCACACATAATCTCAAATGGCTGTGTCTAGTCTGGTGGCTGTACTATGGGGGCTGTCACCAGTTTTTCCTTCAGAACCTTGAATGCTTCAGTACATTCATCATTAAAGTCAAAGGGTCGGTTCTGCTCTAAGAGATGGCATAGGGGCTTGGTAATTTTTGAGAAATTTGCAATGAATCTCCGATAAAAACCAGCATGCCCTAAAAAACTTCTAATGCCCTTGACTGTGGTCGACGACGGCAGTTTCTCAATCACTTCTATCTTAGCCCTGTCGACTTCTATCCCACGGCAGCTAATCTTATGGCCTAGGACTATCCCTTCGTCCACCATAAAATGGCATTTTTCCCAATTTAGAACAAGATTAGCTTTTTCACATCTTTCAAGTACCTTTTGAAGATTGCCGAGGCAGCTCTGAAAATCGTCTCCAAAGACGGAAAAATCATCCATGAAAATCTCAAGGAAGTCCTCTACCATGTCGGAGAATATGGCCATCATGCACCTTTGGAAGGTGGCAGGTGCATTACAGAGTCCAAACGGCATTCTCCTAAACGCGTATGTTCCGTAGGGGCATGTGAAAGTTGTCTTTTCTTGATCCTCCGGTGCGATAGCGATTTGGTTGTAACCTGAATAACCATCAAGAAAACAATAGTAAGGTTTACCCGCTAATCTATCAAGCATTTGATCAATAAAGGGTAAAGGAAAGTGGTCCTTTCGGGTAGCTTTGTTAAGCTTCCGATAGTCCATACAAACCCTCCAACCGGTCACAGTCCTGGTTGGGATTAACTCATTGTTCTCGTTGGTTATCACGGTCATTCCTCCTTTCTTCGGAATGCATTGCACCGGGCTCACCCATTTGCTGTCGGAGATGGCGTAAATAATACCAACATCTAACCATTTGATTATCTCTTTACGCACTACCTCCTTCATCGCATGGTTTAGCCGCCTTTGGGCATCAATAGTCGGCTTATGATCTTCCTCTAGGAGGATTTTGTGCATGCATAACGCCGAACTAATGCCTTGAATGTCTGCTATCGTCCATCAAATCGCCTTTTTGTGCTGCCTTAGCATGCCGATTAGCTGTCGTTCCTGTCCCTGCGGCAGCTTAGCAGAGATGATTACGGGCAGTGTGTCATTGGAACCAAGATAAGCATATTTTAACTGCCCTGGCAGGGGCTTAAGTTCTAAGGCAGGTGGTTCAACAATAGATGGCTTTTGGATTAAATGGTTATCCGAAGTATAATTCAAAGGTTCGAATAACTTACCTGGACGATGGCCTAACCAGTTTACCTCCTTCTGACCTTCAGTATCGGATTCAGAGGAGTCGTTGTCCTTGGTGCTGTCATGACAGGCCTGTAGGTGGCTGTCGCGGCAGTGACCAAATTTTATATCACGGTAGCCCGACCTGATGCAGGGGTGATCAAGGGTCACCTCAATGATAGCCTTGCATTCCTCGTCCACATCAGCATGTTTCATCGCTTGGAGAACATTCAACTTAATCTCTTGATCGTTTACTCGCATGGTGAGTTCTCCTTTCTCCACATCAATCAGTGATCTTCCCGTGGCTAAGAAGGGTCGCCCAAGGATGACTGGTGCGTTTTCATCTGCCTCACAATCTAAGATAAGAAAGTCAACAGGAAAAATAAGCTTATCCACTCTTACCAGAATATCTTCAATTTTTCCTTCCGGATGAACGTAAGAGCGGTCAGCCAGCTGCAGAGTCACTGCCGTGGGCCGCGCCTTTCCAATGCCTAATTTCTGAAAAACAGACTTTGGCATTAAATTAACACTAGCACCAAGATCACAAAGTGCCTTACCCACAAATTTATTTCCGATTACGCAAGGTATGATGAAACTCCCCGGATCCTTCTTTTTCTGGGGCGGCTGTCGATGAAGAATAATCATGCAACCTTCTGTCATCTTTACCGTTTCAAATTCCCCAAGTTTAGATTTTTTCGACATAACATCCTTGAGAAATTTAGCATAACCGGGCATCTCCCTAACAGCATCTAACAACAGAATATTAATATGAACCTGCTTAAAAATATCATAAATCTTTTTAAGTTGAGATTCATGCTTAGCTTGCTGTATCCGTTGGGGAAAAGGTGGCGGAGGACGGTAATCAGCAATACGTCCTTCCCACTGCATGCGAATCTGAGGACGGTAATCATCTTTTTTCTCCTCTGTCGCTTCTGCTGTCGTGACAGGCTCATCGGCAGCAGTCTGTTTATCACCTGTCAGGGCAGCTTCCTCGGCAGGTTTATCCAAGGCAGGTTCCTTTACAGTTTCAGCTTCGTTTTCCGGCCCTGGTAGTTTCTTCCCACTCCTAGTAGTAATTGCCTTACATTGCTCATGTGTGGGCGGTCTAGCATTTTCAGTATTGCTAGGGAATCCTCCATTCTGCCTCGGCTTAATATGTTGAGAAACCTGACCATTTGTGTCTCTAGAGATTTCAAGGTAGCTTCATGATTTGTCATCCTCATCTCGGTTTTATCCATAAAGGTTTCCGTTTTCTTGACACACTGATTCATATTCTCCATATACGTACCGGTCTGAGACATAAAGGTGGCCAGAGTCTGTTCCAATATACTGCTCGTGGCAGGTGGTGGCTGCTGTTGCTGCTGCGGTGGCAGGTGCGTCGGCAGTTGCTGCGGCAGTTGCTGTCGCGTCAGCAATCTAGGTCCTCCCTGATTCTGATTGTGTGCTTGCGGATTCAGGGCATTATTGGGATTACTCCAGGAAAATTTGGGATCCTTCCTCCAATTGGGATTATAATTGTTGGAATTGTAGTTCGACTTGTAATTTCCAACATATTTTCCTTCTTCTACTTGTATTGAGCACTCATCCCGACTATGATTTCCCTCACAGATGGTACAAACTTCCTCGACAGCAAATCCTTGTAATTCATCTTCATTCAATAACCTTTTCATTGCTTTAGTAAGGAATGCTACCTGTGATTTCATAGTGCTGTCGGCCTCATAATCCTTGACAGCAAGTACCCGTTTACCCCCTCTTCTTGCAGTCGGAAACTGTTCCTCATTCTTAGCCAAATTTTTCAAAACTTGCAATGCCTCGTCCGGATCTTTATCCAATAATAGTCCATTTGCTGCAGAATCAATTCGAATACGGGTTTGTAAGTTAGCAGCATTATAGAACTTAGTTACCTGATTCCAGACGGGAAATCCATGCATTGGACAGTTCCGAAGAAGAGTAGTAAATTTGTCCTAGGCCTCGTGCATCGGCTCGTCATCTTCCTGTTGAAAAGTAGCAATTTCGTTACGTAATCGCTCAGATAAATGCGAAGGATTAAAACGAGACAAGAATTCACGAGATAAATCTGCCCAAGTTACGATTGAACCCGGTGTAAGTTTATTCCACCAAGTTTTAGCTCTGTCCCTTAATGAATGGGGGAATAACCAAAGCCTTAGTATCTCCGGATTAACTCCTGGTAGTCTAAACGAACCACAGATCTCCTGGAACGTCTTGAGATGCTCTCTAGCATCTTCTGTCACAACACCACTAAACTGCCCGACATTGTTGATCATACTAAACATGACAGGTTTAAGCTCAAAGTTATCAACTTCAATATCCGGCAGCGTGGTCTCCAGTTCTACATGATCGTTCAGCATGTAGTCTCGACATGACCGTCGTCCATCTACCGCGGGCGGGTCACCGACAGGCGGGTTGTTATCGCCAAGGGGTGGTATGCGACCGCCGACAGGTTGGTTATGGCCCATCTTCTCTAGCTGTTCCTCGAGGTATTCGTTTCTGTCTAAAAGTCGACAAAGTTGTTTCTTGAGATTGAAGGAACGTTCAACTTCCAGATCTAGTTTATACTCAGGATCTTCACCTCTTTTAGATCTGCGCATAAACAAGAAAACCTCGTGAACAGCAAGAGTTGAAAGCACAAAAGAAAAATTAAAGGAAAATAAAAAGAAAAACGAAAACGAAAATAAAAATAAAAATGAAAAGTGCAATAAAAGAAAGATGTAGTTATGTTGCCAATCCCCGGTAACGGCGCCAAAAACTTGTTGCGTGTAAAAGAGTCTATCGCAATTGTAGTGCAAGTGTACACGACGCAAGTAGTAAGTGATACGAAGTATCGGATATCGTCTCCACAGGGATTGGGCTAATAGCTTCACCTTAATTCACTGCACGAAGTAAAGGAAATAGTTGAGATATTTGTCACGAAAATAATAAGGAAAACGTAAATAAAAGAGTTGGAATATCAAGATAGAGAGAATGGGCTGGTATTGAATTGCTCAGTAGTGCAGGTATTGCAATGCTTAGGAACTCCAGTTCTGTCGTCGTGCCCGTCACGGCAGCACCTGTCGCGGCGGCTGTCCGTTGGCTATCGCGGCAGCAAACACACCAACTCCGTACTTCAAGTTTGGCAAGAATCCCAGATCCGCCTTGGCCTATCCCTAGGTCCAAGTCTGTCGATGATCACGTCTTTGATGATACCTCCCGACGTGAATCGAAGGATGAACACCGATGTGTATGAATTCTTCCTTAGCCACTTAACCTTGCCCTATCCCTAGGCACAAGATAGTTCAACTATAAACTAGAGAACTTGCTCCTATTTCTTTCGTATACTTAACTCTCCCGATGCTAAGTAAATGGATAACCTCACAATGCTCTCCCGATGCTCTTGCAAGATATTAATAACCAAAATAAGAGAACTTGAAGTTTATTTTATTGAACTTGGAAAATCCTAAAACAAAACAACCCTTGCAACTACTTTACAAAACAACCCGTGGCCCTAGGGGGAATTTAGAACATGTCGACGACGGGTAAACAACGGAGGGGTTTAGGTTATCGGTTATGGGGTATGATGAGGGATATTTTTTCTAGGTTAAAACCTATGCCCTTATATAAGCTTTGGGCTCAAGTATTCTAAGTTAACAAGGATTACAACTTTAATTAAAAGTAAGATTCTAATAAAGACTTAATCTCTAAGGATTCCTACTTTTCAGCCGCCTCCTTGTTTCATGGGAATTCCTCTCCTTGAGCTTTGGCTTGACATATCTTTCGATCCGGGGCTTGGAAAAATATTTGGCTTTCACACGACAGACGAGCAGATTTTTCTCTATCTATCGAGGTCCATTTTACTTTTCCTCTTCATAAGGCTGCTGTCACCTTGCTGTCACGACAGGTCCATGGCAGCTTCGTCCTCGTCATCTACTTGTCCAGTTCATCTCTTCTGCTTCTCTGCCCTGCACCTGCCTTCTCCGTCTATGATGGCGGCAACCTGCAAAATAAGCCATCTTTTAGTAGAATCCGTGCCTTTAATCCATTTGTGATGTTTTGCTGTAAACTAACCTAAATGCAATGCAATGATGCTTGAATGCAACAGAAATATGGGTTAAAAAGGGTGTAAATAATAGAACTTTTACACACTCAACACAATGATGACAGAATAAAGTTTACCTTTGATCAAACATCGTGTGTGGAAAATATTTGTTCTTTGCACTTCTGTGTCGTCGATTGCTTGGATATTAAGTGAACATTGAATCACCAAGCTTCTAGGATCAAGTTCATCACTAGAGTAATTATCGGCGATGAATTCATTATCAGACAATTCTGAATCGGATGTGCATGTCCCATCTTCTCGAACAAGAAAAAGTCTTGTATTTGGGCAGTCCCTTTGATAGTGTCCATGTCCTTTGCACTTGAAGCATACAATATCCCGGGTTTTCTTAGTTGTTTGTGTATTTTCCGTCGTCATGGGAATTTAGATCTTGGTTTTGTCCAATGGCTTGGATGCTTCAGGTTTCTGTTTTGCTCTACTAGAGTCGGCCAAAGGATTAGAAGTATTAGAATTAGACAAGGGTTGAGTGGTACCTCTATCATATGGATAACTCTTCTGGCGATATCGTTGTCTATCTTTGATGCGTTTTTCAATTGTCATGGCAAATTGGAATGCCTCTTCAAGAGTGTCGTAGGTTTTGAGTTCAAGCACCTCAAGAATGTTGTCATTGAGTCCGACAATAAACCTAGTCAATGTATCTTCTTCGTCCTCTTGTATACCGGCTCTTTGCATCAAGGATTCCATCTCTTTGAGATATTCATCAACAGTTCTGTAGCCTTGTCTGATCTTTTGCAACTTTTGTTTGAGCTCTCGTCGATATAATGGGGGAACGAAGCGTTCTCGCATGACTTCTTTAAGTTCTCCCCATAATGTTATCTTGGCTTCTCCATTGAGACGCCGATTTCGGACCAATTGGGACCACCAAATGGATGCATATTCAGTGAATTCGAGAGTCAACAATGGGACTTGATCCTCTTCGGGACATTGATAATACTCGAACAAAAGATCAACTCGATTTTCCTAGTCACAATAAGCATCAGGGTCATACCTTCCTTGAAAAGGCGGCACAGTGATCTTTGGTTTCGCCAAGGAGTTTTCTGCTCGTTTTGGTTCTGTGGGAGAGTTGTGCCTATGTAGGGGATTTTGGCGTCTATTCTGAATGTGAAAAAGAGGTGGACGCTTAGGCTCTTCTGTTTCGTCTTCAACCTCATTGGTTTCGATTCCTCCAATGGTTTGAGTTATTGCGGTCACGACTGTATCGGTGTGATCAAGCTTGGTTGCCAATGAGGTTACAGTCCGTGTAAGTTTATTTATAGTATCCGCAACCTCTTTAAGAGTCACCTTGTGTGGTTTTTCGTCGTCACTAGTTTGTGACATCTTGAAAACACTCAAATTTAAAAAGGTGAAAAACAAAAGACAGAAAAGCTAGAAATCTCACTAAACACTCCAAGAAAGAAATACTTAGCGAGGCAAGTAAGCCAATCTTGTGCTCTTTAAAGATCTTCCTGCCACAAGACAAACAAGTCACAATCGGAGTTTAATCCTAACAATGATTCCTAATTGTACTAGGAGTCCAAGGAAAGGCTTGACACCAATTGAAATATAGTTGCAAGAAGGAAGAATTATAATGCAACTTTGTTTAATCCTACTCACACCAGAATAGAGAAGGTGTTAATGGCATAAGAGAAGAAAGAAAAGAAAAACAAACGAACTTAAATAACTAAAGAGTAGAAAGGAAAAAACTAGAAAGATGGAAACCCAAACCCCGGAAACAACTTGAAGAAAGAAATCCAAAGTTGAACCCACTTCAATGTGATGCTTGCAGCTATGGATGATGTTGATCTTGATGATTCTTGATGGTAGTTGGCGGCTAGGTATGATCTTTCTCACTTTTCTTCAGTTTCAGTTTTTGTTTTTCTTTTCTTTTTTTTGTTTTTTTGTTTTATAAGATTAATAAACGAAAAATAATGAAAATTGAAAGAAAGAAACTAAACTAGGGTGAAAATAGAGGAAAAGAACCTAATTCTGCTAACCTTTGATCCACATTGTTCGAGGTGTTCCCGATGTCAAAAAATTCTGAAATTTTATGTGGCGACTCCTCCAGTGGTGTAGATCTGATCTGGAAATTTTCAGCTCAAAATTCGCTCATTTGAATTTTGCGAATTTTCCCCTCTTATTCAAATTTTTCACCCAAAACGCCAAAATTCTTGCCAAGAATCGTCCCAAATCTGATACCAAATGATAGAGTAGCGCAAACTTGGATTTGGAAGCCTTCAATCAAGTTGTTGCAAGAACTAGGGGCTCTAGACTCAATCAAGAAGATTAGGAGCAGATCTGAAAATTCAAGAGAAAAGAGAAGGGCTTTTCTTGAAAAATTCAGATTCAAGGCTGGAATATCAAAGAAACAAAGACAAGAAAGAAGATTAGGGGATGAATAATAAGAATTAAAACAAAAAGATTGAAAAAGATCGATGGAGAGGTAGATAAAACAAATCTGAAAATTCAGCTTTGTTTATGGCTATGGAGATGGCATGAAGTTGAAGATGGAGATGGCTTGATGGATTTGTGATGGTTTTGTCCTCGGCACCCTCTTAGACGCAATTACCTAAGCAAGAAACCTCAAGCGGCTCTAACCCACCCTCCTAGACGCGATTACCTAGGCAAGCAGGAGTGTGAAGATGATCTCCCTCACAAGAACTCGTCGGACTTATGTTGAAGAAGACTTCGAAGGCACAAGTAATCAGCACTTGCAAAAATAAACTCACTAAATATTTTATTAATCCAAGAAAATCTGAATTACAATGGTGGAGGCTTCATCCTTTTATAGATGAAGGATAGCCAAAGTAATTTAACTTCTACTAAAACAAGGAAACCCTAATTTAATTAAAAAATAAAATAAAAACAGCCTACAAACTCCTTGTACTTGGCCAGCAAGGAATAACGTGATAAGGCAAGTGATAAGCTGATATGTGCTGATTTCTTAGGCTGCAAATAAGCTGGGTTGCTTGGGCGGCAAGTAATGGCTTGTTAGGGGCTGGTTGCTTGGGCAGCAAGTAATGGGTTGTTGGGCTTCTTTTTGGACGAAAATTTGAAGGGATTTGGGCTTATTTGGCTGGTAAGTACTTTGGTTTTTGGTAGGAAGCATGTATGGGCTGTTTTAATGCAAACTAGGCCTAAATAACACTTGTAAATCCTAACTTGGGCTAAAAATAAAAGTCTGACCCAATCCTTTCATAATAAGGAGTATTGGGTCTAAATACAATAAAAGGGATAATTAATGGACATCTAAAGGCTCATGGATATCTATCTCCAAAGGTGCAGCAAGTTGGGTTTTTGTTACCCAATTATGCTCGAAGGATTTTAAGTGTGGGCTTCCTTCAATAAATTCTTCTTTCTTCATGGCAGCTTGCAATCCTTTGCTCACAAATCCTTGAACGGTTGAATTCAGCTCACTCTTGATCATCTTGGACTTGGCTCGAGTTATTGGGCCAAGTGGAAAAGTAAGTCCATCTCGTCCTTGGAATTGCCTTGTGGTACATGTATCAGGGGTGGTGACTCGCTGATTACCCTCTTCAGGGAGTATTTGGACAATGACGAGCTTCCTGCACGTTGTCGTGATTATATGTCTCGTGACTACACTAGCTGGGACGAAAACAAGCTTCGTCAAGTTTTTGACAGGGATGATGTTGAGCGAATCCTACAATTTCCAATCATCTGAACCTAAGGAGACACCCTGATTTGGGGCCATCATGACTCTGGGACCTACTCCGTTCGATCTGGATATTTCTTTCTACATAGACCTCCGCGTCCCTTGGGGAGACCAAACGGACTTTGGAAGGTTATTGCCGAGGCCCCAACGCTGCCCAAAATTCGCTCCTTTAGCTAGCGTGCCGAACGGGACGCGTTTTCCACAGGGGATAGATTACGGATTATTCATCCTATTGCTGGACCGTGCCCGTTTTGTCCTACCATTACGGAGACGACAATACATGCTCTACGTGATTGTCTAGGGGCTAATGAGGTTCTTCGCCTGGTTGGGCTTCCCTCTGGCATCTATGATAGTCACTCCACTTCCATGACATCTTGGTTATCTGAAGGAACTAAGCGACTGGATGACACGGGGTTTGCTCTGCTCTTAACAGCTTCATGGAATATCTGGAATTGGCGAAATGACTGGATCCACTCTCAACGGCTCCAGCCACCATTGCTCACTGCCATGAATGCTCAGGGTCTTTTACAGGATTATGCCACTGCCAACGCTCTCCCCGCTTCCCATCTGCCGACCGTCGTGCCCGCTACCGCCCCGTCACGATGGAGACCGCCGATGACGTAGGTTGTCAAGATTAATGTGGACGGTGCCTTTCACCATAGGTCTGGTTCTGCAGCTATCGGAGTTGTCTCTCATGATGTTCAGGGTTCTATTCTTGGAGGATGTTTCGTTCATGAGGACGGTTGTCGGAATGCAACCATGGTCGAACTCCACGCTATCGTTGTTGGTATCATGATGGTCAGAGACAGAGGCTGGGGTGAGGTGCTCATCGAATCAGATTCAGCCATCGTTGTCAATAAGCTCTCTCGGCCCACTAATGATGCTTCCTTATTAGGCCCGCAGATCACAGAAGCTAAGGCTTTGCTTGATGCCTCTCCTTTATTTAGTCTATCTTTTGTACCTAGATAAGCCAATTTTATGGCTCATAACTTAGCCTCTTAGGCTTTACACTCTGCATCCTCTATTTTCTTTGAATCTATTATTCCTGATTGTATTCAATCTGATGTACTGGCTGACACTCAGTCTTTTTGTTCTAATATATCTCAGGGCACTCTTTTCCCCTTAGAGTCACCTTGCGCCTCGGCGCAGGGTGGTTAGAGGGGTTTTTAATGAGGCCCATTTTCTTCAAAAAAAAAATTCCAACAGGCCCATTAAAAGGCCCATTTAGACCAGCTCGTCCGAAACCTCGACAAAAAGGACCGCAAAACAAGTTTTAATCAAATTTTAGGAGTTCAAATAATTGATTAGTAGCTTTTCAACACAATTATACTGCAAAACCTCAATTTTTGTACTTTTTACTCAGTTAAAATTCCAATGGGTCCATTGTAATACCCATTTAGACCTGCTCGTCCGAAACCTCTACAAAAAGGGCCGCGAAACAAGTTTTAATCAAATTTTAGGAGACCATGTAATTGATTAGGAGATTTTCAACACACTTATATTGCAAAACCTCAATTTCTGTACTTTTTTCTCAGTTAAAATTCCAACGGGTCCATTGAAAGGCCAATTTAGACATGCTCGTCGGAAACCTCGATAAAAAGGACCGCAAAAAAAGTTTTAATCAATTTTTAGGAGTTCAAATACTTTATTAGGAGCTTTTCAACACAATTATATTGCACAACCTCAATTTCTGTACTTTTTACTCATTTAAAATTCCAACGGGTCCTTTGAAAGGCCCATTTAGACCTGCTCGTCCGAAACCTCTACAATAAGGACCGCAAAAAAGTTTTATTAAAATTTTAGGAGTTCAAATAATTTATTAGTAGCTTTTCAACACAATTATATTGCAAAACCCCAATTTCTATACTTTTTACTCAGTTAAAATTCCACCGGGTCCATTATAAGGCCCATTTAGATGTGCTCATCCGAAACCTCTAAAAAAAGGGCCGCAAAACAAGTTTTAATCAAATTCTAGGAGATAATGTAATTGATTAGGAGATTTTCAACACACTTATATTGCAAAACCTCAATTTCTGTACTTCTTACTCAGTTAAAATTCCAACGGGTCCATTGAAAGGCCCATTTAGACCTGCTCGTCCGAAACTTCGACAAAAAGGACCGCAAAACAAGTTTTAATCAAATTTTCGGAGTTCAAATAGTTGATTAGGATCTTTTCAACACAATTATATTCAAAAACCTCAATTTTTATAGTTTTTACTCAGTTAAAATTCCAACGGGCCCATTGAATGGCCCATTTAGACCTACTCGTCCGAAACCTCTACAAAAAGGACCGCAAAAAAGATTTATTCAAATTTTAGGAGTTCAAATAATTGATTAGGAGCTTTTCAACACAATTATATTGCAAAACCTCAATTTCTGTACTTTTTACTCAGTTAAAATTCCAACGGGTCCATTGTAAGGCCCATTTAGACCTGCTCGTCTGAAACCTCTACAAAAAGGGCCACAAAACAAGTTTTAATCAAAATATAGGAGATCATGTAATTGATTAGGAGATTTTCAACAAACTTATATTGCAAAACCTCAATTTTTGTACTTTTTACTTAGTTAAAATTCCAACGGGTCCATTGAAAGACCCATTTAGACCAGCTCGTCCGAAACCTCGATAAAAAGGATCGCAAAACAGGTTTTAATCAAATTTTAAGAGTTTAAATAATTGATTAGTAGCTTTTCAACACAATTATATTGCAAAACCTCAATTTTTGTACTTTTTACTCAGTTAAAATTCCAACGGGTCCATTGTAAGGCCACTTTAGACCTGATCGTCCGAAACCTCTACAAAAAGGGCCACAAAACAAGTTTTAATCAAAATATAGGAGATCATGTAATTGATTACGAGATTTTCAACACACTTATATTGCAAAACCTCAATTTCTGTACTTTTTACTCACTTAAAATTCCAACGGGTGGGTGGGCGTGTGTGATGAAAATTCTCTCAATTTCTCTCTCAATTTTTCTCTCTACTTTTCCCCTCTCTTTTCCCCCTTCCTCCTTAACTCCGCCCTCTTCCGCCACATCCTCCACGGCCATCCATGCCTCCTCCTCCCCTTCCCACTGCCATGGTGGTGCTTGGTTAGCACAAACACGATAACAGTAAAAACCACACACCAAGCCCGGACGAATTTTTTCTGCATGTTACTGTTGTGTTTATCACTGGCAATATTATTGCTATGGCACTGGCCAACCACTGCCGATAAGGCAAATGATGCTTTCCAAAAGCATCACTCACATGCTGGGACACCAGTTTTGGTGCCCTTCGTTTGCCCTGTCTCCTTTTGTAGAGCACATGAAATTTCCTGGTCTTTACGACCTTGTATCACTTCCCTAAACAGCAGCGTCACGCTGGGGAAATTTCGGTTCCATCCTTTCCCTTATACCGTATTTTCATTAACAGTGAATGAATCTGCCTGCATTCACACGTACACACACGAAGCAATGCAGCAAGTTTGTTCATATCGTTATACATTACTGTTTTTAGAACAGACCATCAGTATATTATACTACGTTTTATTAATTGTCCTTTTCCAGACTCATTACAATTTAGGAACAAGGGTTCTAATGCTTGTTCATGGTCACCACTTGTGTTCCAAAATACTACTGTTCATCTCCAAAACGGATCAAACGGCTGGGGACACTGCAGCTGCAAACCGCCGGACGGAAGCCACATATCAAATGCTCCACAATTTTTGGAATACGGGATACTGTCTGTTAGAGGGTATATTTCCCGTTATGCAATGGAATTTCAAAATTTCATATCCCGGGTCTGCATGGGAACCTAAGCCTCATGCACGTACCCTACTCCCATGCATTTCGGAAGCTTCCCATCAAGTTTTATCAAATCTTAATTTATTCCTATTATTTTGGGATTCTCCGATTGTTTGCATTTCTCCAGGCAAAATTATAAATTATCCCGATTTAACAATTGTGGATAATAAAATACGAAGTATTTTGCTCATCGCTTATCTGGATAATTCCTTTGAATTTAAATTAATATTCTCCTTTAATCCCAGGATTATTAAGATATTATTTAAATTCAAATTCTTTTTAAACTATCTTGATAATCCCTTTGAATTTAAATTAATATTCTCTTTTAATCCCATGATTATCAGGAAATTATTTAAATTCATATTCCTTTAAAATTATCTTGATAAATCCACTCATTCTAGTATTCTATTTGAATTTAAATTAATATTATCTTTTAATCCAGGATTATAAAGATATTATTTAAATTCAAATTCTTTTTAAATTATCTTGATAATCCCTTTGAATTTAAATTAATATTCTCTTTTAATCCCATGATTATCAGGAAATTATTTAAATTCAAATTCCTTTTAATATTATCTTTTAATCCCAGGATTATTAAGATATTATCTAAATTCAAATTCTTTTTAAATTATCTTGATAATCATTTTGAATTTAAATTAATTTTCTCTTTTAATCCCATGATTATCAGGAAATTATTTAAATTCAAATTCCTTTTACATTATCTTGCTACATCAACTCATTCTAGTATTCTATTTGAATTTAAATTAATATTATCTTTTAATCCCATGATCATAAAGATATTATTTAAATTCAAATTCTTTTTAAATTATCTTGATAATCCCTTTGAATTTAAATTAATATTCTCTTTTAATCCCATGATTATCAGGAAATTATTCAAATTAAAATTCCTTTTAATATTATCTTTTAATCCCAGGATTATTAAGATATTATCTAAATTTAAATTCTTTTTAAATTATCTTGATAATCCCTTTGAATTTAAATTAATTTTCTCTTTTAATCCCATGATTATCAAGAAATTATTTAAATTCAAATTCCTTTTACATTATCTTGCTACATCCACTCTTTCTAGGATTCTATTTGTATTTAAATTAATATTATCCTACAATCCCACGATTAATAGGATTCTATTTAAATTTAAATCAATATTATCCTATTATTATTTGGATTATCCACAACTCTCAAAATTTAAACATTCTTTCCATTTCTTCGAGACCTACCTTCATTATATACTGACATTTGGTCATTTTTTCACACTTTATGCGAGCCAATACATTTGTGTCACACTTACATCCAACCTCGAGCACTCTCTTTTGCTACAACGTCCTCAGACGTCCAAACAACCTCTAATGGCCTCCATAGACTCTTTTCTCTCCCGTTTTGACAATCTCCAATTTACGGCAGAGGAGAAAAATGTGATATGTTCACCTGCCTCCACGAAGGTCGTACCCCTCGATGACTACAAGTCGTCTCTCATCGGGAAACTTTTCAACACCAAAGACTTTGATGAGACTGCCTTGGTGCGCCTTCTTACTGCTCGACGGACTTCTCACAGGCCCTTCAGCATACTCTTGGAATCCGTTTGGTTGACGACCCTGGAAGTTATCTGGGGGTCCCTCTTCTCGTTGGGAGGAACCGAACGGCCAATCTTGGGTTTATTCGTGACAAGGTCAACTCACGCATGGCTAAATGGGATACTAACTTGCTTTCATATAGTGGGCGTGAAGTTCTAATAAAATCAGTAGCGCAAGCTTTACCTCAGTACGTCATGTCATGCTATTTGCTTCCGCAAAACATTGTCGACGACGCGACACGCTCAATTCGCCGATACTGGTGGTCGGGCAGAAGTAACAAGAAAGGATGGCCAATGCTATCCTGGAATACCATGTGTACGCCCAAAGCCGCTGGGGGTATGGGCTTCCGTGACTTACGGGACTTTAATATTGCTCTTCTTGGGAAGCAAATCTGGCGACTGATTCACTCGCCTGATTCCCTACTTGCAAGAGTCCTGCGATCACGCTATTACCCCTCCGGCAATATTCTGGATGCAAAAGCTGACCAGCGCGCCTCATTTGCCTGGCGAGGTATATGGCAAGCCTTGCAACGCTTGCAGCCGGGTTTTTTCTGGCGGCCTGGCGTTGATAGTCGTATACGTATCCATTGAGAACATTGGGGTGGGTCCGCTGGTCTCTCCTTGTTTGGTAATTATCAGGATAATGAGGAGATACCCTTGCGCTGCGGTGATTTTATGATCCGACATCACAACTCTTGGGACGAAAATAAAGTTCGTCAAAACTTTGACTGGGATGATGCTGCCAACATATTGCACGTACCAATATCCGATGTACGCCGTGATACTTTACTGTGGGGCTTTCATGATACTAACATATATACCGTACGCTCCGGCTACCTCTTCCTACGTAGGCCCTCACGGCCTCTTGAGCGCCTGTGCCCACTCTGGAAGAACATTGCTAAATCTAATACACTTCCGAAGGTTCGCACCTTTGGGTGGCGGGCAGGACGGGGTGCTTTACCCACTGGTGACCGGCTTGCGGCTCTTGGAATGGGCACTGGCATGTGCCCGTTCTGTCCATCGACTCTTGAAACTGCGACTCACGCATTTCAGGACTGTCCGGGCGCTGCCGATGTGCTAGGCCTTGCCGGCTTCCCCCGTGCGTTATGCGACAGCACAGCCACCTCAGTTACCCTTTGGCTAGAACAGGGAGCTATGCTTCTCTCTCGCGCACAATTCGATCTCCTCCTGACTACCTTGTGGAATCTATGGAACAGGAGGAATGATTGGGTCCATTCTCAGCGACTACAGCCCCCTTGGCTTACTCTGATGAACTCCCAGGAACTACTTCGCGACTACATCTCGGCCAACTCAGACCATACCACGACGCGACAGCAGACGGAGCCAGCCCTTTCCCAACCTGTATGGAGACCGCCGCCGGCTGGGACGATCAAAATCAATGTCGATGGCGCTTTCAACTCGGCTACGAGATCCGCTGGCATTGGCATTGTGGCTCGTGATGCCACTGGTGCTATCTTGCTCTGACGGGCTATATACTTGGACGATACCGCAGATTCTCCATCCACAGAACTCCACGCTATCACTGAAGGAGTCACACGCGGTGCAGACGCTGGATGGCAAGGTTTTCTTCTTGAGTCGGACGCGGCCCTGTTGGTCAATAGGTTGCGTCACGCCGGCGAGGATGCCTCCACCCTTCAGAGGCAGATTCGGACCGGTAGATCTTTCCTCGATACTGTACCTGGTTTATGTTTACTTTATGTACCGCGCACAGCTAATGTTTTAGCTCACTATGTAACCAATTGGGCCCTTCATTCTAAATCTTCTTTGTATTTCGGACCGGGCTTGCCCGATGCTTTCCAAACATTTGTACCGGTTGTTCACCAACCACCATGGTTTTTAATATATTTTGGGCACTCTTTTCCCCTCTTAGGACCCTTGTTGGGCTAGCCCAATAAGGATTAGTGGGGTTTTTAATGAGGCCCTTTCCTCAAAAAAAATTCCAACGGGTCCATTGAAAGGCCCATTTAGACCTGCTCGTCCGAAACCTCGACAAAAAAGACCGCAAAAAAGTTTTAATCAAATTTTAGGAGTTTAAATAATTGATTAGTAGCTTTTCAACACAATTATATTGCAAAACCTCAATTTCTGTACTTTTTACTCAGTTAAAATTCCAACGGGTCCATTGAAAGGCCCATTTAGACCTACTCGTCCGAAGCTTCAACAAAAAGGACCGCGAAACAAGTTTTAATCAAATTTTAGGAGTTCAAATTATTGATTAGGAGCTTTTCACCACAATTATAATCAAAAACCTCAGTTTTTATACTTTTTACTCAGTTCAAATTCCAACGGGCCCATTGAAAGGCCCATTTAGACCTGCTCGTCCGAAACCTCTACAAAAAGGATAGCAAAACAAGTTTTAATCAAATTTTAGGAGATCATGTAATTGATTAAGATCTTTTCAACACAATTATATTGAAAAACCTAAATTCTTATACTTTTTACTCAGTTAAAATTCCAACGGGTCCATTGAAAGGCCCATTTAGACCTGCTCGTCCGAAACCTCGACAAAAAGGACCGCAAAACAAGTTTTAATCAAATTTTAGGAGTTAAATAATTAATTAGTAGCTTTTCAACACAATTATATTGCAAAACATCAATTTCTGTACTTTTTACTCAGTTAAAATTCCAACGGGTCCAATTAAAGGCCCATTTCGACCCACTCGTTCGAAACCTCTATAAAAAGGACCACAAAACAAGTTTTAATTAAATTTTAGGAGTTCAAATAATTGATTAGGAGATTTTCAACACAATTATATTGTAAAACCTCAATTTTTATACTTTTTACTAAGTTAAATTCCATCAGGTCCATTGAAAGGCCTATTTCAACCCGCTCGTCCGAAACCTCTACAAAAAGGACCGCAAAAAAGTTTTATTCAAATTTTAGGAGTTCAAATAATTGATTAGGAGATTTTCAACACAATTATATTGCAAAACCTCAATTTCTGTACTTTTTACTCAGTTAAAATTCCAACGGGTCCATTGTAAAGCCCATTTAGACCTCCTCGTCTGAAACCTCTAAAAAAAGGCCGCAAAACAAGTTTAAATCAAATTTTAGGAGATCATGTAATTGATTAGGAGATTTTCAACACAATTATATTGCAAAACCTCAATTTATGTACTTTTTACTCAGTTAAAATTCCAACGGGTCCATTGAAAGGCCCATTTAGACCAGCTCGTCGGAAACCTCGACAAAAAGGACCGCAAAACAAGTTTTAATAAAATTTTAGGAGATCATGTAATTGAATAGGAGATTTTCAACACAATTATATTGAAAAACCTCAATTTCTGTACATTTTCACAGTTAAAATTCCAACGGGTCCATTGAAAGGCCAATTTAGACCTACTCGTCTGAAACCTCGACAAAAAGGACCGCACAACAAGTTTTAATCAAATTTTAGGAGTTCAATAATTGATTAGGAGCTTTTCAACACAATTATATTGAAAAACCTCAATTTCTTTACGTTTTACTCAGTTAAAATTCCAATGGGTCCATTGAAAGGCCCATTTAGACCAGCTCGTCCGAAACCTCGACAAAAAGGATCGCAAAAGAAGTTTTAATCAAAATTTAGGTGTTCAAATTATTGATTAGTAGCTTTTCAACACAATTATATTGCAAAACCTTAATTTTTGTACTTTTTACTAAGTTAAAATTCCAACGGGTCCATTGTAAGGCCCATTTAGACCGACTCGTCCGAAACCTCTACAGAAAGGGCCACAAAAAAGTTTTAATCAAAATATAGGAGATAATGTAATTGATTAGGATATTTTCAACACACTTATACTGCAAAACCTAAATTTCTGTACTTTTTACTCAGTTAAAATCCCAAAGGTACCATTGAAAGGCCCATTTAGACATGCTAGACCGAAACTTCGACAAAAAGGACCGCAAAAAAAGTTTTAATCAAATTTCAGGAGTTCAAATAATTGATTAGGAGCTTTTCAACACGATTATATTGAAAAGCCTCAATTTTTATACTTTTTACTCAGCTAAAATTCCAACGGGCCCATTAAAAGGCCCATTTAGACCTGCTCGACCGAAACCTCGACAAAAAGGACCGCAAAACAAGTTTTAATCAAATTTCAAGAGTTCAAATAATTGATTAGGAGCTTTTAAACACAATTATATTGAAAAAACACAATTTTTATACTTTTTACTCAGTTAAAATTCCAACGGGCCCATTGAAAGGCCCATTTAGACCTGCTCGTCCGAAACCTCAACAAAAAGGACCGCAAAAATGTTTTATTCAAAATTTAGGAGTTCAAATAATTGATTAGGAGCTTTTCAACACAATTATATTGCAAAACCTCAATTTCTGTACTTTTTACTCAGTTAAAATTCCAACGGGTCCATTGAAAGGCCCATTTAGTCCTGCTCGTCCGAAGATTCAACAAAAAGGACCGCGAAACAAGTTTTAATCAAATTTTTGGAGTTCAAATTATTGATTAGGATCTTTTCACAACAATTATAATCAAAAACCTCAGTTTTTATACTTTTTACTCAGTTAAAATTCCAACGGGTCCATTGTAAGGCCCATTTAGACCTACTCGTCTGAAACCTCTACAAAAAGGGCCACAAAACAAGTTTTAATCAAAATATAGGAGATCATGTAATTTATTAGGAGATTTGCAACACACTTATATTGCAAAACCTCAATTTATGTACTTTTTACTCGGTTAAAATTACAACAGGCCCATTGAAAGACCCATTTAGACCTGCTCGTCTGAAACCTCGACAAAAAGGACCGCAAAACAAGTTTTAATCAAATTTCAGGAGTTCAAATAATTGATTAGGAGCTTTTCAACACAATTTTATTGCAAAACCTCAATTTCTATACTCTTTACTCAGTCAAAATTCCAACGGGTCCATTGTAAGGCCCATTTAGACCTGCTCGTCCGAAACCTCTACAAAAAGGGCCACAAAACAAGTTATAATCAAAATATAGGAGATCATGTAATTGATTAGGAGATTTTTTCAACACACTTATATTGCAAAACCTCAATTTCTGTACTTTTTACTCAGTTAATATTCCAACGGGCCCATTGAAAGGCCCATTTAGACCTGCTCGACCGAAACCTCGACAAAAAGGATGGCAAAACAAGATTTAATCAAATTTCAGGAGTTCAAATAATTGATTAGGAGCTTTTAAACACAATTATATTGCAAAACCTCAATTTTTATACTTTTTACTTAGTTAAAATTCCAACGGGTCCATTGAAAGGCCCATTTAGACCTGCTCGTCCGAAACCTCGACAAAAAGGACCGCAAAACAAGTTTTAATCAAATTTTAGGAGTTCAATAATTAATTAGTAGCTTTTCAACACAATTATATTGTAAAACATCAATTTCTGTACTTTTTACTCAGTTAAAATTCCAACGGGTCCAATGAAAGGCCCATTTCGACCCACTCGTCCGAAACCTCTATAAAAAGGACCACAAAACAAGTTTAAATCAAATTTTAGGAGATCATGTAATTGATTAGGAGATTTACAACACAATTATATTGCAAAACCTTAATTTATGTACTTTTTACTCAGTTAAAACTCCAACGGGTCCATTGAAAGGCCCATTTAGAACACCTCGTCGGAAACCTCGATAAAAAGGACCGCAAAACAAGTTTTAATCAAATTTTAGGAGATCATGTAATTTATTAGGAGATTTTCAACACAATTATATTGCAAAACCTCAATTTCTGTACATTTTACACAGTTAAAATTCCAACGAGTCCATTGAAAGGCCCATTTAGACCTGCTCGTCTGAAACCTCGACAAAAAGGACCGCACAACAAGTTTTAATCAAATTTTAGGAGTTCAAATAATTGATTAGGAACTTTTCAACACAATTATATTGAAAAAACTCAATTTCTTTACGTTTTACTCAGTTAAAATTCCAACGGGTCCATTGGAAGGCCCATTTAGACAAGCTCGTCCGAAACCTCGACAAAAAGGATCGCAAAAGAAGTTTTAATCAAAATTTAGGTGTTCAAATTATTGATTAGTAGCTTTTCAACACAATTATATTGCAAAACCTTAATTTTTGTACTTTTTACTAAGTTAAAATTCCAACGGGTCCATTGTAAGGCCCATTTAGACCGACTCGTCCGAAACCTCTACAGAAAGGGCCACAAAAAAGTTTTAATCAAAATATAGGAGATAATGTAATTGATTAGGATATTTTCAACACACTTATACTGCAAAACCTAAATTTCTGTACTTTTTACTCAGTTAAAATCCCAAAGGGACCATTGAAAGGCCCATTTAGACATGCTAGACCGAAACTTCGACAAAAAGGACCGCAAAAAAAGTTTTAATCAAATTTCAGGAGTTCAAATAATTGATTAGGAGCTTTTCAACACGATTATATTGAAAAGCCTCAATTTTTATACTTTTTACTCAGCTAAAATTCCAACGGGCCCATTAAAAGGCCCATTTAGACCTGCTCGACCGAAACCTCGACAAAAAGGACCGCAAAACAAGTTTTAATCAAATTTCAAGAGTTCAAATAATTGATTAGGAGCTTTTAAACACAATTATATTGAAAAAACACAATTTTTATACTTTTTACTCAGTTAAAATTCCAACGGGCCCATTGAAAGGCCCATTTAGACCTGCTCGTCCGAAACCTCAACAAAAAGGACCGCAAAAATGTTTTATTCAAAATTTAGGAGTTCAAATAATTGATTAGGAGCTTTTCAACACAATTATATTGCAAAACCTCAATTTCTGTACTTTTTACTCAGTTAAAATTCCAACGGGTCCATTGAAAGGCCCATTTAGTCCTGCTCGTCCGAAGATTCAACAAAAAGGACCGCGAAACAAGTTTTAATCAAATTTTTGGAGTTCAAATTATTGATTAGGATCTTTTCACAACAATTATAATCAAAAACCTCAGTTTTTATACTTTTTACTCAGTTAAAATTCCAACGGGTCCATTGTAAGGCCCATTTAGACCTACTCGTCTGAAACCTCTACAAAAAGGGCCACAAAACAAGTTTTAATCAAAATATAGGAGATCATGTAATTTATTAGGAGATTTGCAACACACTTATATTGCAAAACCTCAATTTATGTACTTTTTACTCGGTTAAAATTACAACAGGCCCATTGAAAGACCCATTTAGACCTGCTCGTCTGAAACCTCGACAAAAAGGACCGCAAAACAAGTTTTAATCAAATTTCAGGAGTTCAAATAATTGATTAGGAGCTTTTCAATACAATTTTATTGCAAAACCTCAATTTCTATACTCTTTACTCAGTCAAAATTCCAACGGGTCCATTGTAAGGCCCATTTAGACCTGCTCGTCCGAAACCTCTACAAAAAGGGCCACAAAACAAGTTATAATCAAAATATAGGAGATCATGTAATTGATTAGGAGATTTTTTCAACACACTTATATTGCAAAACCTCAATTTCTGTACTTTTTACTCAGTTAATATTCCAACGGGCCCATTGAAAGGCCCATTTAGACCTGCTCGACCGAAACCTCGACAAAAAGGATGGCAAAACAAGATTTAATCAAATTTCAGGAGTTCAAATAATTGATTAGGAGCTTTTAAACACAATTATATTGCAAAACCTCAATTTTTATACTTTTTACTTAGTTAAAATTCCAACGGGTCCATTGAAAGGCCCATTTAGACCTGCTCGTCCGAAACCTCGACAAAAAGGACCGCAAAACAAGTTTTAATCAAATTTTAGGAGTTCAATAATTAATTAGTAGCTTTTCAACACAATTATATTGTAAAACATCAATTTCTGTACTTTTTACTCAGTTAAAATTCCAACGGGTCCAATGAAAGGCCCATTTCGACCCACTCGTCCGAAACCTCTATAAAAAGGACCATAAAACAAGTTTAAATCAAATTTTAGGAGATCATGTAATTGATTAGGAGATTTACAACACAATTATATTGCAAAACCTTAATTTATGTACTTTTTACTCAGTTAAAACTCCAACGGGTCCATTGAAAGGCCCATTTAGAACACCTCGTCGGAAACCTCGATAAAAAGGACCGCAAAACAAGTTTTAATCAAATTTTAGGAGATCATGTAATTTATTAGGAGATTTTCAACACAATTATATTGCAAAACCTCAATTTCTGTACATTTTACACAGTTAAAATTCCAACGAGTCCATTGAAAGGCCCATTTAGACCTGCTCGTCTGAAACCTCGACAAAAAGGACCGCACAACAAGTTTTAATCAAATTTTAGGAGTTCAAATAATTGATTAGGAACTTTTCAACACAATTATATTGAAAAAACTCAATTTCTTTACGTTTTACTCAGTTAAAATTCCAACGGGTCCATTGGAAGGCCCATTTAGACAAGCTCGTCCGAAACCTCGACAAAAAGGATCGCAAAAGAACTTTTAATCAAAATTTAGGTGTTCAAATTATTGATTAGTAGCTTTTCAACACAATTATATTGCAAAACCTTAATTTCTGTACTTTTTACTAAGTTAAAATTCCAACGGGTCCATTGTAAGGCCCATTTAGACTGACTCGTCCGAAACCTCGATAAAAAGGGCCACAAAACAAGTTTTAAACAAAATATAGGAGATCATGTAATTTATTAGGATATTTGCAACACACTTATATTGCAAAACCTTAATTTATGTACTTTTTACTCAGTTAAATTACAACAGGCCCATTGAAAGACCCATTTAGACATGCTCGTCCGAAACCTCGACAAAAAGGACCGCAAAACAAGTTTTAATAAAATTTCAGGAGTTCAAATAATTGATTAGGATCTTTTCAACACACTTTAATTGCAAAACCACAATTTCTATACTTTTTACTCAGTTAAAATTCCAACGGGTCCATTGTAAGGCCCATTTAGACCTGCTCGTCCGAAACCTCTACAAAAAGGGCCACAAAACAAGTTTTAATCAAAATATAGGAGATCATGTAATTGATTAGGGGATTTTCAACACACTTATATTGCAAAACCTCAATTTCTGTACTTTTTACTTAGTTAAAATTCCAACGGGCCCATTAAAAGGCCCGTTTAGACCCGCTGGACCGAAACCTCGACAAAAAGGACCACAAAACAAGTTTTAATCAAATTTAAGGAGTTCAAATAATTGATTAGGAGCTTTTCAACACAATTATATTTCAAAACCGCAATTTTTATACTTTTTACTCAGTTAAAATTCCAACGGGTCCATTGAAAGGCCCATTTAGACCTGCTCGTCCGAAACCTCGACAAAAAGGACAGCAAAACAAGTTTTAATCAAAATTTAGGAGTTCAATAATTAATTAGTAGCTTTTCAACACAATTATATTGCAAAACATCAATTTCTATACTTTTAACTCATTTAAAATTCCAACGGGTCCAATGAAAGGCCCATTTCGACCCACTCGTCCGAAACCTCTATAAAAAGGACCACAAAACAAGTTTAAATCAAATTGTAGGAGATCATGTAATTGATTAGAATATTTTGAACACAATTATATTGCAAAACCTCAATTTCTGTACTTTTTACTCAGTTAAAATTCCAACGGGCCCATTGAAAGGCCCATTTAGACATGCTCAACCGAAACCTCGACAAAAAGGACCGCAAAACAAGTTTTAATCAAATTTCAGGAGTTCAAATAATTGATTAGGAGCTTTTCAACACAATTATATTGCAAAACCTCAATTTTTATACTTTTTACTCAGTTAAAATTCCAACGGGTCCATTAAAAGGCCCATTTAGACCTGCTCGTTCGAAACCTCGACAAAAAGGATCGCAAAACAAGTTTTAATCAAATTTTAGGAGTTCAATAATTAATTAGTAGCTTTTCAACACAATTATATTGCAAAACATCTATTTCTGTACTTTTTACTCAGTTAAAATTCCAATGGGTCCAATGAAAGGCCCATTTCGACCCACTCGTTCGAAACCTCTATAAAAAGGACCACAAAACAAGTTTAAATCAAATTTTAGGAGATCATGTAATTGATTAGGAGATTTTCAACACAATTATATTGCAAAACCTCAATTTCTGTACTTTTTACTCAGTTAAAATTACAACGGGCCCATTGAAAGGCCCATTTAGGCCTGCTCGGCCGAAACCTCGACAAAAAGGACCGCAAAACAAGTTTTAATCAAATTTCAGGAGTTCAAATAATTGATTAGGAGCTTTTCAACACAATTATATTGCAAAATCTCAATTTTTATACTTTTTACTCAGTTAAAATTCCAACGGGTCCATTGAAAGGCCCATTTAGACCTGCTCGTCCGAAACCTCGACAAAAAGGACCGCAAAACAAGTTTTAATCAAATTTTAGGAGTTCAATAATTAATTAGTAGCTTTTCAACACAATTATATTGCAAAACATCAATTTCTGTACTTTTTACTCAGTTAAAATTCCAACGGGTCCAATGAAAGGCCCATTTCGACCCACTCGTCCAAAACCTTTATAAAAAGGACCACAAAACAAGTTTAAATCAAATTTTAGGAGATCATGTAATTTATTAGGAGATTTTCAACACAATTATATTGCAAAACCTCAATTTATGTACTTTTTATTCAGTTAAAATTCCAACGGGTCCATTGAAAGGCCCATTTACACCACCTCGTCGGAAACCTCGACAAAAAGGACCGCAAAACAAGTTTTAATCAAATTTTAGGAGATCATGTAATTTATTAGGAGATTTGCAACACAATTATATTGCAAAACCTCAATTTCTGTTCATTTTACACAGTTAAAATTCCAACGGGTCCATTGAAAGGCCCATTTAGACCTGCTCGTCTGAAACCTCGACAAAAAGAACCGCACAACAAGTTTTAATCAAATTTTAGGAGTTGAAATAATTGATTAGGAACTTTTCAACACAATTATATTGAAAAAACTCAATTTCTTTACGTTTTACTCAGTTAAAATTCCAACGGGTCCATTGAAAGACCCATTTAGACCAGCTCGTCCGAAACCTCGACAAAAAGGATCGCAAAAGAACTTTTAATCAAATTTTAGGTGTTCAAATTATTGATTAGTAGCTTTTCAACACAATTATATTGCAAAACCTTAGTTTCTGTACTTTTTACTAAGTTAAAATTCCAACGGGTCCATTGTAAGGCCCATTTAGACCGACTCGTCTGAAACCTCTACAAAAAGGGCCACAAAACAAGTTTTAATCAAAATATAGGAGATAATGTAATTTATTAGGAGATTTTCAACACACTTATATTGCAAAACCTCAATTTCTGTACTTTTTACCCAGTTAAAATTCTAACAGGCCCATTGAAAGGCCCATTTAGACCTACTCGACCGAAACCTCGACAAAAAGGACCGCAAAACAAGTTTTAATCAAAATTTAGGAGTTCAAATAATTGATTAGGAGCTTTTAAACACAATTATATTGAAAAAACTCAATTTTTATACTTTTTACTCAGTTAAAATTCCAACGGGCCCATTGAAAGGCCCATTTAGAACTGCTCGTCCGAAACCTCAACAAAAAGGACCGCAAAAATGTTTTATTCAAATTTTAGGAGTTCAAATAAATGATTAGGAGCTTTTCAACACAATTATATTGCAAAACCTCAATTCATGTACTTTTTACTCAGTTAAAATTCCAACGGGTCCATTGAAAGGCCCATTTAGTCCTGTTCGTCCGAAGCTTCAACAAAAAGAACCGTGAAACAAGTTTTAATCAAATTTTAGGAGTTCAAATTATTGATTAGGAGCTTTTCACCACAATTATAATAAAAAACCTCAGTTTTTATACTTTTTACTCAGTTAAAATTCCAACGGGTCCATTGTAAGGCCCATTTAGACCTACTCGTCTGAAACCTCTACAAAAATGGCCACAAAACAAGTTTTAATCAAAATATAGGAGATCATGTAATTTATTAGGAGATTTGCAACACACTTATATTGCAAAACCTCAATTTATGTACTTTTTACTCAGTTAAAATTACAACAGGCCCATTGAAAGACTCATTTAGACCTGCTCGTCCGAAACCTCGACAAAAAGGACCGCAAAACAAGTTTTAATCAAATTTTAGGAGTTCAAATAATTAACTAGGAGCTTTTCAACACACTTTTATTGCAAAACCTCAATTTCTATACTTTTTACTCAGTTAAAATTCCAACGGGTCCATTGTAAGGCCCATTTAGACATGCTCGTCCGAAACCTATACAAAAAGGGCCATAAAACAAGTTTTTATCAAAATATAGGAGATCATATAATTGATTAGGAGATTTTCAACACACTTATATTGCAAAACCTCAATTTCTGTACTTTTTACTCAGTTAAAATTCCAACGGGCCCATTGAAAGGCCCATTTAGACCCGCTCGACCGAAACCTCAACAAAAAGGATCGCAAAACAAGTTTTAATCAAATTTAAGGAGTTCAAATAATTGATTAGGAGCTTTTCAACACAATTATATTGCAAAAACTCAATTTTTAAACTTTTTACTCTGTAAAAATTCTAACGGGTCCATTGAAAGGCCCATTTAGACCTGCTCGTCCGAAACCTCGACAAAAAGGACCGCAAAACAAGTTTTAATCAAATTTTAGGAGTTCAATAATTAATTAGTAGCTTTTCAACACAATTATATTGAAAAACATAAATTTCTGTACTTTTTACTCAGTTAAAATTCCAACGGGTCCAATGAAATGCCCATTTCGACCCCCTCGTCTGAAACCTCTATAAAAAGGACCACAAAACAAGTTTAAATCAAATTTTAGGAGATCGTGTAATTGATTATGAGATTTTCAACAAAATTATATTGTAAAACATCAATTTATGTACTTTTTACTCAGTTAAAATTCCAACGGGTCCATTGAAAGGCTCATTTAGACCACCTCATCAGAAACCTCGACAAAAAGGACCGCAAAACAAGTTTTAATCAAATTTTACGAGATCGTGTAATTGATTAGGAGATTTTCAACACAATTATATTGCAAGACCTCAATTTCTGTACATTTTACACAGTTAAAATTCCAACGGGTCCATAGAAAGGCCCATTTAGACCTGCTCGTCTGAATCCTCGACAAAAAGGACCGCAAAACAAGTTTTAATCAAATTTTAGGAGTTCAATAATTAATTAGTAGCTTTTCAACACAATTATATTGAAAAACATAAATTTCTGTACTTTTTACTCAGTTAAAATTCCAACGGGTCCAATGAAAGGCCCATTTCGACCCCCTCGTCCGAAACCTCTATAAAAAGGACCACAAAACAAGTTTAAATCAAATTTTAGGAGATCGTGTAATTGATTATGAGATTTTGAACACAATTATATTGTAAAACATCAATTTATGTACTTTTTACTCAGTTAAAATTCCAACGGGTCCATTGAAAGGCCCATTTAGACCACCTCATCGGAAACCTCGACAAAAAGGACCGCAAAACAAGTTTTAATCAAATTTTACGAGATCGTGTAATTGATTAGGAGATTTTCAACACAATTATATTGCAAGACCTCAATTTCTGTACATTTTACACAGTTAAAATTCCAACGGGTCCATAGAAAGGCCCATTTAGACCTGCTCGTCTGAATCCTCGACAAAAAGGACCGCACAACAAGTTTTAATCAAATTTTAGGAGTTCAAATAATTGATTAGGAACTTTTCAACACAATTATATTGAAAAACCTCAATTTCTTTACGTTTTACTCAATTAAAATTCCAACGGGCCCATTGAAAGGCCCATTTAGACAAGCTCGTCCGAAACCTCGACAAAAAAGATCGCAAAAAAACTTTTAATTAAATTTTAGGTGTTCAAATTATTGATTAGTAGCTTTTCAACACAATTATATTGCAAAACCTTAGTTTCTGTACTTTTTACTAAGTTAAAATTCCAACGGGTCCATTGTAAGGCCCATTTAGACCGACTCGTCTGAAACCTCTACAAAAGGGCCATAAAACAAGTTTTAATCAAAATATAGGAGATCATGTAATTGATTAGGAGATTTTCAACACACTTATATTGCAAAACCTCAATTTCTGTACTTTTTACTCAGTTAAAATTCCAACGGTGTAACCCCTTAGCCCGACCTAGACGGTTGACCCGAACTACGAAGATTACATGGGGAAAACAAAAGTCAACCCGAAAGTCAACCTTAAGCGTACCCTAGAGAAAAACATACTTGAAAAGCACAGCGATCGGAAAGCAATAAGGGACTCAATTGCACAACATACAAAAGTTAGGGACCAAATTGTAATTTCTGGAAAGATGAAGAACTTAGCTGATTTTTAAGTTACCAATGTCAAATTAATCATATTACATGCTTCCCTGTCAAATTTCACCTTAAAAGGACATCTCAAACTCAAGCAATTGCAAATACAAAATTCAGGACAAAACGTAAAGCTTACAAACCTTAAACCATTCAAATCAGTGCCCAACGGTCATCTGTTTCGGAACGGGGTTAACCGTTCCGAAACGCGGGTTCGTTTCGTGACTTGTATCGAAACAGGGCCTGGCAGTGGCCAAACCGTTTTGGAACTGCCTCTACCCGTTTCGATACACGAAGGCCATTACAGGCCCCAGTTTCGAAACGCTAGTGTCCGTTCCGATACGGATTGCCCAGAAAGTGCAGAATTTTCTGATTTAACATAAATTTAACCACTCATACACATCCTAATGACTTCCTAATCATTCCAACAAGTCATCATACATATAAGGCACATGTTTGCAACATCAAAACACATTCATGACATCAATTAAGGAAATCCACAAGTCTATAGGCATGCATCCTAATATTCAAAGCCAAACAACCATTAAAGCATCAAAGCAAGCACCAATTGGCCATCTACATATCCAAATCATTTAAGGCATCATGCCACAACTAGGGAGTCCAAAACCGCTCCCAAAAACACATCCTAGGTTTCCCATTGCCAAATATCAAAAACAAATAATGTTGTGAAAAAGTCACCATACATGAGCTTAGCTTTCCCTTGGATTCTTAGACTCCTTGCAGCCCTCAAACTCCTCAATTATCTGCATTATTGGTTCAAGAGAGAGAGCGTAAGCACAAATGCTTAGGGAGGCATGCTCTAAAGAAACAACACAATAATGCATTTATAAAACACTTTTCTCAAAGCCTTTAAACACATAAACATCATTATTCATGCAACAATGCATACACCTCAAGCATCACATGCATCATTTACATCAACATGTCATATTGGCTTTCAAGTGATAATCCATAACCCTTTATAACACAAAACACAATCGGATACGCGGATTACAAGCGTTGTCCCTTACGCTTCATACACACTACCGAACACACAAGGTGGAGTTTAACGGTGCAATCACAACCCCTCAACATCACTCATCGGTAGTTGTATAACATCACTAACGAGAACACGGGACACACAACACAAGATCCACACTTGGACTTTTAACCACCATTGTGATCTTAACCATCTCGTTAGTGTACTTGGATGGAGTTTACGGTACAATTACAACCCCTCAACATCCAAGGCGACTTTATTCACAGTGCACCCAATCCTATAGCCGGCTAACTATATCCGATTCAAGTACTTAAAAACCACACATCACTTGCCAATATACATCATTTATCATCAATAATCCATTGTTTTAAAGCATTAATCAAGCCATTAAACCATCATGCATCACCATGCATTAAAACCACATTTACTAACATCAAACCAATGATCTCTTACCTTGAGCATCCTTCAACACATGGCTTTCAAAACCAGCATTAATCATGCTAAAACATGCTTTCAAAACAGAATTTAAACGTGCAAATTAAATACATTGCATCCAACCATCTCATGGTTCATCCACGAGAGAGAGTTTTCCCGAAAACTTACTCTTGAGCTTAGTTAAGTTGTTTAGACTTAAACTAAGCTCCCACACCTTCAAACAGTCATTACAAAGCTGGAAATCCCAACTTCACTCACCAATTCCGTTTCGCATGTTTGTCGAAACGCCGATCAAGCCTCCGGATCAACACCACAAGTATCCGAAGATGCCTCCCCTGTTTTAAACACATCAAAGCAGAGGATTAATGCATCATCATGCATTGAAATCTTCAGCCATTACACCTAAACTCGTTGCTCTCACCAAATCTAACATTTCGGCTACCAAACACAACCGAAATCCCTTCCAAACTCTTCCACAACATAACCCAGCCAAGATCCATCACTTCTAACCATTCCTAAACATCAATTAACATCCAAAAAGAACCTAAACTCGTCCTTATACCTCCAGCTATAACAGAACATCAAGATCACCCCCAAAACCACCATTTTCATAAGCAAAAACTTAGGAAATTCAACCTATTCAGGATTGCATTGATCAAACCTCAATTACACTTCATTAAAAATCCAAAATACATTTAAAAGCCACATCAAAATAGAGCCCAAACAATTACCACGAATTTCTTCAAGATTTGTTCCAAATCTTGAGTTTTAAGCCAAAATCAAGATCACAACATTAAAACCTTTTATAAAAACTTAATTTAAGGATTGAGAACTTGGGAATTTCATTAAAGAACTGAGTATTTAGAGCAGAAGAACATCCTTACCTCTAATTGTAGATTTCTCCTTGATTAGAGCCAAAATCCTTGAAAATTCAACAAGCAAAACAAGAGGATTTGATGTAGAAAGGATTAGGAATCAATTGATGATTGAAACCTCATCATTTGGTGTGAAAATCAAAAGAAGTGTTGCTGTAGAAATGTGTTTGGCTGAGGGAATTTTGAGAGAAAATGAGATGAGAAAGTTTTTAAGAAAGCTAGTTATGAAAAGCTAAAATATCATTTTCCACTTTTCCTTTAATTAATTAAACATTAATTAAATCATTAAAATCTAAGAAAAATCTGGAGAAATCCTTTCTTGGGTAAATTAGCTCCTTAAAGATTCAAAGTTTCAATCCTTACAAAACAGTCACCACTGAACTTTTCAAAAATTACATTTTAGTCACTATTTCGAAATGTTGCACTTCCAAACCTTATTTTGTAAAATTGATTTCACCACTCTCTTATATATATATTGAAAGAGGATTTTTAGATATTTTTCCATATTTTTAAAGCATCCCGAACTAGGCTTTCCCTAAAACCACCTTTTATATTCGAACTGAAAATCAAACCGGTCCGGTTCAGACCCTAAACTTCCGAGCCCAAAATTGGGGTGTTACAACTCCCCCCCCCCTTAAGAAATTTCGTCATCGAAATTTACCTGGAGGAAAGAGGTACGTAAACTGCTTCTTCATGTCATCCTTTCGTTCCCACGTGGCTTCCTTAACACCACGATGCTTCCATAACACCTTTACCAACTCAATGGTTTTACCTCGAAGTACTTTACTGTCTGAATCCAGAATTTTCGCCGGCTCCTTATCATAGGTCAAGTCTGGATTCAACTCCACTTCCTCCACAGGCATAACATGCGAAGGATCCGATCTATACCTCCGAAGCATAAAGACATGAAACACATCATGAATCTTTTCCAACTCTTGCGGCAACCTCAACTTGTATACAACAGGACCCACACGCTCAATCACCTCGTATGGTCCAATGTACCTAGGGCTCAACTTACCCTTTCGGCCAAACCTCATCACCTTCTTCCAAGGCGAAACCTTCAAAAACACACGGTCACCTACCACATACTCAATCTCCTTACGCTTCAAATTCGTGTAAGACTTCTGTCGATCAGAAGCTGCCTTCAATCGCTCACAAATGAGCTTCACCTTCTCGGTGGTTCCTTTCAACAAAGCTGGCATTGAAACCAACTTCTGACCTGTTTCAGCCCAACAAAGAGGAGTTCTGCATTTCCTCCCGTACAAGGCTTCATAAGGTGCCATTTGAATACTTGCCTGGTAGCTGTTGTTATAAGCAAACTCCACCAAAGGCAAATGCTTCTCCCAAGAGCCTTGAAACTCAATCACACAGCACCTCAACATATCATTCAGCACTTGGATAACACGCTCAGACTGTCCATCCGACTGTGGATGATAAGAAGTACTGAAATTCAGCCGTGTACCCAATGCTTGATGCAAACATTCCCAGAAACGCGATGTAAACCTCGGATCTCTATCCGACACGATTGACTTTGGCACACCATGCAGCCGCACAATCTCAGCAATGTACAGCTCTGCAAGCTTATCCAATGTATATGTAGTATGCACAGGTAAGAAATGCGCACACTTCGTAAGGTGATCCACAATCACCCACACCGAATTCTTCTTCGATGGCGACAAAGGCAAACCAGACACAAAGTCTATGGTAATCCTTTCCCACTTCCACTCAGGAATCCTCAACGGTTGCAACAACCCAGAAGGAAACTGATGCTCAGCCTTAACTCGCTGACATACCATGCACTTACTCACATACTCAGCAACATCTTTCTTCAAACCCACCCAATAGTACTCATCTCGAAGATCACGATACATCTTAGTACTACCAGGGTGCATAGCAAAAGGACTACTATGAGCTTCAGTTAGAATAGCACGCCTCAACTTAGCATCATTGGGCACTACTATCCGACTCCCAAAACATAGAACTCCATCATCATTAAAGCAAAAATCCGATGGCCTATCCTCAGCAATATCTTGTACATGTGGCACCAAGGAATCATCCAACATCTGCTTATCCTTTATCAACTGAACCAAAGATGGTTTCACTTGCAATTCAGCCACAAGACCGCCATCTCGCGAAATGCTCAAGCTGGCAAACATAGCCCTCAACTCCACTGCCACTTTCCTACTCAAGGCATCCGCTACAACATTAGCTTTTCCCGGATGGTACTCGTTCGTCAGATCATAATCTTTAAGCAACTCCACCCAGCGTCGTTGCCTAAGATTAAACTCTTTCTGAGACATCAGATACTTCAAACTTTTGTGATCCGTGTACACAGTACACTTCTCACCATACATGTAATGTCTCCAAGTTTTCAAAGCAAAAACCACCGCAGCTAACTCAATGTCATGCGTAGGATAATTGCGCTCATGCACCTTCAACTGGCGCGATGCATAAGCCACCACCTTACCCTCTTGCATCAACACACACCACAAACCAACGTAGGATTCGTCACTGTACACCACAAACTCTTTCCCTGATTCAGGTTGAACCAAGATAGGAGCTTGCATCAAAGCTGCCTTAAGCTTCTCAAAAGCATGCTGTCTCGCTTCTGTCCACTCATACTTGACATCCTTCTACAGCAACTTCGTCAAAGGTGCAGCAATCTTCGAAAATCCATCCACGATTCTCCGGTAGTATCCTGCCAAACCAAGAAAACTACGGACTTCATGAACAGACTTAGGAGGCTTCCAATTCATCACTGCCTCAATCTTCTGAGGATCAACACGAATCCCCTCAGCAGAAACCACATGACCAAGGAATACAACTTCCCTGAGCCAGAATTCACACTTGCTTAGCTTAGCGTAAAGCTGATTCTCCAACAAAGCCTGCAACACAATCCTCAAATGCCCCTCATGCTCCTCCTCAGTACGAGAGTACACAAGGATATCATCAATGAACACCACAACAAATTTGTCCAAGTATTCATGGAACACTATATTCATCATGTCCATAAAAGCTGCAGGAGCATTCGTCAAACCAAACGGCATCACAAGGAACTCATAATGCCCATACCTATTTTTGAAGGCTGTCTTTAGCACATCCACATCCTTCACCTTCAACTGGTAATACCCTGACCTTAAGTCAATCTTAGAGAACACAGCCGCTCCCCGAAATTGATAAAAAATATCATCAATCCTCGGCAATGGATACCGATTCTTGATAGTCAACTTGTTCAGCTGACGGTAATCGATGCACATTCTCATAGTGCCATCCTTTTTCTTCACAAACAAGACCGGTGCACCCCAAGGTGACACACTCGGCCGAATGAAACCACGATCAAGCAACTCCTGAAGTCGCGTCTTCAGCTCCTTCAACTCTTTAGGTGCCATTCGATAAGGAGTAATGGACACTGGAGTTGTGTTTTCATACAGCTCAATTCCAAACTCCACCTCTCGATTAGGAGGCAATCCAGGTAACTCCTCCGGAAACACACGAGGAAACTCTCGCACAGTCCTGATATCTTGCACTCGCAACTCCTTAGAGCTAGGATTCATCACAAAGGCTAGGTAGGCCTCACAACCTTGTCTCAGCATTCGACTCGCCTCCAATGTAGACACCACATTGGCAAGAAACTTCACATTCTCACCAACCACCACTACATCATAATCATCTGCAAGCTTCAACGAAACTCGCTTGTTCTCAAAATCCACCACAGCTCGATGTTCAACAAGCCAATCCATACCAAGGATTACATCAAAACCATAGAATGGCAATTCCATGAGATCAACATGAAAAACATGGTTTTGCACTACCAAAGAACATCTTCTATACAACTTCCGTGTCACAACGGTCTCACCAAAGGAACTAGTTACATGCATACCAACATCCAATGACTCAACAGGCAAACCAAGCAATTGAGCATGTTCACGCAATATGTATGAGTGTGTGGATCCAAAATCAATCAAGGAAAGTAATGACAAGGATTGCAAAGTGAAGGTACCTGCGATCACATCCGTGTCATTCCTCCCCTCTCGCTGAGCATACACTCGAGCTTGGCCTCCGCCCTCAGGTTGGACAGCCACCACATGTGCCACATTCCTCCCACCATCATCTATGCGCTGGAAGTTACCACGGCCGCGCCCACGACCTCTCTGTGGTGCAACAACACCAGGAGCACGTCCCTGACCACCACCGGCCAACAAAGGACACTCCCTCCTCATGTGGTCTACCGAACCACGATTCCAGCATGAATTACCAGACACTGCCACAGGAGCTTGCACCTCTCTCGCTGCCCGAGGACAATCACGCCTCAAAAGACCACGTGATCCACGCGCCCAGCACGTGTTCTGATCAGCTCTCGCCCTGTCTCCCTGAACAGACGCACCATGCCCTCCAATACCACGCCTAGCAGAAGACTGATACCTCCTATCTCGTCCTCTCTTGTTCCGTCCACCACCAGAACTATACTCAGCAGCTCTCTTGCCCGAGCCAGAACCAGCACTCCTGGAAGATAAATCCAGGTTATGCTCAATGTCCTTTGCCCTACTCACCAGCACATCAAAATCCGTATACTCAGTAGCAAGCATAAAGGTCTTTACGTCCGTCACCAAACCATACCGGAAATGCTCACACCTCTCCCGCTCATCAAGGATAAGCTCAGGTGCGTACTGACTGAGACAGACAAACTGGATCTCGTACTCAGCCACCGTCATGCTTCCTTGTGTAAGAGACATGAACTCTCTTTTCTTTTCATCCATGTATCACACACCTAGATACTTCCGCTTGAACGCGTTCAGAAAGAACGTCCAAGTCACATCAACTTCCTCCATTCCGGAGACAGTGGTTGTCCACCAGGTATACGCATCATCATGTAACAGCAATACCACACATCCTAACTTCTGCACATCATTGCAGTTCATTTGTCCCAATATCCTCTTGGTACTCTCCAACCAAGATTCAGAACCCTCAACAGACAAACCTCTGAACTCAGTCCCTCCCAGACTGCGCAAACGTTCCAAAGGTAATCTCGCATTTGCATCACCCTGATGCCCAGCTCCGTGAGCTCCAGCTACTGCTGCCTGAAAGGCTCCAACAATAACTTGTATCAAAACTGTCATGTCAGGAGCAGCTTGCCCCTTCCCAGCCTCAGGTCCAGTGACCCCAGCTCCAGCACCAACACCAGCTCCATCACCTCCAGGTCCACCACCAAGAGGAGGATGTATATCCACAACATTATCAACATTGTTCTCGTTCTCGTTCTGAGCCATAGCTCGCGTATTAATTCTCGTCTCTCTATGAGGTCTCATTCACTAAAACAATGCACTAACACAAATGCAATAAACATAATTAAGCTCAACAAGGTAAGTAATCTAAGCACTCAAGCTCATTTTTCAAAAACAATTCATTTCATTAGTTTCGATATGGCAATGGGTCCCTCTAACATGCTTCAACACAGCATAACATCACAATTGCAACATACTTACAATTCAATCATCAAACTTTCATTCAAAAAGGCACATCATGCAATCATACATACATCACCCACATAACCATTCCCGTTTACTCGAGAACTCAGCTTTGATACCACCAAATGTAACCCCCTTAGCCCGGCCTAGACGGTTGACCCGAACTACGAAGATTACACGGGGAAAACCAAAGTCAACCTGAAAGTCAACCTTGATTAACGACCTTAAGCGTACCCTAGAGAAAAACATACTTGAAAAGCACAGCGATCGGAAAGCAATAAGGGACTCAATTGCACAACATACAAAAGTTAGGGACCAAATTAATCATATTACATGCTTCCCTGTCAAATTTCACCTTAAACGGACATCTCAAACTCAAGCAATTGCAAATACAAAATTCAGGACTAAAACGTAAAGCTTGCAAACCTTAAACCATTCAAATCAGTGCCCAACGGTCATCTGTTTCGGAACGGGGTTGACCGTTCCGAAACACGGGTTCGTTTTGAGAGCTGTATTGAAACATGGCATGGGAGTGGCCAAAACGTTTCGGAACGGCCTCTACCCGTTTCGATACACGAAGGCCATTATAGGCCCCCGTTTCGAAACGCTAGTGCCCGTTCCGATACGGATTGCCCAGAAAGTGCAGAATTTGCTGGTTTAACATACAATTAACCACTCAAACACATCCTAATGACTTCCTAATCATGCCAACAAGTCATCATACATATAAGGCACATGTTTGCAACATCAAAACACATTCATGGCATCAATTAAGGAAATCCACAAGTCTATAGGCATGCATCCTAATATCCAAAGCCAAACAACCATCAAAGCATCAAAGCAAGCACTAAAATGGCCATTTACCTATCCAAATCATTTAAGGCATCATGCCACAACTAGGGAGTCCAAAACCGCTCCCAAAAACACATCCTAGGTTTCCCATTGCCAAATATCAAAAACTAATAATGTTGTGAAAAAGTCACCATACATGAGCTTAGCTTTCCCTTGGATTCTTAGCCTCCTTGCAGCCCTCAAACACCTCAACTGTCTGCATTATTGGTTCAAGAGAGAGAGCGTAAGCACAAATGCTTAGTGAGGCATGCTCTAAAGAAACAATGTTGCGTGTAAAATAGTCTATCGCAATTGTAGTGCAAGTGTACACGACGCAAGTAGTAAAGTGATACGAAGTATCGGATATCGTCTCCACATGGATTGGGCTAATAGCTTCACCTTATTTCACCGCACGAAGTAAAGAAAATATTTAAGAGAATTGTCACGAAAATAATAAAGAAAAACGTAAATAAAGGAGTTGGAATATCAAGATAGAGAGAATGGGCTGGTATTGAATTGCTCAGTAGTGCAGGTATTGCGATGCTTAGGAACTCCAGTTCTGTCGTCGCGCCTGTCGCGGCAGCTGTCCGTTGGTTGTCGCGGCAGCAAACACACCAACTCCGTACTTCAAGTTTGGCAAGAATCCCAGATCTGCCTTGGCCTATCCCTAGGTCTAAGTCTGTCGATGATCACGTCTTGATGATACCTCCCGGCTTGGATCGAAGGATGAACACCGATGTGTATGAATTCTTCTTTAGCCACTTAACCTTGCCCTATCCCTAGGCACAAGATAGTTCAACTATAAACTAGAGAACTCGCTCTTATTTCTTTCGTATACTTAACTCTCCCGATGCTAAGTAAATGGATAACCTCACAATGCTCTCCCGATGCTCTTGCAAGATATTAATAACCAAAATAAGAGAACTTGAAGTTTATTTTATTGAACTTGGAAAATCCTAAAACAAAACAACCCTTGCAACTACTCTACAAAACAACCCGTGGCCCTAGGGGGAATTTAGAACATGTCGACGGCGGGTAAACGGCGGAGGGGTTTTAGTTGTCGGTTATGGGGAAGATTGATGCCTCCTAGGTTAAAATCTATGCCCTTATATAAGCTTTGGGCTCAAGTATTCTAAGTTAACAAGGATTACAACTTTAATTAAAAGTAAGATTCTAATAAAGACTTAATCTCTAAATATCCTACTTTTCAGCCGCCTCCTTGTTTCATGGGATTTCCTCTCCTTGAGCTTTGGCTTGACATATCTTTTGATCCGGGGCTTGGAAAAATATAGGGTTTTCACACGACAGACGAGCATAATTTTCTCTATCTATCGAGGTCCACTTTGCTTTTTCTCCACTAACTTGCTGTCATCCTCTGCTGTCACGGCAGATCCATGGCAGCATCGTCCTCTTCGTCTGCTTGTCCAGTTCATCTTTTCTGCTTATCTGCCCTGCGCCCGCCTTCACCGTCTACTATGACAGCAACCTGCAAAATAAGCCATCTTTTAGTAGAATCCGTGCTTTTAATATATTTGTGATGTTTTGCTGTAAACTAACCTAAATGCGATTCAATGATGCTTGAATGCAGCAGAAATATGGGTTAAAAAGGGTGTAAATAATAGAACTTTTACACACTCAACACACCCCCAAACTCAAGTTTTTGCTTGCCCTCAAGCAATTAAGACCTAAAAGAAAAATGAATGTTTTTGTGTTGGCTTTCAAAAAGTGAACTGTCCCTTACCCGTCGCTCATTCTGTGTGGCGGCAGCAACCTGTCGGAAAGTTTAGGATTTGTCCGGAATCTCACTATAGTCCTCGTGCAGTGTGTGCATGCTTGTGAACAGTTATATGCTAAGACTCTCTTAGTTTTACTAGAATATTCAACTTTTTAACTCGAATTTTTATGCCAAAGTTTATTTTCTTGAAGACACATTTTCATGCTTCTTTTTCTTCTATTTTCAAGCTAAATTTTTCTAGAGCCAGTTTTGGGCACCTCTAGTTAGCTTCCTAGAGCCAGTTTCGGGCACCTCTAGGTTTTTGAGTTTCTTTTGGTAAACTTCTTTCCTAGAGCCAGTGTTAGGCACCTCTAGGGGCTATTCAAGTACTAAGCATCCTATTCTAGTTTGGCTAAAAGAAATCTAAGCAATATAACAGTCACAATGGTGTTTAAGTTTTTCAGAACTATAGAAAGGCTCTAAACTTCTCCTTAAACTGTCCTAAAGATGCTGCCACGACAGAGCTGTCATGACAGGTAAGTTTACTTCACAGTTTTAAGCCAACAGTTTAATCTTTTCTGATTTTTTAAAGAGAACTTAATTAAATAAAAGACACAACAATTAATTAAAGATGTACTAAGACTCCATTAAAAAGGAGGGTTGCCACCCCCAAACTCGAGAGTTGCATTGCCCTCAATGCAAATGACAGATAAAATGAAGGCAGGTACATCACAAAATATATTAAAGCAGGCAGCAATAAAAAGAAAATAAAAGACTTAGATTTTAATCGTTGTCTTCACTACTGCTGCTGACACAGATCTGGTGGCGGCGTCTGGTTGGTGGGGCTGGCTGGGCAGGTTGCTCCACGACCTGGATGTCTGAGCTGCTGCCGCTATCCCAAGTGCTGCTGGTGGTGGTGCTGGCCTTGGGCATTCGTTTTCTGTCTGCCACGTGTTTCTGCCTCTTGACAGGCGTGAACTCCTTCTCCAAATTCCTCCTAATAGGAGGGTCTACCTCGCTGTCATCTGAGGCTGGTCGTTTCGTGCCTCGGGCAGAGGTTTCGGCCGGAGGACTGCCAGCTGCCGTCGGGGCAGGTGAAGGGGTGGACGCAGCAGAATGTGCATGTGGGGAAGCAGGTGGTGTAGGTGTGTGGACAGGGGTGGGAATGTGGAAATAGTGGGCAGGGAAAGAGGGGAAAATAACATCGGGATAATTTAAAGTGCTGATAATGAAATTTACCGTTGAATTGGCGAAATCCCGGATGAATGTCATCAGTCCCATCTGTCTGTCTTCCACCCGTTGTATTGCAGCAAGGATCTGGGCAGATTGGTCTGTCTGGGCGGTGGCAGGTTTAGGGGCAGGCTCCTCGGATGATTCTGCTGGGGAGGCAGCCGGGTTGAAGGAGGAGAGGGGGTGGCGACTATTAGCTCCATGAGGCTGGTAGTGTTATTGTCGGTCCAGCCTCTGCCTTGGACCAGTTTGTCGGTGGTGGCCTCTGGGACAGCAGCGCAGCGGCAAAGAGAAGTGATCATGAATGGTAGGCAAAGGCGGGAGGTGGAGCGAAATGTGCAGTCCAAGATGCTTTCCCTCATATAGCGGCCCACATTGATAGGTCGGTCGTTCATGATCGAATGAATGAGGGCGAGCCGCTGCTGGTCCACCGTCGTGTGATGGGAGGACGACAAGATACGCTTTTTGATGAAAGCGTTCCATAGTTTGGCTTTTGGAAGCAGCTGCCCCCTTTTGACAGAGTTGGGGTTCTTTTTGCTCGTGTTCCACTCCGTTCCTTCTTCTGTCACCTCTGCCATGACAGCACCGTAGGCGGCAGAGTCGAGGGAGTCCAAAAATTGCTGATGGGCATCGTCGTTGGGACCAAAATAGAGGCCATACATGTGGTTGATGCTGTCAGCTGTGAAAGGTACCTCTACCCCTCGGACGGTGACTGATGTTGCTGTCCTGCTGTCAATGGCAGCATAAAACTCCCTCACCAATGTATCATTTAGTTCTGCAGGTTGTGCTGCGAACTGCTCCCATAGCTGAGTCCTTATCGCCTTCGCGATGAATGGTCGGAGCCCCATGTTTGCTGCCTTGCGGACGTAGATGAATCCTCTTTCCTCCCATAATTCCTTGGTGGCGAACGACTGTGGTGTGGGTGCTGCTGCTGAAGAGGTGGAAGCAGCACTGCGGCGGGTGCATCTGGAAGACATATTAGTTGCAAGGGTTGTGAAAGTAAAGAAAACAAATAAAACGAGAGGAGAAAGCAAGTAAGAATAAGCAGAAGTGAGGAAAATGAAAATGAGAACGGGGTTTTATAGCGGTCGAGCTGCTGCCCATTTAATGTTGTAACGGAAGTCGTGAATAACGGGGCCATTGATGAGATTTGGCGTGTCTGACGCGTCTGACACGCATTAATGCGTCTGTTACGCGTCTGCCACACGCTTCTGCGTCTGCCGTGTCAGTCTGTTGACAGCCTGTCTTATCCGTGTCTGCGGCGGCAGCTGGAACGACAGGCTTCAATAAATGGGCTCTGTTGGGCTGATGGATGGATGGTGGGCTTGTGTCACTTATCCTGTTCTTCTTGACTCCTTTATTTCCTAAAAACAGAAAATATAAAAACATTATTCGAAAAATAAACCTAATTTCCTAATAAATAATAAATAATAAAAATAAATAAATAAAAATAAATTTTAGGTTAAATTAGGGATGCCTTGTGGGGCATCTCCTAAGGTAACCACTTCCTGTATTCCTGGGGCTTCAGTCCCCTGATAATGCTTAAGGCGCTGTCCATTGACTTTGAATTGGTGCCCGTCTTTTAATGATCGGATTGTGATGGCACCATGGGGAAAAACTTGTACCACTTGTAACGGGCCAGACCATCTAGACTTTAGCTTTCATGGGAAGAGTTTAAGTCTAGAATTAAACAACAACACAAGCTGCCCTGGGCAGAACTGTCGTGGCAGCAACTTTCTGTCATGCCACTTCTTAGTCTTCTCCTTGTAAATTCTTGCATTGTCGTAGGCCATTGTCCGTAATTCTTCAATCTCGTTCAGATCTAATAGCCTTTTCTGGCCTGCCTTGTCCAAGTCCATATTTACTGCCTTGATTGCCCAATATGCTTTGTGCTCGATCTCGACAGGCAAGTGACAGGTTTTTCCATAAATCAGTCGATATGGAGACATGCCCAATGGAGTCTTAAAAGCTGTCCTATATGCCCATAATGCATCATTAAGGATTAAAGACCAATCTTTCCTAGTTGGTTTAACCATCTTTTCAAGAATGTTCTTAACTTCCCTATTGGATATCTCAGCTTGTCCATTGGTTTGTGGGTGATATGTTGTCGCGATCCTGTGCTTGACACCATATTTCTTCAAAGCGGCAGCAATAATCCTATTGTCAAAATGTTTCCCTTCATCACTGATAATCGCCTTAGGGATGCCAAATCTAGAAAAAATGTTTTTGTGCAAAAACTTCTGGACTGTCTTGGCATCGTTCTTTTGAGTGGTGATGGCTTCAACCCACTTAGAGACATAATCCACTGCTAGGAGGATGTATAGATTTCCACATGACGATGGAAAAGGCCCCATAAAATCAATCCCCCAAACATCGAAGATCTCGACTTCGAGAATGTTCTGCAGTGGCATCTCGTTTCTCCTTGAGATGTTACCTGTCCGCTGGCACCTATCACAGTTCTTGTAGAAGTCCTGTGCATCTTTATACAGTGTCGGCCAGTAGAACCCTGACTGCAACACCTTGGCAGCAGTTTTATTGCCTCCTAAGTGACCTTCATATTGTGAAGCATGGCAGTGATGGAGAATGTCTTCTTGCTCTTCTTGTGGTACACACCTCCTTATAACCTGATCTGCGCATAGTTTGAAAAGAAGAGGTTCGTCCCAATAATAATGCTTAACATCATTTTGGAACCTCTTCCTGGCTTGATAATTAAGATCAGAAGGAAGTATTTCGCTAACTATAAAATTAACGAAATCAGCATACTAGGGGAGTTCAGAAGACTTACCTGCCGCCATGGCTGTCGCGGCAGCGATTGCGGCAGCAAAGAGCTGCTCATCTGGGAAGGTCTCTAGTATGTTTGTCTCGTCGATTGGCAGACTCTGTCCCTTCTCCAACCTTGACCAGTGGTCTGCCACCTGATTTTCTGTCCCTTTTTTGTCCTTGATCTCTAGGTCGAATTCTTGTAATAGTAAGATCCACCGTATCAATCTAGGCTTTGCGTCCTTTTTCGTGAACAAATACTTAAGGGCAGAATGGTCTGTGTGCACTATTACCTTCGTCCCAAGTATGTAAGAACGAAACTTGTCGATGGAGAACACCACAGCTAATAGCTCATTTTCTTTGGTGGTGTAGTTCACTTGGGCATCATTCAATGTCTTGCTGGCATAATATATGACGTGAAACAGCTTATCTCTGCGCTGCCCAAGTGCTGCCCCGACAGCATAGTCACTAGCATCACACATAATCTCAAATGGCTGTGTCCAGTCTGGTGGCTGTACTATGGGGGCTGTCACTAGTTTTTCCTTCAGAACCTTGAATGCTTCAGTACATTCTTCATTAAAGTCAAAGGGTCGGTTCTGCTCTAAGAGATGGCATAGGGGCTTGGTGATTTTTGAGAAATTTGCAATGAATCTCCGATAAAAACCAGCATGCCCTAAAAAACTTCTAATGCCCTTGACTGTGGTCGGCGGCGGCAGCTTCTCAATCACTTCTATCTTGGCCCTGTCGACTTCTATCCCACGGCAGCTAATCTTATGGCCAAGGACTATCCCTTCGTCCACCATAAAATGGCATTTTTCCCAATTCAAAACAAGGTTAGCTTTTTCACATCTTTCAAGTACCTTTTGAAGATTGCCGAGGCAGCTCTCAAAATCGTCTCCAAAGATGGAAAAACCATCCATAAAAATCTCTAGGAAGTCCTCTACCATGTCAGAATATGGCCATCATGCACCTTTGGAAGGTGGCAGGTGCATTACAGAGTCCAAACGGCATCCTCCTAAACGCATATGTTTCGTAGGGGCATGTAAAAATCGTCTTTTCTTGATCTTCCGGTGCGATAGCAATTTGGTTGTAACCTGAATAACCATCAAGAAAACAATAGTAAGGTTTACCCGCTAATCTATCAAGCATTTGATCAATAAAGGGTAAAGGAAAGTGGTCCTTTCGGGTAGCTTTGTTAAGCTTCCGATAGTCCATACAAACCCTCCAACCGGTCACAGTCCTGGTTGGGATTAACTCATTGTTCTCATTGGTTATCACGGTCATTCCTCCTTTCTTAGGAACGCATTGCACCGGGCTCACCCATTTGCTGTCGGAGATGGCGTAAATAATACCAGCATCTAACCATTTTATTATCTCTTTACGCACTACCTCTTTCATCGCATGGTTAAGCCGCCTTTGGGCATCTATAGTCGGCTTATGATCTTCCTCGAGGAGGATTTTGTGCATGCATAACGCCGGACTAATGCCTTGTATATCAGCAATCGTCCATCCAATCGCCTTTTTGTGCTGCCTTAGCATGCCGAGTAGCTGCCGTTCCTGTTCCTGCGGCAGCTTAGAAGAGATGATTACGGGCAGTGTGTCATTTGAACCAAGAAAAGCATATTTAAGCTGCCCTGGCAGGGGCTTCAATTCTAAGGCAGGTGGTTCAACAGTAGATGGTTTTTGGATTAAATGGTTATCCGAAGTATAATTCAAAGGTTCGAATAACTTACCTGGACGATGGCCTAACCAGTTTACCTCCTCCTGTCCTTCAGTATCAGATGTATCAGATTCAGAGGAGTCGCTGTCGTCAGTGCTGTCGTCGTTGCTGTCGTTACAGACCTGTAAGTGGCTGTCGCGGCAGTGACCAAATTTTATATCATGACAGCCCGACCGGATGCAGGGTTGATCAAGGGTCACTTCAATGATAGCCTTGCATTCCTCATCCACATCAGCATGTTTCATCGCTTGGAGAACATTCAACTTTATCTCTTGATCGTTCACTCGCATGGTGAGTTCTCCTTTCTCCACATCAATCAGTGATCTTCCCGTGGCTAAGAAGGGTCGCCCAAGGATGACTGGTGCATTTTCGTCTGCCTCACAATCTAAAACAAGAAAGTCAGCAGGAAAAATAAACTTATCCACTCTTACCAGAATATCTTCAATTTTTCCCTCTGGATGAACGTAAGAGCGGTCTGCCAGCTGCAGAGTTACTGTCGTGGGCCGCGCCTTTCCAATACCTAATTTCTGAAAAACAGACTTTGGCATTAAATTAACACTAGCACCAAGATCACAAAGTGCCTTACCCACAAATTTATTGCCGATTACACAAGGTATGTGAAGCTCCCCGGATCCTTCTTTTTCTGGGGTGGCTGCCGATGAAGAATACTCATGCAACCTTCTGTCATCTTTACCGTTTCGAATTCCCCAAGTTTAGATTTTTTCGACATAACATCCTTGAGAAATTTAGCATAACCGGGCATCTCCCTGACGGAATCTAACATCAGAATATTAATATGAACCTGCTTAAAAATATCATAAATCTTTTTAAGTTGAGATTCATGCTTAGCTTGCTGTATCCGTTGAAGAAAAGGTGGTGGAGGACGATAATCAGCAATACGTCCTTCCCACTGCATACGAATCTGAGGACGAATATCATCGTTTTTCTCCTCTGTCACTTCTGCTGTCGTGACAGGCTCATCGGCAGCAGTCTGTTTATCATCTGTCGGGGCAGCTTCCTCAGCAGGTTTATCCAAGGCAGGTTCCTTTACTGTTGCAGCTTCTTTTTCCGGCCCTGGTAGTTTCTTCCCACTCCTAGTAGTAATTGTCTTACATTGCTCATGTGTGGGCGGTCTAGAATTTTCAGTATTGCTAGGGAATCCTCCATTCTGCCTCGGCTTAATATGTTGAGAAACCTGACCCATTTGTGTCTCTAGAGATTTCAAGGTAGCTTCATGATTTGTCATCCTCATCTCGGTTTTATCCATAAAGGTTTCTGTCTTCTTGAAAAACTGATTCATATTCTCCATATAAGTACCTGTCTGAGACATAAAGGTGGCCAGAGTCTGTTCCAATATACTGCTCGTGGCAGGTGGTGGCTGTTGTTGCTGCTGCGGCGGCAGTTGCTGTCGCGTTAGCAATCTAGGTCCTCCCTGATTCTGATTGTGTGCTTGCGGATTCAGGGCATTGTTAGGATTACTCCAAGAAAATTTGGGATCCTTCCTCCAATTCGGATTATAATTGTTGGAATTGTAATTCGGCTTGTAATTTCCAACATATTTTCCCTCTTCTATTTGTATTGGGCACTCATCCCGACTATGATTTCCCTCACAGATGGTACAAACTTTCTCGACAGCAAATCCTTGTAATTCATCATCATTCAATAACATTTTCATTGCTTTAGTAAGGAATGCTACTTGTGATTTCATAGTGCTGTCGGCTTCATAATCCTTGACAGCAAGTACCCGTTTACCCCCTCTTCTAGCTGTTGGAAACTGCTCCTCATTCTTGGCCAGATTTTTTAAAACTTGCAATGCCTCGTCCGGATCTTTATCCAATAATAGTCCATTTGCTGCAGAATCAATTCGAATGCGAGTTTGTAAGTTAGCAGCATTATAGAATTTAGTTACCTGATTCCAGAAGGGGAATCCATGCATTGGGCAGTTCCGAAGAAGAGTAGTAAATCTGTCCCAGGCCTCGTGCATCGGCTCGTCATCTTCCTGTTGAAAAGTAGCAATTTCATTACATAATCGCTCAGATAAATACGAAGGATTAAAACGAGATAAGAATTCACGAGATAAATCTGCCCAAGTTACGATTGAACCCGGCGTAAGTTTATTCCACCAAGTTTTAGCTCTGTCCCTCAATGAATGGGGAAATAACCGAAGCCTCAGTATCTCCGGACTAACTCCTGGCAGTCTAAACGAACCACATATCTCCTGGAACGTTTTGAGATGCTCCCTAGCATCGTCTGTCACAGCACCACTAAACTGCCCGGCATTGTTGATCATACTAAACATGACAGGTTTAAGCTCAAAGTTATCAACTTCAATATCCGGCAGCGTGGTCTCCAGTTCTACATGATCGTTCAGCATGTAGTCTCGACAGGACCGTCGTCCATCTGCCGCAGGCGGGTCGCCGACAGGCGGTACACCTCCACTAGCGGGCTGATTACGGGCCATCTTCTCTAGCTGTTCCTCAACGTATTCGTTCCTGTCTAAAAGGTGGCGAAGTTGTTTCTTGAGATTGATGGAACGTTTGATTTCCGGATCTAATTTATACTCAGGAGCTTCACCTCTTTTAGATTTGCGCATAAACAAGAAAACCTTGTGAAAAGCAAGAGTTGAAAGTACTAACGAAAAAGAAAAGAAAAATTAAAAGAAAAACAAAAACAAAAACCAAAAGTGCAATAAAAGAAAGGTGTAGTTATGTTGCCAATCCCCGGCAGCGGCGCCAAAAACTTGTTGCGTGTAAAATAGTCTATCGCAATTGTAGTGCAAGTGTACACAACGCAAGTAGTAAAGTGATACGAAGTATCGGATATCGTCTCCATAGGGATTGGGCTAATAGCTTCACCTTATTTCACTGCACGAAGTAAAGAAAATATTTAAGAGAATTGTCACGAAAATAATAAAGAAAAACGTAAATAAAAGAGTTGGAATATCAAGATAGAGAGAATGGGCTGGTATTGAATTGCTCAGTAGTGCAGGTATTGCGATGCTTAGGAACTCCAGTTCTGTCGTCGCGCCTGTCGCGGCAGTTGTCCGTTGGTTGTCGCGGCAGCAAACACACCAACTCCGTACTTAAAGTTTGGCAAGAATCCCAGATCTGCCTTGGCCTATCCCTAGGTCCAAGTCTGTCGATGATCACGTCTTGATGATACCTCCCGGCGTGGATCGAAGGATGAACACCGATGTGTATGAATTCTTCTTTAGCCACTTAACCTTGCCCTATCCCTAGGCACAAGATAGTTCAACTATAAACTAGAGAACTCGCTCTTATTTCTTTCGTATACTTAACTCTCCCGATGCTAAGTAAATAGATAACCTCACAATGCTCTCCCGATGCTTTTGCAAGATATTAATAACCAAAATAAGAGAACTTGAAGTTTATTTTATTGAACTTGGAAAATCCTAAAACAAAACAACCCTTGCAACTACTTTACAAAACAACCCGTGGCCCTAGGGGGAATTTAGAACATGTCGACGGTGGGTAAACGGCGGAGGGGTTTTAGTTGTCGGTTATGGGGAAGATTGATGCCTCCTAGGTTAAAATCTATGCCCTTATATAAGCTTTGGGCTCAAGTATTCTAAGTTAACAAGGATTACAACTTTAATTAAAAGTAAGATTCTAATAAAGACTTAATCTCTAAATATCCTAGTTTTCAGCCGCCTCCTTGTTTCATGGGATTTCCTCTCCTTGAGCTTTGGCTTGACATATCTTTTGATCCGGGCTTGGAAAAATATAGGGTTTTCACACGACAGACGAGCATAATTTTCTCTATCTATCGAGGTCCACTTTGCTTTTTCTCCACTAACTTGCTGTCGTCCTCTGCTGTCACGGCAGATCCATGGCAGCATCGTCCTCTTCGTCTGCTTGTCCAGTTCAGCTTTTCTGCTTATCTGCCATGCGCCCGCCTTCACCGTCTACTATGACAACAACCTGCAAAATAAGCCATCTTTTAGTAGAATCCGTGCTTTTAATATATTTGTGATGTTTTGCTGTAAACTAACCTAAATGCGATGCAATGATGCTTGAATGCAGCAAAAATATGGGTCAAAAAGGGTGTAAATAATAGAACTTTTACACACTCAACAAACAACACAATAATGCATTTATAAAACACTTTTCTCAAAGCCTTTAAACACATAAACATCATTATTCATGCAACAATGCATACACCTCAAGCATCACATGCTTCATTTACATCAACATGTCATATTGGCTTTCAAGTGATAATCCATAACCCTTTACAACACAAAACACAATTGGATACGTGGATTACAAGCGTTGTCCCTTACGCTTCATACACACTACCGAACACACAAGGTGGAGTTTACCCGTACAATCACAACCCCTCAACACCCGTGATGGAGTTTAACGGTACAATCACAACCCCTCAACATCACTCATCGGTAGTTGTATAACATCACTAACGAGAACACGGGACACACAACACAAGATCCACACATGGACTTTTAGCCACCATTGGGATCTTAACCATCTCGTTAGTGTACTTGGATGGAGTTTACGGTACAATTACAACCCCTCAACATCCAAGGTGACTTTATTCACGGTGCACCCAATCCTATAGCCAGCTAACTATATCCGATTCAAGTACTTAAAAACCAAACATCACTTGCCAATATACATCATTTATCATCAATAATCCACTGTTTTAAAGCATTAATCAAGCCATTAAACCATCATGCATTAAAACCACATTTACTAACATCAAACCAAGGATCTCTTACCTTGAGCATCCTTCAACACATGGCTTTCAAAACCAGCATTAATCATGCTAAAACATGCTTTCAAAACAGAATTTAAACGTGCAAATTAAATACATTGCATCCAACCATCTCATGGTTTATCCACGAGAGAGAGTTTTCCCAAAAACTTACTCTTGAGCTTAGTTAAGTTGTTTAGACTTAATCTAAGCTCCCACACCTTCAAACATTCATTACAAAGCTGGAAATCCCAACTTCACTCACCAATTCCGTTTCGCAAGTTTGCCGAAACGCCGATCAAGCCTCCGGATCAACACCACAAGTTTCCGAAGATGCCTCCCCTATTTTAAACACATCAAAGCAGAGGATTAATGCATCATCATGCATTGAAATCTTCAGCCAGTACACCTAAACTCGCTGCTCTCACCAAATCTAGCATTTCGGCTACCAAACACAACCGAAATCCCTTCCAAACTCTTCCACAACATAACCCAGCCAAGATCCATCACTTCTAACCATTCCTAAACATCAATTAACATCCAAAAAGAACCTAAACTCGTCCTTATACCTCCAGCTATAAAAGAACATCAAGATCACACCAAAAACCACCATTTTCATAAGCAAAAATTTAGGAAATTCAACCTATTCGGGATTGCATTGATCAAACCTCAATTACACTTCATTAAACATCCAAAATACATTTAAAAGCCACCTCAAAACAGAGCCCAAACAATTACCAAGAATTTCTTCAAGATTTGTTCCAAATCTTGAGTTTTAAGCCAAAATCAAGATCACAACAATAAAACCTTTTATAAAAACTTAATTTAAGGATTGAGAACTTGGTAATTTCAGTAAAGAACTGAGTATTTAGAGGAGAAGAACATCATTACCTCTAATTGTATATTTCTCCTTGATTAGAGCCAAAATCCTTGAAAATTCAACAAGCAAAACAAGAGGATTTGATGTAGAAAGGATTAGGAATCAATTGATGATTGAAACCTCATCATTTGGTGTGAAAATCAAAAGAAGTGTTGCTATAGAAATGTGTTTGGCTGAGGGAATTTTGAGAGAAAATGAGATGAGAAAGTTTTTAAGAAAGCTAGTTATGAAAAGCTAAAATATCATTTTCCACTTTTCCTTTAATTAATTAAACATTAATTAAATCATTAAAATCTAAGAAAAATCTGGAGAAATCCTTTCTTGGGTAAATTAGCTCCTTAAAGATTAAAAGTTTCAATCCTTACAAAACAGTCACCACTAAACTTTTCAAAAATTACATTTTAGTCACTATTTCGAAATGTTGCACTTCCAAACCTTATTTTGTAAAATTGATTTCACCATTCTCTTATATATATTAAAAGAGGATTTTTAGATATTTTTCCATATTTTTAAAGCATCCCGAACTAGGCTTTCCCTAAAACCACCTTTTATATTCGAACCAAAAATCAGACCGGTCCGGTTCAGACCCTAAACTTCCAAGCCCAAAGTTGGGGTGTTACAAACGAGCCCATTGAAAAGCCCATTTAGACCTGATCATCCGAAACCTCGACAAAAAGGACCGCAAAACAAGTTTTAATCAAATTTCAAGAGTTCAAATAATTGATTAGGAGCTTTTCAACACAATTTTATTGCAAAACCTCAATTTCTGTACGTTTTACTCGGTTAAAATTCCAACGGGTCCATTGAATGGCCCATTTAGAACTGCTCGTCCGAAACCTCTACAAAAAGGACCGCAAAAAAGTTTTATTCAAATTTTAGGAGTTCAAATATTCGACTAGGAGATTTTTCAACACAATTATATTGCAAAACCTCAATTTCTGTACTTTTTACTTAGTTAAAATTCCAATGGGTCCATTGTAAAGCCCATTTAGACCTCCTCGTCCGAAACTCGAAAAAAAGGTCGCAAAACAAGTTTTAATTAAAATTTAGGAGATCCTGTAATTGATTAGAAGATTTTCAACACAATTATATTGAAAAACCGCAATTTCTTTATTTTTACTCAGTTAAAATTCCAACGGGTCCATTGAAAGGCCCATTTAGACCTACTCGTCCGAAACCTCTACAAAAAGGGCCACAAAACAAGTTTTAATCAAAATATAGGAGATCATGTAATATATTAGGAGATCTGCAACACACTTTTATTGCAAAACCTCAATTTATGTACTTTTTACTAAGTTAAAATTCCAACGGGCCCATTGAAAGACCATTTAGACATGCTCCTCCGAAACCTCGACAAAAAGGACCGCAAAACAAGTTTTAATCAAATTTCAGGAGTTCAAATATTTGATTAGGAGATTTTCAAGACAATTTTAGTGCAAAACCTCAATTTCTATACTTTTTACTAAGTTAAAATTCCAACGGGTCCATTGAAAGGCCCATTTAGACATGCTCGTCCGAAACCTCTACAAAAAGGACCGCAAAAAAGTTTTATTCAAATTTTAGGAGTTCAAATAATTGATTAGGAGATTTTCAACACAATTATATTGTAAAATCTCAATTTTTATACTTTTTACTCAGTTAAAATTCCAACGGGTCCATTGAAAGGCCCATTTGGACCTCCTCGTCCGAAACCTCTACAAAAAGGGCCGAAAACAAGTTTTAATCAAATTTTAGGAGATCATGTAATTGATTAGGAGATTTTCAACACAATTATATTGAAAAACCTCAATTTCTTTACTTTTTACTCAGTTAAAATTCCAACGGGTCCATTGAAAGGCCCATTTAGACCTGCTCGTCCGAAACCTCGACAAAAAGGACCGCAAAACAAGTTTTAATCAAATTTTAGGATTTCAATTAATTGATTAGGAGCTTTTCAACACAATTATATTGCAAAACCTCAATTTATGTACTTTTTACTCAGTTAAAATTCCAACGGGTCCATTGAAAGTCCCATTTAGACTAGCTCCTCCGAAACCTGGACAAAAAGGTCCACAAAACAAGTTTTAATCAAATTTTAGGAAATCATGTAATTGATTAGGAGATTTTCAACACAATTATATTCAAAAACCTCAATTTTTATACTTTTTACTCAGTTAAAATTCCAACGGGCCCACTGAAAGGCCTATTTAGACCTGCTCGTCCGAAACCTCGACAAAAAGGACCGCAAAAGAAGTTTTGATCAGATTTTAGGTGTTTAAATAATTTATTAGTAGCTTTTCAACACTATTATATTGAAAAACCTCAATTTCTGTACTTTTTACTCAGTTAAAATTCCAACGGGTCCATTGTAAGGCCCATTTAGACCTGCTCGTCCGAAACCTTTCAAAAAGGGCCACAAAACATGTTTTAATCAAAATATAGGAGATCATGTAATTGGTTAGGAGATTTTCAACACACTTATATTGCAAAACCTCAATTTATGTACTTTTTACTCAGATAAAATTCCAACGGGCCCATTGAAAGGCCCATTTAGACCTGCTCGTCCGAAACCTCGACAAAAAGGACCGCAAAACAAGTTTTAATCAAAATTTAGGATTTCAATTAATTGATTAGGAGCTTTTCAACACAATTATATTGCAAAACCTCAATTTCTGTACTTTTTACTCAAATAAAATTCCAATTGGTCCAATGAAAGGCCCATTTCGACCCACTCGTCCAAAACCTCTACAAAAAGGACCACAAAACAAGTTTTAATCAAATTTTAGGAGTTCATGTAATTGATTAGGAGTTTTTCAACACAATTATATTGCAAAACCTCAATTTCTGTACTTTTTACCCAGTTAAAATTCCAACGGGTCCATTGAAAGGCCCATTTAGACATGCTCGTCCGAAACCTCGACAAAAAGGACCGCAAAAATGTTTTATTCAAATATTAGGAGTTAAAATAATTGATTAGGAGCTTTTCAACATAAATATTTTGCAAAACCACAATTTCTATACTTTTTCCTGAGTTAAAATTCCAACGGGTCCATTGAAAAGCCCATTTAGACCTGCTCGTCCGAAACCTCTACAAAAAGGACCGCAAAAATGTTTTATTCAAATATTAGGAGTTCAAATAATTGATTAGGAGCTTTTCAACACAATTATATTGCAAAACCTCAATTTCTGTACTTTTTACCCAGTTAAAATTCCAACGGGTCCATTGAAAGGCCCATTTAGACATGCTCGTCCGAAACCTCGACAAAAAGGACCGCAAAATAAGTTTTAATCAAATTTTAGGAGTTCAAATAATTGATTATGAGATTTTAAACACAATTATATTGAAAAACCTCAATTTTTATACTTTTTACTCAGTTAAAATTCCAACGGGCCCATTGAAAGGCCCATTTAGACCTGCTCGTCCGAAACCTCTACAAAATGGACTGCAAAAAAGTTTTATTCAAATTTTAGGAGTTCAAATAATTGATTAGGAGCTTTTCAACAAAATTATATTGCCAAACCTCAATTTCTTTACTTTTTACTCAGTTAAAATTCCAACGGGTCCATTGAAAGGCCCATTTAGTCCTGCTCGTCCGAAGATTCAACAAAAAGGACCGCGAAACAAGTTTTAATCAAATTTTAGGAGTTCAAATAATTGATTAGTAGCTTTTAGACACAATTATATTGCAAAACCTCTATTTCTGTACTTTTTACTCAGTTAAAATTTGTTGAGTGTGTAAAAGTTCTATTATTTACACCCTTTTTAACCCATATTTCTGCTGCATTCAAGCATTATTCATGGTTGTTTTTGCAGGTTGCAGCCGTAGCAGACGGTAAGGGCAGGCTTTGGGGGCAGAGAAGCAGAAGAGCTGAACTGGACAAGTAGTCAAAGAGGACGATGCTGCCATGGTTGCTGCCGTGACAGCAGAGGACGACAGCAGTTTTGAGGAGAAGAAGCAAAGTGGACCTCGACATGTAGAGAAAACTCAGCCCGTCTGTCGTGTGAAAACCATATATTTTTCCAAGCCCCAGATCAAAAGATATGTCAAGCCCAAAGTTCAAGGCGGGAAAATCCCAAGTAAGAAGATGACGGCTGGAAAGTAGATTCCTTGAAGATTTAGTCTTTATTAGAATCATACTTTCAATTAAAGTTGTATTCTTGCTAATTTAGATAACTTGAGCCCAAAGCTTATATAAGGGCATGTATTTTAACCTAGGAGGCAATACCCCATAACCGATTACCCTAGCCTTCTTCCCAAATTCTAGTCGTTTTCCAGCCCTCGACATGTTCTAAATCCTTCCTAGGGCCACGGGTTGATTTGTAAAGTAGTTGCAAGGGTTGTTTTGTTTTAGGAATTTTCAGTTCAATAAAATAAACTTCAAGTTCTCTTATTTTGGTTATTAATATCTTGCAAGAGCATCGGGAGAGCATTGTGAGGTTATCCATTTACTTAGCATCGAGAGAGTTAAGTATACGAAAGAAATAAGAGCAAGTTCTCTAGTTTATAGTTGAACTATCTCGGGCCTAAGGATAGGACGAGGTTAAGTGGCTAAAGAAGAATTCATACACATCGGTGTTCATCCTTCGATTCACGCCGGGAGGTATCATCAAAGATGTGATCATCGACAGACTTGGACCTAGGGATAGGCCAAGGCACATCTGGGATTCTTGCCAAACTTGGAGTACTGAGTTGAGTGTTGATGCCGCGACGATCAACGGACTGCTGCCGCGACAGGTGCTGCCGCGACGGGCGCGACGACAGAACTGGATTTCCTAAACTCTGCAATACATGCACTACTGAGCAATTCAATACCAGCCCATTCTCTCTATCTTGATATCTTCACTCTTTTATTTACGTTTACTTTATTATTCTCGTGACAATCTTCTCAATTATTTTCTTTACTTTCGTGCAGTGAACTAAGGTGAAGTTATTAGCCCAATCCCTGTGGAGGCGATATCCGATACTTCGTATCACTTTACTACTTGCATCGTGTATACTTGCACTACCATTGCGATAGATTATTTTACACGCAACAAAATTCCAACGGATCCATTGTAAGGCCCATTTAGACCTGCTCGTCCGAAACCTCTACAAAAAGGGTCGCGAAACAAGTTTTAATCGAATTTTAGGAGATCGTATAATTGATTAGGAGCTTTTCAACACAATTATATTTCAAAACCTCAATTTCTATACTTTTTACTCAATTAAAATTCCAACGGGTCCATCGAAAGGCCCATATCGACACGCTCGTCCGAAACCTCAACAAAAAGGACCACAAAACAAGTTTTAATCAAATTTTTGGAGTTCATGTAATTGATTAGGAGCTTTTCAACACAATTATATTGCAAAGCCTCAATTTCTGTACTTTTTACTCAGTTAAAATTCCAATGGGTCCATTGAAAGGCCCATTTAGACCTGCTCGTCCGAAACCTAGACAAAAAGGACCGCAAAACAAGTTTTAATCAAATCTTAGGAGTTCAAATAATTGATTATGAGCTTTTCAACACAATTAAATTGAAAAAAACTCAGTTTTTATACTTTTTACTCAGTTAAAATTCCAACGAGCCCATTGAAAGGCCCATTTAGACCTGCTCGTCCGAAACCTCAACAAAAAGGACCACAAAAATGTTTTATTCAAATTTAAGGAGTTCAAATAATTGATTAGAAGCTTTTCAACACAATTATGTTGCAAAACATCAATTTCTATACTTTTTACTCTGTTAAAATTCCAACGGGTCCATTGAAAGGCCCATTAGGAGCTTTTCAACACAATTATATTGCAAAACCTCAATTTCTGTACTTTTTACTCAGTTAAAATTTCAACGGGTCCATTGAAAGGCCCATTTCAACCCGCTTGTCCGAAACCTCTACAAAAAGGACCGCAAAAAAGTTTTATTCAAATTTTAGTAGTTCAAATAATTGATTAGGAGATTTTCAACACAATTATATTGCAAAACCTCAATTTCTTTACTTTTTACTCAGTTAAAATTCCAACGGGTCCATTGTAAGGCCCATTTAGACCTGCTTGTCCGAAACCTCTACAAAAAGGACCGCAAAACAAATTTTAATCAAATTTTAGGAGATCATGTAATTGATTAGGATATTTTCAACACAATTATATTGCAAAACCTTAATTTATGTACTTTTTACTCAGTTAAAATTCCAACGGGTCCATTGAAAGTCCCATTTAGACTAGCTCCTCCGAAACCTGGACAAAAAGGTCCACAAAACAAGTTTTAATCAAATTTTAGTTGATCATGTAATTGATTAGGAGATTTTCAACACAATTATATTCAAAAACCTCAATTTTTATACTTTTTACTCAGTTAAAATTCCAACGGGCCCACTGAAAGGCCTATTTAGACCTGCTCGTCCGAAACCTCGACAAAAAGGACCGCAAAAGAAGTTTTGATCAAATTTTAGGTGTTTAAATAATTTATTAGTAGCTTTTCAACACTATTATATTGAAAAACCTCAATTTCTGTACTTTTTACTCAGTTAAAATTCCAACGGGTCCATTGTAAGGCCCATTTAGACCTGCTCGTCTGAAACCTTTCAAAAAGGGCCACAAAATATGTTTTAATCAAAATATAGGAGATCATGTAATTGATTAGGAGATTTTCAACACACTTATATTGCAAAACCTCAATTTATGTACTTTTTACTCAGATAAAATTCCAACGGGCCCATTGAAAGGCCCATTTAGACCTGCTCGTCCGAAACCTCGACAAAAAGGACCGCAAAACAAGTTTTAATCAAATTTTAGGATTTCAATTAATTGATTAGGAGCATTTCAACACAATTATATTGCAAAACCTCAATTTCTGTACTTTTTACTCAATTAAAATTCCAACTGGTCCAATGAAAGGCCCATTTCGACCCACTCGTCCGAAACCTCTACAAAAAGGACCACAAAACAAGTTTTAATCAAATTTTAGGAGTTCATGTAATTGATTAGGAGTTTTTCAACACAATTATATTGCAAAACCTCAATTTCTGTACTTTTTACCCAGTTAAAATTCCAACGGGTCCATTGAAAGGCCCATTTAGACATGCTCGTCCGAAACCTCGACAAAAAGGACCGCAAAACAAGTTTTAATCAAATTTTAGGAGTTCAAATAATTGATTATGAGATTTTAAACACAATTATATTGAAAAACCTCAATTTTTATACTTTTTACTCAGTTAAAATTCCAACGGGCCCATTGAAAGGCCCATTTAGACCTGCTCGTCCGAAACCTCTACAAAAAGAACTGCAAAAAAGTTTTATTCAAATTTTAGGAGTTCAAATAATTGATTAGGAGCTTTTCAACACAATTATATTGCAAAACCTCAATTTATGTACTTTTTACTCAGTTAAAATTCCAACGGGCCCGTTGAAAGGCCCATTTAGACCATCTCGTTCGAAACCTCGACAAAAAGCACCGCAAAACAAGTTTTAATCAAATTTTAGGAGTTCAAATAATTGATTAGTTGCTTTTAGACACAATTATATTGCAAAACCTCTATTTCTGTACTTTTTACTCAGTTAAAATTTGTTGAGAGTGTAAAAGTTCTATTATTTACACCCTTTTTAACCCATATTTCTGCTGCATTCAAGCATTATTCATTGCATTTAGGTTAGTTTACAGCAAAACATCACAAATATATTAAAAGGCACAGATTCTACTAAGAATGGCTTTTTTTGCAGGTTGCCGTCGTAGCAGACGGTAAGGGCAGGCGCTGGGGCAGAGAAGCAGAAGAGCTGAACTAGACAAGCAGTCAAAGAGGACGATGCTGCCATGTTTGCTGCCGTGATAGCAGAGGACGACAGCAGTTTTGAGGAGAAGAAGCAAAGTGGACCTCGACAGATAGAGAAAATTCAGCCCGTCTATCGTGTGAAAACCATATATTTTTCCAAGCCCCAGATCAAAAGATATGTCAAGCCCAAAGTTCAAGGCGGGAAAATCCCAAGCAAGAAGATGACGGCTGGAAAGTAGATTCCTTGAAGATTTAGTCTTTATTAGAATCATACTTTCAATTAAAGTTGTATTCTTGCTAATTTAGATAACTTGAGCCCAAAGCTTATATAAGGGCATGTATTTTAACCTAGGAGGCAATACCCCATAACCGATTACCCTAGCCTTCTTCCCAAATTCTAGTCGTTTTCCTACCCTCGACATGTTCTAAATCCTTCCTAGGGCCACGAGTTGATTTGTAAAGTAGTTGCAAGGGTTGTTTTGTTTTAGGAATTTTCAGTTCAATAAAATAAACTTCAAGTTCTCTTATTTTGGTTATTAATATCTTGCAAGAGCATCGGGAGAGCATTGTGAGGTTATCCATTTACTTAGCATCGGGAGAGTTAAGTATAAGAAAGAAATAAGAGCAAGTTCTCTAGTTTATAGTTGAACTATCTCGGGCCTAAGGATAGGACGAGGTTAAGTGGCTAAAGAAGAATTCATACACATCGGTGTTCATCCTTCGATTCACGCCGGGAGGTATCATCAAAGACGTGATCATCGACAGACTTGGACCTAGGGATAGGCCAAGGCACATCTGGGATTCTTGCCAAACTTGGAGTACTGAGTTGAGTGTTGCTGCCGCGACGATCAACGGACTGCTGCCGCGATAGGTGCTGCCGCGACGGGCGCGACGACAGAACTGGATTTCCTAAACTCTACAATACCTGCACTACTGAGCAATTCAATACCAGCCCATTCTCTCTATCTTGATATCTTCACTCTTTTATTTACGTTTACTTTATTATTCTCGTGACAATCTTCTCAATTATTTTCTTTACTTTCGTGCAGTGAACTAAGGTGAAGCTATTTGCCCAATCCCTGTGGAGACAATATCCGATACTTCGTATCACTTTAGTACTTGCGTCGTGTATACTTGCACTACCATTGCGATAGATTATTTTACACGCAACAAGTTTTTGGCACCGTTGCCGGGGATTGGCAACATAACTCTACCTTTTCTTTTACTGCACTTTTCGTTTTTATTTTTATTTTTCTGTTTTTCTTTGGTGCATTCAACTCTTGCTTTTCACAAGGTTTCTTGTTTATGCGCAGATCGAATCGAGGTAAAGATCCTGAGTATCAATTAGATCCGGAAATCGAACGATCATTCAATCTCAAGAAACAACTTCGTCATTTACTAGCCGGGAACGAGTACCTTGAGGAACAGCTAGAGAAGATGGCCCACAATGGTAACGACCCGCCTGTCGGCGATATTATACCGCCTGCCGGCAATCCTGCTGCCGCCGCCGGACGACGGTCCTGTCGTGACTACATGTTGAACGATCATGTAGAGCTGGAAACCACGCTGTCGGACATATAAGTTGACAACTTCGAGCTAAAACCTGTTATGTTTAGACTGCCAGGAGTTAATCCGGAGATACTGAGGCTTCGGTTATTTCCCCATTCATTGAGGGACAGAGCAAAAACTTGGTGGAATAAACTTACGTCGGGTTCAATTAGAACTTGGGCAGACTTGTCTCGTGAATTTTTATCTCGTTTTAATCCTTCACATTTATCTGAGCGATTACGTAATGAAATTGCTACTTTTCAACAGGAAGATGACGAGTCGATGCACGAGGCCTGGGACAGATTTACTACTCTTCTACCGAACTGCCCAATGCATGGATTCCCCGTCTGGAATCAGGTAACTAAGTTTTATGATGCTACCAACTTACAAACTCGTATTCGAATTGATTCAGCAGCGAACAGATTATTATTGGATAAAGATTCGGACGAGGCAATGCAAGTATTGAAAAATCTAGCTAAGAATGAGGAGCAGTTTCCGACAGCAAGAAGAGGGGGTAAACGGGTACTAGCTGTCAAGGATTATGAGGCCGACAACACGATGAAATCACAGGTAGCATTCCCTACTAAAGCAATGAAAAGGTTATTGAATGATGATACACAACATGGATTTGCTGTTGAGGAGGTTTGTGAAATCTGTGAGGGGAATCATAGTTCGGATGAGTGTCCTATACAGCTAGAAGAAGGAAAATATGTTGGAAATTACAAGCCGAATTACAATGCCAACAATTATAATCCAAATTGGAGGAAGGATCCCAAGTTTCCTTGGAGCAATCCTAATAATGCCCTGAATCCCCAAGCATACAATCAGAATCAGGGAGGACCTAGATTGCTGACGCGACAGCAACTGCCACCGCAACTGCCGCCGCAGCAACAACAACAGCCACCAGCTGCCACGAGCAGTATACTGAAACAGACTCTGGCCACTTTTATGTCTCAGATAGGTACTTATATTGAGAATATGAATCGGTTTGTTAAGAAAACAAAGACATTCATGGATAAAACAGAGATGCGGATGACAAATCATGAAGCTACTCTGAAATCTTTGGAGACACAAATGGGTCAGGTTTCCCAACATATTAAGTCGAGGCAGACTGGAGGATTCCCTAGTAATACTGAAAATGCTAGGCAGCCCACACATGAGCAATGTAAGGCCATTACTACTAGGAGTGGGAAGAAACTACCAGGGCCGGAAAAAGAAGCTGAAATAGTAAGGAAACCAACCTTGGACAGACCTGCCGAGGAAGCTGCCCCGACAGGTAACAAACAGACTGCTGCCGATGAGCCTGTCACGACAGCAGAAGCGACAGAGGAGAAAAATGATGAACCCAAACCTCCTCAGATTCGTATGCAGTGGGAATGACGTATTGCTGATTATCATCCCCCACCTCCTTTTCCTCAACGGTTACAACAAGCTAAGCAAGAATCTCAGCTCAAAAAGATTTATGATATTTTTAAGCAGGTTCATATTAATATTCCATTGTTAGATGTCGTTAGGGAGATGCTCGGTTATGCCAAATTTCTCAAGGATGTCATATCAAAGAAATCTAAACTTGGGGAATTTGAAACGGTAAAGATGACAGAAGGTTGCATGAGTATTCTTCATCGGCAGCCACCCCAGAAAAAGAAGGATCCGGGGAGCTTCATCATACCTTGTGTAATCGGAGACAAATATGTGGGTAAGGCACTTTGTGATCTTGGTGCTAGTATTAATTTAATGCCAAAATCTGTTTTTCAGAAATTAGGTATTGGAAAGGCGCGGCCCACGACAGTAATTCTGCAGCTGGCAGACCGCTCTTATGTTCATCCGGAAGGAAAAATCGAAGATATTCTGGGAAGAGTGGATAAATTTATTTTTCCTGCTGACTTTCTTGTTTTAGATTGTGAGACATACGAAAATGCACCAATCATCCTTGGGCGACCCTTCTTAGCCACGGGAAGATCACTGATTGATGTGGAGAAAGGAGAACTCACCATGCGAGTGAACTAAGGTGAAGCTATTAGCCCAATCCCTATGGAGGCGATATCTGATACTTCGTATCACTTTACTACTTGCGTCGTGTATACCTACACTACCATTGCGATAGATTATTTTACACGCAACAAAATTCCAACGGATCCATTGTAAGGCCCATTTAGACCTGCTCGTCCGAAACCTCTACAAAAAGGGCCGTGAAACAAGTTTTAATCGAATTTTAGGAGATCGTGTAATTGATTAGGAGCTTTTCAACACAATTATATTGCAAAACCTCAATTTCTATACTTTTTACTCAATAAAAATTCCAACGGGTCCATTGAAAGGCCCATATCGACACGCTCGTCCGAAACCTCAACAAAAAGGACCAAAAAACAAGTTTTAATCAAATTTTTGGAGTTCATGTAATTGATTAGGAGCTTTTCAACACAATTATATTGCAAAACCTCAATTTCTGTACTTTTTACTTAGTTAAAATTCCAACGGGTCCATTGAAAGGCCCATTTAGACCTGCTCGTCCGAAACCTAGACAAAAAGGACCGCAAAACAAGTTTTAATCAAATCTTAGGAGTTCAAATAATTGACTATGAGCTTTTCTGCTCGTCCGAAACCACTTCAAAAAGGGCCACAAAACATGTTTTAATCAAAATATAGGAGATCATGTAATTGATTAGGAGAATTTCAACACACTTATATTGCAAAACCTCAATTTATGTACTTTTTACTCAGATAAAATTCCAACGGGCCCATTGAAAGGCCCATTTAGACATGCTCGTCCGAAACTTCGACAAAAAGGGCTGCAAAACAAGTTTTAATCAAATTTCAGAAGTTCAAATAATTGATTAGGATCTTTTCAACACAATTTTATTGCAAAACCTCAATTTCTATACTTTTTACTCAGTTAAATTCCAACGGGTCCATTGAAAGGCCCATTTAGACCTGCTCGTCCGAAACCTCTACAAAAAGGACCGTAAAAAAGTTTTATTCAAATTTTAGGAGTTCAAATGATTGATTAGGAGCTTTTCAACCCAATTATATTGCAAAACCTCAAATTTTGTACTTTTTACTCAGTTAAAATTTCAACGGGTCCATTGAAGGGCCCATTTCAACCCGCTCGTCCTAAACCTCTACAAAAAGGACCGCAAAAAAGTTTTATTCAAATTTTCGGAGTTCAAATAATTAATTAGGAGATTTTCAACACACATATATTGGAAGACCTCAATTTATGTACTTTTTACTCAGTTAAAATTCCAACGGGTCCATTGAAAGTCTCATTTAGACCAGCTCATCCGAAACCTCGACAAAAAGGACCGTAAAACAAGTTTTAATCAAATTTTAGGAGATCATGTAATTGATTAGGAGATTTTCAACACAATTATATTGCAAAACCTCAATTTCTGTACTTCTTACTCAGTTAAAATTCCAACGGGTCCATTGAAAGGCCCATTTAGACCTGCTTGTCCGAAACTTCGACAAAAAGGTCCGCAAAACAAGTTTTAATCAAATTTTAGGAGTTCAAATAATTGATTAGGATCTTATCAACACAATTATATTCAAAAACCTCAATTTTTATACTTTTTACTCAGTTAAAATTCCAACGGGCCCACTAAAAGGCCTATTTAGACCTGCTCGTCCGAAACCTCGACAAAAAGGACCGCAAAAGAAGTTTTAATCAAATTTTAGGTGTTTAAATAATTCATTAGTAGCTTTTCAACACAATTATATTTCAAAACCTCAATTTCTGTACTTTTTACTCAGTTAAAATTCCAACGGGTCCATTGTAAGGCCCATTTAGACTTGCTCCTCTGAAACCTCATCAAAAACGGCCACAAAACATGTTTTAATCAAAATATCGGAGATCATGTAATTGATTAGGATATTTTCAACACAATTATATTGCAAAACCTCAATTTCTGTACTTCTTACTCAGTTAATATTCCAACGGGTCCATTGAAAGGCCCATTTAGACCTGCTCGTCCGAAACTTCGACAAAAAGGTCCGCAAAACAAGTTCTAATCAAATTTTAAGAGTTCAAATAATTTCTTAGGATCTTTTCAACACAATTATATTCAAAAACCTCAATTTTTATACTTTTTACTCATTTAAAATTCCAACGGGCCCACTGAAAGGCCTATTTAGACCTGCTCATCCGAAACCTCGACAAAAAGGACCGCAAAACAAGTTTTAATTAAATTTTAGGAGTTCAAATAATTGATTATGAGCTTTTCAACACAATTATATTGAAAAACCTCAATTTTTATACTTTTTACTCAGTTAAAATTCCAACGGGCCCATTGAAAGGCCCATTTAGACCTGCTCGTCCGAAACCTCTACAAAAAGGACCGTAAAAAAGTTTTATTCAAATTTTAGGAGTTCAAATGATTGATTAGGAGCTTTTCAACACAATTATATTGCAAAACCTCAACTTCTGTACTTTTTACTCAGTTAAAATTTCAACGGGTCCATTGAAGGGCCCATTTCAACCCGCTCGTCTGAAACCTCTACAAAAAGGACCGCAAAAAAGTTTTATTCAAATTTTAGGAGTTCAAATAATTGATTAGGAGATTTTCAACAAACTTATATTGCAGGACCTCAATTTATGTACTTTTTACTCAGTTAAAATTCCAACGGGTCATTGAAAGTCCCATTTAGACCAGCTCCTCCGAAACCTCGACAAAAAGGACTGTAAAACAAGTTTTAATCAAATTTTAGGAGATCATGTAATTGATTAGAATATTTTCAACACAATTATATTGCAAAACCTCAATTTATGTACTTCTTACTCAGTTAAAATTCCAACGGGTCTATTGAAAGGCCCATTTAGACCTGCTTGTCCGAAACTTCGACAAAAAGGTCTGCAAAACAAGTTTTAATCAAATTTTAGGAGTTCAAATAATTGATTAGGATCTTTTCAACACAATTATATTCAAAAACCTCAATTTTTATACTTTTTACTCAGTTAAAATTCCAACGGGCCCACTGAAAGGCCTATTTAGACCTGCTCGTCCCAAACCTCGACAAAAAGGACCGCAAAAGAAGTTTTAATCAAATTTTAGGTGTTTAAATAATTCATTAGTAGCTTCTCAACACAATTATATTGCAAAACCTCAATTTCTGTACTTTTTACTCAGTTAAAATTTCAACGGGTCCATTGAAGGGCCCATTTCAACCCGCTCGTCTAAAACCTCTACAAAAAGGACCGCAAAAAAGTTTTATTCAAATTTTAGGAGTTCAAATAATTGATTAGGAGATTTTCAACAAACTTATATTGCAAGACCTCAATTTATGTACTTTTTACTCAGTTAAAATTCCAACGGGTCATTGAAAGTCCCATTTAGACCAGCTCCTCCGAAACCTCGACAAAAAGGACCGTAAAACAAGTTTTAATCAAATTTTAGGAGATCATGTAATTGATTAGGATATTTTCAACACAATTATATTGCAAAACCTCAATTTATGTACTTCTTACTCAGTTAAAATTCCAACGGGTCTATTGAAAGGCCCATTTAGACCTGCTTGTCCGAAACTTCGACAAAAAGGTCTGCAAAACAAGTTTTAATCAAATTTTAGGAGTTCAAATAATTGATTAGGATCTTTTCAACACAATTATATTCACAAAACCTCAATTTTTATACTTTTTACTCAGTTAAAATTCCAACGGGCCCACTGAAAGGCCTATTTAGACCTGCTCGTCCCAAACCTCGACAAAAAGGACCGCAAAAGAAGTTTTAATCAAATTTTAGGTGTTTAAATAATTCATTAGTAGCTTCTCAACACAATTATATTGCAAAACCTCAATTTCTGTACTTTTTACTCTGTTAAAATTCCAACGGGTCCATTGTAAGGCCCATTTAGACTTGCTCGTCCGACACCTCTTCAAAAACGGCCACAAAAGATGTTTTAATCAAAATATAGGAGATCATGTAATTGATTAGGAGATTTTCAACACAATTATATTGCAAAACCTCAATTTCTGTACTTCTTACTCAGTTAAAATTCCAACGGCTCCATTGAAAGGCCCTTGTTGACCTGCTCGTCTGAAACTTCGACAAAAAGGTTTGCAAAACAAGTTTTAATCAAATTTTAGGAGTTCAAATAATTGCTTAGGATCTTTTCGACACAATTATATTCAAAAACCTCAATTTTTATACTTTTTACTCAGTTAAAATTCCAACGGGCCCACTGAAAGGCCTATTTAGACCTGCTCGTCCGAAACCTCGACAAAAAGGACCGCAAAACAAGTTTTAATCAAATTTTAGGAGTTCAAATAATTGATTATGAGCTTTTCAACACAATTATATTGAAAAACCTCAATTTTTATACTTTTTACTCAGTTAAAATTCCAACGGGCCCATTGAAAGGCCCATTTAGACCTGCTCGTCCGAAACCTCTACAAAAAGGACAGTAAAAAAGTTTTATTCAAATTTTAGGAGTTCAAATAATTGATTAGGAGATTTTCAACACAATAATATTGCAAAACCTCAATTTCTGTACTTTTTACTCAGTTAAAATTTCAACGGGTCCATTGAAAGGCCCATTTCAACCCGATCGTTCGAAACCTCTACAAAAAGGACCGCAAAAAAGTTTTATTCAAATTTTAGGAGTTCAAATAATTGATTAGGAGATTTTCAACACAATTATATTGCAAAACCTCAATTTCTGTAATTTTTACTCAGTTAAAATTCCAACGGGTCCATTGAAAGGCCCATTTAGACCTGCTCGTCCGAAACCTCGACAAAAAGGACTGCAAAACAAGTTTTAATCAAATTTTAGGAGATCGTATAATTGATTAGGAGATTTTCAACACAATTATATTGCAAAACCTAAATTTATGTACTTTTTACCTAGTTAAAATTCCAACGGGTCCATTGAAAGGCCCATTTAGACCTGCTCGTCCGAAACCTCGACAAAAAGGACTGCAAAACAAATTTTAATCAAATTTTAGGAGTTCAAATAATTGATTTTGAGCTTTTCAACACAATAATATTGAAAAACCTCAATTTTTATACTTTTTACTCAGTTAAAATTCCAAACAGGCACATTGAAAGGCCCATTTAGACCTGCTTGTACGAAACCTCAACAAAAAGGACCGTAAAAAAGTTTTATTCAAATTTTAGGAGTTCAAATAATTGATTAGGAGCTTTTCAACACAATTATATCTTTCAAAACCTCAATTTTTATACTTTTTACTCAGTTAAAATTCCAACGGGTCCATTGAAACGCTCATTTAGACCTCCTCGTCTGAAACCTCTACAAAAAGGGCAGCAAAACAAATTTTAATCAAATTTTAGGAGATCATGTAATTGATTAGGAGATTTTCTACACAATTATATTGAAAAACCTAAATTTCTTTACTTTTTACTCAGTTAAAATTCCAACGGGTCCATTGAAAGGCCCATTTCAACCCGCTCGTCCGAAACCTCGACAAAAAGGACGGCAAAAAAGTTTTATTCAAATTTTAGGATTTCAATTAATTAATTAGGAGATTTTCAACACAATTATATTCCAAAACCTCAATTTCTGTACTTTTTACTCAGTTAAAATTCCAACGGGTCCATTGTAAGGCCCATTTAGACCTGCTCGTCTGAAACCTCTACACAAAGGGTCGCAAAATAAGTTTTAATCAAATTTTAGGAGATCATGTAATTGATTAGGAGATTTTCAACACAATTATATTGCAAAATCTCTATTTATGTACTTCTTACTCAGTTAAAATTCCAACAGGTCCATTGAAAGTCCCATTTAGACTAGCTCCTCCGAAACCTCGACAAATAGGACCGCAAAACAAGTTTTAATCAAATTTTAGGAGATCGTGTAATTGATTAGGAGATTTTCTACACAATTATATTGCAAAACCTCAATATCTGTACTTTTTACCAAGTTAAAATTCCAACGGGTCCATTGAAAGGCCCATTTAGACCTGCTCGTCCGAAACATCGACAAAAAGGACTGCAAAACAAATTTTAATCAAATTTTAGGAGTTCAAATAATTGATTTTGAGCTTTTCAACACAATAATATTGAAAAACCTCAATTTTTATACTTTTTACTCAGTTAAAATTCCAAACAGGCCCATTGTAAGGCCCATTTAGACCTGCTTGTACGAAACCTCTACAAAAAGGACCGCAAAAAAGTTTTATTCAAATTTTCGGAGTTCAAATAATTAATTAGGAGATTTTCAACACACATATATTGGAAGACCTCAATTTATGTACTTTTTACTCAGTTAAAATTCCAACGGGTCCATTGAAAGTCTCATTTAGACCAGCTCATCCGAAACCTCGACAAAAAGGACCGTAAAACAAGTTTTAATCAAATTTTAGGAGATCATGTAATTGATTAGGAGATTTTCAACACAATTATATTGCAAAACCTCAATTTCTGTACTTCTTACTCAGTTAAAATTCCAACGGGTCCATTGAAAGGCCCATTTAGACCTGCTTGTCCGAAAATTCGACAAAAAGGTCCGCAAAACAAGTTTTAATCAAATTTTAGGAGTTCAAATAATTGATTAGGATCTTATCAACACAATTATATTCAAAAACCTCAATTTTTATACTTTTTACTCAGTTAAAATTCCAACGGGCCCACTAAAAGGCCTCTTTAGACCTGCTCGTCCGAAACCTCGACAAAACGGACCACAAAAGAAGTTTTAATCAAATTTTAGGTGTTTAAATAATTCATTAGTAGCTTTTCAACACAATTATATTTCAAAACCTCAATTTCTGTACTTTTTACTGAGTTAAAATTCCAACGGGTCCATTGTAAGGCCCATTTAGACTTGCTCCTCTGAAACCTCTTCAAAAACGGCCACAAAACATGTTTTAATCAAAATATAGGAGATCATGTAATTGATTAGGAGATTTTCAACACAATTATATTGCAAAACCTCAATTTCTGTACTTCTTACTCAGTTAATATTCCAACGGGTCCATTGAAAGGCCCATTTAGACCTGCTCGTCCGAAACTTCGACAAAAAGGTCCGCAAAACAAGTTTTAATCAAATTTTAGGAGTTCAAATAATTTCTTAGGATCTTTTCAACACAATTATATTCAAAAACCTCAATTTTTATACTTTTTACTCATTTAAAATTCCAACGGGCCCACTGAAAGGCCTATTTAGATCTGCTCATCCGAAACCTCGACAAAAAGGACCGCAAAACAAGTTTAATTAAATTTTAGGAGTTCAAATAATTGATTATGAGCTTTTCAACACAATTATATTGAAAAACCTCAATTTTTATACTTTTTACTCAGTTAAAATTCCAACGGGCCCATTGAAAGGCCCATTTAGACCTGCTCGTCCGAAACCTCTACAAAAAGGACCGTAAAAAAGTTTTATTCAAATTTTGGGAGTTCAAATGATTGATTAGGAGCTTTTCAACACAATTATATTGCAAAACCTCAACTTCTGTACTTTTTACTCAGTTAAAATTTCAACGGGTCCATTGAAGGGCCCATTTCAACCCGCTCGTCTGAAACCTCTACAAAAAGGACCGAAAAAAAGTTTTATTCCAATTTTAGGAGTTCAAATAATTGATTAGGAGATTTTCAACAAACTTATATTGCAAGACCTCAATTTATGTACTTTTTACTCAGTTAAAATTCCAACGGGTCATTGAAAGTCCCATTTAGACCAGCTCCTCCGAAACCTCGACAAAAAGAACCGTAAAACAAGTTTTAATCAAATTTTAGGAGATCATGTAATTGATTAGGATATTTTAAACACAATTATATTGCAAAACCTCAATTTATGTACTTCTTACTCAGTTAAAATTCTAACGGGTCTATTGAAAGGCCCATTTAGACCTGCTTGTCCGAAACTTCGACAAAAAGGTCTGCAAAAACAAGTTTTAATCAAATTTTAGGAGTTCAAATAATTGATTAGGATCTTTTCAACACAATTATATTCAAAAACCTCAATTTTTATACTTTTTACTCAGTTAAAATTCCAACGGGCCCACTGAAAGGCCTATTTAGACCTGCTCGTCCCAAACCTCGACAAAAAGGACCGCAAAAGAAGTTTTAATCAAATTTTAGGTGTTTAAATAATTCATTAGTAGCTTCTCAACTTAATTATATTGCAAAACCTCAATTTCTGTACTTTTTACTCAGTTAAAATTCCAATGGGTCCATTGTAAGGCCCATTTAGACTTGCTCGTCCGAAACCTCTTCAAAAACGGCCACAAAAGATGTTTTAATCAAAATATAGGAGATCATGTAATTGATTAGGAGATTTTCAACACAATTATATTGCAAAACCTCAATTTCTGTACTTCTTACTCAGTTAAAATTCCAACGGCTCCATTGAAAGGCCCTTGTAGACCTGCTCGTCCGAAACTTCGACAAAAAGGTTTGCAAAACAAGTTTTAATCAAATTTTAGGAGTTCAAATAATTGCTAAGGATCTTTTCGACACAATTATATTGAAAAACCTCAATTTTTATACTTTTTACTCAGTTAAAATTCCAACGGGCCCACTGAAAGGCCTATTTAGACCTGCTCGTCCGAAACCTCGACAAAAAGGACTGCAAAACAAGTTTTAATCAAATTTTAGGAGTTCAAATAATTGATTATGAGCTTTTCAACACAATTATATTGAAAAACCTCAATTTTTATACTTTTTACTCAGTTAAAATTCCAACGGGCCCATTGAAAGGCCCATTTAGACCTGCTCGTCCGAAACATCTACAAAAATGACAGTAAAAAAGTTTTATTCAAATTTTAGGAGCTCAAATAATTGATTAGGAGATTTTCAACACAATAATATTGCAAAACCTCAATTTCTGTACTTTTTACTCAGTTAAAATTTCAACGGGTCCATTGAAAGTCCCATTTCAACCCGATCGTTCGAAACCTCTACAAAAAGGACCGCAAAAAAGTTTTATTCAAATTTTAGGAGTTCAAATAATTGATTAGGAGATTTTCAACACAATTATATTGCAAAACCTCAATTTCTGTAATTTTTACTCAGTTAAAATTCCAACGGGTCCATTGAAAGGCCCATTTAGACCTGCTCGTCCGAAACCTCGACAAAAAGGACTGCAAAACAAGTTTTAATCAAATTTTAGGAGATCGTATAATTGATTAGGAGATTTTCAACACAATTATATTGCAAAACCTCAATTTATGTACTTTTTACCAAGTTAAAATTCCAACGGGTCCATTGAAAGGCCCATTTAGACATGCTCGTCCGAAACCTCGACAAAAAGGACTGCAAAACTAATTTTAATCAAATTTTAGGAGTTCAAATAATTGATCTTGAGCTTTTCAACACAATAATATTGAAAAACCTCAATTTTTATACTTTTTACTCAGTTAAAATTCCAAACAGGCACATTGAAAGGCCCATTTAGACCTGCTTGTACGAAACCTCTACAAAAAGGACCGTAAAAAAGTTTTATTCAAATTTTAGGAGTTCAAATAATTGATTAGGAGCTTTTCAACACAATTATATCTTTCAAAACCTCAATTTTTATACTTTTTACTCAGTTAAAATTCCAACGGGTCCATTGAAAGGCCCATTTCAACCCGCTCGTCCGAAACCTCGACAAAAAGGACCGCAAAAAAGTTTTAATCAAATTTTAGGTGTTTAAATAATTCATTAGTAGCTTTTCAACACAATTATATTTCAAAACCTCAATTTCTGTACTTTTTACTCAGTTAAAATTCCAACGGGTCCATTGTAAGGCCCATTTAGACTTGCTCGTCTGAAAACTCTTCAAAAACGGCCACAAAACATGTTTTAATCAAAATATAGGAGATCATGTAATTGATTAGGAGCTTTTCAACACAGTTATATTGAAAAACCTCAATTTCTGTACTTTTTACTCAGTTAAAATTCCAACGTGTCCATTGTAAGGCCCATTTAGACCTTCTCGTCCGAAACCTCTACAAAAAGGGCCGCAAAACAAGTTTTAATCAAATTTTAGGAGATCGTGTAATTGATTAGGAGATTTTCAACACAATTATTTTCAAAAACCTCAATTTTTATACTTTTTACTCAGTTAAAATTCCAATGGGCCCACTGAAAGGCCTATTTAGACCTGCTCGTCCGAAACCTCTACAAAAAGGACCGTAAAAAAGTTTTATTCAAATTTTAGGAGTTCAAAAAATTGATTAGGAGCTTTTCAACGCAATTATATTGCAAAACCTCAATTTTTGTACTTTTTACTTAGTTAAAATTTCAACGGGTCCATTGAAAGGCCCATTTCAACCTGATCGTCTGAAACCTCTACAAAAAGGACCGCAAAAAAGTTTTATTCAAATTTTAGGAGTTCAAATAATTGATTAGGACATTTTTAACACAATTATATCGCAAAACCTCAATTTCTGTACTTTTTACTCAGTTAAAATTCCAACGGGTCCATTGTATGGCCCATTTAGACATGCTCGTCTGAAACCTCTACAAAAAGGGTCGCAAAACAAGTTTTAATCAAATTTTAGGAGATCATGTAATTGATTAGGAGATTCTCAACACAATTATATGCAAAATCTCTATTTATGTACTTTTTACTCAGTTAAAATTCCAACAGGTTCATTGAAAGTCCCATTTAGACCAGCTCCTCCGAAACCTAGACAAAAAGGACCGCAAAACAAGTTTTAATCAAATTTTAGGAGATCGTGTAATTGATTAGGAGATTTTCAACACAATTATATTGCAAAACCTCAATTTCTGTACTTTTTACCAAGTTAAAATTCCAACGGGTCCATTGAAAGGCCCATTTAGACCTGCTCGTCCGAAACATCGACAAAAAGGACTGCAAAACAAATTTTAATCAAATTTTAGGAGTTCAAATAATTGATTTTGAGCTTTTCAACACAATAATATTGAAAAACCTCAATTTTTATACTTTTTACTCAGTTAAAATTCCAAACAGGCCCATTGAAATGCCCATTTAGACCTGCTTGTACGAAACCTCTACAAAAAGGACCGTAAAAAAGTTTTATTCAAATTTTAGGAGTTCAAATAATTTATTAGGAGCTTTTCAACACAATTATATCTTTCAAAACCTCAATTTTTATACTTTTTACTCAGTTAAAATTCCAACGGGTCCATTGAAAGGCCCATTTAGACCTCCTCGTCCGAAACCTCTACAAAAAGGGCAACAAAACAAATTTTAATCAAATTTTAGGACATCATGTAATTGATTAGGAGATTTTCTACACAATTATATTGAAAAACCTAAATTTCTTTACTTTTTACTCAGTTAAAATTCCAACGGGTCCATTGAAAGGCCCATTTCAACCCGCTCGTCCGAAACCTCGACAAAAAGGACGGCAAAAAAGTTTTATTCAAATTTTAGGAGTTCAATTAATTGATTAGGAGATTTTCAACACAATTATATTCCAAAACCTCAATTTCTGTACTTTTTACTCAGTTAAAATTCCAACGGGTCCATTGTAAGGCCCATTTAGACCTGCTCGTCTGAAACCTCTACATAAAGGGTCGCAAAACAAGTTTTAATCAAATTTTAGGAGATAATGTAATTGATTAGGAGATTTTCAACACAATTATATTGCAAAATCTCTATTTATGTACTTCTTACTCAGTTAAAATTCCAAGAGGTCCATTGAAAGTCCCATTTAGACCAGCTCCTCCGAAACTTCGACAAAAAGGACCGCAAAACAAGTTTTAATCAAATTTTAGGAGATCGTGTAATTGATTAGGAGATTTTCAACACAATTATATTGCAAAACCTCAATTTCTGTACTTTTTACCAAGTTAAAATTCCAACGGGTCCATTGAAAGGCCCATTTAGACCTGCTCGTCCGAAACATCGACAAAAAGGACATCAAAACAAATTTTAATCAAATTTTAGGAGTTCAAATAATTGATTTTGAGCTTTTCAACACAATAATATTGAAAAACCTCAATTTTTATACTTTTTACTCAGTTAAAATTCCAAACATGCCCATTGAAAGGCCTATTTAGACCTGCTTGTACGAAACCTCTACAAAAAGGACCGTAAAAAAGTTTTATTCAAATTTTAGGAGTTCAAATAATTGATTAGGAGCTTTTCAGCACAATTATATCTTTCAAAACCTCAATTTTTATACTTTTTACTCAGTTAAAATTCCAACGGGTCCATTGAAAGGCCCATTTAGACCTCCTCGTCCGAAACCTCTACAAAAAGGGCAGCAAAACAAATTTTAATCAAATTTTAGGAGATCATGTAATTGATTAGGAGATTTTCTACACAATTATATTGAAAAACCTAAATTTCTTTACTTTTTACTCAGTTAAAATTCCAACGGGTCCATTGAAAGGCCCATTTCAACCCGCTCGTCCGAAACCTCGACAAAAAGGACCGCAAAAAAGTTTTATTCAAATTTTAGGAGTTCAATGAATTGATTAGGAGATTTTCAACACAATTATATTCCAAAACCTCAATTTCTGTACTTTTTACTCAGTTAAAATTCCAACGGGTCCATTGTAAGGCCCATATAGACCTGCTCGTCTGAAACCTCTACAAAAAGGGCCACAAAACAAGTTTTAATCAAATCTTAGGAGATCATGTAATTGATTAGGAGATTTCCAACACAATTATATTCAAAAACCTCAATTTTTATACTTTTTACTCAGTTAAAATTCCAACGGGCCCACTGAAAGACCTATTTAGACATGCTCGTCCGAAACCTCGACAAAAAGGACCGCAAAAGATGTTTTAATCAAATTTTAGGTGTTTAAATAATTGATTAGTAGTTTTTCAACACAATTATATTGCAAAACCTCAATTCTCGTACTTTTTACTAAGTTAAATTCCAACGGGTCCATTGAATAGCCCATTTAGACCTGCTCGTCTGAAACCTCTACAAAAAGGACCGTAAAAATGTTTTATTCAAATTTTAGGAGTTCAAATGATTGATTAGGAGCTTTTCAACACAATTATATTGCAAAACCTCAATTTTTGTACTTTTTACCTAGTTAAAATTTCAACGGGTCCATTGAAGGGCCCATTTCAACCCGCTCGTCCGAAACCTCTACAAAAAGGACCGCCAAAAAGTTTTATTCAAATTTTAGGAGTTCAAATAATTGATTTGGAGATTTTAAACACACTTATATTGCAAGACCTCAATTTATGTACTTTTTACTCAATTAAAATTCCAACGGGTCCATTGAAAGTCCCATTTAGACCAGCTCCTCCGAAACCTCTACAAAAAGGACTGTAAAACAAGTTTTAATCAAATTTTAGGAGATCATGTAATTGATTAGGAGATTTTCAACACAATTATATTGCAAAACCTCAATTTCTGTACTTCTTACTCAGTTAAAATTCCAACGGGTCCATTGAAAGGCCCATTTAGACCTGCTTGTCCGAAACTTCGACAAAAAGGTCCGCAAAACAATTTTTAATCAAATTTTAGCAGTTCAAATAATTGATTAGGATCTTTTCAACACAATTATATTCAAAAACCTCAATTTTTATACTTTTTACTCAGTTAAAATTCCAACGGGCCCACTGAAAGGCCAATTTAGACCTGCTCGTCCGAAACCCTGACAAAAAGGACCGCAAAAGAAGTTTTAATCAAATTTTAGGTGTTTAAATAATTCATTGGTAGCTTTCCAACACAATTATATTGCAAAACCTCAATTTATGTACTTTTTACTAAGTTAAAATTCCAACGGGTCCATTGTATGACCCATTTAGACTTGCTCGTCCGAAACCTCTTCAAAAACGGCCACAAAACATGTTTTAATCTAAATATAGGAGATCATGTAATTGATTAGGAGATTTTCAACACAATTATATTGCAAAACCTCAATTTCTGTACTTCTTACTCAGTTAAAATTCCAACGGGTCCATTGAAAGGCCCATTTAGACCTGCTTGTCCGAAACTTCGACAAAAAGGTCCGCAAAACAATTTTTAATAAAATTTTAGCAGTTCAAATAATTGATTAGAATCTTTTCAACACAATTATATTCAAAAACCTCAATTTTTATACTTTTTACTCAGTTAAAATTCCAACGGGCCCACTGAAATGCCAATTTAGACCTGCTCGTCCGAAACCTCGACAAAAAGGACCGCAAAAGAAGTTTTAATCAAATTTTAGGTGTTTAAATAATTCATTAGTAGCTTTCCAACACAATTATATTGCAAAACCTCAATTTATGTACTTTTTACTCAGTTAAAATTCCAACGGGTCCATTGTATGGCCCATTTAGACTTGCTCGTCCGAAACCTCTTCAAAAACGGCCACAAAACATGTTTTAATCTAAATATAGGAGATCATGTAATTGATTACGAGATTTTCAACACAATTATATTGCAAAACCTCAATTTCTATACTTCTTACTCAGTTAAAATTCAAACGGGTCCATTGAAATGCCCATTTAGACCTGCTCGTTCGAAACTTCGACAAAAAGGTCCGCAAAAAGAGTTTTAATCAAATTTTAGGAGTTCAAATAATTGCTTAGGATCTTTTCAACACAATTATATTCAAAAACCTCAATTTTTATACTTTTTACTCAGTTAAAATTCCAACGGGCCCACTGAAAGGCCTATTTAGACATGCTCGTCCGAAACCTCGACAAAAAGGACCGCAAAACAAGTTTTAATCAAATTTTAGGAGTTCAAATAATTGATTATGAGCTTTTCAACACAATTATATTGAAAAACCTCAATTTTTATACTTTTTACTTAGTTAAAATTCCAACGGGCCCATTGAAAGGCCCATTTAGATCTGCTCGTCCGAAACCTCTACAAAAAGGATCGTAATAAAGTTTTATTCAAATTTTAGGTGTTCAAATAATTGATTTGGATATTTTCAACATAATTATATTGCAAAACCTCAATTTCTGTACTTTTTACTCAGATAAAATTCCAACGGGTCCATTGTAAGGCCCATTTAGACCTGCTCGTCCAAAACCTCTACAAAAAGTGTCGCAAAACAAGTTTTAATCAAATTTTAGGAGGTCGTGTAATTTATTAGGAGATTTTCAACATAATTATATTGCAAAATCTGTATTTATGTACTTTTTACTCAGTTAAAATTCCAACGGGTCCAAGGAAAGTCCCATTTAGACCAGCTCCTCAGAAACCTCAACAAAAAGGACCGCAAAACAAGTTTTAATCAAATTTTAGGAGATTATGTAATTTATTAGGAGATTTTCAACACAATTATATTGCAAAACCTCAATTTCTGTACTTTTTACCAAGTTAAAATTCAAACGGGTCCATTGAAAGGCCCATTTAGACCTGCTCGTCCGAAACCTCGACAAAAAGGACTGTAAAACTAATTTTAATCAAATTTTAGGAGTTAAAATAATTGATTTCTATCTTTTCAACTCAATTATATTGAAAAACCTAAATTTTTATACTTTTTACTCAATTAAAATTCCAAACAGGCCCATTGAAAGGCCCATTTCGACCTGCTTGTCCGAAACCTCTACAAAAAGGATCGTAAAAAAGTTTTAATCAAATTTTAGGAGTTCAAATAATTGATTAGGAGATTATCAACACAATTATATTGCAAAACCTCAATTTCTATACTTTTTACTCAGTTAAATTTCAACGGGTCCATTGAAAGGCCCATTTAGAACTCCTCGTCCGAAACCTCGACAAAAACGACTGCAAAACAAATTTTAATCAAATTTTAGGAGATCATGTAATTGATTAGGATATTTTCTACACAATTATATTGAAAAACCTAAATTTCTTTACTTTTTACTCAGTTAAAATTCAAACGGGTCCATTGAAAGGCAAAACCTCGATTTCTGTACTTTTTACTCAGTTAAAATTCCAACGGGTCCATTGTAAGGCCCATTTGAACCCGCTCGTCCGTAACCGTGACAAAAAGGACCACAAAACAAGTTTTAATCAAATTTTAGGAGTTCATGTAATTGATTAGGAGATTTTCAACACAATTATATTGCAAAACCTCAATTTCTGTACTTTTTACCAAGTTAAAATTCCAACGGGTCCATTGAAAGTCCCATTTAGACCTGCTCGTCCGAAACCTCGACAAAAAGGATTGCAAAACAAATTTTAATCAAATTTTAGGAGTTCAAATAATTAATTTTGAGCTTTTCAACACAATAATATTGAAAAACCTCAATTTTTATACTTTTTACTCAGTTAAAATTCCAAACATGCCCATTGAAATGCCCATTTAGACCTGCTTGTACGAAACCTCTACAAAAAGGACCGTAAAAAAGTTTTATTCAAATTTTAGGAGTTCAAATAATTGATTAGGAGCTTTTCAACACAATTATATCTTTCAAAACCTCAATTTATGTACTTTTTACTCAGTTAAAATTCCAACGGGTCCATTGTATGGCCCATTTAGACTTGCTCGTCCGAAACCTCTTCAAAAACGGCCACAAAACATGTTTTAATCTAAATATAGGAGATCATGTAATTGATTAGGAGATTTTCAACACAATTATATTGCAAAACCTCAATTTATGTACTTTTTACTCAGTTAAAATTCCAACGGGTCCATTGTAAGGCCCATTTAGACCTGCTCGTCCGAAACCTCGACAAAAAGGACCGCAAAAAAGTTTTATTCAAATTTTACGAGTTCAAATAATCGATTAGGATATTTTCAACACAATTATATTGTAAAACCTCAATTTTTATACTTTTTACTCAGTTAAAATTCCAACGGGTCCATTGAAAGGCCCATTTAGACCTCCTCGTCCGAAACCTCTACAAAAAGGACCGCAAAAGAAGTTTTAATCAAATTTTAGGTGTTTAAATAATTCATTAGTAGCTTTTCAACACAATTATATTGCAAAACCTTAATTTCTGTACTTTTTACTCAGTTAAAATTCCAACGGGTCCATTGTAAGGCCCATTTAGACTTGCTCGTCCGAAACCTCTTCAAAAACGGCCACAAAACATGTTTTAATCAAAATATAGGAGATCATGTAACTGATTAGGAGATTTTCAACACAATTATATTGCAAAACCTCAATTTCTGTACTTCTTACTCAGTTAAAATTCCAATGGGTCCATTGAAAGGCCCATTTAGACCTGCTCGTCCGAAACTTCGACAAAAAGGTACGCAAAACAAGTTTTAATCAAATTTTAGGAGTTCAAATAATGTCTTAGGATCTTTTCAAAACAATTATATTCAAAAACCTCAATTTTTATACTTTTTACTCAGTTAAAATTCCAACGGGCCCAACGGGTAACGGGTAACGGGTGTGGGATGGCTCTCAATTTTCTCTCAATTTTTTCAAGGGTTTTTTGGTTCTTGCTGGTTCCGGTTTTCAAGGTGGATTTTTTTCCTCCACCGATTCCCCTTCCCCCTACGGCTCTTTAGCTCCAGCCGGTTATGCAAGATAACTATTCTCCCTTGGAAATCGGGATGAATCACAAGGGAGTCATCCCACGCCTTTACACTTTTTCCCATTTTTTCATTATCATTTTTTACTTTATATCACTTTTACTAACCCTTTGTTTCTTTGTTTTTCATGTTTTCCAGATGTGTATTGTATCTTTATTTTTTCATCACCATTTTTTTGGCTCTGTTATGGCTTTTTCTCACCGGATTTTTCCAGATCCGGGTGTCAAAACCCATCATCTCCGCGGCGACGGCAAGAATCTTTCTCTATTCAGTTTTATTTTTTGGGCGGTTTCCGATCCCTCCTCCTTCATTTCAGACCGGAGGAATACAGAAGGGCTCTTCAGTCTCAACCCTGATTTGGACACTCTCTCACTCCCTTTCCTTTTTCCCATTTCTTTAATTTTTTTACCGTTCTGTGTTTTGATTTCGCTTCTATTATTGTTTTGCAGATTCCTCTTTTTACATGCAGTTAGAGCGGAATCAGTTTTGGCCATTATCTCTTCCGATGATGGATCTAACCCTCACTCATCTTCTCCGTTTTCAGAGATTTCTGCCGTTTGGTTGTCTAAGGCGGCTGTTCTCCGCCGTTCCCATTTGGGCTTCCCTCGTCTTACTTTTTTATTCCTCTATTTTCCTTTTCTCTTTTTATCCCTATCACCCTTTAATCTTATTTTGCTCTCCAGATCCGCTTCATTCCTCAGTCCCTCCGTCACAAGTTTTGCACCCGGTGAAGATTGGCGGCGGCTCTCATCCAAGTCCATCGTTCAACGATGGCTAGGGTTTGCTTTCCCCCTTTATTTTTTCTCCCTTTTTCTGCTCTTTTTTATGTTAACAATCTTTTTGAATTTCTTTTTACAGATATATTCTAAGCCATCCTCTAGAAGTTCTCCTCTTTCTGCTACAAATGGATTGGTTTTGCCGATTGTGTTCCTCCCGATCCAGGTAGTATCATACTCCCTCTCTTTTTTCTGTATTATTTTCCCTCCTCGGTTGTTTATGTTACAGTATCTTTTCTTCTCATATATGTTTGAATCTAATCCATCATCCTTTAACTGTTGGTTCCTGATCTTTGCATTGTTATTAGTTTTTTTTCTGTGATGTTGATGAATTGGACCATAATATTTCCATTACTTCTGATATGCCTTACATATTCATGTATCTATTAATTTTTACTTTTTATCTTCTCCTAAATGATTATCAAGCCCTGCTAGGGATTCTTCTTCAAGCCCACTTACTGGGATTATCCATTATACTCAGCATACGCATAATATGGTTTCCTCACTACAACTTTCTGTACTCTAAATCACATGACTATCATTGGATGAATATGAATTTAACAGGTTTTAATGATGTTATCTGCTCAACAACAAATGCTATGTTCTTCACCTTTAACATCTTTTGGTTTATCAATACCCCTGTATTCTCTCTCTTTCTCTATCATATTCACTTTGATCATATGCTTTATTCTCTGTACATATGCTATTTACACCTCCTTTTTAGTTTAACTATTCCTATATCCATGCTTCATATTCATTTTCTGTATTTGCACTCGTTGTACATCAGTATAATAATCCATGGCCATTATCATGGCTTTAACACTGTTCTGCTGCAACTCATTAAATTCCATGACTGCTCCACTATTCCAAATTTTTTATACTTTATGCTCTTGTATGATCTACACATGTTCACTCTTTTCTTTTGCTTTACTAGTTTTATTAAAGGCTTTCCAGTAACTCATTGTATTTGTTTTCCTTTTGGGTTCTCTGATGATGTCTATCACTATGGTTCACAATCGGTTGCAATACTACAAGCTACGTCAAGGCTACTACTGAATGGCTGGATCTCTCCTACTCCCACTGGGTTACATCTTCATTTCAGTTTCTTTAATTTACTTTCTATTATTTTATCCCCCTATTTCCTTTTGCTCTTTTGGTCTGTATTAATTTTCTTATTCCCGCCTCTTCTTTCCCATGGGTCTGTAATTATTCTTTCCTGCTTTCTTCCTTTTCTGCTCTTCTTTTATTTTTTCTATGCTTTTAGTTGCTCTAGTGATTATTTTATTATTGCTATGCATGGTTTATATTACTCGCTGTATGTATGTTATCCTGCCATTGATACTTACCTTATGCTATATTTGTTAAACATCTCTCCCCACTACACCTTATTAGGTGATGTTTTACAAGCCCACTTCTGGGATCCTAATCCAATCCTTCCTAAAAGGAAAATCTCAATCGTATATCAATTTTTTTCTTCAAAATTTTCAATATTATTCAGCTTGACTTTACAAAAAATTGTTCCAATTTTTACTCACATCCGACTCTTTCAGCTTTCTCCATCAATTCTGAATCACCCCTTAATGTATTCTACTTTTCAAAGTTGCCTAAAATTTTATCCTACTATTCAATGCTTCCTAAATTTCTATTCTAATATTCAAATCTCTATTAAATTTAATTCAACTTTTGCTTCCCACTTTTTTCGCAGATACATAATTATTGCCAATAAATTAGATGTAATTATTTTTATAAAGTATTACAAATTTCAATTTCTCTTAAACATATTAAATTCCTCATTCTCCTGCTATTTTGTCTCCATAATTCCTAATAAATATCCTTTTAAAATAGATTTAAATACGGTCAATGATTTTTTTAACTTTCCGCTATTACTCTGCTTACCACAATCAAATTTATTACCTAAATCAATTTCATTAATTTACGCCTCTAATTTAGTAACAGCAATACAATTACTGAAAATTATTTTCAGCTGTTACATAATAAATCCCTCTTCATTTACTCTACCATCTTTTTTTCTCAGCTTTAAATACCCAATATTTAAAAGTATTACTTTTATCAAAAAATTCTTTTTGGTCCTTCTTAGTTCAACTCTTTTATACAATCAATATTTTAATCAAATCCTCTTAATATTACCATTAAATATTTACCAGAACTTTTTTAAATATTCAACATACTTTCCTTTAATAACACCCATAACTCCCCTCCTTTTTATAATCTCTTTTTTATTTAAGGAAAGTACTTTAGAATATACACCTTTTAAAATCAGAAAATCCTATCAATCACAATCGTCAATCTTTCCTATTGCCATCTATCATCCCGCTTTCCATAAATTCTACACCTTAACTATAATAGTTCTCTTTATATATTCATACTCCATCTACTCTAGGCCACCACAACTTACTACTCAATTGATTTCCTCTTACCCTCGAATTCCCTCAATGGCTTCTTCCTCTTCCATCCCCCAACTCAATTCGATCAACCTCACCAATGAAGAATCAAAACTGCTCTACACTCTTGACTTCGACTTTATCAAGGAGGATCCAAAACTCTTTATCTTTGGTCGCTTCATATCGTCCAAACCTCTAGATATCTTTGTTGTTATCACTACCTTCGAAGGAATCTGGAAACCCAATGAAGTTGTATCCATCTCAGTGATACAAGACAACTTTCTCAAGATCAAGTTCAAAGAAATCAAGAATTGCTATGAAATTCTCAATCGCGGACCTTGGCTGTACAAGGATGAATGGCTTGCAGTCACAGAATATGATCCAGCCAAATCTTTAACCGACTACAACTTCAACATAATGCGAATCTGGATCAGAATCTTCTCCCTTCCTGATTCACTCTTTGCTGATGTAGAACGATCCCATCTGGTGGGACATGCCTTAGGCTCGATGGTGGGCAATGTTCTCCGAACGGATACCCGCCAAGTAGATAGGAATATGGTGGAATTCCTCCGAGTTGAAATCTTTCTCAACATAACAAGACCAGTTACTCGATTTGTGTTTATTGGCTCCGGTGAGAACACAATTATGTGTCGTCTCTAATATGAACGACTTCCAACTCTCTGCCCTGGTTGTGGCATTATCAGTCATACCTTAGAGAACTGTCCTATCCGATCTTCACTCGACCCCAACAAACTGCAATACGGAGATTGGCTCCGTTACCTTCCTCCTAGACGTCGCCCAGTTGGAATTCGAGGGCGCATCCGTAATGTAGAACCGAATCTGAATCCAAACATTCCTCCAGTTAATGGTATACTTTTTTCAACTTTTATAATTACAACTGTTTTTATTTATTCTTCTTTATCAAACTTTATTTCAAATTTCTTATCCCCTAACTTTCTTGTAGCAAATCCGACGAATAATCCAGCTATCCCGGTCAATCCTACAGCTCCTCCTAATAACCAGAACAACTTGGGTAATTCACTTTACTCATTTATCTTTTTTACAAACACTTACAAGTCTCTAATATTACTCCTTTTTCAAAATAAAGGCTCTCTAAATGAAGGCGACGCCGCCTCATTTACGGAACAAGTAACCGAAGAAGCCCAAAATGTAGACATGACCATGGAAGATGGCCCCAATACTGTCAATGATTCCCCTGCCGCTGATCCGAAACAAAAAGCTCCTCTTGAGCCTCAACCCCTGAACACCATCTATCCAATTCCGGAGGATGGTTCTGATGATGATTGGGAAACCAATGATGACTATGGTGTTCCCAGCCCTACTGCCGAACAAATCAAAAAATTTGACTCTGAATCGAGTAAGCCTTCTAAACCCACTGATACATTTTTCAATGACTTTAATCAGTGGTTGCTTAAAACTTACCCAAATGATGCAGCCCCTGCACCTGCTCCTGTTCCAGCACCCGCACCAGCACCTGCACCAACCCAAACTAACCGAGGCATGAAACGCCGCTCCCCAATACAAGTATCGCTCCCGCCGAAAAAATCCAAACAATCAGGATCTACTCCAAAAGCTGGGATGAGCAGCTCTAAAAACTCTCCGGCGGCGGCTGACTCCCAGCCCCGCCGAGCAAAATGAAGATCCTCTGCTGGAACTGTCAGGGCCTTGGACAAGCCCCGACGGTTCAACATCTCTGAGCATATGTCCAACATACCAACCCTAATATTATCTTTTTATGTGAAACTAAGTTAAATAATGCGGAATGTAACCGCTTATGTCTTTCATTAGGTATGTTAGACATTATTTCTATCCCCCCCTTGGAAGGGTGTTCCGGAATTTCCTTATTCGCCGCAAATGATATCAATATAAGTTTAATTTCCTATTCGCCGCGTTATATTCACATTCAAATTACAAATAATAATTGCACTATATTTTTCACTGGAATGCATGGATTTTCGGAAACTAGCCAAAAATATAAAACATGGGAATTAATTGATTCCTTACATACTTCTACTAAAGACAAACCTTGGCTTATCGGAGGAGATCTCAATGAGATTCTAACAGATTCAGAAAAACAAGGGGGTCCCCGAAGAGCTAGATCCCAAATCAAAAATTTTCGAAATTGTCTAATTCGAAACAACCTATTCGATTGCAAACCAACTTCGGGATGGTTTACATGGACGAAAGTAGGTCCCTTAACCCCGGTAATTCATGAAGGACTTGACCGGTTTGTTGCTAACCACGCTTGGAAAGATCTCTACCCTACTCATCGTATAACTACGGAATATGTCGCAAAATCCGACCACTGTTTCCTTCTTCTTGAATTTGATAAACCAACTAATACAACCAAAACACAAATCCCCAAAAATTTCAGATTTGAAAGTTGTTGGGCTAATAATAAAGATAACATCCAAACAATCAAAAGGGCATGGGCAGATACCCCCGGAATAGCCATCAATAAAATCAAAGCGGTAGGAACATACTTAGATGATTGGCAAAACCAACAACGATTTAAAACAACAGGACGTATTAAATTCCTTACCAAAAAAATTAACAAACTACTCTATCGCCCCTTAACAGCCACAAATAAACAAACTTATTTAAACTATAGAACGGAATTAAATACACTCTTAACAGAACAAGAAGCTTATTGGGCTCAAAGATCTCGTACTCTTTGGCTATCCCAAGGAGACAAAAACACCAAATTCTTCCATGCCAGAGCTACTAATCGTAATAAGAAAAATTCAATCATAGGTCTTTATGATGCCAACTCCAATTGGTGTACCTCTGAATCTGAAATAATGGACATCGCTTCGAATTATTTCCAAAACCTATTTACAACCTCTAATCCCCAATTCTCGGAAATTATTCTTGACAAAATCCACCCCTCCATTAATTCTTCAATGAACGACAACCTTCTCAAGCCGTTCACCAGAGAAGAAATTCTACATGCTTTTAAAGATATTGACCCTAGGAAGGCTCCTGGTGCCGACGGTCTGCCTAGTAGTTTCTTTCGACAACACTGGGACACAGTTGGTGACGATGTTCTCAATCTTTGTATGGATCTATTAAATGGCAACGCAGATATGGCCTTAGTTGACAAAACTATACTGGTGCTAATACCCAAAGTTAAGGATCCAACATCCATGAAGCAACTCAGACCAATTAGCCTATGTACTGTTCTCTATAAAATTGTTGCCAAAACAATTGTTAATAGAATGAAACAGGCTATACCTCTCTGTATTAGCCCTAATCAAGCTGCCTTTGTCCAGGGACGCAACATTTCTGACAATATCCTTGTTGCGCATGAAATAATTCACAATATCAACTCTGGTGCGACTAAATCCTCGCAAGGAGCTGCTCTCAAGCTTGACATGGAAAAAGCTTTCGATAGAGTTGAATGGTCTTTCCTTGCAAACGTTATGACACGAATGGGTTTTGCATCCGGTTGGATTGAACTTATAATACGTTGTATATCCACTGTCTCTTTCTCAGTTAAAACTAATAATTCCTTTTCACCCATATTTCACCCCCAACGTGGTCTTCGTCAGGGGGATCCTCTATCCCCTTTTCTTTTCCTATTTTGCACTCAAGGACTCTCGGCTTATTTAGCTGCTGCTCAACAAACTAATATACTTCCAGGTCTAGGCGCATGTAAGCATGGGCCCAAAGTTAACCACCTTCTTTTTGCTGATGATTGTATGGTATTTATAAATACCAATCAATTTGAAGCATCCCTTCTAAAAAATGCTCTTCAAGTATATGCTAATGCATCTGGTCAAGCAATAAATTTCGAGAAATCAACAATTTTCTATAACCCTCGTACACCTTCTGCCACAAGAAATGCAATCAATAGCCTTTTACAAGTACGTGAAGTTTCTAACCCCGGAGTATACCTAGGCATCCCGCTCCTAATAGGAAAAATAAAACTGAATCATTAGGTTTTGTACGAGATAAAGTACATGATCGTCTCTCTAGCTGGGACAAACATCTTCTATCCTTTAGTGGTAGAGAGATTTTCATCAAAGCTGTTTTACAATCTCTCCCACAATATGTGATGTCTTGCTATCTTCTACCACACAATATCATCGATGACATGACTACATCAATCCGCCAATACTGGTGGACTGGTAAATCCAACAAAAAAGGTTGGCGCATATTACCTTGGAACCGTATATGTTTACCCAAATCCGCTGGTGGCATGGGCTTCAAAGACCTACACGACTTCAACATCGCTCTTTTGGGTAAGCAAATTTGGAAACTAATTTGTGAACCAGACTCCTTATTAGGACAAATATACCGATCCAAATATTTCCCTTCAGGCAACATCCTGGATGCGCCGAAACCTAGTAGAGGCTCCTTTGCCTGGCAAGGTATATATAACGCTCTTCAGCGCCTTTTCCCTGGCTTTCTTCATCGCCCTGGTATAAACAATAGTATCAGAATACACAAAGATATATGGGGTGGGTCTTCCCCGATTGAGCTAACTGGGGATTATGAAATTTCTGACGAATTTCACATTCGATGTCGGGATTTCATGATCCGCAATCAAACTGCCTGGGATACAGTAAAGTTGAACAATTATTTCAATCCAACTGATGCGGATGCCATTCTCCGTATCCCCATCATAAATGATCAACGGGATTCAATTTTATGGTCTCCCAATGACTCGGGTATCTACTCAGTTCGCTCTGGATATATTTTCTTACAACGCTCCTTTTCCCAACCTTCGCCACCTACTCGGTTTTGGAAATTTTTATCCAAAATAAAAGCTTTACCCAAAGTTAAAACTTTTGGCTGGCGAATGGAATCTGATGCTCTACCAGTTGGCTCTAAAATGCAAGCTTTCTCCCCTAGTTCGGGGCTATGCTCTATCTGTGGTAATCATTCAGAATCAATTCTTCATGCGCTTCGTGACTGTCCTGGGGCAGCTGAAGCCCTTCAAATTAGTGGTATTCCTATTTCTCTCTATAAGAGTTTAGCTCCTTCACCCTTACAATGGTTAGAGGAAGCAGCCTCTACAATTTCCTCTGATAAATTTGGTCTCTTTCTTACAGTTTTATGGAATATTTGGAACAGACGTAATGATTGGATTCACAACCATCATCTACAACCCTCATGGCTAATTGCAGTTAACTCAATTAGCTTACATGATGAATTTTGTAAATCTTCAATTTCATCTGATCCACCTCCAACCACAATTACTAATCCCCCCAGTTCTCCTCCACCTAATTATATCAAAATTAATCTGGACGGAGCTTTTAACCCTTCAACTCGTGCAGTAGCCGTCGGCGTTGTTGCTCGTGACCCTGCCGGAGCAGTCGTGGGTGGTCTTGCTTTCCCTCTTGGTAGCCGTCCGGACGCTATCACCAGTGAGGGGGAAAGCATCCTTGCTGGTCTTACCTTTGCCCGATCTCAAGGATGGAATCGTATCATGATCGAAACGGACTGCGCCTCTCTCGCGAATAGGATCAACAATCCTGCTCAGGACCTATCTACTATGGGACCAACTATTCTTCAGATACAAGCTGCTCTTCATGACTTCGACTTTACTTCCATTTCCTTTGTACGTCGTGAGGCAAATGTTATAGCCCATACGTTGGCTTCTTTTTCTCTGAATTCTATGACTTCTACGTCATTTGAATCAGATATTCCCTATTGTATTCATCATCTTGTAACAAATATGCATTGATTAATAAATAATTGGGCACTCTTTTCCCCTTTTAGGGTCCTCTAGCTTTTCTTGAAGGACAGTAGTAGGGGTTTTTAATGAGGCCTTTTCTTCAAAAAAAAAAATTCCAACGGGCCCACTGAAAGGCCTATTTAGACCTGCTCGTCCGAAACCTCGACAAAAAGTACCGCAAAACAAGTTTTAATCAAAGTTTAGGAGTTCAAATAATTGATTATGAGCTTTTCAACACAATTATATTGAAAAACCTCAATTTTTATACTTTTTACTAATTTAAATTTCCAACGGGCCCATTGAAAGGCCCATTTAGACTTGCTCGTCCGAAACCTCTACAAAAAGGACCGTAAAAAAGTTTAATTCAAATTTTAGGAGTTCAAAAAATTGATTAGGAGCTTTTCAACACAATTATATTGCAAAACCTCAATTTATGTACTTTTTACTCAGTTAAAATTTCAACGGGTCCATTGAAAGGCCCATTTCAACCCGATCGTCCGGAACCTTTACAAAAAGGACCGCAAAAAAGTTTTATTCAAATTTTAGGAGTTCAAATAATTGATTAGGAGATTTTCAAAACAATTATATTGCAAAACCTCAATTTCTATACTTTTTACTTAGTTAAAATTCCAACGGGTCCATTGTAAGGCCCATTTAGACCTGCTCGTTCGAAACCTCTACAAAAAGGGTCACAAAACAAGTTTTAATCAAATTTTAGGAGATCGTGTAATTGATTAGGAGATTTTCAACACAATTATATTGCAAAATCTCTATTTATGTACTTTTTACTCAGTTAAAATTCCAACGGGTCCATTGAAAGTCCCATTTAGACCAGCTCCTCCGAAACCTCGACAAAAAGGACCGCCAAACAAGTTTTAATCAAATTTTAGGAGATCATGTAATTGACTAGGATATTTTCAACACAATTATATTGCAAAACCTCAATTTCTGTACTTTTTACCAAGTTAAAATTCCAACGGGTCCATTGACAGGCCCATTTAGACTTGCTCGTCCGAAACCTCGACAAAAAGCACTGTAAAACAAATTTTAGGAGTTCAAATAATTGATTTTGAGCTTTTCAACACAATTATATTGAAAAACCTCAATTTTTATATTTTTTACTCAGTTAAAATTCCAAACAGGCCCATTGAAAGGACCATTTAGACCTGCTTGTCCGAAACCACTACAAAAAGGACCGTAAAAAAGTTTTATTCAAATTTTAGGAGTTCAAATAATTGATTATGAGCTTTTCACACAATTATATCTTTCAAAACCTCAATTTTTGTACTTTTTACTCAATTAAAATTCCAACGGGTCCATTGAAAGGCCCATTTAGACCTCCTCGTCCGAAACCTCTACAAAAAGGGCCGCAAAACAAATTTTAATCAAATTTTAGGAGATCATGTAATTGATTAGGAGATTTTCTACACAATTATATTGAAAAACCTAAATTTCTTTACTTTTTACTCAGGTAAAATTCCAACGGGTCCATTGAAAGGCCCATTTAGACCTGCTCGTCCGAAACCTCGACAAAAAGGACCGCAAAACAAGTTTTAATCAAATTTTAGGAGTTCAATTAAATTATTAGGAGCTTTTAAACACAATTATATTGCAAAACCTCAATTTCTGTACTTTTTACTTAATTAAAATTCCAACGGGTCCAATGAAAGGTCCATTTCGACCCACTCGTCCGAAACCTCTAAAAAAAGGACCACAAAACAAGTTTTAATCAAATTTTAGGAGTTCATGTAATTGATTAGGAGATTTTCAACACAATTATATTGCAAAACCTCAATTTCTGTACTTTTTACCAAGTTAAAATTCCAACGGGTCCATTGAAAGGCCCATTTAGACCTGCTCGTCCGAAACCTCGACAAAAAGGACCGCAAAACAATTTTTAATCAAATTTTAGGAGTTCAAATAATTGATTATGAGCTTTTCAACACAATTATATTGAAAAACCTCGATTTTTATACTTTTTACTCAGTTAAAATACCAACGGACCCATTGAAAGGCCCATTTAGACCTGCTCGTCCGAAACCTCTACAAAAAGGTCCGCAAAAATGTTTTATTCAAATTTTAGGAGTTCAAATAATTGATTATGAGCTTTTCAACACAATTATATTGCAAAATCTCAATTTCTGTACTTTTTACTCAGTTAAATTTCCAATGGGTCCATTGAAAGGCTCATTTAGACCTAGTCGTCTGAAACCTCTACAAAAAGGATCGCTAAACAAGTTTTTTTCAAATTTTAGGAGTTCAGATAATTGATTAGGAGCTTAACAACAAAATTATATTGCAAAACCTCAATATTTTTACTTTCTACTGATACAAAAAGGACCGCAAAACAAGTATTAATCAAATTTTATGAGTTCAAATAAATGATTAGAAGATTTTCAACACAATTATATTTCAAAACCTCGATTTGTATACTTTTACTCAGTTAAAATTCCAACGGGTCCATTGAAAGGCCCATTTAGACCTGCTCGTCCAAAACCGCTACAAAAAGGGCCACAAAACAAGTTTGAATCAAAATATAGGAGATCATGTAATTGATTAGAAGATTTTAAACACACTTATATTGCAAAACCTCAATTTTTGTACTTTTTACTCAGTTAAAATTCCAAGGGTCCATTAAAAGGCCATCTAGACCTGCTCGTCCGAAACCTCGACAAAAAGGACCGCAAAAAAGTTTTAATCGAATTTTAGGAGTTTAAATAATTGATTAGTAGCTTTTCAACACAATTATATTGCAAAACCTCAATTTCTGTACTTTTTACTCAGTAAAAATTCCAACAGGTCCACTAAATGGCCCATTTAGACCTGCTCGTCTGAAACCTCTACAAAAAAAACCGCAAAAAAGTTTAATTCAAATTTTAGGAGTTCAAATATTCGATTAGGAGATTTTCAACACAATTATATTCAAAAATCTCAATTTTTATACTTTTTACTCAGTTAAAATTCCAACGGGTCCATTAAAAGGCCCATTTAGACCAGCTCGTCCGAAACCTCGACAAAAAGGACCGCAAAAGAAGTTTTAATCAAAATTTAGGTGTTCAAATTATTGATTAGTAGCTTTTCAACACAATGATATTGCAAAACCTTAATTTATGTACTTTTTACTAAGTTAAAATTCCAACGGGTCCATTGTAAGGCCCATTTAGACCTGCTCGATCGAAACCTCTACAAAAAGGGCCACAAAACAAGTTTTAATCAAAATATAGGAGATCATGTAATTGTTTAGGAGATTTTCAACACACTTATATTGCAAAACCTCAATTTCTGTACTTTTTACTCAGTTAAAATTCCAACTTGCCCATTGAAAGGCCCATTTAGACTTACTCGTCCGAAACCTCGACAAAAAGGGCCGCAAAACAAGTTTTAATCAAATTTCAGGAGTTCAAATAATTGATTAGGAGATTTTCAACACACTTATATTGCAAAACCTCATTTTTTGTACTTTTTACTCAGTTAAAATTCCAACGGGCCCATTGAAAGGCCCATCTAGACCTGCTCGTCCGAAACCTCTACAAAAAGGACCGCAAAAAATTTTAATTCAAATTTCAGGTGTTCAAATAATTGATTAGGAGCTTTTCAACACAATTTTATTGCAAAACCTACATTTATGTACTTTTTACTCAGTTAAAATTCTAAAGGGTCCATTGTAAGGCCCATTTAGACCTCCTCGTCCGAAACCTCTAAAAAATAGGCCGCAAAACAAGTTTTAATCAAAATTATGAGATCATGAATTGATTAGGAGATTTTCAACACAATTATATTGAAAAACCTCAATTTCTTTACTTTTTACTCAGTTAAAATTCCAATGGGTCCATTGAAAATCCCATTTAGACGTGCTCGTCCGAAACCTCGACAAAAAGGACCGCAAAACAAGTTTTAATCAAAATTTAGGAGTTCAATTAATTGATTAGGAGCTTTTCAACACAATTATATTGCAAAACCTCAATTTCTGAAGTTTTTACTCAATTAAAATTTCAACAATTCCAATGAAAGGCCTATTTCGACACGCTCGTCCGAAACCTCTACAAAAAGGAACACAAAACAAGTTTTAATAAAATTTTAGGAGTTCGTGTAATTGATTAGGAGCTTTTCAACACAATTATATTGCAAAACCTCAATTTCTGTACTTTTTACTCACTTAAAATTCCACGGGCCCATTGAAAGGCCCATTTAGACCTGCTCGTCCGAAACCTAGACAAAAAGGACCGCAAAACAAGTTTTAATCAAATTTTAGGAGTTCAAATAATTGATTATGAGCTTTTCAACACAATTATATTGAAAAACCTCAATTTTAATACTTTTTACTCGGTTAAAATTTCAACTGGTCCATTGAAAGGCCCATTTTAACCCGCTCGCCCGAAACCTCTACAAAACGGACCGCAAAAAGTTTTATTCAAATTTTAGGAGTTCAAATAATTGATTAGGATATTTTCAACACAATTACATTGCAAAACCTCAAATTTTGTACTTTTTACTCAGTTAAAATTCCAACGGGTCCATTGAAAGGCCCATTTTGACTTGCACGTCCGAAACCTCTACAAAAAAGACAGCAAAACATGTTTTAATCAAATTTTAGGAGATCATGTAATTGATTAGAAGCTTTTAATCAAAATTATATTGCAAAACCACATTTTATGTACTTTTTACTCAGTTAAAATTCCAACGGGTCAATTGAAAGGCTCATTTAGACATGTTCGTCTGAAACCTCTACAAAAAGGAGCGCTAAACTAGTTTTCTTTAAATTGTAGGAGTTCAGATAATTGATTAGGAGCCTTACAACAAAATTATATTGCAAAACCTCAATATATATACTTTGTACTCAGTTAAAATTACAACAGGTCCATTGAAAGGCCCATTTAGACCTGCTCGTCCGAAACCTCTACAAAAAGGGCCACAAAACAAGTTTTAATCAAAATATAGGAGATCATGTAATTGGTTAGGAGATTTTCAACACACTTATATTGCAAAATCTCAATTTCTGTACTTTTTACTCAGTTAAAATTCCAACGGGTCCATTAAAAGGCCCATCTAGACCTGCTCGTCTGAAACCTCGACAAAAAGGACCACAAAAAAGTTTTAATCGAATTTTAGGAGTTTAAATAATTGATTAGTAGCTTTTCAACACACTTATATTGCAAAACCTCATTTTTTGTACTTTTTACTCAGTTAAAATTCCAACGGGCCCATTGAAAGGCCCATCTAGACCTGCTCGTCCGAAACCTCTACAAAAAGGACCGCAAAAAAGTTTAATTCAAATTTCAGGTGTTCAAATAATTGATTAGGAGCTTTTCAACACAATTTTATTGCAAAACCTACATTTATGTACTTTTTACTCAGTTAAAATTCCAAAGGGTCCATTGTAAGGCCCATTTAGACCTCCTCGTCCGAAACCTCTAAAAAATAGGCCGCAAAACAAGTTTTAATCAAAATTTAGGAGATCATGAATTGATTAGGAGATTTTCAACACAATTATATTGAAAAACCTCAATTTCTTTACTTTTTACTCAGTTAAAATTCCAACGGGTCCATTGAAAATCCCATTTAGACGTGCTCGTCCGAAACCTCGACAAAAAGGACCGCAAAACAAGTTTTAATCAAAATTTAGGAGTTCAATTAATTGATTAGGAGCTTTTCAACACAATTATATTGCAAAACCTCAATTTCTGAAGTTTTTACTCAATTAAAATTCCAACAATTCCAATGAAAGGCCTATTTCGACACGCTCGTCCGAAACCTCTACAAAAAGGAACACAAAACAAGTTTTAATAAAATTTTAGGAGTTCGTGTAATTGATTAGGAGCTTTTCAACACAATTATATTGCAAAACCTCAATTTCTGTACTTTTTACTCACTTAAAATTCCACGGGCCCATTGAAAGGCCCATTTAGACCTGCTCGTCCGAAACCTAGACAAAAAGGACCGCAAAACAAGTTTTAATCAAATTTTAGGAGTTCAAATAATTGATTATGAGCCTTTCAACACAATTATATTGAAAAACCTCAATTTTAATACTTTTTACTCGGTTAAAATTTCAACTGGTCCATTGAAAGGCCCATTTTAACCCGCTCGCCCGAAACCTCTACAAAACGGACCGCAAAAAGTTTTATTCAAATTTTAGGAGTTCAAATAATTGATTAGGATATTTTCAACACAATTACATTGCAAAACCTCAAATTTTGTACTTTTTACTCAGTTAAAATTCCAACGGGTCCATTGAAAGGCCCATTTTGACTTGCACGTCCGAAACCTCTACAAAAAAGACAGCAAAACATGTTTTAATCAAATTTTAGGAGATCATGTATTTGATTAGAAGCTTTTAATCAAAATTATATTGCAAAACCACATTTTATGTACTTTTTACTCAGTTAAAATTCCAACGGGTCAATTGAAAGGCTCATTTAGACATGTTCGTCTGAAACCTCTACAAAAAGGAGCGCTAAACTAGTTTTCTTTAAATTGTAGGAGTTCAGATAATTGATTAGGAGCCTTACAACAAAATTATATTGCAAAACCTCAATATATATACTTTCTACTCAGTTAAAATTACAACAGGTCCATTGAAAGGCCCATTTAGACCTGCTCGTCCGAAACCTCTACAAAAAGGGCCACAAAACAAGTTTTAATCAAAATATAGGAGATCATGTAATTGGTTAGGAGATTTTCAACACACTTATATTGCAAAACCTCAATTTCTGTACTTTTTACTCAGTTAAAATTCCAACGGGTCCATTAAAAGGCCCATCTAGACCTGCTCGTCTGAAACCTCGACAAAAAGGACCACAAAAAAGTTTTAATCGAATTTTAGGAGTTTAAATAATTGATTAGTAGCTTTTCAACACAATTATATTGCAAAACCTCAATTTCTGTACTTTTTACTGAGTTAAAATTCCAACGGGTCCATTGAAAGGCCCATTTAGACCTGCTCGTCCGAAGCTTCAACAAAAAGGACCGCGAAACAAGTTTTAATCAAATTTTAGGAGTTCAAATAATTGAATAGGAGCTTTGCAACACAATTATATTCAAAATCCTCAATTTTTATACTTTTTACTCAGTTAAAATTCCAACTTGTCCATTGAAAGGCCCATTTAGACATGCTCGTCTGAAACCTCGACAAAAGGATCGCACAACAAGTTTTAATCAAATTTTAGGAGTTCAAATAATTGATTAGGAGCTTTTCAACACAATTATATTGCAAAACCTCAATTTATTTACGTTTTACTCAGTTAAAATTCCAACGGGTGCACGAACCAACTTGCCTCAGTGGTTAAGGGAACGGTTGTTGTTCCTAGAGGTCACGGGTTCGAGCACGAGCAGCTGCAGCAGGGTGATTGAACGTGCATTGTCAAATGGTTGAGAGTATATTTAGAACAGATACTACTTGTAATCACTTTAGATTTGTCAAAAAAAAATTCCAACGGGTCCATTGAAGGCCCATTTAGACTAGCTCGTCCGAAACCTCGACAAAAAGGACCGCAAAAGAAGTTTTAATCAAAATTTTGGTGTTCAAATTATTGGTTAGTAGCTTCTCAACACAATTATATTGCAAAACCTTAATGTATGTACTTTTTACTAAGTTAAAATTCCAACGGGTCCATTGTAAGGCTCATTCAGACCTGCTCGTCCGAAATCTCTACAAAAAGGGCCACAAAACAAGATTTAATCAAAATATAGGAGATCATGTAATTGATTAGGAGATTTTCAACACACTTATATTGCAAAACCTCAATTTCTGTACTTTTTACTCAGTTAAAATTCCAATGGGCCCATTGAAAGGCCCATTTAGACCTGCTCGCCCGAAACCTCGACAAAAAGGAACGCAAAACAAGTTATAATCAAATTTCAGGAGTTCAAATAATTGATTAGGAGCTTTTCAACACAATTTTATTGAAAAACTTCAATTTCTGTACTTTTTACTCAGTTAAAATTCCAACAGGTCCCTTGAATGGCCCATTTAGACCTACTCGTCCGAAACCTCTACAAAAAGGGCCACAAAACAAGTTTTAATCAAAATATAGGAGATCATGTAATTGATTAGGAGATTTTCAACACACTTATATTGCAAAACCTCAATTTCTGTACTTTTTACTCAGTTAAAATTCCAACGGGTCTATTGAAAGGCCCATTTCAATCCGCTCGTCCAAAACCTCTACAAAAAGGACCGTAAAAAAGTTTAATTCAAATTTTAGGAGTACAAATATTCGATTAGGAGATTTTCAACACAATTATATTGGAAAACCTCAATTTCTGTACTTTTTACTCAGTTAAAATTCCAACGGGTCCATTATAAGGCCCATTTCGACCTCCTCGTCCGAAACCTCTACAAAAAGGGCTGCAAAACAAGTTTTAATCAAAATTTAGGAGATCATGTAATTTTTTAGGAGATTTTCAACACAATTATATTGAAAAACCTCAATTTCTGTAGTTTTTACTCAATTAAAATTCCAACGGGTACAATGAAATGCCCATTTCGACACGCTCGTCCGAAACCTCTACAAAAAGGACCACAAAACAAGTTTTAATAAAATTTTAGGAGTTCTTGTAATTGATTAGGAGCTTTTGAGCACAATTATATTGCAAAACCTCAATTTCTGTACTTTTTACTCAGTTAAAATTCCAACGGGTCCATTGAAGGGCCCATTTTGACCTGCTCGTCCGAAACCTAGACAAAAAGGACCGCAAAACAAGTTTTAATCAAACTTTAGGGGTTCAATTAATTGATTAGGAGGTTTTAAACACAATTATATTGCAAAACCTCAATTTCTGTAGTTTTTACTCAATTAAAATTCCAACGGGTACAATGAAATGCCCATTTCGACACGCTCGTCCGAAACCTCTACAAAAAGGACCACAAAACAAGTTTTAATAAAATTTTAGGAGTTCTTGTAATTGATTAGGAGCTTTTGAGCACAATTATATTGCAAAACCTCAATTTCTGTACTTTTTACTCAGTTAAAATTCCAACGGGTCCATTGAAGGGCCCATTTTAACCTGCTCGTCCGAAACCTAGACAAAAAGGACCGCAAAACAAGTTTTAATCAAATTTTAGGAGTTCAAATAATTGATTATGAGCTTTTCAACACAATTATATTGAAAAACCTCAATTTTTATTCTTTTTACTCAGTTAAAATTCCAACGGTCCCATTGGAAGGCCCATTTAGACCTGCTCGTCCGAAACCTCTACAAAAAGGACCACAAAAAAGTTTTATTCAAATTTTAGGAGTTCAAATAATTGATTATGAGCTTTTCAACATAATTAAATTGCAAAACCTCAATTTTTGTACATTTTACTCAGTTAAAATTCCAACGGGTCCATTGTAAGGCCCATTTTGACCTGCTCGTCCGAAACCTCTACAAAAAGGACCGCAAAACAAGTTTTAATCAAATTTTAGGAGATCATGTAATTGATTTGGAGATTTTCAACACAATTATATTCCAAAACCACAATTTATGTACTTTTTACTCAGTTAAAATTCCAACGGGTCCATTGATAGGCCAATTTAGACCAGCTCGTCCGAAACCTCGACAAAAGGACCGCAAAATAAGTTTTAATCAAATTTTAGGAGATCATGTAATTAATTAGGAGATTTTCAACACAATTATATTGCAAAACCTCAATTTATGTACTTCTTACTCAGTTAAAATTCAAACGGGTCCATTGAAAGGCCCATTTAGACGTACTTGTCCAGAACTTCGACAAAAAGGATCGCGAAAAAAGTTTTAATCAAATTTTAGGAGTTCAAATAATTGATTAGGATCTTTTCAACATAATTATATTCAAAAACCTCAATTTTTATACTTTTTACTCAGTTAAGATTCCAACGGGCCAACTGAAAGGTCCATTTAGACCTACTCGTCCGAAATCTCGACAAAAAGGACCACAAAAAGAAGTTTTAATCAAATTTTAGGTGTTTAAATAATTGATTAGTAGCTTTTCAACACAATTATATTGCAATACCTCAATTTCTGTACTTTTTACTCAGTTAAATTTCCAACGGGTCCATTGTAAGGCCCATTTAGACCTGCTCGTCTGAAACCTCTACAAAAAGGGCCACAAAACAAGTTTTAATCAAAATATAGGAGATCTTGTAATTGATTAGGAGATTTTCAACACACTTATATTGCAAAATTCAATTTCTGTACTTTTTACTCAGTTAAAATTCCAACGGGCCCATTGAAAGGCCCATTTAGACCTGCTCGTCTGAAACCTCGACAAAAGGACCGCAAAACAAGTTTTAATCAAATTTTAGGAGTTCAAATATTTTATTAGTAGCTTTTTAACACAATTATATTGCAAAATCTCAATTTTTGTACTTTTTACTCAATTAAAATTCCAACAGGTCCAATGAAAGGCCCATTTCGACCCGCTCGTCCGAAACCTCTACAAAAAGGACCACAAAACAAGTTTTAATCAAATTTTAGGAGTTCAAGTAATTGATTAGAAGCTTTTCAACACAATTATATTACAAAACCTCAATATATATACTTTATACTTAGTTAAAATTCCAACGGGTCCATTGAAAGGCCCATTTAGACCTGCTCGTCTGAAACCTCGACAAAAAGGACCGCAAAACATGTTTTAATCAAATTTTAGGAGTTCAAATATTTTATTAGTAGCTTTTTAACACAATTATATTGCAAAATCTCAATTTCTGTACTTTTTACTCAGTTAAAATTCCAACGAGTCCATTGAAAGGCCCATTTAGACCTGCTCGTCCGAAACCTCTACAAAAAGGACCGCAAAAAAGTTTTATTCAAATTTTAGGATTTCAAATAATTGATTATGAGCTTTTCAACACAATTATATTGAAAACCCTCAATTTTTATACTTTTTACTCAGTTAAAATACCAACGGGCCCATTGAAAGGCCCATTTAGACCTGCTCGTCCGAAACCTCTACAAAAAGGACCGGAAAAAAGTTATATTCAAATTTTAGGAGTTCAAATAATTGATTAAGAGATTTTCAACACAATTACATTGCAAAACCTCAATTCTTGTACTTTTTACTCAGTTAAAATTCCAATGGGTCCATTGAAAGGCCCATTTTGACCTGCACGTCTGAAACCTCTACAAAAAAAACCGCAAAACATGTTTTAATCAAAATTTACGAGATCATGTAATTGATTAGATGCTTTTCTTCAAAATTATATTGCAAAACCTCATTTTATGTACTTTTTACTTAGTTAAAATTCCAACGGGTCCATTGAAAGGCTCATTTAGACATGTTCGTCTAAAACCTCTACAAAAGGATCGCTAAACAAATTTTCTTCAAATTTCAGGAGTTCAGATAATTGATTAGGAGCTTTACAACAAAATTATATTGCAAAACCTCAATATCTAAACTTTCTACTCAGTTAAAATTCCAACGAGTCCATTGAAAGGCCAATTTCGACTCGCTCGTCCGAAACCTCTACAAAAAGGAACGCATGCCCATTTAGACTTGCTCGTCCGAAACCAATACAAAAAGGACCGCAAAACAACTATTAATCAAATTTTAGGAGTTCAAATAAATGATTAGAAGATTTTCAACATAATTATATTTCAAAACCTCGATTTTTATACTTTTTACTCAATTAAAATTCCAACGGGTCCATTGAAAGGCCCATTTGGACCTGCTCGTCCGAAACCTCTACAAAAAGGGCCACAAAACAAGTTTTAATCAAAATATAGGAGATCATGTAATTGATTAGAAGATTTTCAGCACACTTACATTGCAAAACCTCATTTTTTGTACTTTTTACTCAGTTAAAATTATAACGGGTCCATTGAAAGGCCCATTTTGACCTGCACGTCGAAACCTCTACAAAAAAGACCGCAAAACATGTTTTAATCAAATTTTAGGAGATCATGTAATTGATTAGAAGCTTTTCATCAAAATTATATTGCAAAACCTCATTTATGTACTTTTTACTCAGTTAAAATTCCAACGGGTCCATTGAAAGGCCCATTTAGACCTGCTCGTTCGAAACCTCGACAAATAGGACCGCAAAACAAGTTTTAATCAAAATTTAGGAGTTCAATTAATTGATTAGGAGCTTTTCAACACAATTATATTGCAAAACCTCAAATTATGTAGTTTTTACTCAATTAAAATTCCAACAGGTCCAATGAAAGGCCCATTTCGACACGCTCGTCCGAAACCTCTACAAAAAGGACCACAAAACAAGTTTTAATAAAATTTTAGGAGTTCATGTAATTTATTAGGAGCTTTTCAACACAATTATATTGCAAAACCTCAATTTCTGTACTTTTTACTCAGTTAAAATTCCAACGAGTCCATTGAAAGGCCCATTTAGACCTGTTCGTCCGAAACCTAGACAAAAAGGACCGCAAAACAAGTTTTAATCAAATTTTAGGAGTTAAAATAATTGATTATGAGCTTTTCAACACAATTATATTGGAAAATCTCAATTTTTATACTTTTTACTCAGTTAAAATACAAACGGGCCCATTGAAAGGCCCACTTAGACCTGCTCGTCCAAAACCTCTACTAAAAGACCGCAAAAAAGTTTTATTCAAATTTTAGGAGTTCAAATAATTATTTATGAGCTTTTCAACACAATTATATTGCAAAACCTCAATTTCTGTACTTTTTACTCAGTTAAAATATCAACGGGTCCATTGAAGGGCCCATTTCAACCCGCTCGTCCAAAACCTCTACAAAAAGGACCGCAAAAAAGTTTTATTCAAATTTTAGGAGTTCAAAAAATTATTTATGAGCTTTTCAACACAATTATATTGCAAAACCTCAATTTCTGTACTTTTTACTCAGTTAAAATTTCAACGGGTCCATTGAAAGGCCCATTTCAACCCGCTCGCCCGAAACCTCTACAAAAAGGACCGCAAAAAAGTTTTATTCAAATTTTAGGAGTTTAAAAAATTGATTAGTAGCTTTTCAACACAATTATATAGCAAAACCTCAATTTCGGTACTTTTTACTCAATTAAAATTCCAACAGGTCCACTGTATGGCCCATTTAGACCTGCTCGTCCAAAACCTCTACAAAAAGGACCGCAATAAAGTTAAATTAAAATTTTAGGAGTTCAAATATTCGATTAGGAGATTTTCAACACAATTATATTCAAAAACCTCAATTTTAATACTTTTTACTCAGTTAAAATCCAACGGGTCCATTGAAAGGCCCATTTAGACCTGCTCGTTTGAAACCTCGACAAAAGGACCACACAACAAGTTTTAATCAAATTTTAGGAGTTCGAATAATTTATTAGGAGCTTTTCAACACAATTATATTGCAAAACCTCAATTTCTTTACGTTTTACTCATTTAAAATTCCAACGGGTCCATTGAAAGGCCCATTTAGACCAACTCGTCCGAAACCTCGACAAAAAGGACCGCAAAAGAAGTTTTATTCAAATATTAGGAGTTCAAATGATTGATTAGGAGCTTTTCAACACAATTATATTGCAAAACCTCAATTTCTGTACTTTTTACTAAGTTAAAATTCCAATGGGTTCATTGTAAGGCCCATTTAGACCTGCTCGTCTAAAACCTCTACAAAAAGGGCCACAAAACAAGTTTTAATCAAAATATATGAGATATTGTAATTGATTAGGAGATTTTCAACACACTTATATTGCAAGACCTCAATTTTTATACTTTTTACTCAGTTAAAATTCCAACGGGTCCATTGAAAGGCCCATTTAGACCTGCTCGTTCGAAACCTCTACAAAAAGGACCGCAAAAATGTTTTATTCAAATATTAGGAGTTCATGTAATTGATTAGGAGCTTTTCAACACAATTATATTGTAAAACCTTAATTTCTGTACTTTTTACTAAGTTAAAATTCCAACGGGTCCATTGAAAGGCCCATTTAGACCTGCTCGTCTGAAACCTCTACAAAAAGGACCACAAAATTGTTTTATTCAAATATTAGGAGTTCAAATAATTGATTAGGAGCTTTTCAACACAATTATATTGCAAAACCTCAATTTCTGTACTTTTTACTCAGTTAAAATTCCAACGGGTCCATTGAAAGGCCCATTTCGACCCGCTCGTCCGAAACCACTACAAAAAGGACTGCAAAACAAGTTTTAATCAAATATTAGGAGTTCAAATAATTGATTAGGAGCTTTTCAACAGAATTATATTACAAAACTGCAATTTATGTACTTTTTACTCAGTTAAAATTCCAACGGGTCCATTGAAAGGCCCATTTCGGCCCGCTCGTCCGAAACCTCTACGAAAAGGACTGCAAAACAAGTTTTAATCAAATTTTAGGAGTTCATGTAATTGATTAGGAGCTTTTCAACACAATTATATTGAAAAACCTCAATTTATGTACTTTTTACTCAGTTAAAATTCCAACGGGTCCATTAAAAGGCCCATTTCAACCCGCTCGTCCGAAACCTCTACAAAAAGGACCGCAAAACAAGTTTCAATCAAATATTAGGGGTTCAAATAATTCATTAGGAGCTTTTCAACACAATTATATTGCAAAACCGCAATTTCTATACTTTTTACTCAGTTAAAATTCCAACGGGTCCATTGAAAGGCCCATTTAGACCTGCTCGTCCGAAACCTCTACAAAAAGGACCGCAAAACAAGTTTTAATCAAATATTAGGAGTTCAAATAATTGATTTGGAGCTTTTCAACACAATTGTATTGCAAAACCGCAATTTCTGTACTTTTTACTCAGTTAAAATTCCAACGGGTCCATTGAAAGGCCCATTTCGACCCGCTCGTCCGAAACCTCTACAAAAAGGACTGCAAAACAAGTTTTAATCAAATTTTAGGAGTTCATGTAATTAATTAGGAGCTTTTCAACACAATTATATTGCAAATCCTCAATTTCTGTACATTTTACTCAGTTAAAATTCCAACGGGTCCATTGAAAGGCCCAATTAGACTTGCTCGTCCGAAAACTCTACAAAAAGGACCGCAAAAAGGTTTTATTCGAATATTAGGAGTTCAAATAATTCATTAGGATCTTTTCAACACAATTATATTGCAAAACCTCAATTTCTGTACTTTTTACTCAGTTAAAATTCCAACGGGTCCATTGAAAGGCCCATTTAGACCTGCTCGTCCGAAACCTCTACAAAAAGGACCGAAAAATGTTTTATTCAAATATTAGGAGTTTAAATAATTGATTAGGAGCTTTTCAACACAATTATATTTCAAAATCTCAATTCCTATACTTTTTACTCAGTTAAAATTCCAACGGGTCCATTGAAAGGCCCATTTCGACCCGCTCGTCCGAAACCTCTACAAAAAGGATAGCAAAACAACTTTTAATCAAATATTGGGAGTTCAAATAATTGATTAGGAGCTTTTCAACACAATTGTATTGCAAAACCGCAATTTCTGTACTTTTTACTCAGTTAAAATTCCAACGGGTCCATTGAAAGGCCCATTTCGACCCGCTCGTCCGAAACCTCTACAAAAATGACTGCAAAATAAGTTTTGATCAAATTTTAGGAGTTCATGTAATTGATTAGGAGCTTTTCAACACAATTATATTGCAAAACCTCAATTTCTGTACTTTTTACTTAGTTAAAATTCCAACTGGTCCATTGAAAGGCCCATTTAGACCTGCTCGTCCGAAACCTCTACAAAAAGGACCGCAAAAAGGTTTTATTCAAATATTAGGAGTTCAAATAATTGATTAGGAGCTTTTCAACACAATTATATTGCAAAACCTCAATTTCTGTACGTTTTACTCAGTTAAAATTCCAACGGGTCCATTGAATAGCCCATTTAGACCTGCTCGTCCGAAACCTCTACAAAAAGGACCGCAAAAATGTTTTATTCAAATATTAGGAGTTCAAATAATTGATTAGGAGATTTTGAACACAAATATATTGCAAAACCTCAATTTCTGTACTTTTTACTCAGTTAAAATTCCAACGGGTCCATTGAAAGGCCCATTTCGACCCGCTCGTCCGAAACCTCTACAAAAAGGATAGCAAAACAACTTTTAATCAAATATTAGGAGTTCAAATAATTCATTAGGAGCTTTTCAACACAATTATATTTCAAAACCTCAATTTCTGTACTTTTTACTCAGTTAAAATTCCAACGGGTCCATTGAAAGGCCCATTTCAACCCGCTGGTCCAAAACCTCTACAAAAAGGACTGCAAAACAAGTTTTAATCAAATTTTAGGAGTTCATGTATTTGATTAGGAGCTTTTCAACACAATTATATTGCAAAACCTCAATTTCTGTACTTTTTACTCAGTTAAAATTCCAACGGGTCCATTGAAAGGCCCATTTAGACCTGCTCGTCCGAAACCTCTACAAAAAGGACCGCAAAAATGTTTTATTCAAATATTAGGATTTCAAGTAATTGATTAGGAGCTTTTCAACACAATTATATTGCAAAACTTCAATTTCTGTACTTTTTACTCAGTTAAAATTCCAACGGGTCCATTGAAAGGCCCATTTAGACCTGCTCGTCCGAAACCTCTACAAAAAGGACCGCAATAATGTTTTATTCAAATATTAGGAGTTCAAATAATTGATTAGGAGCTTTTCAACACAATTATATTGCAAAACCTCAATTTCTGTACTTTTTACTCAGTTAAAATTCCAACGGGTCCATTGAAAGGCCCATTTCGACCCGCTCGTCCGAAACCACTACAAAAAGGACTGCAAAACAAGTTTTAATCAAATATTAGGAGTTCAAATAATTGATTAGGAGCTTTTCAACAGAATTATATTACAAAACTGCAATTTATGTACTTTTTACTCAGTTAAAATTCCAACGGGTCCATTGAAAGGCCCATTTAGACCTGCTCGTCCGAAACCTGTACAAAAAGGACCGCAAAAATGTTTTATTCAAATATTAGGAGTTCAAATAATTGATTAAGAGCTTTTCAACACAATTATATTGCAAAACCTTAATTTCTGTACTTTTTACTCAGTTAAAATTCCAACGGGTCCATTGAAAGGCCCATTTCGACCCGCTCGTCTGAAACCTCTACAAAAAGGACTGCAAAACACGTTTTAATCAAATTTTAGGAGTTCATGTAATTGATTAGGAGATTTTCAACACAATTATATTGCAAAACCTCAATTTCTGTACTTTTTACTCAGTTAAAATTCCAACGGGTCCATTGAAAGGCCCATTTAGACCTGCTCGTCCGAAACCTCTACAAAAAGGACCGAAAAATGTTTTATTCAAATATTAGGAGTTTAAATAATTGATTAGGAGCTTTTCAACACAATTATATTGCAAAATCTCAATTCCTATACTTTTTACTCAGTTAAAATTCCAACGGGTCCATTGAAAGGCCCATTTCGACCCGCTCGTCCGAAACCTCTACAAAAAGGATAGCAAAACAACTTTTAATCAAATATTGGGAGTTCAAATAATTGATTAGGAGCTTTTCAACACAATTGTATTGCAAAACCGCAATTTCTGTACTTTTTACTCAGTTAAAATTCCAACGGGTCCATTGAAAGGCCCATTTCGACCCGCTCGTCCGAAACCTCTACAAAAATGACTGCAAAATAAGTTTTGATCAAATTTTAGGAGTTCATGTAATTGATTAGGAGCTTTTCAACACAATTATATTGCAAAACCTCAATTTCTGTACTTTTTACTTAGTTAAAATTCCAACTGGTCCATTGAAAGGCCCATTTAGACCTGCTCGTCCGAAACCTCTACAAAAAGGACCGCAAAAAGGTTTTATTCAAATATTAGGAGTTCAAATAATTGATTAGGAGCTTTTCAACACAATTATATTGCAAAACCTCAATTTCTGTACGTTTTACTCAGTTAAAATTCCAACGGGTCCATTGAATAGCCCATTTAGACCTGCTCGTCCGAAACCTCTACAAAAAGGACCGCAAAAATGTTTTATTCAAATATTAGGAGTTCAAATAATTGATTAGGAGATTTTGAACACAAATATATTGCAAAACCTCAATTTCTGTACTTTTTACTCAGTTAAAATTCCAACGGGTCCATTGAAAGGCCCATTTCGACCCGCTCGTCCGAAACCTCTACAAAAAGGATAGCAAAACAACTTTTAATCAAATATTAGGAGTTCAAATAATTCATTAGGAGCTTTTCAACACAATTATATTTCAAAACCTCAATTTCTGTACTTTTTACTCAGTTAAAATTCCAACGGGTCCATTGAAAGGCCCATTTCAACCCGCTGGTCCAAAACCTCTACAAAAAGGACTGCAAAACAAGTTTTAATCAAATTTTAGGAGTTCATGTATTTGATTAGGAGCTTTTCAACACAATTATATTGCAAAACCTCAATTTCTGTACTTTTTACTCAGTTAAAATTCCAACGGGTCCATTGAAAGGCCCATTTAGACCTGCTCGTCCGAAACCTCTACAAAAAGGACCGCAAAAATGTTTTATTCAAATATTAGGATTTCAAGTAATTGATTAGGAGCTTTTCAACACAATTATATTGCAAAACTTCAATTTCTGTACTTTTTACTCAGTTAAAATTCCAACGGGTCCATTGAAAGGCCCATTTAGACCTGCTCGTCCGAAACCTCTACAAAAAGGACCGCAATAATGTTTTATTCAAATATTAGGAGTTCAAATAATTGATTAGGAGCTTTTCAACACAATTATATTGCAAAACCTCAATTTCTGTACTTTTTACTCAGTTAAAATTCCAACGGGTCCATTGAAAGGCCCATTTCGACCCGCTCGTCCGAAACCACTACAAAAAGGACTGCAAAACAAGTTTTAATCAAATATTAGGAGTTCAAATAATTGATTAGGAGCTTTTCAACAGAATTATATTACAAAACTGCAATTTATGTACTTTTTACTCAGTTAAAATTCCAACGGGTCCATTGAAAGGCCCATTTCGGCCCGCTCGTCCGAAACCTCTACGAAAAGGACTGCAAAACAAGTTTTAATCAAATTTTAGGAGTTCATGTAATTGATTAGGAGCTTTTCAACACAATTATATTGAAAAACCTCAATTTATGTACTTTTTACTCAGTTAAAATTCCAACGTGTCAATTGAAAGGCCCATTTCGACCCGCTCGTCCGAAACCTCTACAAAAAGGACTGCAAAACAAGTTTTAATCAAATTTTAGGAGTTCATGTATTTGATTAGGAACTTTTCAACACAATTATATTGCAAAACCTCAATTTCTGTACTTTTTACTCAGTTAAAATTCCAACGGGTCCATTGAAAGGCCCATTTAGACCTGCTCGTCCGAAACCTGTACAAAAAGGACCGCAAAAATGTTTTATTCAAATATTAGGAGTTCAAATAATTGATTAAGAGCTTTTCAACACAATTATATTGCAAAACCTTAATTTCTGTACTTTTTACTCAGTTAAAATTCCAACGGGTCCATTGAAAGGCCCATTTCGACCCGCTCGTCTGAAACCTCTACAAAAAGGACTGCAAAACACGTTTTAATCAAATTTTAGGAGTTCATGTAATTGATTAGGAGATTTTCAACACAATTATATTGCAAAACCTCAATTTCTGTACTTTTTACTCAGTTAAAATTCCAACGGGTCCATTGAAAGGCCCATTTCGACCCGCTCGTCCGAAACCTCTACAAAAAGGACTACAAAACAAGTTTTAATCAAATTTTAGGAATTCATGTTATTGATTAGGAGCTTTTCAACACAATTATATTGCAAAACCGCAATTTATGTAATTTTTACTCAGTTAAAATTCCAACGGGTCCATTGAAAGGCCCATTAAGACATGCTCGTCCGAAACCTCTACAAAAAGGACCGCAAAACAAGTTTTAATCAAATCTTAGGAGTTCAAATAATTGATTAGGAGCTTTTCAACACAATTATATTGCAAAACCACAATTTCTGTACTTTTTACTCAGTTAAAATTCCAACGGGTCCATTGAAAGGCCCATTTCGACCCTCTCGTCTGAAACCTCTATAAAAAGGACCGCAAAACAAGTTTTAATCAAATATTTGGAGTTCAAATAATTGATTAAGAGCTTTTCAACACAATTATATTGCAAAACTTCAATTTCTGTACTTTTTACTCAGTTAAAATTCCAACGGGTCCATTGAAAGGCCCATTTCAACCCGCTCGTCCGAAACCTCTACAAAAAGGACTGCAAAACATGTTTTTATCAAATTTTAGGAGTTCATGTAATTGATTAGGAGATTTTCAACACAATTATATTGCAAAACCTCAAATTCTGTACTTTTTACTCAGTTAAAATTCCAACGGGTCCATTGAAAGGCCCATTTCAACCCTCTCGTCCGAAGCCTCTACAAAAAGGACTGCAAAACAAGTTTTCATCAAATATTAAGAGTTCAAATAATTCATTAGGAGCTTTTAAACACAATTATATTGCAAAACCTCAATTTATGTACTTTTTACTCAGTTAAAATTCCAACGGGTCCATTGAAAGGCCCATTTCGACCCGCTCGTCCGAAACCTCTACAAAAAGGACTGCAAAACAAGTTTTAAATAAATTTTAGGAGTTCATGTAATTGATTAGGAGCTTTTCAACACAATTATATTGCAAAACCTCAATTTCTGTACTTTTTACTCAGTTAAAATTCCAACGGGTCCATTGAAAGGCCCATTTAGACCTGCTCGTCCGAAACCTCTAAAAAAAGGACCGCAAAAATGTTTTATTCAAATATTATGAGTTCAAATAATTGATTAGGAGCTTTTCAACACAATTATATTTCAAAAACTCAATTTATGTACTTTTTACTCAGTTAAAATAACAACGGGTCCTTTGAAAGGCCCATTTCGACCCGCTCGTCCGAAACCTCTACAAAAAGGACTACAAAACAAGTTTTCATCAAATATTAAGAGTTAAAATAATTCATTAGGAGCTTTTCAACACAATTATATTGCGAAACCTCAATTTATTTACTTTTTACTCATTTAAAATTCCAACGGGTCCATCAAAAGGCCCATTTTGACCCGCTTCCGAAACCCTCTACAAAAAGGACTGCAAAACAAGTTTTAATCAAATTTTAGGAGTTCATGTAATTGATTAGGAGCTTTTCAACACAATTATATTGCAAAACATCAATTTCTGTACTTTTTACTCCGTTAAAATTCCAACGGGTCCATTGAAAGGCCCATTTAGACGTGCTCGTCCGAAACCTCTACAAAAAGGACCGCTAAAATGTTTTAATCAAATATTAGGAGTTCAAATAATTTATTAGGAGCTTTTCAACACAATTATATTGCAAAACCTCAATTTATGCACTTTTTACTCATTTAAAATTCCAACGGGTCCAATGAAAGGCCCATTTCGACCCGCTCGTCTGAAACCTCTACAAAAAGGACTGCAAAACAAGTTTTAATCAAATTTTAGTAGTTCATGTAATTGATTAGGAGCTTTTCAACACAATTATATTGCAAAACCTCAATTTTTGTACTTTTTACTTAGTTAAAATTCCAACGGGTCCATTGAAAGCCCCATTTAGACCTGCTCGTCCGAAACCTCTACAAAAAGGACCGCAAAAATGTTTTATTCAAATATTAGGAGTTCAAATCATTTATTAGGAGCTTTTCAACACAATTATATTGCAAAAGCTCAATTTATATACTTTTTACTCATTTAAAATTCCAACGGGTCTATTGAAAGGCCCATTTCGACCCGCTCGTCCGAAACCTCTACAAAAAGGACTACAAAACAAGTTTTAATCAAATTTTAGGAGTTCATGTAATTGATTAGGAGCTTTTCAACACAATTATATTGCAAAACCTCAATTTCTGTACTTTTTACTTAGTTAAAATTCCAACGGGTCCATTGAAAGGCCCATTTAGACCTGCTCGTCCGAAACCTCTCCAAAAAGGACCGCAAAAATGTTTTATTCAAATATTAGGAGTTCAAATAATTGATTAGGAGCTTTTCAACACAATTACATTGCAAAACCTCAATTTCTGTACTTTTTACTCATTTAAAATTCCAACGGGTCCATTGAAAGGCCCATTTCGACCCGCTTGTCCGAAACCTCTACAAAAAGGACTGCAAAACAAGTTTTAATCAAATTTTAGGAGTTCATGTAATTTATTAGGAGCATTTCAACACAATTATATTGCAAAACCTCAATTTATGTACTTTTTACTCAGTTAAAATTCCAACAGGTCCATTGAAAGGCTCATTTAGACATGCTCGTCCGAAACCTCTACAAAAAGGACCGCAAAACAAGTTTTAATCAAATATTAAGAGTTCAAATAATTGATTAGGAGCTTTTCAACACAATTATATTGCAAAACCGCAATTTCTGTACTTTTTACTCAGTTAAAATTCCAACGGGTCCATTGAAAGGCCCATTTAGACCTGCTCGTCCGAAACCTCTACAAAAAGGACCGCAAAAATGTTTTATTCAAATATTAGGAGTTCAAATCATTTATTAGGAGCTTTTCAACACAATTATATTGCAAAAGCTCAATTTTTATACTTTTTACTCATTTAAAATTCCAACGGGTCTATTGAAAGGCCCATTTCGACCCGCTCGTCCGAAACCTCTACAAAAAGGACTGCAAAACAAGTTTTAATCAAATTTTAGCAGTTCATGTAATTGATTAGGAGCTTTTCAACACAATTACATTGCAAAACCTCAATTTATGTACTTTTTACTCATTTAAAATTCCAACGGGTCCATTGAAAGGCCCATTTAGACCTGATCGTCCGAAACCTCTACAAAAAGGACCGCAAAAATGTTTTATTCAAATATTAGGAGTTCAAATCATTGATTAGGAGCTTTTCAACACAATTATATTGCAAAACCTCAATTTATGTACTTTTTACTCATTTAAAATTCCAACGGGTCCATTGAAAGGCCCATTTCGGCCCGCTCGTCCGTAACCTCTACAAAAAAGACTACAAAACAAGTTTTAATCAAATTTTAGGAGTTCATGTAATTGATTAGGAGCTTTTCAACACAATTATATTGCAAAACCTCAATTTCTGTACTTTTTACTCAGTTAAAATTCCAACGGGTCCATTGAAAGGCTCATTTAGACCTGCTCGTCCGAAACCTCTACAAAAAGGATCGCAAAAATGTTTTATTCAAATATTAGCAGTTCAAATAATTGATTAGGAGCTTTTCAACACAATTATATTGCAAAACCTCAATTTTTGTACTTTTTACTCATTTAAAATTCCAACGGGTCCATTGAAAGACCCATTTCGACCCGCTCGTCCGAAACCTCTACAAAAAGGACTGCAAAACAAGTTTTCATCAAATATTAAGAGTTCAAATAATTCATTAGGAGCTTTTAAACACAATTATATTGCAAAACCTCAATTTATGTACTTTTTACTCAGTTAAAATTCCAACGGGTTCATTGAAAAGCCCTTTTCGACCCGCTCGACCGAAACCTCTTCGAAAAGGACTGCAAAACAAGTTTTAATCAAATCTTAGGAATTCATGTAATTGATTAAAAGCTTTTCAACACAATTATATTACAAAACCACAATTTCTGTACTTTTTACTCAGTTAAAATTCCAACGGGTCCATTGAAAGGCCCATTTAGACCTGCTCGTCTGAAACCTCTACAAAAGGACCGCAAAACAAGTTTTAATCAAATATTAGGAGTTCAAATAATTTATTAGGAGCTTTTCAACACAATTATATTGCAAAACCGCAATTTCTGTACTTTTTACTCAGTTAAAATTCCAACGGGTCCATTGAAAGGCCCATTTCGACCCGCTCGTCCGAAACCTCTACAAAAAGGACTGCAAAACAAGTTTTAATCAAACTTTAGGAGTTCATGTAATAGTCTAGGAGCTTTTCAACACAATTATATTGCAAAACCTCAATTTCTGTACTTTTTACTCTGTTAAAATTCCAACGGGTCAATTATAAGGCCCATTTAGACCTGCTCGTCGGAAACCTCTACAAAAAGGACCGCAAAAATGTTTTATTCAAATATTAGGAGTTCAAATAATTGATTAGGAGCTTTTCAACACAATTATATTGCAAAACCTCAATTTATGTACTTTTTACTCATTTAAAATTCCAACGGGTCCATTGAAAGGCCCATTTAGACCCGCTCGTCCGAAACCTCTACAAAAGGGCTGCAAAACAAGTTTTAATCAAATTTTAGGAGTTCATGTAAATGATTAGGAGCTTTTCAATGCAATTATATTGCAAAACATCAATATCTGTACTTTTTACTAAGTTAAAATTCAAACGGGTCCATTGAAAGGCCCATTTAGACCTTCTCGTCCGAAACCTCGACAAAAAGGACCGCAAAAATGTTTTATTCATATATTAGGAGTTCAAATAATTGATTAGGAGATTTTCAACACAATTACATTGCAAAACCTCAATTTCTTCACTTTTTACTCATTTAAAATTCCAACGGGTCCATTGAAAGGCCCATTTCGAGTCGCTCGTCTGAAACCTCTACAAAAAGGACTGCAAAACAAGTTTTAATCAAATTTTAGGAGTTCATGTAATTTATTTGGAGCTTTTCAACACAATTATATTGCAAAACCTCAATTTCTGTACTTTTTACTCAGTTAAAATTCCAACGGGTCCATTGAAAGGCCCATTTAGAACTGCTCGTCCGAAACCTCTACAAAAAGGACCGCAAAAATGTTTTATTCAAATATTAGGAGTTCAAATAATTGATTAGGAGCTTTTCAACACAATTATATTGCAAAATCGCTATTTCTGTACTTTTAACTCAGTTAAAATTCCAACGGGTCCATTCAAAGGCCCATTTCGACCCGCTCGTCCGACACCTCTACAAAAAGGGCCGCAAAACAAGTTTTAATAAAATATTAGGAGTTCAAAAAATTTATTAGGAGCTTTTTAACACAATTATATTGCAAAACCGCAATTTCTGTACTTTTTACTCAGTTAAAATTCCAACGGGTCCATTGAAAGACCCATTTCGACCCGCTCGTCCGAAACCTCTACAAAAAGGACTGCAAAACAGGTTTTAATCAAATTTTAGGAGTTCATGTAATTGATTAGGAGCTTTTCAACACAAGTATATTGCAAAACCTCAATTTCTGTACTTTTTACTCAGTTAAAATTCCAACGGGTCCATTGAAAGACCCATTTCGACCCGCTCGTCCGAAACCTCTACAAAAAGGACTGCAAAACAAGTTTTAATCAAATTTTAGGAATTCATGTAATTGATTAGGAGCTTTTCAACACAATTATATTGCAAAACCGCAATTTATGTACTTTTTACTAAGTTAAAATTCCAACGGGTCCATTGAAAGGCCCATTTAGACCTGCTCGTCCGAAACCTCTACAAAATGGACCGCAAAACAAGTTTTAATCAAATATTAGGAGTTCAAATAATTGATTAGGAGCTTTTCAACACAATTATATTGCAAAACCTCAATTTCTGTACTTTTAACTCAGTTAAAATTCCAACGGGTCCATTCAAAGGCCCATTTCGACCCGCTCGTCCGACACCTCTACAAAAAGGGCCGCAAAACAAGTTTTAATAAAATATTAGGAGTTCAAAAAATTTATTAGGAGCTTTTTAACACAATTATATTGCAAAACCGCAATTTCTGTACTTTTTACTCAGTTAAAATTCCAACGGGTCCATTGAAAGGCTCATTTCGAGTCGCTCGTCTGAAACCTCTACAAAAAGGACCGCAAAACAAGTTTTAATCAAATTTTAGGAGTTCAAATAATTGATTAGGAGCTTTTCAACACAATTATATTGCAAAACCTCAATTTTTGTACTTTTTACTCAGTTAAAATTCCAACGGGTCCATTGAAAGGCCCATTTAGACCTGCTGGTCTGAAACCTCTACAAAAAGGACCGCAAAAATGTTTTATTCAAATATTAGGAGTTCAAATAATTGATTAGGAGCTTTTCAACACAATTATATTGCAAAACCGCAATTTCTGTACTTTTTACTCAGTTAAAATTCCAACGGGTCCATTGAAAGGCCCATTTCGACCCGCTCGTCCGAAACCTCTACAAAAAGGACTGCAAAACAAGTTTTAATCAAATTTTAGGAGTTCATGTAATTTATTAGGAGCATTTCAACACAATTATATTGCAAAACCTCAATTTATGTACTTTTTACTCAGTTAAAATTCCAACAAGTCCATTGAAAGGCTCATTTAGACATGCTCGTCCGGAACATCTACAAAAAGGACCGCAAAACAAGTTTTAATCAAATATTAAGAGGTCAAATAATTGATTAGGAGCTTTTCAACCCAATTATATTGCAAAACCGCAATTTCTGTACTTTTTACTCATTTAAAATTCCAACGGCTCCATTGAAAGGCCCATTTCGACCCGCTCGACCGAAACCTCTACAAAAAGGACTGTAAAACAAGTTTTAATCAAATTTTAGGAGTTCATGTAATTGATTAGGAGCTTTTCAACACAATTATATTTCAAAACCTCAATTTATGTACTTTTTACTCAGTTAAAATTCCAACGGGTCCATTGAAAGGCCCTTTTCGACCCGCTCGTCCGAAACCTCTACAAAAAGGACTGCAAAACAAGTTTTAATCAAATTTTAGGAATTCATGTAATTTATTAGGAGCTTTTCAACACAATTATATTGCAAAACCGCAATTTCATTACTTTTTACTCAGTTAAAATTCCAACGGGTCCATTGAGAGGCTCATTTAGACCTGCTCGTCCGAAACCTCTACAAAAAGGACCGCAAAACAAGTTTTAATCTAATTTTAGGAGTTCAAGTAATTGATTAGAAGCTTTTCAACACAATTATATTGCAAAACCTCAATTTCTGTACTTTTTACTCAGTTAAAATTCCAACGGGTAACGGGTAAAATTCCAACGGGTGGGGATGGGGTCTCTCGATTTTCTCTCAACTTTCGGTGTTCTCTCAAGGGTTTCAGCAGGGTTTTGGTTTCCCACCTTTTTCACGCTCTTCTCTCTCTTTTTTCTCAGCCGCCTCCTATCTCTCACTCTTTCTTTCTCTTTGTTTGTCACTACGCCGCCCGCCTCCTCTCTCCCGCAACCAGCCGGCGAATCCCCTGCTTCTAAGGAACAAGCGCGTCTCATCAGAGGTAAATCGAGAGCCCCATGCCCCGATCTGCAAGGTTTGACTCTATCATTTTTTAGCCTTTGTTATCAGTCTTTTTCCGTTTTTATTAAATCAATTTATTTATTCTTATTTATTCTATTATTTTCTTCTCCACCACCCGCTTCTCTTCTTCCCCCGCTGTCGGCGTTGGTGGCTGGGTATGGATCTGATTGTTGCCGCCGTTGGTTCCGCGAGTGGATCTGTATTGTTCCCCATCAACCTTTGGGCGTTTTCTCTGCTCCATCTTTTTTCAGAGGAAAATCGCAAATCCATTGCCCCGATCTGCAAGCTCCTCAACCCTCGGTGTCGGATTTCATGTTTGGACATGGATCTGGCCGCTGCCTCCGTGCTTCTTTTTGTTACCGGGAGTGCCTCTTCTCTCTTCCCATTTATTTTATATTCGTTCTATTTTTTGCTACTTCCCTTTTCTTGGTTTATTTAGATTCGATCTCATTTTTGTTTTTATTTTTTCGTTTTTCTGCGAGATTTTTTCCTCTTATGAATTGCTCCATTGCAATCCCTGTTGGAAAGCTTGGATTTCCATCAATCAATGGTCCGTTTTGTTGGTTGATGCCATTCGGTCTGCTCCGTTTTGCTTCCTACCGATCTTTGGGGTTCCATCGCCGGCAGAGTGGCTCTCCTTCTATGTTTTTTTTCATTGTTCCTTTTATTAGATCTTTCGCTTTATTTCCTTTTTGCAATTTTTCTATTTTTTGGTTAATCGCTTCTATATTTCTTTTCCAGATTTTGTACCATGGTGTTCATCGCTCGATTTCGCTTTTCCGGCAGTTTTACCGGCATCATTTTTCGCTGCTCAAAGGTGTAGTCCCTTCTTATGTCTTTACAAGATATTTTCCTTCGGTTCTTCATCTGGTTAAGAGTCATCTTTTTTTATGGGTTTTTTGGTTATCTCCTTTGCCATGGCTATCTATTCCTATCTTATTTCTTCATTTTGTATGTTTATACCTACCATCTTTTTCCTATAGTTTTGCTACCTCTGTTCATTACCTTCTTTATCATATATATTTTTTCTTCTTTTTTTCAATTATGCTAGTTTCTTTGCTGGACTGGTTTAGTTTTCAATTTACATTTATGACTTTTCTATGTAATTTAAATTCTTCTCTAGTTTTCTTCTCTCTTTCCACCATCCTCCTTTTGAGGAAATTTCGATCCCTATTAAGGGAATTATTTTCGAACCACACTGTGGTATATTCTTCTAATCTGCACAATTTGGCCATTCGGATATTCAGTGATTTTGTTTTTCTGAATTTTTTTCATAACTCTCTTGAGTATTATACTTACCCCCATGTTATAATAATAGTAATAATGATGTATCTTCTGTTCCTGATTTATGCTCATAATATAATCTGTATTAATCTTTTCTTCTTATCCATCTATGCTCTTTCCTTTTTGGGCTCATTCCATCTTAATTTTTTGTATGTGTTTTTACCCTTTTTCCCATTATTGACTCTTCTTTTTTCTGTTTTGCATGTGTTCTCCTCATCATGTAATCTCCGTTTCCATCGCCGGCGTCAGCATCCCTTCTTATGCCGATCTTCCAATTCTCAAAGCTTCCTATTCTTTACCTTAATAGCATTTTCCTTGTATTTTTCCTTTGTTCCCTCTTTTTTGCTCTGTTGGTATGTATTTTTTTTCTTTGCTTTCCCTTTTCTGCTTATCCTGTTCTGTTGGTATGTATTATTATTCTTCTTTATCCCTGCTTGCCTTATCTGTTTCCTTTCGCAATTTAGGATTATTTCTGCTAGTGTTCATCTCTTTATATGCTTGATTCTTAGCTTGTTTCAAATCATCTCTTTTGGTTTTTCTTTTTTTCTTATTTGTTCCTTTCTCTCGTTTCTCTATATATTTTCTGATAGTCCTTCTATGTACTATTTTTTAATCAGATTCTATGTCTTTTTTTCCCTTTTATTCTCTTCTACAGCTTTATTGTTTTCTATTATGGTTTTATCTTTATTTTTTACTGCTTCTTACTACACCTATTTAGGTGCTTTACTTCCATCCCCGCTGGGGGAATTGAATCCAATCACCTTTATGGTGAACAAACTTATTCCAAAACAATATTGGCAGATAACTGATTCAAAAGACTTCACCTATAATTTACTCTATAATTCCAGAACTTATTTTAAATTTTCTACTCGATTATCCTATATTTTTCAATATTACCATTACTATATTACGTTCACTTCTAATATCTTTGCATATTTCATCTACCATTTAAGTAATTTTACTAAGAATCGAGACATACCCCTAAACCATTTTAATTTTTCTAATTACTTCAATTACGATATTAATCTATGTCACCTATTTTACTCTCTATGGTTATACAGTTATTATTTTTTCTTTTGGGCCTTCCTTTATAGAAATGTTCTAATCATAATTCCTATTTACCATCCAATTATTGAATATCACTACACCTCGTTAGGTGCTTTTCTACCATTCCCTCTTTGGAAAAAATATTCGATCATCATTATGGTGAATAAAATTCAACGCTTAAATTCCTATTCGACAAAAGTTATATTTACGATGTTTACTAACCTATATAAAATCATTTACTCTTTATTCTCTATTAATCAATTCCGTCACCCTAATCAAAGAAAACAATACTATATCCTTATAAATTTAATTTTCACAATTTTATATCCTATTCATTTTAACTTATTTCTATCAATTCTATACCCTTTGGCTTTTAGGTCCAAATTATTCCCAGCCCACCTTCCCCATTTATTATTTTTCACAAATTACCAATATCAATCTCACGTTATTCTATCTTTTTTCTCTATCAACATCTATTTCATATATCTTTATTTAAACTTAAATATTACCATATCTGTTATTCAATTTTTGTTTTCTATTGCAAATTTATGCCTAATTCATATCTTTCCCCCATTTACTCAGCCTATTAAATTCAGTTCCCATATTCAAAGCTATTTCTATCCTTTTCCCATACAACATCAATCTCAAATTATTCTCTCTTTATTCCATATAAGATATTGCTTTATATTTCCCTCCTTAACTCCATATATTCCCATAACTACTATACAATTCTTGCCTTTCTTTTTTAACATATTGCTAAATTACCTCTGTCCCTTAATTATTTTCTCTTGTCAATTAAGTCAAAATAATCACAACTTACTCTTTCCTTTTTACTATCAACACTATCCTGAATCTAAATTTATACCAAGTATTTATTACACAATCATCTTTATTATATTCCTTTTCCTAATTCAACATATTACCATATCGCCTTTCTATTTCCTGCATTTAATTATATTTCATCTCCTTCCTTTAATTCCTCCATCCAATCAATTGAGATACCATATTCAAAGTTCTCTCTTTCCTTTTTCCAATCCACATTATCTTCAATATTATATTTTTCTAAGCTTTCATTTAATTCTTATAATATTTTCTTCACTTTCTAATATTACCCAGTATAATGCGATTCCAATATTTAGAATATTTCTTATTCTACATTCCCTTTTTAATTATTACCCTTATTTATTTCCCATTTATTACTTTACTTATATCAACTCTTTTATTTTTATAATTACAGACCACTTTGATTCCATCCCTCCCATTTGCAACTTTTCTCCTTGTTCTATTCAAAATCACTACATCCTTTACCAAATGGCATTCTCTTCTTCTCTACCCCAATTCTCTGATTTGGACCTAACTTTAGAGGAAGCCAACACCATTTACACCCCTGATTTTGACTTCTTTGAAGAAGATCCCAGAACAATTCTGATAGGGAAATTTATATCATCAAAGCCAATAGATGATTGGACCATCCTCCTAGTCTTTGAAGGTATATGGAAGAAAAATCATCTGAAATCAATCTCTATTATCAGAGACTCCTTCTTTCGTATTGAATTTGCCACTATTAGCGACAAATGTGATGTATTTGAGAGAGGCCCTTGGCTACACAAAGACGAATGGATGGCCCTAGCGGAATATATTCCTGGCAAAAGTATGGACGAGTATTCCTTTAATCCAATGAGGATATGGCTTCGCATTCATTCCTTGCCCAAACCTTTCTTAGAGGATCACGACAGAGCCCACCTTGTCGGACAGTCACTTGGGGCCATGGTCGGCACCGTATTACGTACCGATACTCGTAAAGAGCGTGGGAACATGACTGAATTTCTGCGAGTGGAAATACTTCTGGACATATCCAAACCGATCCGTCGATTTCTTCTTGTTGGGAAAGGTCCACGAACCACTTCATGCCGTCTTGAATATGAACGTCTTCCCCTTCTCTGCCAGGGGTGTGGTATCATTAGTCACTCATTTGACCACTGCCCTTCAAAGGATAAGATTGATCCAGCTAAACTCCAATACGGTGATTGGCTCCGTTGGCTTCCCCCACGTCGCCGTGATCAGGGACCACGTGGCCGTATTCGTGTTGTTGACCAATCACCTTCTAATGAAAGTAAACCCACGCCAGGTACTTTACATCTTTTCAAATGTATTCATTACATTTCATATCCCTTATCGCTTCTCAATCATAATCTGTTATTACATACAGCTCCTTTGGACAAGGGCAAAACTGCTGAATCATCTGTCAATGCTGAACCAAACCCACCGCTAGGTAATATAAAAATCTTATTTTGGTTTCCATTTATCTATCACCCCTACCTATACTGGTTTAAGATCTCTTTTTCCTTATCAGACCCTAGGGATAAAGGGAAAGATCCTGTCACTTCTACCCAAGATTCAGGTCCAAAATACGTCACTTGCTATTATGCCCCTTTCTTTCATACTTTCATACAACTAATTCTTATCTCCTCTTTTCTTTATCTTATAGAAAATCTCAACGATGGGGATGCGGCTTCATTTGCAGATCTCCCTATAGAGGACACCAATAACAACGAGGTGATGGTGGGGGAGGAATCCTCGGATTTGCCTCCCATTAAAGTTGATCCCAAGCAGTCCCAAAGAGTTCCATTGCATTCAAAAGTCATCTCGCCTCAACCTCTGAACACCATTTACCCTGTTCAAATTGATCTGGATGCTCAAGATGATGGAAAGTCGAATTCTACTGCTCAGCAAATTAAGAAACTGGATGAACAACTCAGTAAGCCACTCCTTCAAACCGGTTTATCATTCTTTGATGATTTTGATTCGTGGCTACTTAAGCATTACCCAAATATTGCAGCTTCTGCTCCTGTCCCTATTCCCATTCCCCCGAACTGAGGCACTAAGAGGCGCTCCCCAATCCATGTTGTACTGCAGCCCCAAAAAGCCAGACCTACACCATCACCTACTTCGAAAGCTGGGATGAGCAGCGGAAAAAACTCTCCGGCGGCGGCTGACGTTCAGCCCCGCCGAGGGAAATGATAATTTTATGTTGGAACTGCCAAGGCTTAGGTAAGGTCGAGGCAGTTCAACATCTCAAGCATTATGTCTCTCTTCAAAAACCAGATTTACTTTTTTTTATGCGAAACTAAACTCAAAAATACGGCTTATAGCCGTCTTGGTGATTTGCTAGGGATGGCCCTAGCTTTTTCTGTTGATTTTTCCGTTAATTGTTCTGGACTTGCCTTATTTACTATGAATAATAATAATGTTGATTTGCTTGCTTACTCGGATCGTTTTATCCACACGTATATTAAATGCAACTCTTCTTCGTTTTATTTCACTGGAATCCATGGTTTTTCTGAAACTTGCAACAAACCTAAAACATGGGAACTTATTGATTCACTTAATACTAACGATAGTCAACCTTGGCTCATCGGTGGTGACTATAACGAAATTCTATCTGATAATGAAAAACAAGGAGGCTCCCGTCGGCCTAGATCTCAAATTAACAACTTCCGTAATTGTCTTTCTCATAATAATCTTTATGATTGCAAACCTACTAAGGGATGGTTTACTTGGTCTAAATCGGGGCCCAAAACCCCTACTTTATTTGAACGTTTAGATCGTTTTGTTGGGAATTTGGCATGGAAAGCTTCTTTTCCTAATTACAACATCACCTCTGATTTCAATGCGAAATCAGATCATTGTTTTCTACTACTAAATACGGAGCCTCCTCCCCCAACAACTCCCCGTCCCCCACCAACTAAGTTCAGATTCGAAAATTGTTGGGCATCCAATGAAGAAGGCATTGCTGTTGTAAAGCAAACTTGGTCATCCACCAAAGGTAATACTTTGGAAAAAATTAAAGCAATTGGATCATGCCTAGGAGATTGGCAATCCCAACAAAGATTTAAGTCTAATGGACGTATCAATTTTCTAACTAAGAAAATTAATATTCTTTTACAACGACCTCTATCAACTACCGCAGAAAAAAGATATATCTCCGCCAAAACCGAGCTCCATAGACTTCTAGAGGAAAAAGAAGTATATTGGGCACAACGCTCCCGTAATCTATGGCTTTCTCAGGGGGACAAAAATACCCGTTTTTTTCATGCCCGAGCTTCCAATAGGAAGAATAAAAATACTATCTCAGGCATTGTAGATTCCAATAATGTTTGGCGTACGAATGATTCTGACCTTATGGAAATCGCATCCTCCTATTTCCATACTCTTTTCTCTTCATCAAACCCTCAATTTTCTGACCAAATTCTTTCAAAAATCACTCCTACCATCACGAACACTATGAATGAGTCCCTTTCAAAGGAATTCACTTCTGAAGAAATCATTACTGCTTTTCGTGATATTGATCCTAGGAAAGCCCCGGGTATTGATGGCCTACCAAGTGGATTTTATCGTCAACATTGGGATATTGTAGGACCTGATATCATAACTCTGTGCCTTAACCTTCTTAAAGGATCAGCTGATATGGCTTCAGTTAACCAAACCATTTTGGTTCTTATACCTAAAATTAAGGATCCCACTTCTATGAGGCATCTTCGGCCTATCAGCCTCTGCACGGTAATTTACAAAATCATTGCTAAAGTTTTGGTTAATCGAATGAAACATACCATCCCTTTCTGTATCAGTTCAAATCAAGCTGCTTTTGTTCAAGGACGTAATATTACAGATAATATCCTTATTGCCCATGAAATTATTCATTCTATTAATACTAGCACCTCTAAATCTTCTCGTGGTGCTGCTCTCAAACTCGACATGGAAAAGGCCTTTGACAGGGTTGAGTGGTCCTTTCTCGAAAATGTTATGAACCGTATGGGGTTTGCATCATCTTGGGTCTCTATTATCATGAGATGCATTACTTCAGTCTCCCTTACGGTTAAGGTCAACAATTCCTTTTCCCCTCTTTTTCGACCTCAAAGAGGCCTCCGTCAAGGGGATCCTTTATCCCCCTTTCTTTTTCTGTTCTGTACCCAAGGCCTTTCAGCTTTCTTGGCTGATGCTAAACAACAAGGACTACTCCCAGGTTTAGGGGCTAGTAAGCATGGGCCCAAGGTTAATCACCTACTATTTGCGGATGATTGTATTGTTTTCCTTAATTCAAATACCGATGAAGCCGCACATCTTAAATTGGCCCTCCATACTTATGCCTCTGCTTCTGGGCAAGCTGTTAACTTTGACAAGTCTACTATATTTTACAATCCACGTACGCCTACGTCCACTCGTCAAGCTATTAATTCCTATCTTCAAGTTAGAGAGGTTACCAATCCTGGAGTCTATCTGGGGATACCTCTTCTTATTGGTAAAAATAAAACCCTTGCTTTAGGTTTTATACGTGACAAAGTTTACGAAAGGTTATCCAGCTGGGACAAACAGCTTCTTTCCTTCAGTGGAAGGGAAATCTTTATTAAAGCCGTTTTACAATCTTTACCTCAATATGTTATGTCCTGTTATTTATTACCTCAAAATATTATTGATGATATGACATCTGCCATCCGTCGTTATTGGTGGTCTGGAAAATCAAACAAGAAAGGTTGGCACATGCTCCCATGGGACCAAGTCTGCCTACCTAAATCTGTTGGCGGACTGGGTTTTCGTGATCTTAACAATTTTAACATTGCTCTTCTTGGCAAACAGATCTGGCGCCTTATTTGCGAACCTGATTCCCTCTTGGGACAAATTTATAAATACAAGTACTTCCCATCGGGTAATATTCTTCATGCCTCTCGGCCTTTGCGAGGTTCTTTTGCATGGCAAGGTCTTTATAACGCTATGCAACATCTATTGGGTGGTTTCCTCTATCGTCCGGGTATTAACAGTAACATACGTATCCATTATGATAATTGGGGAAGCTCCTCGACTGTTCACCTCTATGGGGACTATGAGCTAACGGAGGAAGTCCATATTCGTTGTAGAGATTTTATGCTGAGAAACCAAGCTGCCTGGGACCCTGTCAAAGTTCGTGCTTACTTTACTATCGATGATGCCAATGCCATTCTTTCTGTTCCTATTATTAATGACTGTCGAGATACCATCCTTTGGAAGCCCAATGACTCGGGCATCTATTCTGTCCGATATGGTTACCTTTTCCTTCAACGACCACCGGAGCCTAGACTCCGTCCCCCTCGCTTTTGGAAATATCTGGCCAAGCTTAAAGTTCTACCTAAGGTTAAAACTTTCGGTTGGCGTCTTGGGTCTGAAGCCCTGCCTGTTGGGGCTCGCCTTCAAACTTTTGCTCCAGAATCTGGTCCATGCCCCATTTGTAACTCAGGTTTTGAGTGGCTTCTTCATGCCCTTCGAGACTGCCCTGGTGCCTCGGAAACTCTTAAACTGATTGGTCTCCCTTCCTCCTTTATTAGCAGTTCAGCCTCTTCGGGCCTCCAATGGCTTGAGGAAGGAGCTTCCTTTCTTTCTTCTGATGATTTCGGTCTTTTCTTGACTACCCTCTGGAATATTTGGAACAGACGCAACGATTGGATCCATAATAAACATCTTCAACCCCCTTGGCTGATTGCTGTCAACTCTTTTAGTCTCCATAAGGATTACTCTAACTCTATATCTTCATCTTCTTCTTCTATCCCCGGGACACTCCATCCTCGTTGGAGACCCCCACCTCGTGGTTTTATTAAAGTTAATGTGGATGGGGCCTTTGATCCATCCACTCGTGCAGCGGCGGTTGGGGTGATCGCTCGAGATGAATCTGGAATGGTTGTTGGTGGCCTGGATTTTCCTCTGGGCAGTTGTTCTGACGCTACTACATCCGAATGGAAAGGTCTCCTGGCCGGTATCACTTTTGCCCTTTCTCAGGGCTGGAGCCAACTGATCTTCGAGACAGACTGTGCATCCTTAGCTAACAGGATCAACTCTCTTGGGCCAGATCTTTCTCCTTTGGGGCCGATGATTCTGGAGGCTCACACTGCTTTGGAAGACTTTCTTGTGGCACATGTTCAGTACATTCGCCGAGAGGCTAATCTTGTAGCTCATACTTTGGCTACCCATGCACTTAGATCCATGTCATCTTTATCTTTTGGATCTAGTTATCCTGATTGTATTAAAAACATTGTACCTTGCGAGGTTTATCTCGGTTAATAATACATTTTGGGTACTCTTTTCCCCTTTTTAGGTTTCTCCAAGCCTTGTGCTTGGGGTTTTAGTAGGGGTTTTTAATGAGGCCCGCTTTCTTCAAAAAAATTCCAACGGGTCCATTGAAAGGCCCATTTCGACCCGCTCGTCCGAAACCTCTACAAAAAGGACCGCAAAACAAGTTTTAATCAAATATTAGGAGTTCATGTAATTGATTAGGAGCTTTTCAACACAATTATATTGCAAAACCTCAATTTCTGTACTTTTTACTCAGTTAAAATTCCAACGGGTCCATTGAAAGGACCATTTAGACCTGCTCGTCCGAAACCTCTACAAAAAGGACCGCAAAAATGTTTTATTCATATATTAGGAGTTCAAAAAAATGATTAGGAGCTTTTCAACACAATTACATTGCAAAACCTCAATTTCTGCAATTTTTACTCATTTAAAATTCCAACGGGTCCATTGAAAGGCCCATTTCGAGTCGCTCGTCCGAAACCTCTACAAAAAGGACTGCAAAACAAGTTTGAATCAAATTTTAGGAGTTCATGTAATTTATTAGGAGCTTTTCAACACAATTATATTGCAAAACCTCAATTTATGTACTTTTTACTCAGTTAAAATTCCAACGGGTCCATTGAAAGGCCCATTTAGAACTGCTCGTCTGAAACCTCTACAAAAAGGACCACAAAATTGTTTTATTCAAATATTAGGAGTTCAAATAATTGATTAGGAGCTTTTCAACACAATTATATTGCAAAACCGCAATTTATGTACTTTTTACTCAGTTAAAATTCCAACGGGTCCATTGAAAGGCCCATTTAGACCTGCTCGTCCGAAACATCTACAAAAAGGACCGCAAAAATGTTTTATTCAAATATTAGGAGTTCAAATAATTGATTAGGAGCTTTTAAACACAATTATATTGCAAAACCTCAATTTCTCTACTTTTTACTCATTTAAAATTCCAACGGGTCCATGTAAAGGCCCATTTCGACCCGCTCGTCCGAAACCTCTACAAAAAGGACTGCAAAACAGGTTTTAATCAAATTTTAGGAGTTCATGTAATTGATTAGGAGCTTTTCAACACAAGTATATTGCAAAACCTCAATTTCTGTACTTTTTACTCAGTTAAAATTCCAACGGGTCCATTGAAAGGCCCATTTCGACCCGCTCGTCCGAAACCTCTACAAAAAGGACCGCAAAACAAGTTTTAATCAAATCTTAGGAATTCATGTAATTGATTAGGAGCTTTTCAACACAATTATATTGCAAAACCGCAATTTCTGTACTTTTTACTCAGTTAAAATTCCAACGGGTCCATTGAAAGGCCCATCTAGACCTGCTCGTCCGAAACCTCTACAAAAAGGACCGCAAAACAAGTTTTAATCAAATATTAGGAGTTCAAGTAATTGATTAGAAGCTTTTCAACACAATTATATTGCAAAACCAAAATTTATGTACTTTTTACTCAGTTAAAATTCCAACGGGTCCATTGAAAGGCCCATTTAGACCTGCTCGTCCGAAACCTCTACAAAAAGGACCGCAAAAATGTTTTATTCAAATATTAGTAGTTCAAATAATTGATTAGGAGCTTTTCAACACAATTATATTGCAAAACCTCAATTTCTGTACTTTTTACTCATTTAAAATTCCAATGGGTCCATTGAAAGGCCCATTTCGACCCGCTCGACCGAAACCTCTACAAAAAGGACTGTAAAACAAGTTTTAATCAAATTTTAGGAGTTCATGTAATTGATTAGGAGCTTTTCAACAGAATTATATTTCAAAACCTCAATTTATGTACTTTTAACTCAGTTAAAATTCCAACGGGTCCATTGAATGGCCCATTTAGACCTACTCGTCCGAAACCTCTACGAAAAGGACCGCAAAATGTTTTATTCAAATATTAGGAGTTCAAATAATTGATTAGGAACTTTTGAACACATTTATATTGCAAAACCTCAATTTATGTACTTTTACCCAGTTAAAATTCAAACGGGTCCAATGAAAGGCCCATTTCGACCCGCTCGTCCGAAACCTCAACAAAAAGGACCGCAAAACAAGTTTTAAGAAAATATTAGGAGTTCAAATAATTGATTAGGAGCTTTTCAACACAATTATATTGCAAAACCGCAATTTTTGTACTTTTTACTCAGTTAAAATTCCAACGGGTACATTGAAAGGCCCATTTCGACCCGCTCGTCCGAAACCTCTACAAAAAGGACTGCAAAACAAGTTTTAATCAAATTTTAGGAGTTCATGTAATTTATTAGGAGCATTTCAACACAATTATATTGCAAACCCTCAATTTATGTATTTTTTACTCAGTTAAAATTCCAACAGGTCCATTGAAAGGCTCATTTAGACATGCTCGTCCGGAACATCTACAAAAAGGACCGCAAAACAAGTTTTAATCAAATATTAAGAGGTCAAATAATTGATTAGGAGCTTTTCAACCCAATTATATTGCAAAACCGCAATTTCTGTACTTTTTACTCATTTAAAATTCCAACGGGTCCATTGAAAGCCCATTTCGACCCGCTCGACCGAAACCTCTACAAAAAGGACTGTAAAACAAGTTTTAATCAAATTTTAGGAGTTCATGTAATTGATTAGGAGCTTTTCAACACAATTATATTTCAAAACCTCAATTTATGTACTTTTTACTCAGTTAAAATTCCAACGGGTCCATTGAAAGGCCCATTTTGACCCGCTCGTCCGAAACCTCTACAAAAAGGACTGCAAAACAAGTTTTAATCAAATTTTAGGAATTCATGTAATTTATTAGGAGCTTATCAACACAATTATATTGCAAAACCGCAATTTCATTACTTTTTACTCAGTTAAAATTCCAACGGGTCCATTGAGAGGCTCATTTAGACCTGCTCGTCCGAAACCTCTACAAAAAGGACCGCAAAACAAGTTTTAATCTAATTTTAGGAGTTCAAGTAATTGATTAGAAGCTTTTCAACACAATTATATTGCAAAACCTCAATTTCTGTACTTTTTACTCAGTTAAAATTCCAACGGAGCCATTGAAAGGCCCATTTCGACCCGCTCGTCCGAAACCTCTACAAAAAGGACCGCAAAACAAGTTTTAATCAAATATTAGGAGTTCATGTAATTGATTAGGAGCTTTTCAACACAATTATATTGCAAAACCTCAATTTCTGTACTTTTTACTCAGTTAAAATTCCAACGGGTCCATTGAAAGGACCATTTAGACCTGCTCGTCCGAAACCTCTACAAAAAGGACCGCAAAAATGTTTTATTCATATATTAGGAGTTCAAAAAAATGATTAGGAGCTTTTCAACACAATTACATTGCAAAACCTCAATTTCTGCACTTTTTACTCATTTAAAATTCCAACGGGTCCATTGAAAGGCCCATTTCGAGCGCTCGTCCGAAACCTCTACAAAAAGGACTGCAAAACAAGTTTGAATCAAATTTTAGGAGTTCATGTAATTTATTAGGAGCTTTTCAACACAATTATATTGCAAAACCTCAATTTATGTACTTTTTACTCAGTTAAAATTCCAACGGGTCCATTGAAAGGCCCATTTAGAACTGCTCGTCTGAAACCTCTACAAAAAGGACCACAAAATTGTTTTATTCAAATATTAGGAGTTCAAATAATTGATTAGGAGCTTTTCAACACAATTATCTTGCAAAACCACAATTTATGTACTTTTTACTCAGTTAAAATTCCAACGGGTCCATTGAAAGGCCCATTTAGACCTGCTCGTCCGAAACCTCTACAAAAAGGACCGCAAAAATGTTTTATTCAAATATTAGGAGTTCAAATAATTGATTAGGAGCTTTTAAACACAATTATATTGCAAAACCTCAATTTCTCTACTTTTTACTCATTTAAAATTCCAACGGGTCCATGTAAAGGCCCATTTCGACCCGCTCGTCCGAAACCTCTACAAAAAGGACTGCAAAACAGGTTTTAATCAAATTTTAGGAGTTCATGTAATTGAGTAGGAGCTTTTCAACACAAGTATATTGCAAAACCTCAATTTCTGTACTTTTTACTCAGTTAAAATTCCAACGAGTCCATTGAAAGGCCCATTTTGACCCGCTCGTCCGAAACCTCTACAAAAAGGACCGCAAAACAAGTTTTAATCAAATCTTAGGAATTCATGTAATTGATTAGGAGCTTTTCAACACAATTATATTGCAAAACCGCAATTTCTGTACTTTTTACTCAGTTAAAATTCCAACGGGTCCATTGAAAGGCCCATTTAGACATGCTCGTCCGAAACCTCTACAAAAAGGACCGCAAAACAAGTTTTAATCAAATATTAGGAGTTCAAGTAATTGATTAGAAGCTTTTCAACACAATTATATTGCAAAACCAAAATTTATGTACTTTTTACTCAGTTAAAATTCCAACGGGTCCATTGAAAGGCCCATTTAGACCTGCTCGTCCGAAACCTCTACAAAAAGGACCGCAAAAATGTTTTATTCAAATATTAGTAGTTCAAATAATTGATTAGGAGCTTTTCAACACAATTATATTGCAAAACCTCAATTTCTGTACTTTTTACTCGTTTAAAATTCCAACGGGTCCATTGAAAGGCCCATTTCGACCCGCTCGACTGAAACCTCTACAAAAGGACTGTAAAACAAGTTTTAATCAAATTTTAGGAGTTCATGTAATTGATTAGGAGCTTTTCAACACAATTATATTTCAAAACCTCAATTTATGTACTTTTAACTCAGTTAAAATTCCAACGGGTCCATTGAATGGCCCATTTAGACCTACTCGTCCGAAACCTCTACGAAAAGGACCGCAAAATGTTTTATTCAAATATTAGGAGTTCAAATAATTGATTAGGAACTTTTGAACACAATTATATTGCAAAACCTCAATTTCTGTACTTTTACCCAGTTAAAATTCAAACGGGTCCAATGAAAGGCCCATTTCGACCCGCTCGTCCGAAACCTCAACAAAAAGGACCGCAAAACAAGCTTTAAGAAAATATTAGGAGTTCAAATAATTGATTAGGAGCTTTTCAACACAATTATATTGCAGAACCGCAATTTTTGTACTTTTTACTCAGTTAAAATTCCAACGAATCCATTGAAAGGCCCATTTCGACCCGCTCGTCCGAAACCTCTACAAAAAAGGAGTGCAAAACAAGTTTTAAACAAATATTCGGAGTTCATGTAATTGATTAGGAGCTTTTCAACACAATTATATTGCAAAACCTCAATTTCTGTACTTTTTACTCATTTAAAATTCCAACGGGTCCATTGAAAGGCCCATTTCGACCCGCTCGTCCGAAACCACTACAAAAAGGACTGCAAAAAATGTTTTAATCAAATTTTAGGAGTTCATGTAATTGATTACGAGCTTTTCAACACAAGTATATTGAAAAACCTAAATTTCTGTACTTTTTACTCAGTTAAAATTCCAACGGGTTCATTGAAAGGCCCATTTCGACATGCTCGTCCGAAACCTCTACAAAAAGGACCGCAAAACAAGTTTTAATCAAATTTTAGGAATTCATGTAATTGATTAGGAGCTTTTCAACACAATTATATTGCAAAACCACAATTTCTATACTTTTTACTCAGTTAAAATTCCAACGGGTCCATTGAAAGGCCCATTTAGACCTACTCGTCCGAAACCTCTACAAAAAGGACCGCAAAACGAGTTTTAATCAAATATTAGGAGTTCAAATAATTGATTAGGAGCTTTTCAACACAATTGTATTGCAAAACCGCAATTTCTGTACTTTTTACTCAGTTAAAATTCCAACGGGTCCATTGAAAGGCCCATTTCGACCCGCTCGTCCGAAACCTCTACAAAAAGGACTGCAAAACAAGTTTTAATCAAATTTTAGGAGTTCATGTAATTAATTAGGAGCTTTTCAACACAATTATATTGCAAAACCTCAATTTCTGTACATTTTACTCAGTTAAAATTCCAACGGGTCCATTGAAAGGCCCATTTAGACCTGCTCGTCCGAAAACTCTACAAAAAGGACCGCAAAAAGGTTTTATTCGAATATTAGGAGTTCAAATAATTCATTAGGATCTTTTCAACACAATTATATTGCAAAACCTCAATTTCTGTACTTTTTACTCAGTTTAAATTCCAACGGGTCCATTGAAAGGCCCATTTAGACCTGCTCGTCCGAAACCTCTACAAAAAGGACCGAAAAAATGTTTTATTCAAATATTAGGAGTTTAAATAATTGATTAGGAGCTTTTCAACACAATTATATTGCAAAATATCAATTTATATACTTTTTACTCAGTTAAAATTCCAACGGGTCCATTGAAAGGCCCATTTCGACCCGCTCGTCCGAAACCTCTACAAAAAGGATAGAAAAACAACTTTTAATCAAATATTATGAGTTCAAATAATTGATTAGGAGCTTTTCAACACAATTGTATTGCAAAACTGCAATTTCAGTACTTTTTACTCAGTTAAAATTCCAACGGGTCCATTGAAAGGCCCATTTCGACCCGCTCGTCCGAAACCTCTACAAAAATGACTGCAAAATAAGTTTTGATCAAATTTTAGGAGTTCATGTAATTGATTAGGAGCTTTTCAACACAATTATATTGCAAAACCTCAATTTCTGTACTTTTTACATAGTTAAAATTCCAACTGGTCCATTGAAAGGCCCATTTAGACCTGCTCGTCCGAAACCTCTACAAAAAGGACCGCAAAAAGGTTTTATTCAAATATTAGGAGTTCAAATAATTGATTAGGAGCTTTTCAACACAATTATATTGCAAAACCTCAATTTATGTACGTTTTACTCAGTTAAAATTCCAACGGGTCCATTGAAAGGCCCATTTAGACCTGCTCGTCCGAAACCTCTACAAAAAGGACCGCAAAAATGTTTTATTCAAATATTAGGAGTTCAAATAATTGATTAGGAGATTTTGAACACAAATATATTGCAAAACCTCAATTTCTGTACTTTTTACTCAGTTAAAATTCCAACGGGTCCATTGAAAGGCCCATTTCGACCCGCTCGTCCGAAACCTCTACAAAAAGGATAGCAAAACAACTTTTAATCAAATATTAGGAGTTCAAATAATTCATTAGGAGCTTTTCAACACAATTATATTTCAAAACCTCAATTTCTGTACTTTTTACTCAGTTAAAATTCCAATGGGTCCATTGAAAGGCCCATTTCGACCCGCTGGTCCGAAACCTCTACAAAAAGGACTGCAAAACAAGTTTTAATCAAATTTTAGGAGTTCATGTATTTGATTAGGAGCTTTTCAACACAATTATATTGCAAAACCTCAATTTCTGTACTTTTTACTCAGTTAAAATTCCAACGGGTCCATTGAAAGGCCCATTTAGACCTGCTCGTCCGAAACCTGTACAAAAAGGACCACAAAAATGTTTTATTCAAATATTAGGAGTTCAAATAATTGATTAAGAGCTTTTCAACACAATTATATTGCAAAACCTTAATTTCTGTACTTTTTACTCAGTTAAAATTCCAACGGGTCCATTGAAAGGCCCATTTCGACCCGCTCGTCTGAAACCTCTACAAAAAGGACTGCAAAACACGTTTTAATCAAATTTTAGGAGTTCATGTAATTGATTAGGAGATTTTCAACACAATTATATTGCAAAACCTCAATTTCTGTACTTTTTACTCAGTTAAAATTCCAACGGGTCCATTGAAAGGCCCATTTCGACCCGCTCGTCCGAAACCTCTACAAAAAGGACTACAAAACAAGTTTTAATCAAATTTTAGGAATTAATGTTATTGATTAGGAGCTTTTCAACACAATTAAATTGCAAAACCGCAATTTATGTAATTTTTACTCAGTTAAAATTCCAACGGGTCCATTGAAAGGCCCATTAAGACATGCTCGTCCGAAACCTCTACAAAAAGGACCGCAAAACAAGTTTTAATCAAATCTTAGGAGTTCAAATAATTGATTAGGAGCTTTTCAACACAATTATATTGCAAAACCGCAATTTCTGTACTTTTTACTCAGTTAAAATTCCAACGTGTCAATTGAAAGGCCCATTTCGACCCGCTCGTCCGAAACCTCTACAAAAAGGACTGCAAAAACAAGTTTTAATCAAATCTTAAGAGTTCATGTAATTGATTAGGAGCTTTTCAACACAATTATATTGCAAAACCTCAATTTCTGTACTTTTAACTCAGTTAAAATTCAAACGGGTCCATTGAAAGGCCCATTTAGACATGCTCGTCCGAAACCTCTACAAAAAGGACCGCAAAAATGTTTTATTCAAATATTAGGAGTTCAAATAATTGATTAGGAGCTTTTCAACACAATTGTATTGCAAAACCTCAATTTCTTTACTTTTTACTCATTTAAAATTCCAACTGGTCCGTTGAAAGCCCCATTTCGACCCGCTCGTCCGAAACCTCTACAAAAAGGACTGCAAAACAAGTTTTAATCAAATTTTAGGAGTTCATGTAATTGATTAGGAGCTTTTCAACACAATTATATTGCAAAATCTCAATTTCTGTACTTTTTACTCAGTTAAAATTCCAATGGGTCCATTGAAAGGCCCATTTCGACCCTCTCGTCCGAAACCTCTATAAAAAGGACCGCAAAACAAGTTTTAATCAAATATTTGGAGTTCAAATAATTGATTAAGAGCTTTTCAACACAATTATATTGCAAAACTTCAATTTCTGTACTTTTTACTCAGTTAAAATTCCAACGGGTCCATTGAAAGGCCCATTTCGACCCGCTCGTCCGGAACCTCTACAAAAAGGACTACAAAACAAGTTTTCATCAAATATTAAGAGTTAAAATAATTCATTAGGAGCTTTTAAACACAATTATATTGCAAAACCTCAATTTATGTACTTTTTACTCAGTTAAAATTCCAACGGGTCCATTGAAAGGCCCATTTCGACCCGCTCGTCCGAAACCTCTACAAAAAGGACTGCAAAAACAAGTTTTAAATAAATTTTAGGAGTTAATGTAATTGATTAGGAGCTTTTCAACACAATTATATTGCAAAACCTCAATTTCTGTACTTTTTACTCAGTTAAAATTCCAACGGGTCCATTGAAACGCCCATTTAGACCTGCTCGTCCGAAACCTCTAAAAAAAGGACCGCAAAAATGTTTTATTCAAATATTATGAGTTCAAATAATTGATTAGGAGCTTTTCAACACAATTATATTGCAAAAACTCAATTTATGTACTTTTTACTCAGTTAAAATACCAACGGGTCCATTGAAAGGCCCATTTCGACCCGCTCGTCCGAAACCTCTACAAAAAGGACTACAAAACAAGTTTTCATCAAATATTAAGAGTTAAAATAATTCATTAGGAGCTTTTAAACACAATTATATTGCAAAACCTCAATTTATGTACTTTTTACTCAGTTAAAATTCCAACGGGTCCATTGAAAGGCCCATTTCGACCCGCTCGTCCGAAACCTCTACAAAAAGGACTGCAAAAACAAGTTTTAAATAAATTTTAGGAGTTAATGTAATTGATTAGGAGCTTTTCAACACAATTATATTGCAAAACCTCAATTTCTGTACTTTTTACTCAGTTAAAATTCCAACGGGTCCATTGAAACGCCCATTTAGACCTGCTCGTCCGAAACCTCTAAAAAAAGGACCGCAAAAATGTTTTATTCAAATATTATGAGTTCAAATAATTGATTAGGAGCTTTTCAACACAATTATATTGCAAAAACTCAATTTATGTACTTTTTACTCAGTTAAAATACCAACGGGTCCATTGAAAGGCCCATTTCGACCCGCTCGTCCGAAACCTCTACAAAAAGGACTACAAAACAAGTTTTCATCAAATATTAAGAGTTAAAATAATTCATTAGGAGCTTTTCAACACAATTATATTGCAAAACCTCAATTTATTTACTTTTTACTCATTTAAAATTCCAACGGGTCCATCAAAAGGCCCATTTTGACCCGCTTCCGAAACCTCTACAAAAAGGACTGCAAAACAAGTTTTAATCAAATTTTAGTAGTTCATGTAATTGATTAGGAGCTTTTCAACACAATTATATTGCAAAACCTCAATTTTTGTACTTTTTACTCAGTTAAAATTCCAACGGGTCCATTGAAAGCCCCATTTAGACCTGCTCGTCCGAAACCTCTACAAAAAGGACCGCAAAAATGTTTTATTCAAATATTAGGAGTTCAAATCATTTATTAGGAGCTTTTCAACACAATTATATTGCAAAACCTCAATTTATATACTTTTACTCATTTAAAATTCCAACGGGTCCATTGAAAGGCCCATTTCGACCCGCTCGTCCGAAACCTCTACAAAAAGGACTACAAAACAAGTTTTAATCAAATTTTAGGAGTTCATGTAATTGATTAGGAGCTTTTCAACACAATTATATTGCAAAACCTCAATTTCTGTACTTTTTACTCAGTTAAAATTCCAACGGGTCCATTGAAAGGCCCATTTAGACCTGCTCGTCCGAAACCTCTCCAAAAAGGACCGCAAAAATGTTTTATTCAAATATTAGAAGTTCAAATAATTGATTAGGAGCTTTTCAACACAATTACATTGCAAAACCTCAATTTCTGTACTTTTTACTCATTTAAAATTCCAACGGGTCCATTTAAAGGCCCATTTCGACCCGCTCGTCCGAAACCTCTACAAAAAGGACTGCAAAACAAGTTTTAATCAAATTTTAGGAGTTCATGTAATTTATTAGGAGCATTTCAACACAATTATATTGCAAAACCTCAATTTATGTACTTTTTACTCAGTTAAAATTCCAACAGGTCCATTGAAAGGCTCATTTAGACATGCTCGTCTGAAACCTCTACAAAAAGGACCGCAAAACAAGTTTTAATCAAATATTAAGAGTTCAAATAATTGATTAGGAGCTTTTCAACACAATTATATTGCAAAACCGCAATTTCTGTACTTTTTACTCAGTTAAAATTCCAACGGGTCCATTGAAAGGCCCATTTCGACCCGCTCGTCCGAAACCTCTACAAAAAGGACTGCAAAACAAGTTTTAATCAAATTTTAGCAGTTCATGTAATTGATTAGGAGCTTTTCAACACAATTATATTGCAAAACCTCAATTTCTGTACTTTTTACTCAGTTAAATTCCAACGGGTCCATTGAAAGCCCCATTTAGACCTGCTAGTCCGAAACCTACACAAAAAGGACCGCAAAAATGTTTTATTCAAATATTAGGAGTTCAAATCATTGATTAGGAGCTTTTCAACACAATTATATTACAAAACCTCAATTTATGTACTTTTTACTCATTTAAAATTCCAACGGGTCCATTGAAAGGCCCATTTCGGCCCGCTCGTCCGAAACCTCTACAAAAAAGACTACAAAACAAGTTTTAATCAAATTTTAGGAGTTCATGTAATTGATTAGGAGCTTTTCAACACATTTATATTGCAAAACCTCAATTTCTGTACTTTTTACTCAGTTAAAATTCCAACGGGTCCATTGAAAGGCTCATTTAGATCTGCTCGTCCGAAACCTCTAGAAAAAGGACCGCAAAAATGTTTTATTCAAATATTAGCAGTTCAAATAATTGATTAGGAGCTTTTCAACACAATTATATTGCAAAACCTCAATTTCTGTACTTTTTACTCATTTAAAATTCCAACGGGTCCATTGAAAGACCCATTTCGACCCGCTCGTCCGAAACCTCTACAAAAAGGACTGCAAAACAACTTTTAATCAAATTTTAGGAGTTTATGTAATTGATTAGGAGCTTTTCAACACAATTATATTGCAAAACCTCAATTTATGTTCTTTTTACTCAGTTAAAATTCCAACGGGTCCATTGAAAGGCCCTTTTCGACCCGCTCGACCGAAACCTCTTCGAAAAGGACTGCAAAACAAGTTTTAATCAAATCTTAGGAATTCATGTAATTGATTAAAAGCTTTTCAACACAATTATATTGCAAAACCGCAATTTCTGTACTTTTTACTCAGTTAAAATTCCAACGGGTCCATTGAAAGGCCCATTTAGACCTGCTCGTCTGAAACCTCTACAAAAGGAACGCAAAACAAGTTTTAATCAAATATTAGGAGTTCAAATAATTTATTAGGAGCTCTTCAACACAATTATATTGCAAAACCGCAATTTCTGTACTTTTTACTCAGTTAAAATTCCAACGGGTCCATTGAAAGGCCCATTTCGACCCGCTCGTCCGAAACCTCTACAAAAAGGACTGCAAAACAAGTTTTAATAAAATTTTAGGAGTTCATGTAATAGACTAGGAGCTTTTCAACACAATTATATTGCAAAACCTCAATTTATGTACTTTTTACTCTGTTAAAATTCCAACGGGTCCATTATAAGGCCCATTTAGACCTGCTCGTCGGAAACCTGTACAAAAAGGACCGCAAAAATGTTTTATTCAAATATTAGGAGTTCAAATAATTGATTAGGAGCTTTTCAACACAATTATATTGCAAAACCTCAATTTATGTACTTTTTACTCATTTAAAATTCCAACAGGTCCATTGAAAGGCCCATTTAGACCCGCTCGTCCGAAACCTCTACAAAAGGGCTGGAAAACAAGTTTTAATCAAATTTTAGGAGTTCATGTAAATGATTAGGAGCTTTTCAACGCAATTATATTGCAAAACATCAATTTATGTACTTTTTACTCAGTTAAAATTCAAACGGGTCCATTGAAAGGCCCATTTAGACCTTCTCGTCCGAAAACTCGACAAAAAGGACCGCAAAAATGTTTTATTCATATATTAGGAGTTCAAATAATTGATTAGGAGATTTTCAACACAATTACATTGCAAAACGTCAATTTCTGCACTTTTTACTCATTTAAAATTCCAACGGGTCCATTGAAAGGCCCATTTCGAGTCGCTCGTCTGCAACCTCTACAAAAAGGACTGCAAAACATGTTTTAATCAAATTTTAGGAGTTCATGTAATTTATTTGGAGCTTTTCAACACAATTATATTGCAAAACCTCAATTTCTGTACTTTTTACTCAGTTAAAATTCCAACGGGTCCATTGAAAGGCCCATTTAGAACTGCTCGTCCGAAACCTCTACAAAAAGGACCGCAAAAATGTTTTATTCAAATATTAGGAGTTCAAATAATTGATTAGGAGCTTTTCAACACAATTATATTGCAAAATCGCTATTTCTGTACTTTTTACTCAGTTAAAATTCCAACGGGTCCATTGAAAGGCCCATTTAGACCTGCTCGTCCGAAACCTCTACAAAAAGGACCGCAAAAATGTTTTATTTAAATATTAGGAGTTCAAATAATTGATTAGGAGCTTTTAAACACAATTATATTGCAAAACCTCAATTTCTCTACTTTTTACTCATTTAAAATTCCAACGGGTCCATTGAAAGGCCCATATCGACCCGCTCGTCCGAAACCTCTACAAAAAGGACTGCAAAACAGGTTTTAATCAAATTTTAGGAGTTCATGTAATTGATTAGGAGCTTTTCAACACAAGTATATTGCAAAATCTCAATTTCTGTACTTTTTACTCAGTTAAAATTCCAACGGGTCCATTGAAAGGCCCATTTCGACACGCTCGTCCGAAACCTCTACAAAAAGGACTACAAAACAAGTTTTAATCAAATTTTAGGAATTCATGTAATTGATTAGGAGCTTTTCAACACAATTATATTGCAAAACCGCAATTTCTGTACTTTTTACTAAGTTAAAATTCCAACGGGTCCATTGAAAGGCCCATTTAGACCTGCTCGTCCGAAACCTCTACAAAAAGGACCGCAAAACAAGTTTTAATCAAATATTAGGAGTTCAAATAATTGATTAGGAGCTTTTCAACACAATTATATTGCAAAACCTCAATTTCTGTACTTTTAACTCAGTTAAAATTTCAACGGGTCCATTCAAAGGCCCATTTCGACCCGCTCGTCTGAAACCTTTACAAAAAGGGCCGCAAAACAAGTTTTAATAAAATATTAGGAGTTCAAAAAATTTATTAGGAGCTTTTTAACACAATTATATTGTAAAACCGCAATTTCTGTACTTTTTACTCAGTTAAAATTCCAACGGGTCCATTGAAAGGCCCATTTCGAGTCGCTCGTCTGAAACCTCTACAAAAAAGACCGCAAAACAAGTTTTAATCAAATTTTAGGAGTTCAAATAATTGATTAGGAGCTTTTCAACACAATTATATTGCAAAACCTCAATTTTTGTACTTTTTACTCAGTTAAAATTCCAACGGGTCCATTGAAAGGCCCATTTAGACCTGCTCGTCTGAAACCTCTACAAAAAGGACCGCAAAAATGTTTTATTCAAATATTAGGAGTTCAAATAATTGATTAGGAGCTTTTCAACACATTTATATTGCAAAACCGCAAATTCTGTACTTTTTACTCAGTTAAAATTCCAACGGGTCCATTAAAAGGCCCATTTCGACCCGCTCGTCCGAAACCTCTACAAAAAGGACTGCAAAACAAGTTTTAATCAAATTTTAGGAGTTCATGTAATTTATTAGGAGCATTTCAACACAATTATATTGCAAAACCTCAATTTATGTACTTTTTACTCAGTTAAAATTCCAACAGGTCCATTGAAAGGCTCATTTAGACATGCTCGTCCGGAACATCTACAAAAAGGACCGCAAAACAAGTTTTAATCAAATATTAAGAGGTCAAATAATTGATTAGGATCTTTTCAACCCAATTATATTGCAAAACCGAAATTTCTGTACTTTTTACTCATTTAAAATTCCAACGGGTCCATTGAAAGGCCCATTTTGACCCGCTCGACCGAAACCTCTACAAAAAGGACTGTAAAACAAGTTTTAATCAAATTTTAGGAGTTCATGTAATTGATTAGGAGCTTTTCAACACAATTATATTTCAAAACCTCAATTTATGTACTTTTTACTCAGTTAAAATTCCAACGGGTCCATTGAAAGGCCCATTTAGACCTGCTGGTCTGAAACCTCTACAAAAAGGACCGCAAAAATGTTTTATTCAAATATTAGGAGTTCAAATAATTGATTAGGAGCTTTTCAACAAAATTATATTGCAAAACCGCAATTTCATTACTTTTTACTCAGTTAAAATTCCAACGGGTCCATTGAGAGGCTCATTTAGACCTGCTCGTCCGAAACCTCTACAAAAAGGACCGCAAAACAAGTTTTAATCTAATTTTAGGAGTTCAAGTAATTGATTAGAAGCTTTTCAACACAATTATATTGCAAAACCTCAATTTCTGTACTTTTTACTCAGTTAAAATTCCAACGGGTCCATTGAAAGGCCCATTTAGACCTGCTCGTCCGAAACCTCTACAAAAAGGACCGCAAAACAAGTTTTAATCAAATATTAGGAGTTCAAATAATTGATTAGGAGCTTTTCAACACAATTATATTGCAAAACCTCAATTTCTGTACTTTTAACTCAGTTAAAATTTCAACGGGTCCATTCAAAGGCCCATTTCGACCCGCTCGTCTGAAACCTTTACAAAAAGGGCCGCAAAACAAGTTTTAATAAAATATTAGGAGTTCAAAAAATTTATTAGGAGCTTTTTAACACAATTATATTGTAAAACCGCAATTTCTGTACTTTTTACTCAGTTAAAATTCCAACGGGTCCATTGAAAGGCCCATTTCGAGTCGCTCGTCTGAAACCTCTACAAAAAGGATCGCAAAAATGTTTTATTCATATATTAGGAGTTCAAATAATTGATTAGGAGCTTTTCAACACAATTACATTGCAAAACCTCAATTTCTGCACTTTTTACTCAGATAAATCTCCAACGGGTCCATTGAAAGGCCCATTTAGACCTGCTCGTCTGAAACCTCTACAAAAAGGACCGCAAAAATGTTTTATTCAAATATTAGGAGTTCAAATAATTGATTAGGAGCTTTTCAACACAATTATATTTCAAAACCTCAATTTATGTACTTTTTACTCAGTTAAAATTGCAACGGGTCCATTGAAAGACCCATTTCGACCCGCTCGTCCGAAACCTCTACAAAAAGGACTGCAAAACAAGTTTTAATCAAATTTTAGGAATTCATGTAATTGATTAGGAGCTTTTCAACACAATTATATTGCAAAACCGCAATTTCTTTACTTTTTACTCAGTTAAAATTCCAACAGGTCCATTGAAAAGCTCATTTAGACCTGCTCGTCCGAAACCTCTACAAAAAGGACCGCAAAAATGTTTTATTCAAATATTAGGAGTTCAAATAATTGATTAGGAGCTTTTGAACACAATTATATTGCCAAACCTCAATTTCTTTACTTTTTACTCAGATAAAATTCCAACGGGTCCATTGAAAGGCCCATTTCGACCCGCTCGTCCGAAACCTCTACAAAAAGCACTACAAAACAAGTTTTAATCAAATTTTAGGAGTTCAAGTAATTGATTAGAAGCTTTTCAACACAATTATATTACAAAACCTCAATATATATACTTTATACTTAGTTAAAATTCCAACGGGTCCATTGAAAGGCCCATTTAGACCTGCTCGTCCGAAACCTCTACAAAAAGGACCGCAAAAATGTTTTATTCAAATATTAGGAGTTCAAATAATTGATTAGGAGCTCTTCAACACAATTATATTGCAAAACCTCAATTTCTGTACTTTTTACTCAGTTAAAATTCCAACGGGTCCATTGAAAGGACCATTCAGACCTGCTCGTCCGAAACCTCTACAAAAAGGACCGCAAAAATGTTTTTTTCATATATTAGGAGTTCAAATAATTGATTAGGAGCTTTTCAACACAATTACATTGCAAAACCTCAATTTCTGCACTTTTTACTCATTTAAAATTCCAACGGGTCCATTGAAAGGCCCATTTCGAGTCGCTCGTCCGAAACCTCTACAAAAAGGACTGCAAAACAAGTTTTAATCAAATTTTAGGAGTTCATGTAATTTATTAGGAGCTTTTCAACACAATTATATTGCAAAACCTCAATTTATGTACTTTTTACTCAGTTAAAATTCCAACGGGTCCATTGAAAGGCCCTTTTGGACCCGCTCGACCGAAACCTCTTCGAAAAGGACTGCAAAACAAGTTTTAATCAAATCTTAGGAATTCATGTAATTGATTAAAAGCTTTTCAACACAATTATATTGCAAAACCGCAATTTCTGTACTTTTTACTCAGTTAAAATTCCAACGGGTCCATTGAAAGGCCCATTTAGACCTGCTCGTCTGAAACCTCTACAAAAGGACCGCAAAACAAGTTTTAATCAAATATTAGGAGTTCAAATAATTTATTAGGAGCTCTTCAACACAATTATATTGCAAAACCGCAATTTCTGTACTTTTTACTCAGTTAAAATTCCAACGGGTCCATTGAAAGGCCCATTTCGACCCGCTCGTCCGAAACCTCTACAAAAAGGACTGCAAAACAAGTTTTAATCAAATTTTAGGAGTTCATGTAATAGACTAGGAGCTTTTCAACACAATTATATTGCAAAACCTCAATTTATGTACTTTTTACTCAGTTAAAATTCCAACGGGTCCATTGAAAGGCCCATTTCAACCCTCTCGTTCGAAGCCTCTACAAAAAGGACTGCAAAACAAGTTTTCATCAAATATTAAGAGTTTAAATAATTCATTAGGAGCTTTTAAACACAATTATATTGCAAAACCTCAATTTATGTACTTTTTACTCAGTTAAAATTCCAACGGGTCCATTGAAAGGCCCATTTCGACCCGCTCGTCCGAAACCTCTACAAAAAGGACTGCAAAAACAAGTTTTAAATAAATTTTAGGAGTTAATGTAATTGATTAGGAGCTTTTCAACACAATTATATTGCAAAACCTCAATTTCTGTACTTTTTACTCAGTTAAAATTCCAACGGGTCCATTGAAACGCCCATTTAGACCTGCTCGTCCGAAACCTCTAAAAAAAGGACCGCAAAAATGTTTTATTCAAATATTATGAGTTCAAATAATTGATTAGGAGCTTTTCAACACAATTATATTGCAAAAACTCAATTTATGTACTTTTTACTCAGTTAAAATACCAACGGGTCCATTGAAAGGCCCATTTCGACCCGCTCGTCCGAAACCTCTACAAAAAGGACTACAAAACAAGTTTTCATCAAATATTAAGAGTTAAAATAATTCATTAGGAGCTTTTCAACACAATTATATTGCAAAACCTCAATTTATTTACTTTTTACTCATTTAAAATTCCAACGGGTCCATCAAAAGGCCCATTTTGACCCGCTTCCGAAACCTCTACAAAAAGGACTACAAAACAAGTTTTAATCAAATTTTAGGAGTTCATGCAATTGATTAGGAGCTTTTCAACACAATTATATTGCAAAACCTCAATTTCTGTACTTTTTACTCCGTTAAAATTCCAACGGGTCCATTGAAAGGCCCATTTAGACGTGCTCGTCCGAAACCTTTACAAAAAGGACCGCTAAAATGTTTTAATCAAATATTAGGAGTTCAAATAATTTATTAGGAGCTTTTCAACACAATTATATTGCAAAACCTCAATTTATGCACTTTTTACTCATTTAAAATTCCAACGGGTCCAATGAAAGGCCCATTTCGACCCGCTCGTCCGAAACCTCTACAAAAAGGACTGCAAAACAAGTTTTAATCAAATTTTAGTAGTACATGTAATTGATTAGGAGCTTTTCAACACAATTATATTGCAAAACCTCAATTTTTGTACTTTTTACTCAGTTAAAATTCCAACGGGTCCATTGAAAGCCCCATTTAGACCTGCTCGTCCGAAACCTCTACAAAAAGGACCGCAAAAATGTTTTATTCAAATATTAGGAGTTCAAATCATTTATTAGGAGCTTTTCAACACAATTATATTGCAAAACCTCAATTTATATACTTTTACTCATTTAAAATTCCAACGGGTCCATTGAAAGGCCCATTTCGACCCGCTCGTCCGAAACCTCTACAAAAAGGACTGCAAAACAAGTTTTAATCAAATTTTAGGAGTTCATGTAATTTATTAGGAGCATTTCAACACAATTATATTGCAAAACCTCAATTTATGTACTTTTTACTCAGTTAAAATTCCAACAGGTCCATTGAAAGGCTCATTTAGACATGCTCGTCCGAAACCTCTACAAAAAGGACCGCAAAACAAGTTTTAATCAAATATTAAGAGTTCAAATAATTGATTAGGAGCTTTTCAACACAATTATATTGCAAAACCGCAATTTCTGTACTTTTTACTCAGTTAAAATTCCAACGGGTCCATTGAAAGGCCCATTTCGACCCGCTCGTCCGAAACCTCTACAAAAAGGACTGCAAAACAAGTTTTAATCAAATTTTAGGAGTTCATGTAATTGATTAGGAGCTTTTCAACACAATTATATTGCAAAACCTCAATTTCTGTACTTTTTACTCAGTTAAAATTCCAACGGGTCCATTGAAAGGCCCATTTAGACCTGCTCGTCCGAAACCTCTCCAAAAAGGACCGCAAAAATGTTTTATTCAAATATTAGGAGTTCAAATAATTGATTAGGAGCTTTTCAACACAATTACATTGCAAAACCTCAATTTCTGTACTTTTTACTCATTTAAAATTCCAACGGGTCCATTGAAAGGCCCATTTCGACCCGCTCGTCCGAAACCTCTACAAAAAGGACTGCAAAACAAGTTTTAATCAAATTTTAGGAGTTCATGTAATTTATTAGGAGCATTTCAACACAATTATATTGCAAAACCTCAATTTATGTACTTTTTACTCAGTTAAAATTCCAACAGGTCCATTGAAAGGCTCATTTAGACATGCTCGTCCGAAACCTCTACAAAAAGGACCGCAAAACAAGTTTTAATCAAATATTAAGAGTTCAAATAATTGATTAGGAGCTTTTCAACACAATTATATTGCAAAACCGCAATTTCTGTACTTTTTACTCAGTTAAAATTCCAACGGGTCCATTGAAAGGCCCATTTCGACCCGCTCGTCCGAAACCTCTACAAAAAGGACTGCAAAACAAGTTTTAATCAAATTTTAGCAGTTCATGTAATTGATTAGGAGCTTTTCAACACAATTATATTGCAAAACTTCAATTTCTGTACTTTTTACTCAGTTAAATTCCAACGGGTCCATTGAAAGCCCCATTTAGACCTGCTAGTCCGAAACCTCTACAAAAAGGACCGCAAAAATGTTTTATTCAAATATTAGGAGTTCAAATCATTGATTAGGAGCTTTTCAACACAATTATATTACAAAACCTCAATTTATGTACTTTTTACTCATTTAAAATTCCAACGGGTCCATTGAAAGGCCCATTTCGGCCCGCTCGTCCGAAACCTCTACAAAAAAGACTACAAAACAAGTTTTAATCAAATTTTAGGAGTTCATGTAATTGATTAGGAGCTTTTCAACACATTTATATTGCAAAACCTCAATTTCTGTACTTTTTACTCAGTTAAAATTCCAACGGGTCCAGTGAAAGGCTCATTTAGATCTGCTCGTCTGAAACCTCTAGAAAAAGGACCGCAAAAATGTTTTATTCAAATATTAGCAGTTCAAATAATTGATTAGGAGCTTTTCAACACAATTATATTGCAAAACCTCAATTTCTGTACTTTTTACTCATTTAAAATTCCAACGGGTCCATTGAAAGACCCATTTCGACCCGCTCGTCCGAAACCTCTACAAAAAGGACTGCAAAACAACTTTTAATCAAATTTTAGGAGTTTATGTAATTGATTAGGAGCTTTTCAACACAATTATATTGCAAAACCTCAATTTATGTACTTTTTACTCAGTTAAAATTCCAACGGGTCCATTGAAAGGCCCTTTTCGACCCGCTCGACCGAAACCTCTTCGAAAAGGACTGCAAAACAAGTTTTAATCAAATCTTAGGAATTCATGTAATTGATTAAAAGCTTTTCAACACAATTATATTGCAAAACCGCAATTTCTGTACTTTTTACTCAGTTAAAATTCCAACGGGTCCATTGAAAAGCCCATTTAGACCTGCTCGTCTGAAACCTCTACAAAAGGACCGCAAAACAAGTTTTAATCAAATATTAGGAGTTCAAATAATTTATTAGGAGCTCTTCAACACAATTATATTGCAAAACCGCAATTTCTGTACTTTTTACTCAGTTAAAATTCCAACGGGTCCATTGAAAGGCCCATTTCGACCCGCTCGTCCGAAACCTCTACAAAAAGGACTGCAAAACAAGTTTTAATCAAATTTTAGGAGTTCATGTAATAGACTAGGAGCTTTTCAACACAATTATATTGCAAAACCTCAATTTCTGTACTTTTTACTCTGTTAAAATTCCAACGGGTCCATTATAAGGCCCATTTAGACCTGCTCGTCGGAAACCTGTACAAAAAGGACCACAAAAATGTTTTATTCAAATATTAGGAGTTCAAATAATTGATTAGGAGCTTTTCAACACAATTATATTGCAAAACCTCAATTTATGTACTTTTTACTCATTTAAAATTCCAACGGGTCCATTGAAAGGCCCATTTAGACCCGCTCGTCTGAAACCTCTACAAAAGGGCTGCAAAACAAGTTTTAATCAAATTTTAGGAGTTCATGTAAATGATTAGGAGCTTTTCAACGCAATTATATTGCAAAACATCAATTTATGTACTTTTTACTCAGTTAAAATTCAAACGGGTCCATTGAAAGGCCCATTTAGACCTTCTCGTCCGAAACCTCGACAAAAAGGACCGCAAAAATGTTTTATTCATATATTAGGAGTTCAAATAATTGATTAGGAGATTTTCAACACAATTACATTGCAAAACGTCAATTTCTGCACTTTTTACTCATTTAAAATTCCAACGGGTCCATTGAAAGGCCCATTTCGAGTCGCTCGTCTGCAACCTCTACAAAAAGGACTGCAAAACAAGTTTTAATCAAATTTTAGGAGTTCATGTAATTTATTTGGAGCTTTTCAACACAATTATATTGCAAAACCTCAATTTCTGTACTTTTTACTCAGTTAAAATTCCAACGGGTCCATTGAAAGGCCCATTTAGAACTGCTCGTCCGAAACCTCTACAAAAAGGACCGCAAAAATGTTTTATTCAAATATTAGGAGTTCAAATAATTGATTAGGAGCTTTTCAACACAATTATATTGCAAAACCGCTATTTCTATACTTTTTACTCAGTTAAAATTCCAACGGGTCCATTGAAAGGCCCATTTAGACCTGCTCGTCCGAAACCTCTACAAAAAGGACCGCAAAAATGTTTTATTTAAATATTAGGAGTTCAAATAATTGATTAGGAGCTTTTAAACACAATTATATTGCAAAACCTCAATTTCTCTACTTTTTACTCATTTAAAATTCCAACGGGTCCATTGAAAGGCCCATATCGACCCGCTCGTCCGAAACCTCTACAAAAAGGACTACAAAACAGGTTTTAATCAAATTTTAGGAGTTCATGTAATTGATTAGGAGCTTTTCAACACAAGTATATTGCAAAACCTCAATTTCTGTACTTTTTACTCAGTTAAAATTCCAACGGGTCCATTGAAAGGCCCATTTCGACCCGCTCGTCCGAAACCTCTACAAAAAGGACTACAAAACAAGTTTTAATCAAATTTTAGGAATTCATGTAATTGATTAGGAGCTTTTCAACACAATTATATTGCAAAACCGCAATTTCTGTACTTTTTACTAAGTTAAAATTCCAACGGGTCCATTGAAAGGCCCATTTAGACCTGCTCATCCAAAACCTCTACAAAAAGGACCGCAAAACAAGTTTTAATCAAATATTAGGAGTTCAAATAATTGATTAGGAGCTTTTCAACACAATTATATTGCAAAACCTCAATTTCTGTACTTTTAACTCAGTTAAAATTTCAACGGGTCCATTCAAAGGCCCATTTCGACCCGCTCGTCTGAAACCTCTACAAAAAGGGCCGCAAAACAAGTTTTAATAAAATATTAGGAGTTCAAAAAATTTATTAGGAGCTTTTTAACACAATTATATTGCAAAACCGCAATTTCTGTACTTTTTACTCAGTTAAAATTCCAACGGGTCCATTGAAAGGCCCATTTCGAGTCGCTCGTCTGAAACCTCTACAAAAAGGACCGCAAAACAAGTTTTAATCAAATTTTAGGAGTTCAAATAATTGATTAGGAGCTTTTCAACACAATTATATTGCAAAACCTCAATTTTTGTACTTTTTACTCAGTTAAAATTCCAACGGGTCCATTGAAAGGCCCATTTAGACCTGCTCGTCTGAAACCTCTACAAAAAGGACCGCAAAAATGTTTTATTCAAATATTAGGAGTTCAAATAATTTATTAGGAGCTTTTCAACACAATTATATTGCAAAACCGCAAATTCTGTACTTTTTACTCAGTTAAAATTCCAACGGGTCCATTAAAAGGCCCATTTCGACCCGCTCGTCCGAAACCTCTACAAAAAGGACTGCAAAACAAGTTTTAATCAAATTTTAGGAGTTCATGTAATTTATTAGGAGCATTTCAACACAATTATATTGCAAAACCTCAATTTATGTACTTTTTACTCAGTTAAAATTCCAACAGGTCCATTGAAAGGCTCATTTAGACATGCTCGTCCGGAACATCTACAAAAAGGACCGCAAAACAAGTTTTAATCAAATATTAAGAGGTCAAATAATTGATTAGGATCTTTTCAACCCAATTATATTGCAAAACCGCAATTTCTGTACTTTTTACTCATTTAAAATTCCAACGGGTCCATTGAAAGGCCCATTTTGACCCGCTCGACCGAAACCTCTACAAAAAGGACTGTAAAACAAGTTTTAATCAAATTTTAGGAGTTCATGTAATTGATTAGGAGCTTTTCAACACAATTATATTTCAAAACCTCAATTTATGTACTTTTTACTCAGTTAAAATTCCAACGGGTCCATTGAAAGGCCCATTTAGACCTGCTGGTCTGAAACCTCTACAAAAAGGACCGCAAAAATGTTTTATTCAAATATTAGGAGTTCAAATAATTGATTAGGAGCATTTCAACACAATTATATTGCAAAACCGCAATTTCATTACTTTTTACTCAGTTAAAATTCCAACGGGTCTATTGAGAGGCTCATTTAGACCTGCTCGTCCGAAACCTCTATAAAAAGGACCGCAAAACAAGTTTTAATCTAATTTTAGGAGTTCAAGTAATTGATTAGAAGCTTCTTCAACACAATTATATTGCAAAACCTCAATTTCTGTACTTTTTACTCAGTTAAAATTCTAACGGGTCCATTGAAAGGTCCGTTTAGACCTGCTCGTCCGAAACCTCTACAAAAAGGACCGCAAAAATGTTTTATTCAAATATTAGGAGTTCAAATCATTGATTAGGAGCTTTTCAACACAATTATATTGCAAAACCTCAATTTCTCTACTTTTTACTCATTTAAAATTCCAACGGGTCCATTGAAAGGCCATTTAGACCCGCTCGACCGAAACCTCTACAAAAAGGACTGCAAAACAAGTTTTAATCAAATTTTAGGAGTTCATGTAATTGATTCGGAGCTTTTCAACACAAGTATATTTCAAAACCTCAATTTCTGTACTTTTTACTCAGTTAAAATTCCAACGGGTCCATTGAAATGCACATTTAGACCAGCTCGTCCGAAACCTCTACAAAAAGGATCGCAAAAATGTTTTATTCATATATTAGGAGTTCAAATAATTGATTAGGAGCTTTTCAACACAATTACATTGCAAAACCTCAATTTCTGCACTTTTTACTCAGATAAAATTCCAACGGGTCCATTGAAAGGCCCATTTAGACCTGCTCGTCTGAAACCTCTACAAAAAGGACCGCAAAAATGTTTTATTCAAATATTAGGAGTTCAAATAATTGATTAGGAGCTTTTCAACACAATTATATTTCAAAACCTCAATTTATGTACTTTTTACTCAGTTAAAATTGCAACGGGTCCATTGAAAGACCCATTTTGACCCGCTCGTCCGAAACCTCTACAAAAAGGACTGCAAAACAAGTTTTAATCAAATTTTAGGAATTCATGTAATTGATTAGGAGCTTTTCAACACAATTATATTGCAAAACCGCAATTTCTTTACTTTTTACTCAATTAAAATTCCAACAGGTCCATTGAAAAGCTCATTTAGACCTGCTCGTCCGAAACCTCTACAAAAAGGACCGCAAAAATGTTTTATTCAAATATTAGGAGTTCAAATAATTGATTAGGAGCTTTTGAACACAATTATATTGCCAAACCTCAATTTCTTTACTTTTTACTCAGATAAAATTCCAACGGGTCCATTGAAAGGCCCATTTCGACCCGCTCGTCCGAAACCTCTACAAAAAGGACTACAAAACAAGTTTTAATCAAATTTTAGGAGTTCAAGTAATTGATTAGAAGCTTTTCAACACAATTATATTACAAAACCTCAATATATATACTTTATACTTAGTTAAAATTCCAACGGGTCCATTGAAAGGCCCATTTAGACCTGCTCGTCCGAAACCTCTACAAAAAGGACCGCAAAAATGTTTTATTCAAATATTAGGAGTTCAAATAATTGATTAGGAGCTCTTCAACACAATTATATTGCAAAACCTCAATTTCTGTACTTTTTACTCAGTTAAAATTCCAACGGGTCCATTGAAAGGACCATTCAGACCTGCTCGTCCGAAACCTCTACAAAAAGGACCGCAAAAATGTTTTATTCATATATTAGGAGTTCAAATAATTGACTAGGAGCTTTTCAACACAATTACATTGCAAAACCTCAATTTCTGCACTTTTTACTCATTTAAAATTCCAACGGGTCCATTGAAAGGCCCATTTCGAGTCGCTCGTCCGAAACCTCTACAAAAAGGACTGCAAAACAAGTTTTAATCAAATTTTAGGAGTTCATGTAATTTATTAGGAGCTTTTCAACACAATTATATTGCAAAACCTCAATTTATGTACTTTTTACTCAGTTAAAATTCCAACGGGTCCATTGAAAGGCCCATTTAGAACTGCTCGTCCGAAACCTCTACAAAAAGGACAACAAAATTGTTTTATTCAAATATTAGGAGTTCAAATAATTGATTAGGAGCTTTTCAACACAATTATATTGCAAAACCGCAATTTATGTACTTTTTACTCAGTTAAAATTCCAACGGGTCCATTGAAAGGCCCATTTAGACCTGCTCGTCCGAAACCTCTACAAAAAGGACCGCAAAAATGTTTTATTCAAATATTAGGAGTTCAAATAATTGATTAGGAGTTTTTAAACACAATTATATTGCAAAACCTCAATTTCTCTACTTTTTTACTCATTTAAAATTCCAACGGGTCCATTGAAAGGCCCATTTCGACCCGCTCGTCCGAAACCTCTACAAAAAGGACTGCAAAACAGCTTTTAATCAAATTTTAGGAGTTCATGTAATTGATTAGGAGCTTTTCAACACAAGTATATTGCAAAACCTCAATTTCTGTACTTTTTACTCAGTTAAAATTCCAACGGGTCCATTGAAAGGCCCATTTCGACCCGCTCGTCCGAAACCTCTACAAAAAGGACCGCAAAAAGAGTTTTAATCAAATTTTAGGAATTCATGTAATTGATTAGGAGCTTTTCAACACAATTATATTGCAAAACCGCAATTTCTGAACTTTTTACTCATTTAAAATTCCAACGGGTCCATTGAAAGGCCCATTTAGACCTGCTCGTCCGAAACCTCTACAAAGAGGACCGCAAAACAAGTTTTAATCAAATATTAGGAGTTCAAGTAATTGATTAGAAGCTTTTCAACACAATTATATTGCAAAACCTCAATTTATGTACTTTTTACTCAGTTAAAATTCCAACGGGTCCATTGAAAGGCCCATTTAGACCTGCTCGTCCGAAACCTCTACAAAAAGGACCGCAAAAATGTTTTATTCAAATATTAAGAGTTCAAATAATTGATTAGGAGCTTTTGAAGACAATTATATTGCAAAACCTCAATTTCCTTTACTTTTTACTCACATAAAATTCCAACGGGTCCATTGAAAGGCCCATTTCGACCTGCTCGTCCGAAACCTCTACAAAAAGGGACTGCAAAACAAGTTTTAATCAAATTTTAGGAGTTCAAGTAATTGATTAGAAGCTTTTTCAACACAATTATATTACAAACCTCAATATATATACTTTATACTTAGTTAAAATTCCAACGGGTCCATTGAAAGGCCCATTTAGACCTGCTCGTCCGAAACCTCTACAAAAAGGACCGCAAAAATGTTTTATTCAAATATAGGAGTTCAAATAATTGATTAGGAGCTTTTGAACACAATTATATTGCAAAACCTCAATTTTTGTACTTTTTACTCAGTTAAAATTCCAACGGGTCCGTTGAAAGGCCCAATTCGACACGCTCGTCCGAAACCTCTACAAAAAGGACTGCAAAACAAGTTTTAATCAAATTTTAGGAGTTCAAGTAATTGATTAGAAGCTTTTCAACACAATTATATTACAAAACCTCAATATATATACTTTATACTTAGTTAAAATTCCAACGGGTCCATTGAAAGGCCCATTTAGACCTGCTCGTCCGAAACCTCTACAAAAAGGACCGCAAAAATGTTTTATTCAAATATTAGGAGTTCAAATAATTGATTAGGAGTTTTTAAACACAATTATATTGCAAAACCTCAATTTCTCTACTTTTTACTCATTTAAAATTCCAACGGGTCCATTGAAAGGCCCATTTCGACCCGCTCGTCCGAAACCTCTACAAAAAGGACTGCAAAACAGCTTTTAATCAAATTTTAGGAGTTCATGTAATTGATTAGGAGCTTTTCAACACAAGTATATTGCAAAACCTCAATTTCTGTACTTTTTACTCAGTTAAAATTCCAACGGGTCCATTGAAAGGCCCATTTCGACCCGCTCGTCCGAAACCTCTACAAAAAGGACCGCAAAAAGAGTTTTAATCAAATTTTAGGAATTCATGTAATTGATTAGGAGCTTTTCAACACAATTATATTGCAAAACCGCAATTTCTGAACTTTTTACTCATTTAAAATTCCAACGGGTCCATTGAAAGGCCCATTTAGACCTGCTCGTCCGAAACCTCTACAAAGAGGACCGCAAAACAAGTTTTAATCAAATATTAGGAGTTCAAGTAATTGATTAGAAGCTTTTCAACACAATTATATTGCAAAACCTCAATTTATGTACTTTTTACTCAGTTAAAATTCCAACGGGTCCATTGAAAGGCCCATTTAGACCTGGTCGTCCGAAACCTCTACAAAAAGGACCGCAAAAATGTTTTATTCAAATATTAAGAGTTCAAATAATTGATTAGGAGCTTTTGAAGACAATTATATTGCAAAACCTCAATTTCTTTACTTTTTACTCACATAAAATTCCAACGGGTCCATTGAAAGGCCCATTTCGACCTGCTCGTCCGAAACCTCTACAAAAGGGACTGCAAAACAAGTTTTAATCAAATTTTAGGAGTTCAAGTAATTGATTAGAAGCTTTTCAACACAATTATATTACAAAACCTCAATATATATACTTTATACTTAGTTAAAATTCCAACGGGTCCATTGAAAGGCCCATTTAGACCTGCTCGTCCGAAACCTCTACAAAAAGGACCGCAAAAATGTTTTATTCAAATATTAGGAGTTCAAATAATTGATTAGGAGCTTTTGAACACAATTATATTGCAAAACCTCAATTTTTGTACTTTTTACTCAGTTAAAATTCCAACGGGTCCGTTGAAAGGCCCAATTCGACACGCTCGTCCGAAACCTCTACAAAAAGGACTGCAAAACAAGTTTTAATCAAATTTTAGGAGTTCAAGTAATTGATTAGAAGCTTTTCAACACAATTATATTACAAAACCTCAATATATATACTTTATACTTAGTTAAAATTCCAACGGGTCCATTGAAAGGCCCATTTAGACCTGCTCGTCCGAAACCTCTACAAAAAGGACCGCAAAAATGTTTTATTCAAATATTAGGAGTTCAAATAATTGATTAGGAGCTCTTCAACACAATTATATTGCAAAACCTCAATTTCTGTACTTTTTACTTATTTAAAATTCCAGCGGGTGCATTGAAAGGCCCATTTCGACCCGTTCGTCCGAAACCTCTACAAAAAGGACTGCAAAACAAGTTTTAATCAAATTTTAGGAATTCATGTAATGGATTAGGAGCTTTTCAACACAATTATATTGCAAAACCGCAATTTCTTTACTTTTTACTCAGTTAAAATTCCAACAGGTCCATTGAAAGGCTCATTTAGACCTGCTCTTCCGAAACCTCTACAAAAAGGACCGCAAAACATGTTTTAATCAAATATTAGGAGTTCAAATAATTGATTAGGAGCTTTTCAACACAATTATATTGCAAAACCGCAATTTCTGTACTTTTTACTCAGTTAAAATTCCCACGGGTCCATTGAAAGGCCCATTTCGACCCACTCGTCCGAAACCTCTACAAAAAGGACTGCAAAACAAGTTTTAATCAAATTTTAGGAGTTAATGTAATTGATTAGGAGCTTTTCAACACAATTATATTCCAAAACCTCAATTTCTGTACTTTTTACTCAGTTAAAATTCCAACGGGTCCATTGAAAGGCCCATTTAGACCTGCTCGTCTGAAACCTCTACAAAAAGGACCGCAAAAATGTTTTAATCAAATATTTGGAGTTCAAATAATTGATTGGGAGCTTTTCAACACAATTATATTGTAAAACCTCAATTTATGCACTTTTTACCCATTTAAAATTCCAACGGGTCCATTGAAAGGCCCATTTCGACCCGCTCGTCCGAACACTCTACAAAAAGGACTGCAAAACAAGTTTTAATCAAATTTTAGGAGTTCATGTAATTGATTAGGACATTTTCAACACAATTATATTGCAAAACCTCAATTTCTGTACTTTTTACTCAGTTAAAATTCCAACGGGTCCATTGAAAGGCCCATTTCGACCCGCTCGTCCGAAACCTCTACAAAAAGGACCGCAAAACAAGTTTTAATCAAATATTAGGAGTTCATGTAATTGATTAGGAGCTTTTCAACACAATTATATTGCAAAACCTCAATTTCTGTACTTTTTACTCAGTTAAAATTCCAACGGGTCCATTGAAAGGACCATTTAGACCTGCTCGTCCGAAACCTCTACAAAAAGGACCGCAAAAATGTTTTATTCATATATTAGGAGTTCAAAAAAATGATTAGGAGCTTTTCAACATAATTACATTGGAAAACCTCAATTTCTGCACTTTTTACTCATTTAAAATTCCAACGGGTCCATTGAAAGGCCCATTTCGAGTCGCTCGTCCGAAACCTCTACAAAAAGGACTGCAAAACAGGTTTTAATCAAATTTTAGGAGTTCATGTAATTTATTAGGAGCTTTTCAACACAATTATATTGCAAAACCTCAATTTATGTACTTTTTACTCAGTTAAAATTCCAACGGGTCCATTGAAAGGCCCATTTAGAACTGCTCGTCTGAAACCTCTACAAAAAGGACCACAAAATTGTTTTATTCAAATATTAAGAGTTCAAATAATTGATTAGGAGCTTTTCAACACAATTATATTGCAAAACCGCAATTTATGTACTTTTTACTCAGTTAAAACTCCAACGGGTCCATTGAAAGGCCCATTTAGACCTGCTCGTCCGAAACCTCTACAAAAAGGACCGCAAAAATGTTTTATTCAAATATTAGGAGTTCAAATAATTGATTAGGAGCTTTTAAACACAATTATATTGCAAAACCTCAATTTCTCTACTTTTTACTCATTTAAAATTCCAACGGGTCCATGTAAAGGCCCATTTCGACCCGCTCGTCCGAAACCTCCACAAAAAGGACTGCAAAACAGGTTTTAATCAAATTTTAGGAGTTCATGTAATTGATTAGGAGCTTTTCAACACATGTATATTGCAAAACCTCAATTTCTGTACTTTTTACTCAGTTAAAATTCCAACGGGTCCATTGTAAGGCCCATTTCGACCCGCTCGTCCGAAACCTCTACAAAAAGGACCGCAAAACAAGTTTTAATCAAATCATAGGAATTCATGTAATTGATTAGGATCTTTTCAACACAATTATATTGCAAAACCGCAATTTCTGTACTTTTTACTCAGTTAAAATTCCAACGGGTCCATTGAAAGGCCCATTTAGACCTTCTCGTCCGAAACCTCTACAAAAAGGACCGCAAAACAAGTTTTAATCAAATATTAGGAGTTCAAATAATTTATTAGGAGCTTTTTAACACAATTATATTGCAAAACCGCAATTTCTGTACTTTTTACTCAGTTAAAATTCCAACGGGTCTATGGAAAGGCCAATTTCGACCCGCTCGTCCGAAACCTCTAAAAAAAGGACTGCAAAACAAGTTTTAATCAAATATTAGGAGTTCAAATAATTGATTAGGAGCTTTTCAACACAATTATATTGCAAAACCTCAATTTCTGTACTTTTACTCAGTTAAAATTCCAACGAGTCCATTGAAAGGCCCATTTAGACATGCTCATCCGGAACCTCTACAAAGAGGACCGCAAAACAAGTTTTAATCAAATATTAGGAGTTCAAATAATTGATTAGGAGCTTTTCAAAACAATTATATTGCAAAACCGCAATTTCTGTACTTTTTACTTAGTTAAAATTCCAACGGGTCCATTGAAAGGCCCATTTCGACCCGCTCGTCCGAAACCTCTACAAAAAGGACTGCAAAACAAATTTTAATCAAATTTTAGGAGTTCATGTAATTGATTAAAAGCTTTTCCACACAATTATATTGCAAAACCTCAATTTTTGTACTTTTTACTCAGTTAAAATTCCAACGGGTCCATTGAAAGGCCCATTTAGACCTGCTCGTCCGAAACCTCTACAAAAAGGACCGCAAAAAGGTTTTATTCAAATATTAGGAGTTCAAATAATTGATTAAGATCTTTTCAACGCAATTATATTGCAAAACCTCAATTTCTGTACTTTTTACTCAGTTAAAATTCCAACGGGTCAATTGAAAGGCCCATTTAGACCTGCTCGTCCGAAACCTCTACAAAAAGGACCGCAAAAATGTTTTATTCAAATATTAGGAGTTCAAATAATTGATTAGGAGCTTTTGAACACAATTATATTGCAAAACCTCAATTTCTATACTTTTTACTCAGTTAAAATTCCAACGGGTCCATTGAAAGGCCCATTTAGACCCGCTCGTCCGAAACCTCTACAAAAAGGACCGCAAAACAAGTTTTAATCAAATTTTAGGAGTTCAAGTAATTGATTAGAAGCTTTTCAACACAATTATATTGCAAAACCTCAATTTATGTACTTTTTACTCAGTTAAAATTCCAACAGGTCCATTGAAAGGCCCATTTCGACCCGCTCGTCCGAAACCTCTACAAAAAGGACCGCAAAACAAGTTTTAATCAAATTTTAGGAATTCAGGTAATTAATTAGGAGCTTTTCAACGCAATTATATTGCAAAACCGCAAATTCTGTACTTTTTACTCAGTTAAAATTCCAACGGGTCCATTGAAAGGCCCATTTAGACCTGCTCCTCCGAAACCTCTACAAAAAGGACCGCAAAACAAGTTTTAATCAAATATTAGGAGTTCAAGTAATTGATTAGAAGCTTTTCAACACAATTATATTGCAAAACCTCAATTTCTGTACTTTTTACTCAGATAAATTTCCAACGGGTCCATTGAAAGGCCCATTTCAACCCGCTCATCCGAAACCTCTACAAAAAGGACTGCAAAACAAGTTTTAATCAAATTTTAGGAATTCATGTAATTGATTAGGAGCTTTTCAACAAAATTATATTGCAAAACCGCAATTTCTTTACTTTTTACTCAGTTAAAATTCCAACGGGTCCATTGAAAGGCTCATTTAGACCTGCTCGTCCGAAACCTCTACAAAAAGGACCGCAAAACAAGTTTTAATCAAATATTAGGAGTTCAAATAATTGATTAGGAGCTTTTCAACACAATTATATTGCAAAACCGCAATTTCTGTACTTTTTAATCAGTTAAAATTCCAACGGTTCCATTGAAAGGCCCATTTCGACCCGCTCGTCCGAAACCTCTACAAAAAGGACCGCAAAACAAGTTTTAATCAAATTTTAGGAATTCATGTAATTGATTAGGAGCTTTTCAACACAATTATATTACAAAACCGCAATTTCTGTACTTTTTACTCAGTTAAAATTCCAGCGGGTCCATTGAAAGGCCCATTTCGACCCGCTCGTCCGAAACCTCTACAAAAAGGACCGCAAAACAAGTTTTAATCAAATTTTAGGAATTCATATAATTGATTAGGAGCTTTTCAACACAATTATATTGCAAAACCGCAATTTCTTTACTTTTTACTCAGTTAAAATTCCAACGGGTCCATTGAAAGGCTCATTTAGACCTGCTCGTCCGAAACCTCTACAAAAAGGACTGCAAAACAAGTTTTAATCAAATTTTAGGAATTCATGTAATTGATTAGGAGCTTTTCAACACAATTATATTGCAAAACCGCAATTTCTGTACTTTTTACTCAGTTAAAATTCCAACGGGTCCATTGAAAGGCTCATTTAGACCTACTCGTCCGAAACCACTACAAAAAGGACCGCAAAACAAGTTTTAATCAAATATTAGGAGTTCAAATAATTGATTAGGAGCTTTTCAACACAATTATATTGCAAAACCGCAATTTCTTTACTTTTTACTCAGTTAAAATTCCAACGGGTCCATTGAAAGGCCCATTTCGACCCGCTCGTCCGAAACCACTACAAAAAGGACCGCAAAACAAGTTTTAATCAAATTTTAGGAATTCATGTAATTGATTAGGAGCTTTTCAACACAATTATATTGCAAAACCGCAATTTCTGTACTTTTTACTCAGTTAAAATTCCAACGGGTCCATTGAAAGGCCCATTTCGACCCGCTCGTCCGAAACCTCTACAAAAAGGACCGCAAAACAAGTTTTAATCAAATTTTAGGAATTCATGCAATTGATTAGGAGCTTTTCAACACAATTATATTGCAAAACCGCAATTTCTGTACTTTTTACTCAGTTAAAATTCCAGCGGGTCCATTGAAAGGCCCATTTCGACCCGCTCGTCCGAAACCTCTACAAAAAGGACTGCAAAACAAGTTTTAATCAAATCTTAGGAATTCATGTAATTGATTAGGAGCTTTTCAACACAATTATATTGCAAAACCGCAATTTCTGTACTTTTTACTCAGTTAAAATTCCAGCGGGTCCATTGAAAGGCCCATTTAGACATGCTCGTCCGAAACCTCTACAAAAAGGACCGCGAAACAAGTTTTAATCAAATATTAGGAGTTCAAATAATTGATTAGGAGCTTTTCAAAACAATTATATTGCAAAACCTCAATTTCTGTACTTTTAACTCAGTTAAAATTCCAACGGGTCCATTGAAAGGCCCATTTCGACCCGCTCGTCCGAAACCTCTACAAAAAGGACCGCAAAACAAGTTTTAATCAAATATTAGGAGTTCAAATAATTTATTAGGAGCTTTTTAACACAATTATATTGCAAAACCGCAATTTCTGTACTTTTTACTCAGTTAAAATTCCAACGGGTCCATGGAAAGGCCCATTTCGACCCGCTCGTCCGAAACCTCTACAAAAAGGACTGCAAAACAAGTTTTAATCAAATATTAGGAGTTCAAATAATTGATTAGGAGCTTTTCAACACAATTATATTGCAAAACCTCAATTTCTGTACTTTTACTCAGTTAAAATTCCAACGGGTCCATTGAAAGGCCCATTTAGACCTGCTCGTCTGAAATCTCTACAAAAAGGACCGCAAAAATGTTTTATTCAATTATTAGGAGTTCAAATAATTGATTAGGAGCTTTTGCACACAATTATATTGCAAAACCTCAATTTCTGTACTTTTTACTCAGTTAAAATTCCAACGGGTCCATTGAAAGGCCCATTTCGACCCGCTCGTCCGAAACCTCTAAAAAAAGGACCGCAAAACAAGTTTTAATCAAATTTTAGGAGTTCAAGTAATTGATTAGAAGCTTTTCAACACAATTATATTGCAAAACCTCAATTTATGTACTTTTTACTCAGTTAAAATTCCAACAGGTCCATTGAAAGGCCCATTTCGACCCGCTCGTCCGAAACCTCTACAAAAAGGACCGCAAAACAAGTTTTAATCAAATTTTAGGAATTCAGGTAATTAATTAGGAGCTTTTCAACACAATTATATTGCAAAACCGCAATTTCTGTACTTTTTACTCAGTTAAAATTCCAACGGGTCCATTGAAAGGCCCATTTAGACCTTCTCGTTCGAAACCTCTACAAAAAGGACCGCAAAACAAGTTTTAATCAAATATTAGGAGTTCAAGTAATTGATTAGAAGCTTTTCAACACAATTATATTGCAAAACCTCAATTTTTGTACTTTTTACTCAGTTAAAATTCCAACGGGTCCATTGAAAGGCCCATTTCAACCCGCTCATCCGAAACCTCTATAAAAAGGACTGCAAAACAAGTTTTAATCAAATTTTAGGAATTCATGTAATTGATTAGGAGCTTTTCAACACAATTATATTGCAAAACCGCAATTTCTTTACTTTTTACTCAGTTAAAATTCCAACGGGTCCATTGAAAGGCCCATTTCGACCCGCTCGTCCGAAACCTCTACAAAAAGGACTGCAAAACAAGTTTTAATCAAATTTTAGGAATTCATGTAATTGATTAGGAGCTTTTCAACACAATTATATTGCAAAACCGCAATTTCTTTACTTTTTACTCAGTTAAAATTCCAACGGGTCCATTGAAAGGCTCATTTAGACCTGCTCGTCCGAATCCTCTACAAAAAGGACCGCAAAACAAGTTTTAATCAAATATTAGGAGTTCAAATAATTGATTAGGAGCTTTTCAACACAATTATATTGCAAAACCGCAATTTCTGTACTTTTTACTCAGTTAAAATTCCAACGGGTCCATTGAAAGGACCATTTCGACCCGCTCGTTCGAAACCTCTACAAAAAGGACTGCAAAACAAGTTTTAATCAAATTTTAGGAGTTCATGTAATTGATTAGGAGCTTTTTGTTGAGTGTGTAAAAGTACTATTATTTACACCCTTTTAACCCATATTTATGCTGCATTCAAGCATCATTTCGTTGCATTTAGGCCAGTTTACAGCAAAACATCACAAATATATAAAAGGCACAGATTCTACTAAAAATGGCTGATTTTGGCAGGTTGCCGCCGTCGTAGACGGTGAAGGCAGGCGCAGGGCAGAGAAGCAGGAGAGCTGAACTGGACAAGTAGATAAAGAGGACGATGCTGCCATGGTGCTGCCGTGACAGGAGGACGACAACAAGTTAGTGGAGAAAAAGCAAAGTGGACCTCGATAGATAGAGAAAATTATGCTCGTCTGTCGTGTGAAAACCAAATATTTTTCCAAGCCCCGGATCAAAAGATATGTCAAGCCAAAGCTCAAGGAGAGGAAATCCCAAGAAACAAGGAGGACGGCTGAAAAGTAGGATCCTTGAAGATTAAGTCTTTATTAGAATCATACTTTTAATTAAAGTTGTAATCCTTGTTAACTTAGAATACTTGAGCCCAAAGCTTATATAAGGGCATGTATTTTAACCTAGGAGAGATATCCCATAACCCATAGCCGATTTCCACTTAAACCGACAACCAAAAACCCTCCGCCGTCTACCCGCCGTCGACATGTTCTAAAACCCCCCTAGGGCCACGGGTTGTTTTGTAAAGTAGTTGCAAGGGTTGTTTTGTTTTAGGAATCTTCAGTTCAATAAAATAAACTTCAAGTTCTCTTATTTTGGTTATTAATATCTTACAAGAGCATCGGGAGAGCATTGTGAGGTTATCTATTTACTTAGCATCGGGAGAGTTAAGTATACGAAAGAAATAAGAGCAAGTTCTCTAGTTTATAGTTGAACTATCTCGTGCCTAGGGATAGGGCGAGGTTAAGTGGCTAAAGAAGAATTCATACACATCGGTGTTCATCCTTCGATTCACGCCGGGAGGTATCATCAAGACATGATCATCGATAGACTTGGACCTAGGGATAGGCCAAGGCAGATCTGGGATTCTTGCCAAACTTGATAGTACTGAGTTGAGTGTTTGCTGCCTCGACAATCAACGGACTGCCGCCGCGACAGGTGCTGCCCGCGACGGGCGCGTGACAGAACTGGATTTCCTAAAATCTGCAATACCTGCACTACTGAGCAATTCAATACCAGCCCATTCTCTCTATCTTGATTTCTTTAATCTTATTTTCAAGTATTCTTTATTATTTTCGTGACAATATCTTAATCTATTCTTTTCCCCTTGTGCAGATAGCGAAGGAAAGGGTTAGCCCAGTCCCTGTGGAGACGATATCCGATACTCTAGTATCACTTTATTACTTGTGACGTGTACACTTGCACTACCATTGCGATATACTATTTTACACGCAACAAGTTTTTGGCGCCGTTGCCGGGGACTGGCAACACACTCTTACCCTAGCTTCTGCACTTTTCTTTTATTTTTATTTTTATTTTTTTTTATTTTTTAACAAAAAAAAACTCAGGTGAAAATACAGGTTCAAGGGCATCAACATGCCAGGAAAAACCATTCGAGAGTTGATGTGGGAAAGTTCTTGCAATTACCGTAAAGATATGCTGCCACGACAGCAACAGGGGCAGCAAATGCCGATGCCGCAGCAGCAAAATTTTTTATGGTACGATCAAAACCCACAAAATTTTTTATACCATAACAGTTTTGCTGCAGAACCCGACCTGCCCTGGCAATGTCATCATCCTCAAGAGCAGTCAAAATCCTTAGAAGACACACTGCAAGCCTTCATGGCACTCACTCAAAAAGTGTCGGCTTCTACGAACGCAAGTATCGCCAAAATGGATGAACTCTTGAGCAGACCCGTCCTCATTCATGCCACAGATGAACCTGAAATCATGAGGCAATGTGACGAGGATGCCTATGTGAAGGAATACCCAACATATGATGAGTCTGAGCAACAACTTGACATGGCAATGATCGAGGAGCCGGAATGGAGTAACACCGCAACAACGCACAGTGAAATTCAAGAGAATGTCACAGCAGCAACCACTTCTGAGGCAGAAACCCCAGTCAAAGCGAAAACTGCCGCCTTGGCAGAAACCTCATTCTCTCTATCTTGATTTCTTTAATCTTATTTTCAAGTATTCTTTATTATTTTCGTGACAATATCTTAATCCATTCTTTTCCCCTTGTGCAGATAGCGAAGGAAAGGGTTAGCCCTGTCCCTGTGGAGACGATATCTGATACTCTAGTATCACTTTATTACTTGCGACGTGTACACTTGCACTACCATTGCGATATACTATTTTACACGCAACACTTTTCAACACAGTTATATTGCAAAACCTCAATTTCTGTACTTTTTACTCAGTTAAAATTCCAACGGGTCCATTGAAAGGCCCATTTAGACCTGCTCGTCCGAAACCTCTACAAAAAGGACCGCAAAAATGTTTTAATCAAATATTTGGAGTTCAAATAATTGATTGGGAGCTTTTCAACACAATTATATTGCAAAACCTCAATTTCTGCACTTTTTACTCATTTAAAATTCCAACGGGTCCATTGAAAGGCCCATTTCGACCCGCTCGTCCGAACACTCTACAAAAAGGACTGCAAAACAAGTATTAATCAAATTTTAGGAGTTCATGTAATTGATTAGGAGCTTTTCAACACAATTATATTGCAAAACCTCAATTTATGTACTTTTTACTCAGTTAAAATTCCAACGGGTCCATTGAAAGGCCCATTTAGACCTACTCGTTCGAAACCTCTACAAAAAGGACCGCAAAAATGTTTTATTCAAATATTAGGAGTTCAAATAATTGATTACGAGCTTTTCAACACAATTACATTTCAAAACCTCAATTGCTGTACTTTATACTCATTTAAAATTCCAACGGGTCCATTGAAAGGCCCATTTAGACCTGCTCGTCCGAAACCTCTATAAAAAGGACCGCAAAAATGTTTTATTCAAATATTAGGAGTTCAAATAATTGATTAGGAGCTTTTCAACACAATTATATTGCAATACCTCAATTTTTGAACTTTTTACTCATTTAAAATTCCAACGGGTCCCTTGAAAGGCCCATTTCGACCCGCTCGTCCGAAACCTCTACAAAAAGGACTGCAAAACAAGTTTTAATAAAATTTAAGGAGTTCATGTAATTGATTAGGAGCTTTTCAACACAATTATATTGCAAAACCTCAATTTCTGTACTTTTTACTCAGTTAAAATTCCAACGGGTCCATTGAAAGGCCCATTTAGACCTACTCGTCCGAAACCTCTACAAAAAGGACCGCAAAAATGTTTTATTCAAATATTAGGAGTTCAAATATTTTATTAGGAGCTTTTAAACACAATTATATTGCAAAACCTCAATTTTTGTACTTTTTACTCATTTAAAATTCCAACGGGTCCATTGAAAGGCCCATTTCGACCCGCACGTCCGAAACCTCTACAAAAGGACTACAAAACAGGTTTTAATCAAATTTTAGGAGTTCATGTATTTGATTAGGAGCTTTTCAACACAAGTATATTACAAAACCTCAATTTCTGTACTTTTTACTCAGTTAAAATTCCAACGGGTCCATTGAAAGGCCCATTTCGACCCGCTCGTCTGAAACCTCTTCAAAAAAGACTGCAAAACAAGTTTTAATCAAATTTTAGGAATTCATGTTATTGATTAGGAGCTTTTCAACACAATTATATTGCAAAACCACAATTTCTGTACTTTTTACTCAGTTAAAATTCCAACGAGTCCATTGAAAGGCCCATTAAGACATGCTCATCCGAAACCTCTACAAAGAGGACCGCAAAACAAGTTTTAATCAAATATTAGGAGTTCAAATAATTGATTAGGAGCTTTTCAAAACAATTATATTGCAAAACCGCAATTTCTGTACTTTTTACTTAGTTAAAATTCCAACGGGTCCATTGAAAGGCCCATTTCGACCCGCTCGTCCGAAACCTCTACAAAAAGGACTGCAAAACAAATTTTAATCAAATTTTAGGAGTTCATGTAATTGATTAAAAGCTTTTCCACACAATTATATTGCAAAACCTCAATTTTTGTACTTTTTACTCAGTTAAAATTCCAACGGGTCCATTGAAAGGCCCATTTAGACCTGCTCGTCCGAAACCTCTACAAAAAGGACCGCAAAAATGTTTTATTCAAATATTAGGAGTTCAAATATTTTATTAGGAGCTTTTAAACACAATTATATTGCAAAACCTCAATTTTTGTACTTTTTACTCATTTAAAATTTCAACGGGTCCATTGAAAGGCCCATTTCGACCCGCTCGTCCGAAACCTCTACAAAAGGACTACAAAATAGGTTTTAATCAAATTTTAGGAGTTCATGTATTTGATTAGGAGCTTTTCAACACAAGTATATTACAAAACCTCAATTTCTGTACTTTTTACTCAGTTAAAATTCCAACGGGTCCATTGAAAGGCCCATTTCGACCCGCTCGTCCGAAACCTCTTCAAAAAGGACTGCAAAACAAGTTTTAATCAAATTTTAGGAATTCATGTAATTGATTAGGAGCTTTTCAACACAATTATATTGCAAAACCACAATTTCTGTACTTTTTAAACAGTTAAAATTCCAACGAGTCCATTGAAAGGCCCATTTAGACATGCTCATCCGAAACCTCTACAAAGAGGACCGCAAAACAAGTTTTAATCAAATATTAGGAGTTCAAATAATTGATTAGGAGCTTTTCAAAACAATTATATTGCAAAACCGCAATTTCTGTACTTTTTACTTAGTTAAAATTCCAACGGGTCCATTGAAAGGCCCATTTCGACCCGCTCGTCCGAAACCTCTACAAAAAGGACTGCAAAACAAATTTTAATCAAATTTTAGGAGTTCATGTAATTGATTAAAAGCTTTTCCACACAATTATATTGCAAAACCTCAATTTTTGTACTTTTTACTCAGTTAAAATTCCAACGGGTCCATTGAAAGGCCCATTTAGACCTGCTCGTCCGAAACCTCTACAAAAAGGACCGCAAAAAGGTTTTATTCAAATATTAGGAGTTCAAATATTTTATTAGGAGCTTTTCAACGCAATTATATTGCAAAACCTCAATTTCTGTACTTTTTACTCAGTTAAAATTCCAACGGGTCAATTGAAAAGCCCATTTAGACCTGCTCGTCCGAAACCTCTACAAAAAGGACCGCAAAAATGTTTTATTCAAATATTAGGAGTTCAAATAATTGATTAGGAGCTTTTCAACACCATTATATTGCAAAACCTCAATTTTTGCACTTTTTACTCATTTAAAATTCCAACGGGTCCCTTGAAAGGCCTATTTCGACCCGCTCGTCCGAAACGTCTACAAAAAGGACTGCAAAACAAGTTTAAATCAAATTTTAGGAGTTCATGTAATTGATTAAAAGCTTTTCCACACAATTATATTGCAAAACCTCAATTTTTGTACTTTTCAGTTAAAATTCCAACGAGTCCATTGAAAGGCCCATTTAGACCTACTCGTCCGAAACCTCTACAAAAAGGACCGCAAAAAGGTTTTATTCAAATATTAGGAGTTCAAATAATTGATTAGGAGCTGTTGAACACAATCATATTGCAAAACCTCAATTTCTGTACTTTTTACTTAGTTAAAATTCCAACGGGTCCATTGAAAGGCCCATTTTGACCCGCTCGTCCGAAACCTCTACAAAAAGGACCTCAAACAAGTTTTAATCAAATATTAGGAGTTCAAATAAATTATTAGGAGCTTTTCAACATAATTATATTGCAAAACCATAATTTCTGTACTTTTTACTCAGTTAAAATTCCAACGGGTCCATTGAAAGGCCCATTTCGACCCGCTCGTCCGAAACCTCTACAAAAAGGACTGCAAAACAAGTTTTAATCAAATTTCAAGAGTTCATATAATTTATTAGGAGCTTTTCAACACAATTAAATTGCAAAACCTCAATTTCTGTACTTTTTACTCAGTTAAAATTCCAACGGGTCCATTGAAAGACCCATTTAGACCTGCTCGTCCGAAACCTCTTCAAAAAGGACCGCAAAAATGTTTTATTCAAATATTAGGAGTTCAAATATTTGATTAGGAGCTTTTAAACACAATTATATTGCAAAACCTCAATTTTGTACTTTTTACTCATTTAAAATTCCAACGGGTCCACTGAAAGGCCCATTTAGACCTGCTCGTCCGAAACCTCAACAAAAAGGACCGCAAAACAGGTTTTAATCAAATTTTAGGAGTTCATGTATTTGATTCGGAGCTTTTCAACACAAGTATATTACAAAAGCTCAATTTTTGTACTTTTTACTCAGTTAAAATTCCAACGGGTCCATTGAAAGGCCCATTTCGACCCGCTCGCCCGAAACCTCTTCAAAAAGGACCGCAAAACAAGTTTTAATCTAATTTTAGGAATTCATGTAATTGATTAGGAGCTTTTCAACACAATTATATTGCAAAACCACAATTTCTGTACTTTTTACTCAGTTAAAATTCCAACGAGTCCATTGAAAGGCCCATTTAGACATGCTCATCCGAAACCTCTACAAAAAGGACCGCAAAACAAGTTTTAATCAAATATTAGGAGTTCAAATAATTGATTAGGAGCTTTTCAAAACAATTATATTGCAAAACCGCAATTTCTGTACTTTTTACTCTGTTAAAATTCCAACGGGTCCATTGAAATGCCCATTTCGACCCGCTCGTCCGAAACCTCTACAAAAAGGACTGCAAAACAAGTTTTAATCAAATTTTAGGAGTTCATGTAATTGATTAAAATCTTTTCCACACAATTATATTGCAAAAACTCAATTTTTGTACTTTTTACTCAGTTAAAATTCCAAAGGGTCCATTGAAAGGCCCATTTAGACCTACTCGTCTGAAACCTCTACAAAAAGGATCGCAAAAAGGTTTTATTCAAATATTAGGAGTTCAAATAATTGATTAGGAGCTTTTCAACGCAATTATATTGCAAAACCTCAATTTCTGTACTTTTTACTCAGTTAAAATTCCAACGGGTCAATTGAAAAGCCCATTTAGACCTGCAAGTCCGAAACCTCTACAAAAAGGACCGCAAAAATGTTTTATTCAAATATTAGGAGTTCAAATAATTGATTAGGAGCTTTTCAACACAATTATATTGCAAAACCTCAATTTTTGCACTTTTTACTCATTTAAAATTCCAACGGGTCCATTGAAAGGCCCATTTCGACCCGCTCGTCCGAAACCTCTACAAAAAGGACTGCAAAACAAGTTTTAATCAAATTCTAGGAGTTCAAGTAATTGATTAGAAGCTTTTCAACACAATTATATTGCAAAACCTCAATTTATGTACTTTTTACTCAGTTAAAATTCCAACGGGTCCATTGAAAGGCCCATTTAGACCTGCTCGTCCGAAACCTCTACAAAAAGGACCGCAATAATGTTTTATACAAATATTAGGAGTTCAAATAATTTATTAGGAGCTTTTCAACTCAATTATATTGCTAAACCTCAATTTCTGTACTTTTTACTCAGTTAAAATTCCAACGGGTCCAATTAAAGGCCCATTTAAACCTACTCGTCCGAAACCTCTACAAAAAGGACCGCAAAAAGGTTTTATTCAAATATTAGGAGTTCAAATAATTGATTAGGAGCTTTTCAACACAATTATATTGCAAAACCTCAATTTATGTACTTTTTACTCAGTAAAAATTCCAACGGGTCCATTGAAAAGCCCATTTAGACCTGCTCGTCTGAAACCTCCACAAAAAGACTGCAAAACATGTTTTATTCAAATATTAGGAGTTCAAGTAATTGATTAAGAGCTTTTAAATACAATTATATTGCAAAACCTCAATTTCTGTACTTTTTACTCATTTAAAATTCCAACGGGTCCATTGAAAGGACCATTTCAACCCGCTCGTCCGAAACCTCTACAAAAAGGACTGCAAAACTGGTTTTAATCAAATTTTAGGAGTTCAAGAAATTGATTAGGAGCTTTTCAACACAATTATATTACAAAACCTCAATTTCTGTACTTTTGACTCAGTTAAAATTCCAACGGGTCCATTTAAAGGCCCATTTCGACCCGCTCGTCCGAAACCTCTACAAAAAGGACCGCAAAACAGGTTTTAATAAAATTTTAGGAATTCATGTAATTGATCAGGAGCTTTTCAACACAATTATATTGCAAAACCTCAATTTCTGTAATTTTTACTCAGTAAAAATTCCAACGGGTCCATTGAAAAGCCCATTTAGACCTGCTCGTCTGAAACCTCCACAAAAAGGACTGCAAAACATGTTTTATTCAAATATTAGGAGTTCAAATAATTGATTAGGAGCTTTTAAATACAAGTATATTGCAAAACCTCAATTTCTGTACTTTTTACTCATTTAAAATTCCAACGGGTCCATTGAAAGGCCCATTTCCACCCGCTCGTCCGAAACCTCTACAAAAAGGACTGCGAAACAGGTTTTAATCAAATTTTAGGAGTTCATGTAATTGATTAGGAGCTTTTCAACACAAGTATATTACAAAACCTCAATTTCTGTACTTTTTACTCAGTTAAAATTCCAATGGGTCCGTTGAAAGGCCCATTTCGACCCGCTCGTCCGAAACCTCTACAAAAAGGATCGCAAAACAAGTTTCAATCAAATTTTAGGAATTCATGTAATTGATTAGGAGCTTTTCAACACAATTATATTGGAAAACCGCAATTTCTGTACTTTTTACTTAGTTAAAATTCCCACGGGTCCATTGAAAGGCCCATTTCGACCCACTCGTCCGAAACCTCTACAAAAAGGACTGCAAAACAAGTTTTAATCAAATTTTAGGAGTTAATGTAATTGATTAGGAGCTTTTCAACACAATTATATTGCAAAACCTCAATTTCTGTACTTTTTACTCAGTTAAAATTCCAACGGGTCCATTGAAAGGCCCATTTAGACCTGCTCGTCCGAAACCTCTACAAAAAGGACCGCAAAAATGTTTTAATCAAATATTTGGAGTTCAAATAATTGATTGGGAGCTTTTCAACACAATTATATTGGAAAACCGCAATTTCAGTACTTTCTACTCAGTTAAAATTCCAACGAGTCCATTGAAAGGCCCATTTCGACCCGCTCGTCCGAAACCTCTACAAAAAGGACTGCAAAACAAGTTTTAATCAAATTTTAGGAGTTCATGTAATTGATTAAAAGCTTTTCCACACAATTATATTGCAAAACATCAATTTTTGTACTTTTTACTCAGTTAATATTCCAACGGGTCCATGGAAAGGCCCATTTAGACCTGCTCGTCCGAAAACTCTACAAAAAGGACCGAAAAAAGGTTTTATTCAAATATTAGGACTTCAAATAATTGATTAGGAGCTTTTCAACATAATTATATTGCAAATACTCAATTTCTGTACTTTTTACTCAGTTAAAATTCCAACGGGTCCATTGAAAAGCCCATTTAGACCCGCTCGTCCGAAACCTCTACAAAAAGGACCGCAAAAATATTTTATTCAAATTTTAGGAGTTCAAATAATTGATTAGGAGCTTTTCAACACAATTATATTGCAAAACCTCAATTTTTGTACTTTTTACTCAGTTAAAATTCCAACGGGTCCGTTGAAAGGCCCAATTCGACACGCTCGTCCGAAACCTCTACAAAAAGGACTGCAAAACAAGTTTTAATCAAATATTAGGAGTTCAAATAATTCATTCGGAGCTTTTCAACACAATTATATTGCAAAATCGCAATTTCTGTACTTGTTACTAAGTTAAAATTCCAACGGGTCCATTTAAAGGCCCATTTCAACCCGCTCGTCCGAAACCTCTACAAAAAGGACTGCAAAACATGTTTTAATCAAATTTTAGGAGTTCATGTAATTGATTCGGAGCTTTTCAACACAATTATATTGGAAAACCTCAATTTCTGTACTTTTTACTCAGTTAAAATTCCAACGGGTCCATTGAAAGGCCCATTTAGACCTGCTCGTCTGAAACCTCTACAAAAAGGACCGCAAAAATGTTTTATTCAAATATTAGGAGTTCAAATAATTGATTAGGAGCTTTTAAACACAATTATATTGCAAAACCTCAATTTCTGTACTTTTTACTCATTTAAAATTCACACGGGTCCATTGAAAGGCCCATTTCGACCCGCTCGTCCGAAACCTCTACAAAAAGGACTGCGAAACAGGTTTTAATCAAATTTTAGGAGTTCATGTAATTGATTAGGAGCTTTTCAACACAAGTATATTACAAAACCTCAATTTCTGTACTTTTTACTTAGTTAAAATTCCAACGGGTCCATTAAAAGGCCCATTTCGACCCGCTCGTCCGAAACTTCTACAAAAAGGACCGCAAAACAAGTTCTAATAAAATTTTAGGAATTCATGTAATTGATTAGGAGCTTTTCAACACAATTATATTGCAAAACCGCAATTTCTGTACTTTTTAATCAGTTAAAATTCCAACGGGTCCATTGAAAGGCCCATTTCGACCCGTTAGTCCGAAACCTCTACAAATAGGACCGCAAAACAAGTTTTAATCAAATTTTAGACCTTCATGTAATTGATTAGGAGCTTTTCAGCACAATTATATTGCGAAACCGCAATTTCTGTACTTTTTACTTAGTTAAAATTCCAAGGGGTCCATTGAAAGGCCCATTTGGACATGCTTGTCCGAAACCTCTGCAAAAAGGACCGCAAAACAAGTTTTAATCAAATATTAGGAGTTCAAATAATTTATTAGGAGCTTTTCAAAACAATTATATTGCAAAACCGCAATTTCTGTACTTTTTACTTAGTTAAAATTCCAACGGGTCCATTGAAAGGCCCATTTCGACCCGCTCGTCCGAAACCTCTACAAAAAGGACTGCAAAACAAGTTTTAATCAAATTTTAGGAGTTCATGTAATTGATTAAAAGCTTTTCCACACAATTATATTGCAAAACCTCTATTTCTGTACTTTTTACTCAGTTAAAATTCAACCGGGTCCATTGAAAGGCGCATTTAGACCTGCTCGTCCGAAACCTCTACAAAAAGGACCGCAAAAAGATTTTATTCAAATATTAGGAGTTCAAATAATTGATTAGGAGCTTTTCAACACAATTATAGTGCAAAACCTCAATTTCTGTACTTTTTACTCAGTTAAAATTCCAACGGGTCCATTGAAAGACCCATTTCGACCCGCTCGTCCGAAACCTCTACAAAAAGGACTGCAAAACAAGTTTTAATCAAATTCTAGGAGTTCAAGTAATTGATTAGAAGCTTTTCAACACAATTATATTGCAAAACCTCAATTTATGTACTTTTTACTCAGTTAAAATTCCAACGGGTCCATTGAAAGGCCCATTTAGACCTGCTCGTCCGAAACCTCTATAAAAAGGACCGCAATAATGTTTTATACAAATATTAGGAGTTCAAATAATTTATTAGGAGCTTTTCAACTCAATTATATTGCTAAACCTCAATTTCTGTACTTTTTACTCAGTTAAAATTCCAAAGGGTCCAATTAAAGGCCCATTTAAACCTACTCGTCCGAAACCTCTACAAAAAGGACCGCAAAAAGGTTTTATTCAAATATTAGGAGTTCAAATAATTGATTAGGAGCTTTTCAACACAATTATATTGCAAAACCTCAATTTCTGTACTTTTTACTCAGTAAAAATTCCAACGGGTCCATTGAAAAGCCCATTTAGACCTGCTCGTCTGAAACCTCCACAAAAAGGACTGCAAAACATGTTTTATTCAAATATTAGGAGTTCAAATAATTGATTAGGAGCTTTTAAATACAATTATATTGCAAAACCTCAATTTCTGTACTTTTTACTCATTTAAAATTCCAACGGGTCCATTGAAAGGACCATTTCAACCCGCTCGTCCGAAACCTCTACAAAAAGGACTGCAAAACTGGTTTTAATCAAATTTTAGGAGTTCAAGAAATTGATTAGGAGCTTTTCAACACAATTATATTACAAAACCTCAATTTCTGTACTTTTGACTCAGTTAAAATTCCAACGGGTCCATTTAAAGGCCCATTTCGACCCGCTCGTCCGAAACCTCTACAAAAAGGACCGCAAAACAGGTTTTAATAAAATTTTAGGAATTCATGTAATTGATCAGGAGCTTTTCAACACAATTATATTGCAAAACCTCAATTTCTGTACTTTTTACTCATTTAAAATTCCAACGGGTCCATTGAAAGGCCCATTTCCACCCGCTCGTCCGAAACCTCTACAAAAAGGACTGCGAAACAGGTTTTAATCAAATTTTAGGAGTTCATGTAATTGATTAGGAGCTTTTCAACACAAGTATATTACAAAACCTCAATTTCTGTACTTTTTACTCAGTTAAAATTCCAATGGGTCCGTTGAAAGGCCCATTTCGACCCGCTCGTCCGAAACCTCTACAAAAAGGATCGCAAAACAAGTTTTAATCAAATTTTAGGAATTCATGTAATTGATTAGGAGCTTTTCAACACAATTATATTGGAAAACCGCAATTTCTGTACTTTTTACTTAGTTAAAATTCCCACGGGTCCATTGAAAGGCCCATTTCGACCCACTCGTCCGAAACCTCTACAAAAAGGACTGCAAAACAAGTTTTAATCAAATTTTAGGAGTTAATGTAATTGATTAGGAGATTTTCAACACAATTATATTGCAAAACCTCAATTTCTGTACTTTTTACTCAGTTAAAATTCCAACGGGTCCATTGAAAGGCCCATTTAGACCAGCTCGTCCGAAACCTCTACAAAAAGGACCGCAAAAATGTTTTAATCAAATATTTGGAGTTCAAATAATTGATTGGGAGCTTTTCAACACAATTATATTGGAAAACCGCAATTTCAGTACTTTCTACTCAGTTAAAATTCCAACGAGTCCATTGAAAGGCCCATTTCGACCCGCTCGTCCGAAACCTCTACAAAAAGGACTGCAAAACAAGTTTTAATCAAATTTTAGGAGTTCATGTAATTGATTAAAAGCTTTTCCACATAATTATATTGCAAAACCTCAATTTTTGTACTTTTTACTCAGTTAAAATTCCAACGGGTCCATGGAAAGGCCCATTTAGACCTGCTCGTCCGAAAACTCTACAAAAAGGACCGCAAAAAGGTTTTATTCAAATATTAGGACTTCAAATAATTGATTAGGAGCTTTTCAACATAATTATATTGCAAATACTCAATTTCTGTACTTTTTACTCAGTTAAAATTCCAACGGGTCCATTGAAAAGCCCATTTAGACCCGCTCGTCCGAAACCTCTACAAAAAGGACCGCAAAAATATTTTATTCAAATTTTAGGAGTTCAAATAATTGATTAGGAGCTTTTCAACACAATTATATTGCAAAACCTCAATTTTTGTACTTTTTACTCAGTTAAAATTCCAACGGGTCCGTTGAAAGGCCCAATTCGACACGCTCGTCCGAAACCTCTACAAAAAGGACTGCAAAACAAGTTTTAATCAAATATTAGGAGTTCAAATAATTCATTCGGAGCTTTTCAACACAATTATATTGCAAAATCGCAATTTCTGTACTTGTTACTAAGTTAAAATTCCAACGGGTCCATTTAAAGGCCCATTTCAACCCGCTCGTCCGAAACCTCTACAAAAAGGACTGCAAAACATGTTTTAATCAAATTTTAGGAGTTCATGTAATTGATTCGGAGCTTTTCAACACAATTATATTGGAAAACCTCAATTTCTGTACTTTTTACTCAGTTAAAATTCCAACGGGTCCATTGAAAGGCCCATTTAGACATGCTCGTCTGAAACCTCTACAAAAAGGACCGCAAAAATGTTTTATTCAAATATTAGGAGTTCAAATAATTGATTAGGAGCTTTTAAACACAATTATATTGCAAAACCTCAATTTCTGTACTTTTTACTCATTTAAAATTCACACGGGTCCATTGAAAGGCCGATTTCGACCCGCTCGTCCGAAACCTCTACAAAAAGGACTGCGAAACAGGTTTTAATCAAATTTTAGGAGTTCATGTAATTGATTAGGAGCTTTTCAACACAAGTATATTACAAAACCTCAATTTCTGTACTTTTTACTTAGTTAAAATTCCAACGGGTCCATTAAAAGGCCCATTTCGACCCGCTCGTCCGAAACTTCTACAAAAAGGACCGCAAAACAAGTTTTAATAAAATTTTAGGAATTCATGTAATTGATTAGGAGCTTTTCAACACAATTATATTGCAAAACCGCAATTTCTGTACTTTTTAATCAGTTAAAATTCCAACGGGTCCATTGAAAGGCCCATTTCGACCCGTTAGTCCGAAACCTCTACAAATAGGACCGCAAAACAAGTTTTAATCAAATTTTAGACCTTCATGTAATTGATTAGGAGTTTTTCAGCACAATTATATTGCGAAACCGCAATTTCTGTACTTTTTACTTAGTTAAAATTCCAAGGGGTCCATTGAAAGGCCCATTTGGACATGCTTGTCCGAAACCTCTGCAAAAAGGACCGCAAAACAAGTTTTAATCAAATATTAGGAGTTCAAATAATTTATTAGGAGCTTTTCAAAACAATTATATTGCAAAACCGCAATTTCTGTACTTTTTACTTAGTTAAAATTCCAACGGGTCCATTGAAAGGCCCATTTCGACCCGCTCGTCCGAAACCTCTACAAAAAGGACTGCAAAACAAGTTTTAATCAAATTTTAGGAGTTCATGTAATTGATTAAAAGCTTTTCCACACAATTATATTGCAAAACCTCTATTTCTGTACTTTTTACTCAGTTAAAATTCAACCGGGTCCATTGAAAGGCCCATTTAGACCTGCTCGTCCGAAACCTCTACAAAAAGGACCGCAAAAAGATTTTATTCAAATATTAGGAGTTCAAATAATTGATTAGGAGCTTTTCAACACAATTATAGTGCAAAACCTCAATTTCTGTACTTTTTACTCAGTTAAAATTCCAACGGGTCCATTGAAAAGCCCATTTAGACCTGCTCGTTCGAAATCTCTTCAAAAAGGACCGCAAAAATGTTTTATTCAAATATTAGGAGTTCAAATAATTTATTAGGAGCTTTTCAACACAATTATATTGCAAAACCTCAATTTTTGTACTTTTTACTCAGTTAAAATTCCAACGGGTCCGTTGAAAGGCCCAATTCGACCCGCTCGTCCGAAACCTCTACAAAAAAGACTGCAAAACAAGTTTTAATCAAATATTAGGATTTCAAATAATTCATTAGGAGCTTTTCAACACAATTATATTGCAAAACCGCAATTTCTGTACTTTTTACTCAGTTAAAATTCCAACGGGTCCATTGAAAGGCCCATTTTAACCCGCTCGCCCGAGACCTCTACAAAAAGTACTGCAAAACATGTTTTAATCAAATTTTAGGAGTTCATGTATTTGATTAGGAGCTTTTCAACACAATTATATTGGAAAACCTAAATTTCTGTACTTTTTACTCAGTTAAAATTCCAACGGGTCCATTGAAAGGCCCATTTAGACCTGCTCGTCTGAAACCTCTACAAAAAGGACCGCAAAAATGTTTTATTCAAATATTAGGAGTTCAAATAATTGATTAGGAGCTTTTAAACACAATTTATTGCAAAAGCTCAATTTATGTACTTTTTACTCATTTAAAATTCCAACGGGTCCATTGAAAGGCCCATTTCGACCCGCTCGTCCGAAACCTCTACAAAAAGGACTGCGAAACAGGTTTTAATCATGTTTTAGGAGTTCATGTAATTTTTTAGGAGCTTTTCAACACAAGTATATTACAAAACCTCAATTTCTGTACTTTTTACTCAGTTAAAATTCCAACGGGTCCATTGAAAGGCCCATTTCGACCCGCTCGTCCGAAACCTCTACAAAAAGGACCGCAAAACAAGTTTTAATCAAATTTTAGGAATTCATCTAATTGATTAGGAGCTTTTCAACACAATTATATTGCAAAACCGCAATTTCTGTACTTTTTACTCAGTTAAAATTCCAACGGGTCCATTGAAAGGCCCATTTCAACCCGCTCGTCCGAAACTTCTACAAAAAGGACTGCAAAACAAGTTTTAATCAAATTTTAGGAGTTCATGTAATTGATTAGGAGCTTTTCAACACAATTATATTGCAAAACCTCAATTTATGTACTTTTTACTCAGTTAAAATTCCAGCGGGTCCATTGAAAGGCCCATTTAGACCTGCTCGTCCGAAACCTCTACAAAAAGGACCGCAAAAATGTTTTATTCATATATTAGGAGTTCAAATAATTGATTAGGAGCTTTTCAACACAATTACATTGCAAAACCTCAATTTCTGCACTTTTTACTCATTTAAAATTCCAACGGGTCCATTGAAAGGCCCATTTCGAGTCGCTCGTCGGAAACCTCTACAAAAAGGACTGCAAAACAAGTTTTAATCAAATTTTAGGAGTTCATGTAATTTATTAGGAGCTTTTCAACACAATTATATTGCAAAACCTCAATTTCTGTACTTTTTACTCAGTTAAAATTCCAACGGGTCCATTGAAAGGCCCATTTAGACCTGCTCCTCCGAAACCTCTACAAAAAGGACCACAAAAATGTTTTAATCAAATATTTGGAGTTCAAATAATTGATTGGGAGCTTTTCAACAGAACTATATTGCAAAACCTCAATTTATGCACTTTTTACTCATTTAAAATTCCAACGGGTCCATTGAAAGGCCCATTTCGATCCGCTCGTCCGAACACTCTACAAAAAAGGACTGCAAAACAAGTTTTAATCAAATATTAGGAGTTCAAATAATTGATTAGGAGCTTTTCAACACAATTATATTGCAAAACCTCAATTTCTGTACTTTTTACTCAGTTAAAATTCCAACGGGTCCATTGAAAGGCCCATTTAGACCTGCTCGTCTGAAACCTCTACAAAAAGGACCGCAAAAATGTTTTATTCAAATATTAGGAGTTCAAATAATTGATTAGGAGCTTTTGAACACAATTATATTGCAAAACCTCAGTTTCTGTACTTTTTACTCAGTTAAAATTCCAACGGGTCCATTGAAAGGCCCATTTCGACCCGCTCGTTCGAAACCTCTACAAAAAGGACCGCAAAACAAGTTTTAATCAAATTTTAGGAGTTCAAGTAATTGATTAGAAGTTTTTCAACAGAATTATATTGCAAAACCTCAATTTATGTACTTTTTACTCAGTTAAAATTCCAACGGGTCCATTGAAAGGCCCATTTAGACCTGCTCGTCCGAAACCTCTACAAAAAGGACCGCAAAAATGTTTTATTCAAATATTAGGAGTTCAAATAATTGATTAGGAGCTTTTCAACACAATTATATTGCAAAACCTCAATTTCTGTACTTTTTACTCATTTAAAATTCCAACGGGTCCATTGAAAGGCCCATTTCGACCCGCTCGACCGAAACCTCTACAAAAAGGACTGTAAAACAAGTTTTAATCAAATTTTAGGAGTTCATGTAATTGATTAGGAGCTTTTCAACACAATTATATTTCAAAACCTCAATTTATGTACTTTTTACTCAGTTAAAATTCCAATGGGTCCATTGAAAGACCCATTTCGACCCGCTCGTCCGAAACCTCTACAAAAAGGACTGCAAAACAAGTTTTAATCAAATTTTAGGAATTCATGTAATTGATTAGGAGCTTTTCAACACAATTATATTGCAAAACCGCAATTTCATTACTTTTTACTCAGTTAAAATTCCAACGGGTCCATTGAAAGGCTCATTTAGACCTGCTCGTCCGAAACCTCTACAAAAAGGACCGCAAAACAAGTTTTAATCAAATATTAGGAGTTCAAATAATTTATTAGGAGCTTTTCAACACAATTATATTGCAAAATCGCAATTTCTGTACTTTTTACTCAGTTAAAATTCTAACGGGTCCATTGAAAGGCCCATTTCGACCCGCTCGCCCGAAACCTCTACAAAAAGGACTGCAAAACAAGTTTTAATCAAATTTTAGGAGTTCATGTAATTGATTAGGAGCTTTCCAACACAATTATATTGCAAAACCTCAATTTCTGTACTTTTTACTCAGTTAAAATTCCAACGGGTCCATTGAAAGGCCCATTTACACTTGCTCGTTCGAAAACTCTACAAAAAGGACCGCAAAAATGTTTTATTCAAATATTAGGAGTTCAAATAATTGATTAGGAGCTTTTAAACACAATTATATTGCAAAACCTCAAATTTTGTACTTTTTACTCATTTAAAATTCCAACGGGTCCATTGAAAGGCCCATTTCGACCCGCTCGTCCGAAACCTCTACAAAAGGACTACAAAACAGGTTTTAATCAAATTTTAGGAGTTCATGTATTTGATTAGGAGCTTTTCAACACAAGTATATTACAAAACCTCAATTTCTGTACTTTTTACTCTGTTAAAATTCACACGGGTCCATTGAAATACCCATTTCGACCCGCTCGTCCGAAACCTCTTCAAAAAGGACCGCAAAACAAGTTTTAATCAAATTTTAGGAATTCATGTAATTGATTAGGAGCTTTTCAACACAATTATATTGCAAAACCACAATTTCTGTACTTTTTACTCAGTTAAAATTCCAACGAGTCCATTGAAAGGCCCATTTAGACATGCTCATCCGAAACCTCTACAAAAAGGACCGCAAAACAAGTTTTAATCAAATATTAGGAGTTCAAATAATTGATTAGGAGCTTTTCAAAACAATTATATTGCAAAACCGCAATTTCTATACTTTTTACTCAGTTAAAATTCCAACGGGTCCATTGAAAGGCCCATTTCGACCCACTCGTCCGAAACCTCTACAAAAAGGACTGCAAAACAAGTTTTAATCAAATTATAGGAGTTCATGTAATTGATTAAAATCTTTTCCACACAATTATATTGCAAAACCTCAATTTTTGTACTTTTTACTCAGTTAATATTCCAACGGGTCCATTGAAAGGCCCATTTAGACCTGCTCCTCCGAAACCTCTACAAAAAGGACCACAAAAATGTTTTAATCAAATATTTGGAGTTCAAATAATTGATTGGGAGCTTTTCAACAGAATTATATTGCAAAACCTCAATTTATGCACTTTTTACTCATTTAAAATTCCAACGGGTCCATTGAAAGGCCCATTTCGATCCGCTCGTCCGAACACTCTACAAAAAAGGACTGCAAAACAAGTTTTAATCAAATATTAGGAGTTCAAATAATTGATTAGGAGCTTTTCAACACAATTATATTGCAAAACTGCAATTTCTGTACTTTTTACTCAGTTAAAATTCCAACGGGTCCATTGAAAGGCCCATTTCGACCCGCTCGTCCGAAACCTCTACAAAAAGGACTGCAAAACAAGTTTTAATCAAATTTTAGGAGTTCATGTAATTGATTAGGAGCTTTTCAACACAATTATATTGCAAAACCTCAATTTTTGTACTTTTTACTCAGTTAAAATTCCAACGGGTCCACTGAAAGGCCCATTTAGACCTGCTCGTCTGAAACCTCTACAAAAAGGACCGCAAAAATGTTTTAATCAAATATTTGGAGTTCAAATAATTGATTGGGAGCTTTTCAACACAATTATATTGCAAAACCTCAATTTATGCACTTTTTACTCATTTAAAATTCCAACGGGTCCATTGAAAGGCCCATTTCGACCCGCTCGTCCAAACACTCTACAAAACAATTATATTGCAAAACCGCAATTTCTATACTTTTTACTCAGTTAAAATTCCAACGGGTCCATTGAAAGGCCCATTTCGACCCACTCGTCCGAAACCTCTACAAAAAGGACTGCAAAACAAGTTTTAATCAAATTATAGGAGTTCATGTAATTGATTAAAAGCTTTTCCACACAATTATATTGCAAAACCTCAATTTTTGTACTTTTTACTCAGTTAATATTCCAACGGGTCCATTGAAAGGCCCATTTAGACCTGCTCCTCCGAAACCTCTACAAAAAGGACCGCAAAAAGGTTTTATTCAAATATTAGGAGTTCAAATAATTGATTAGGAGCTTTTCAACGCAATTATATTGCAAAACCTCAATTTATGTACTTTTTACTCAGTTAAAATTCCAACGGGTCAATTGAAAAGCCCATTTAGACCTGCTCGTTCGAAACCTCTACAAAAAGGACCGCAAAAATGTTTTATTCAAATATTAGGAGTTCAAATAATTGATTAGGAGCTTTTCAACACAATTATATTGCAAAACCTCAATTTTTGCACTTTTTACTCATTTAAAATTCCAACGGGTTCATTGAAAGGCCCATTTTGACCCGCTCGTCCGAAACCTCTACAAAAAGGACTGGAAAACAAGTTTTAATCAAATTTTAGGAGTTCAAGTAATTGATTAGGAGCTTTTCAACACAATTATATTGCAAAACCTCAATTTATGTACTTTTTACTCAGTTAAAATTCCAACGGGACCATTGAAAGGCCCATTTAGAACTGCTCGTCCGAAACCTCTACAAAAAGGACCGCAAAACAAGTTTTAATCAAATTTCAGGAGTTCATGTAATTGATTAGGAGCTTTTCAACACAATTAAATTGCAAAACCTCAATTTCTGTACTTTTTACTCTGTTAAAATTCCAACGGGTCCATTGAAAGGCCAATTTAGACCTGCTCGTCCGAAACCTCTACAAAAAGAACCGCAAAAATGTTTTATTCAAATATTAGGAGTTAAAATAATTGATTAGGAGCTTTTGAACACAATTATATTGCAAAACCTCAATTTCTGTACTTTTTACTCAGTTAAAATTCCAACTGGTCCATTGAAAGGCCCATTTAGACCTGCTCGTCCGAAACCTCTACAAAAAGGACCGCAAAAAGGTTTTATTCAAATATTAGGAGTTCAAATAATTGATTAGGAGCTTTTTAACACAATTATATTGCAAAACCTCAATTTCTGTACTTTTTACTCAGTTAAAATTCCAACTAGTTCATTGAAAGGCTCATTTAGACCTTCTCGTCCGAAACCTCTACAAAAAGGACCGCAAAAATGTTTTATTCAAATATTAGGAGTTCAAATATTTGATTAGGAGCTTTTAAACACAATTATATTGCAAAACCTCAATTTTTGTACTTTTTACTCATTTAAAATTCCAACGGGTCCATTGAAAGGCCCATTTCGACCCGCTCGTCCGAAACCTCTACAAAAGGACTACAAAACAGGTTTTAATCAAATTTTAGGAGTTCATGTATTTGATTAGGAGCTTTTCAACACAAGTATATTACAAAACCTCAATTTCTGTACTTTTTACTCAGTTAAAATTCCAACGGGTCCATTGAAATGCCCATTTCGACCCGCTCGTCCGAAACCTCTTCAAAAAGGACCGCAAAACAAGTTTTAATCAAATTTTAGGAATTCATGTAATTGATTAGGAGCTTTTCAACACAATTATATTGCAAAACCACAATTTCTGTACTTTTTACTCAGTTAAAATTCCAACGAGTCCATTGAAAGGCCCATTTAGACATGCTCATCCGAAACCTCTACAAAAAGTACCGCAAAACAAGTTTTAATCAAATATTAGGAGTTCAAATAATTGATTAGGAGCTTTTCAAAACAATTATATTGCAAAACCGCAATTTCTGTACTTTTTACTCAGTTAAAATTCCAACGGGTCCATTGAAAGGCCCATTTCGACCCTCTCGTCCGAAACCTCTACAAAAAGGACTGCAAAACAAGTTTTAATCAAATTTTAGGAGTTCATGTAATTGATTAAAAGCTTTTCCACACAATTATATTGCAAAACCTCAATTTTTGTACTTTTTACTTAGTTAATATTCCAACGGGTCCATTGAAAGGCCCATTTAGACCTGCTCGTCCGAAACCTCTACAAAAAGGGTCGCAAAAAGGTTTTATTCAAATATTAGGAGTTCAAATAATTGATTAGGAGCTTTTCAACGCAATTATATTGCAAAACCTCAATTTCTGTACTTTTTACTCAGTTAAAATTCCAACGGGTCAATTGAAAAGCCCATTTAGACCTGCTCGTCCGAAACCTCTACAAAAAGGACCGCAAAAATGTTTTATTCAAATATTAGGAGTTCAAATATTTGATTAGGAGCTTTTAAACACAATTATATTGCAAAACCTCAATTTTTGTACTTTTTACTCATTTAAAATTCCAACAGGTCCATTGAAAGGCCCATTTCGACCCGCTCGTCCGAAACCTCTACAAAAGGACTACAAAACAGGTTTTAATCAAATTTTAGGAGTTCATGTATTTGATTAGGAGCTTTTCAACACAAGTATATTACAAAACCTCAATTTCTTTACTTTTTACTCAGTTAAAATTCCAACGGGTCCATTGAAATGCCCATTTCGACCCGCTCGTCCGAAACCTCTTCAAAAAGGACCGCAAAACAAGTTTTAATCAAATTTTAGGAATTCATGTAATTGATTAGGAGCTTTTCAACACAATTATATTGCAAAACCTCAATTTCTGTACTTTTTACTCAGTTAAAATTCCAACGGGTCAATTGAAAAGCCCATTTAGACCTGCTCGTCCGAAACCTCTACAAAAAGGACCGAAAAAATGTTTTATTCAAATATTAGGAGTTCAAATAATTGATTAGGAGCTTATCAACACAATTATATTGCAAAACCTCAATTTTTGCACTTTTTACTCTTTTAAAATTCCAACGGGTCCATTGAAAGGCCCATTTCGACCCGCTCGTCCGAAACCTCTACAAAAAGGACTGCAAAACAAGTTTTAATCAAATTTTAGGAGTTCTAGTAATTGATTAGAAGCTTTTCAACACAATTATATTGCAAAACCTCAATTTATGTACTTTTTACTCAGTTAAAATTCCAACAGGTCCATTGAAAGGCCAATTTAGACCTGCTCGTCTGAAACCTCTACAAAAAGGACCGCAAAACAAGTTTTAATCAAATTTCAGGAGTTCATGTAATTGATTAGTAGCTTTTCAACACAATTAAATTGCAAAACCTCATTTTCTGTACTTTTTACTCAATTAAAATTCCAACGGGTCCATTGAAAGGCTCATTTAGACCTGCTCGTCCGAAACCTCTACAAAAAGAACCACAAAAATGTTTTATTCAAATATTAGGAGTTCAAATAATTGATTAGGAGCTTTTAAACACAATTTATTGCAAAAGCTCAATTTATGTACTTTTTACTCATTTAAAATTCCAACGGGTCCATTGAAAGGCCCATTTCGACCCGCTCGTCCGAAACCTCTACAAAAAGGACTGCGAAACAGGTTTTAATCATGTTTTAGGAGTTCATGTAATTTTTTAGGAGCTTTTCAACACAAGTATATTACAAAACCTCAATTTCTGTACTTTTTACTCAGTTAAAATTCCAACGGGTCCATTGAAAGGCCCATTTCGACCCGCTCGTCCGAAACCTCTACAAAAAGGACCGCAAAACAAGTTTTAATCAAATTTTAGGAATTCATCTAATTGATTAGGAGCTTTTCAACACAATTATATTGTAAAACCGCAATTTCTGTACTTTTTACTCAGTTAAAATTCCAACGGGTCCATTGAAAGGCCCATTTCAACCCGCTCGTCCGAAACTTCTACAAAAAGGACTGCAAAACAAGTTTTAATCAAATTTTAGGAGTTCATGTAATTGATTAGGAGCTTTTCAACACAATTATATTGCAAAACCTCAATTTCTGTACTTTTTACTCAGTTAAAATTCCAACGGGTCCATTGAAAGGCCCATTTAGACCTGCTCCTCCGAAACCTCTACAAAAAGGACCACAAAAATGTTTTAATCAAATATTTGGAGTTCAAATAATTGATTGGGAGCTTTTCAACAGAATTATATTGCAAAACCTCAATTTCTGCACTTTTTACTCATTTAAAATTCCAACGGGTCCATTGAAAGGCCCATTACGACCCGCTCGTCCGAAACCTCTACAAAAAGGACTGCAAAACAAGTTTTAATCAAATTTTAGGAGTTCATGTAATTGATTAAAAGATTTTCCACACAATTATATTGCAAAACCTCAATTTTTGTACTTTTTACTTAGTTAATATTCCAACGGGTCCATTGAAAGACCATTAAGACCTGCTCGTTCGAAACCTCTACAAAAAGGACCGCAAAAATGTTTTATTCAAATATTAGGAGTTCAAATAATTGATTAGGAGCTTTTCAACTCAATTATATTGCAAAACCTCAATTTCTGTACTTTTTACTCAGTTAAAATTCCAACAGGTCCATTGAAAGGCCCATTTAGACCTGCTCGTCCGAAACCTCTACAAAAAGGACCGCAAAAAGGTTTTATTCAAATATTAGGAGTTCAAATAATTGATTAGGAGCTTTTCAACACAATTATATTGCAAAACCTCAATTTCTGTACTTTTTACTCATTTAAAATTCCAACGGGTCCATTGAAAAGCCCATTTAGACCTGCTCGTCCGAAACCTCCACAAAAAGGACTGCAAAACATGTTTTATTCAAATATTAGGAGTTCAAATAATTGATTAGGAGCTTTTAAATACAATTATATTGCAAAACCTCAATTTCTGTACTTTTTACTCATTTAAAATTCCAACGGGTCCATTGAAAGGACCATTTCAACCCGCTCGTCCGAAACCTCTACAAAAAGGATCGCAAAACAAGTTTTAATCAAATTTTAGGAATTCATGTAATTGATTAGGAGCTTTTCAACACAATTATATTGCAAAACCGCAATTTATTTACTTTTTACTCAGTTAAAATTCCAACGGATCCATTAAAAGGCCCATTTCGACCCGCTCGTCCGAAACCTCTACAAAAATGACCGTAAAACAAGTTTTAATCAAATATTAGGAGTTCAAATAATTGATTAGGAGCTTTTCAAAACAATTATATTGCAAAACCGCAATTTCAGTACTTTCTACTCAGTTAAAATTCCAACGAGTCCATTGAGAGGCCCATTTCGACCCGCTCGTCCGAAACCTCTACAAAAAGGACTGCAAAACAAGTTTTAATCAAATTTTAGGAGTTCATGTAATTGATTAAAAGCTTTTCCACACAATTATATTGCAAAACCTCAATTTCTGTACTTTTTACTCAGTTAAAATTCCAACGGGTCCATTGAAAGGCCCATTTTAACCCGCTCGCCCGAGACCTCTACAAAAAGTACTGCAAAACATGTTTTAATCAAATTATAGGAGTTCATGTATTTGATTAGGAGCTTTTCAACACAATTATATTGGAAAACCTAAATTTCTGTACTTTTTACTCAGTTAAAATTCCAACGGGTCCATTGAAAGGCCCATTTAGACCTGCTCGTCTGAAACCTCTACAAAAAGGACCGCAAAAATGTTTTATTCAAATATTAGGAGTTCAAATAATTGATTAGGAGCTTTTAAACACAATTTATTGCAAAAGCTCAATTTATGTACTTTTTACTCATTTAAAATTCCAACGGGTCCATTGAAAGGCCCATTTCGACCCGCTCGTCCGAAACCTCTACAAAAAGGACTGCGAAACAGGTTTTAATCATGTTTTAGGAGTTCATGTAATTTTTTAGGAGCTTTTCAACACAAGTATATTACAAAACCTCAATTTCTGTACTTTTTACTCAGTTAAAATTCCAACGGGTCCATTGAAAGGCCCATTTCGACCCGCTCGTCCGAAACCTCTACAAAAAGGACCGCAAAACAAGTTTTAATCAAATTTTAGGAATTCATCTAATTGATTAGGAGCTTTTCAACACAATTATATTGCAAAACCGCAATTTCTGTACTTTTTACTCAGTTAAAATTCCAACGGGTCCATTGAAAGGCCCATTTCAACCCGCTCGTCCGAAACTTCTACAAAAAGGACTGCAAAACAAGTTTTAATCAAATTTTAGGAGTTCATGTAATTGATTAGGAGCTTTTCAACACAATTATATTGCAAAACCTCAATTTCTGTACTTTTTACTCAGTTAAAATTCCAACGGGTCCATTGAAAGGCCCATTTAGACCTGCTCCTCCGAAACCTCTACAAAAAGGACCACAAAAATGTTTTAATCAAATATTTGGAGTTCAAATAATTGATTGGGAGCTTTTCAACAGAATTATATTGCAAAACCTCAATTTCTGCACTTTTTACTCATTTAAAATTCCAACGGGTCCATTGAAAGGCCCATTACGACCCGCTCGTCCGAACACTCTACAAAAAAGACTGCAAAACAAATTTTAATCAAATTTTAGGAGTTCATGTAATTGATTAGGAGCTTTTCAACACAATTATATTGCAAAACCTTAAATTTATGTACTTTTTACTCAGTTAAAATTCCAACGTGTCCATTGAAAGGCCCATTTAGACCTGCTCGTTCGAAACCTCTTCAAAAAGGACCGCAAAAATGTTTTATTCAAATATTAGGAGTTCAAATAATTGATTAGGAGCTTTTCAACTCAATTATATTGCAAAACCTCAATTTCTGTACTTTTTACACAGTTAAAATTCCAACTGGTCCATTGAAAGGCCCATTTAGACCTGCTCGTCCGAAACCTCTACAAAAAGGACCGCAAAAAGGTTTTATTCAAATATTAGGAGTTCAAATAATTGATTAGGAGCTTTTCAACACAATTATATTGCAAAACCTCAATTTTTGTACTTTTTACTCATTTAAAATTCCAACGGGTCCATTGAAAAGCCCATTTAGACCTGCTCGTCCGAAACCTCCACAAAAAGGACTGCAAAACATGTTTTATTCAAATATTAGGAGTTCAAATAATTGATTAGGAGCTTTTAAATACAATTATATTGCAAAACCTCAATTTCTGTACTTTTTACTCATTTAAAATTCCAACGGGTCCATTGAAAGGACCATTTCAACCCGCTCGTCCGAAACATCTACAAAAATAACTGCAAAACAAGTTTTAACCAAATTTTAGGAGTTCTAGTAATTGATTAGGAGCTTTTCAACACAAGTATATTACAAAACCTCAATTTATGTACTTTTTACTCAGTTAAAATTCCAATGGGTCCATTGAAAGGCCCATTTCGACCCGCTCGTCCGAAACCTCTACAAAAAGGATCGCAAAACAAGTTTTAATCAAATTTTAGGAATTCATGTAATTGATTAGGAGCTTTTCAACACAATTATATTGCAAAACCGCAATTTATTTACTTTTTACTCAGTTAAAATTCCAACGGGTCCATTAAAAGGCCCATTTCGACCCGCTCGTCCGAAAGCTCTACAAAAATGACCGTAAAACAAGTTTTAATCAAATATTAGGAGTTCAAATAATTGATTAGGAGCTTTTCAAAACAATTATATTGCAAAACCGCAATTTCTATACTTTTTACTCAGTTAAAATTCCAACGGGTCCATTGAAAAGCCCATTTAGACCTGCTCGTCCGAAACCTCTACAAAAAGGACCGCAAAAATGTTTTATTCAAATATTAGGAGTTCAAATAATTGATTAGGAGATTTTCAACACAATTTTATTGCAAAACCTCAATTTCTGTACTTTTTACTCAGTTAAAATTCCAACGGGTCCGTTGAAAGGCCTAATTCGACCCGCTCGTCCGAAACCCCTATAAAAAGGACTGGAAAACAAGTTTTAATCAAATATTAGGAGTTCCAATAATTCATTAGGAGCTTTTCAACACAATTATATTGCAAAACCGCAATTTCTGTACTTTTTACTCATTTAAAATTCCAACGGGTCCATTGAAAGGACCATTTCAACCCGCTCGTCCGAAACCTCTACAAAAAGGATCGCAAAACAAGTTTTAATCAAATTTTAGGAATTCATGTAATTGATTAGGAGCTTTTCAACACAATTATATTGCAAAACCGCAATTTATTTACTTTTTACTCAGTTAAAATTCCAACGGATCCATTAAAAGGCCCATTTCGACCCGCTCGTCCGAAACCTCTACAAAAATGACCGTAAAACAAGTTTTAATCAAATATTAGGAGTTCAAATAATTGATTAGGAGCTTTTCAAAACAATTATATTGCAAAACCGCAATTTCAGTACTTTCTACTCAGTTAAAATTCCAACGAGTCCATTGAGAGGCCCATTTCGACCCGCTCGTCCGAAACCTCTACAAAAAGGACTGCAAAACAAGTTTTAATCAAATTTTAGGAGTTCATGTAATTGATTAAAAGCTTTTCCACACAATTATATTGCAAAACCTCAATTTCTGTACTTTTTACTCAGTTAAAATTCCAACGGGTCCATTGAAAGGCCCATTTTAACCCGCTCGCCCGAGACCTCTACAAAAAGTACTGCAAAACATGTTTTAATCAAATTATAGGAGTTCATGTATTTGATTAGGAGCTTTTCAACACAATTATATTGGAAAACCTAAATTTCTGTACTTTTTACTCAGTTAAAATTCCAACGGGTCCATTGAAAGGCCCATTTAGACCTGCTCGTCTGAAACCTCTACAAAAAGGACCGCAAAAATGTTTTATTCAAATATTAGGAGTTCAAATAATTGATTAGGAGCTTTTAAACACAATTTATTGCAAAAGCTCAATTTATGTACTTTTTACTCATTTAAAATTCCAACGGGTCCATTGAAAGGCCCATTTCGACCCGCTCGTCCGAAACCTCTACAAAAAGGACTGCGAAACAGGTTTTAATCATGTTTTAGGAGTTCATGTAATTTTTTAGGAGCTTTTCAACACAAGTATATTACAAAACCTCAATTTCTGTACTTTTTACTCAGTTAAAATTCCAACGGGTCCATTGAAAGGCCCATTTCGACCCGCTCGTCCGAAACCTCTACAAAAAGGACCGCAAAACAAGTTTTAATCAAATTTTAGGAATTCATCTAATTGATTAGGAGCTTTTCAACACAATTATATTGCAAAACCGCAATTTCTGTACTTTTTACTCAGTTAAAATTCCAACGGGTCCATTGAAAGGCCCATTTCAACCCGCTCGTCCGAAACTTCTACAAAAAGGACTGCAAAACAAGTTTTAATCAAATTTTAGGAGTTCATGTAATTGATTAGGAGCTTTTCAACACAATTATATTGCAAAACCTCAATTTATGTACTTTTTACTCAGTTAAAATTCCAGCGGGTCCATTGAAAGGCCCATTTAGACCTGCTCGTCCGAAACCTCTACAAAAAGGACCGCAAAAATGTTTTATTCATATATTAGGAGTTCAAATAATTGATTAGGAGCTTTTCAACACAATTACATTGCAAAACCGCAATTTCTGTACTTTTTACTCAGTTAAAATTCCAATGGGTCCATTGAAAGGAACATTTCGACCCGCTCGTCCGAAACCTCTACAAAAAGGATCGCAAAACAAGTTTTAATAAAATTTTAGGAATTCATGTAATTGATTAGGAGCTTTTCAACACAATTATATTCCAAAACCGCAATTTCTGTACTTTTTACTCAGTTAAAATTCCAACGGGTCCATTGAAAGGCCCATTTAGACCTGCTCGTTCGAAACCTCTACAAAAAGGACCGAAAAAAGGTTTTATTCAAATATTAGGACTTCAAATAATTGATTAGGAGCTTTTAAACATAATTGTATTGCAAATACTCAATTTCTGTACTTTTTACTTAGTTAAAATTCCAACGGGTCCATTGAAAGGCCCATTTCGACCCTCTCGTCCGAAACCTCTACAAAAAGGACCGCAAAACAAGTTTTAATCAAATTTTAGGAGTTCATGTAATTGATTAGGAGCTTTTCAACACAATTATATTGCAAAACCTAGATTTCTGTACTTTTTACTCAGTTAAAATTCCAACGGGTCCATTGAAAGGCCCATTTAGACCTGCTCCTCCGAAACCTCTACAAAAAGGACCACAAAAATGTTTTAATCAAATATTTGGAGTTCAAATAATTGATTGGGAGCTTTTCAACAGAATTATATTGCAAAACCTCAATTTCTGCACTTTTTACTCATTTAAAATTCCAACGGGTCCATTGAAAGGCCCATTACGACCCGCTCGTCCGAACACTCTACAAAAAGGACTGCAAAACAAATTTTAATCAAATTTTAGGAGTTCATGTAATTGATTAGGAGCTTTTCAACACAATTATATTGCAAAACCTTAAATTTATGTACTTTTTACTCAGTTAAAATTCCAACGGGTCCATTGAAAGGCCCATTTAGACCTGCTCGTTCGAAACCTCTACAAAAAGGACCGCAAAAATGTTTTATTCAAATATTAGGAGTTCAAATAATTGATTAGGAGCTTTTCAACTCAATTATATTGCAAAACCTCAATTTCTGTACTTTTTACTCAGTTAAAATTCCAACTGGTCCATTGAAAGGCCCATTTAGACCTGCTCGTCCGAAACCTCTACAAAAAGGACCGCAAAAAGGTTTTATTCAAATATTAGGAGTTCAAATAATTGATTAGGAGCTTTTAACCACAATTATATTGCAAAACCTCAATTTCTGTACTTTTTACTCATTTAAAATTCCAACGGGTCCATTGAAAAGCCCATTTAGACCTGCTCGTCCGAAACCTCCACAAAAAGGACTGCAAAACATGTTTTATTCAAATATTAGGAGTTCAAATAATTGATTAGGAGCTTTTAAATACAATTATATTGCAAAACCTCAATTTCTGTACTTTTTACTCATTTAAAATTCCAACGGGTCCATTGAAAGGACCATTTCAACCCGCTCGTCCGAAACATCTACAAAAAGGACTGCAAAACAAGTTTTAATCAAATTTTAGGAGTTCATGTAATTGATTAGGAGCTTTTCAACACAATTATATTGCAAAACCTCAATTTCTATACTTTTTACTCAGTTAAAATTCCAACGGGTCCATTGAAAGGATCATTTAGACCTGCTCGTCCGAAACCTTTACAAAAAGAACCGCAAAAATGTTTTATTCAAATATTAGGAGTTCAAATAATTGATTAGGAGCTTTTGAACACAATTATATTGCAAAACCTCAATTTCTGTACTTTTTACTCAGTTAAAATTCCAACGGGTCCATTGAAAGGCCCATTTCGACCCGCTCGTCCGAAACCTGTACATAAAGGACCGCAAAAATGTTATATTCAAATATTAGGAGTTCAAATAATTCATTAGGAGCTTTTCAACACAATTATATTGCAAAACCGCAATTTCTGTACTTTTTATAAAAAAGGACCGCAAAAAGGTTTTATTCAAATATTAGGACTTCAAATAATTGATTAGAAGCTTTTCAACATAATTATATTGCAAATACTCAATTTCTGTACTTTTTACTCAGTTAAAATTTCAACGGGTCCATTGAAAGGCCCATTTAGACCTGCTCGTCTGAAACCTCTACAAAAAGGACCACAAAAATGTTTTATTCAAATATTAGGAGTTTAAATAATTGATTAGGAGCTTTTAAACACAATTATAATTCAAAACCTCAATTCCTGTACTTTTTACTCATTTAAAATTCCAACGGGTCCATTGAAAGGCCCATTTCGACCCGCTCGTCCGAAACCTCTACAAAAAGGACTGCGAAACAGGTTTTAATCAAATTTTAGGAGTTCATGTAATTGATTAGGAGCTTTTCAACAAATGTATATTACAAAACCTCAATTTCTGTACTTTTTACTCAGTTAAAATTCCAATGGGTCCATTGAAAGGAACATTTCGACCCGCTCGTCCGAAACCTCTACAAAAAGGATCGCAAAACAAGTTTTAATCAAATTTTAGGAATTCATGTAATTGATTAGGAGCTTTTCAACACAATTATATTGCAAAACCGCAATTTCTGTACTTTTTACTCAGTTAAAATTCCAACGGGTCCATTGAAAGGCCCATTTCGACCCGCTCGTCCGAAACCTCTACAAAAGGACTGCAAAAATGTTTTATTCAAATATTAGGAGTTCAAATAATTGATTAGGAGCTTTTAAACACAATTTATTGCAAAAGCTCAATTTATGTACTTTTTACTCATTTAAAATTCCAACGGGTCCATTGAAAGGCCCATTTCGACCCGCTCGTCCGAAACCTCTACAAAAAGGACTGCGAAACAGGTTTTAATCATGTTTTAGGAGTTCATGTAATTTTTTAGGAGCTTTTCAACACAAGTATATTACAAAACCTCAATTTCTGTACTTTTTACTCAGTTAAAATTCCAACGGGTCCATTGAAAGGCCCATTTCGACCCGCTCGTCCGAAACCTCTACAAAAAGGACCGCAAAACAAGTTTTAATCAAATTTTAGGAATTCATCTAATTGATTAGGAGCTTTTCAACACAATTATATTGCAAAACCGCAATTTCTGTACTTTTTACTCAGTTAAAATTCCAACGGGTCCATTGAAAGTCCCATTTAGACCTGCTCGTTCGAAACCTCTACAAAAAGGACCGCAAAAAGGTTTTATTCAAATATTAGGACTTCAAATAATTGATTAGGAGCTTTTAAACATAATTGTATTGCAAATACTCAATTTCTGTACTTTTTACTTAGTTAAAATTCCAACGGGTCCATTGAAAAGCCCATTTAGACCCGATCGTCGGAAACCTCTACAAAAACGACCGCAAAAATGTTTTATTCAAATATTAGGAGTTCAAATAACTGATTAGGAGCTTTTCAACACAATTATATTGCAAAACCTCAATTTCTGTACTTTTTACTCAGTTAAAATTCCAACGGGTCCGTTGAAAGGCCCAATTCGACACGCTCGTCCGAAACCTCTACAAAAAGGACTGCAAAACAAGTTTTAATCAAATATTAGGAGTTCAAATAATTCATTAGGAGCTTTACAACACAATTATATTGCAAAACATCAATTTCTGTACTTGTTACTAAGTTAAAATTCCAACGGGTCCATTTAAAGGCCCATTTCAACCCGCTCGTCCGAAACCTCTACAAAAAGGACTGCAAAACATGTTTTAATCAAATTTTAGGAGTTCATGTAATTGATTCGGAGCTTTTCAACACAATTATATTGGAAAACCTCAATTTCTGTACTTTTTACTCAGTTAAAATTCCAACGGGTCCATTGAAAGGCCCATTTAGACCTGCTCGTCTGAAACCTCTACAAAAAGGACCGCAAAAATGTTTTATTCAAATATTAGGAGTTCAAATAATTGAGTAGGAGCTTTTCAAAACAATTATATTGCAAAACCGCAATTTCTGTACTTTTTACTTAGTTAAAATTCCAACGGGTCCATTGAAAGGCCCATTTCGACCCGCTCGTCCGAAACCTCTACAAAAAGGACTGCAAAACAAGTTTTAATCAAATTTTAGGAGTTCATGTAATTGATTAAAAGCTTTTCCACATAATTATATTGCAAAACCTCAATTTATGTACTTTTTACTCAATTAAAATTCCAACGGGTCCATTGAAAGGCCTATTTAGACCTGCTCGTCTGAAACCTCTACAAAAAGGACCGCAAAAAGGTTTTATTCAAATATTAGGAGTTCAAATAATTGATTAGGAGCTTTTCAACACAATTATATTGCAAAACCTCAATTTCTGTACTTTTTACTCAATTAAAATTCCAACGGGTCCATTGAAAGGCCCATTTAGACCTGCTCGTCCGAAACCTCTAAAAAAAGAACCGCAAAAATGTTTTATTCAAATATTAGGAATTCAAATAATTTATTAGGAGCTTTTCAACTCAATTATATTGCAAAACCTCAACTTCTGTACTTTTTACTCAGTTAAAATTCCAATTGGTCCATTGAAAGGCCCATTTAGACCTGCTCGTCCGAAACCTCTACAAAAAGGACCGCAAAAAGGTTTTATTCAAATATTAGGAGTTCAAATAATTGATTAGGAGCTTTTCAACACAATTATATTGCAAAACCTCAATTTCTGTACTTTTTACTCAGTTAAAATTCCAACGGGTCCATTGAAAAGCCCATTTAGACCTTCTCGTCCGAAACCTCCACAAAAAGGACTGCAAAACATGTTTTATTCAAATATTAGGAGTTCAAATAACTGATTAGGAGCTTTTAAATACAATTATATTGCAAAACCTCAATTTCTGTACTTTTTACTCATTTAAAATTCCAACGGGTCCATTGAAAGGACCATTTCAACCCGCTCGTCCGAAACATCTACAAAAAGGACTGCAAAACAAGTTTTAATCAAATTTTAGGAGTTCATGTAATTGATTAGGAGCTTTTCAACACAATTATATTGCAAAACCTCAATTTCTATACTTTTTACTCAGTTAAAATTCCAACGGGTCCATTGAAAGGATCATTTAGACCTGCTCGTCCGAAACCTTTACAAAAAGAACCGCAAAAATGTTTTATTCAAATATTAGGAGTTCAAATAATTGATTAGGAGCTTTTGAACACAATTATATTGCAAAACCTCAATTTCTATACTTTTTACTCAGTTAAAATTCCAACGGGTCCATTGAAAGGCCCATTTCGACCCGCTCGTCCGAAACCTGTACATAAAGGACCGCAAAAATGTTATATTCAAATATTAGGAGTTCAAATAATTGATTAGTAGCTTTTCAACAAAATTATATTGCAAAACCTCAATTTCAGTACTTTTTACTCAGTTAAAATTCCAACGGGTCCATTGAAAGGCCCATTTAGACCTGCTCGTCCGAAACCTCTACAAAAAGGACCGCAAAAAGGTTTTATTCAAATATTAGGAGTTCAAATAATTGATTAGGATCTTTTCAACACAATTATATTGCAAAACCGCAATTTCTATACTTTTAAATCAGTTAAAATTCCAACGGGTCCATTGAAAGGCCCATTTCGACCCGCTCGTCCGAAACATCTACAAAAAGGACCGCAAAACAAGTTTTAATCAAACTTTAGGAATTCATGTAATTGATTAGGAGCTTTTCAACACAATTATATTGCAAAACCGCAATTTCTGTACTTTTTACTCAGTTAAAATTCCAACGGGTCCATTGAAAGGCCCATTTCGACCCTCTCGTCCGAAACCTCTACAAAAAGGACTGCAAAACAAGTTTTAATCAAATATTAGGAGTTCAAATAATTGATTAGGAGCTTTTCAACACAATTATATTGCAAAACCGCAATTTCTGTACTTTTTACTCAGTTAAAACTCCAACGGGTCCATTGAAAGGCCCATTTCGACCCGCTCGTCCGAAACCTCTACAAAAAGGACTGCAAAACAAGTTTTAATCAAATTTTAGTTGTTCATGTAATTGATTGGGAGTTTTTCAACACAATTATATTGCAAAACCTCAATTTCTGTACTTTTTACTCAGTTAAAATTCTAATGGGTCCGTTGAAAGGCCCAATTCGACCCGCTCTTCTGAAACCTCTACAAAAAGGACTGCAAAACAAGTTTTAATCAAATATTAGGAGTTCAAATAATTCATCAGAGCTTTTCAATACAATTATATTGCAAAACCTCAATTTCTGTACTTTTTACTCAGTTAAAATTCCAACGGGTCCTTTGAAAGGCCCATTTCAACCCGCTCGTCCGAAACCTGTACAAAAAAGTCTGCAAAACATGTTTTAATCAAATTTTAGGAGTTCATGTAATTGATTAGGAGCTTTTCAACACAATTATATTGGAAAACCTCAATTTCTGTACTTTTTACTCAGTTAAAATTCCAACGGGTCCATTGAAAGGCCCATTTAGACCTCCTCGTCCGAAACCTCTACAAAAAGGACCGCAAAAATGTTTTATTCAAATATTAGGAGTTCAAATAATTGATTAGGAGCTTTTGAACACAATTATATTGCAAAACCTCAATTTTTGTACTTTTTACTCAGTTAAAATTTCAACGGGTCCATTGAAAGGCCCATTTCGACCCGCTCGTCCGAAACCTTTACATAAAGGACCGCAAAACAAGTTTTAATCAAATATTAGGAGTTCAAATAATTGATTAGGAGCTTTTCAACACAATTATATTGCAAAACCGCAATTTCTGTACTTTTTACTCAGTTAAAACACCAACGGGTCCATTGAAAGGCCCATTTCGACCCGCTCGTCCGAAACCTCTACAAAAAGGACTGCAAAACAAGTTTTAATCAAATTTTAGGAGTTCATGTAATTGATTAGGAGGTTTTGAACACAATTATATTGCAAAACCTCAATTTTTGTACTTTTTACTTAGTTAAAATTCCAACGGGTCCATTGAAAGGCCCATTTAGACCTGCTCGTCCGAAACCTCTACAAAAAGGACCGCAAAAATGTTTTATTCAAATATTAGGAGTTCAAATAATTTATTAGGAGCTTTTCAACACAATTATATTGCAAAACCTCAATTTCTGTACTTTTTACTCAGTTAAAATTCCAACGGGTCCATTGAAAAGCCCATTTAGACCTGCTCGTCCGAAACCTCTACAAAAAGGACCGCAAAAATGTTTTATTCAAATATTAGGAGTTCAAATAATTGATTAGGAGCTTTTCAACACAATTATATTGCAAAAACTCAATTTCTGTACCTTTTACTCAGTTAAAATTCCAACGGGTCCGTTGAAAGGCCCAATTCGACACGCTCGTCCGAAACCTCTACAAAAAGGATTGCAAAACAAGTTTTAATCAAATATTAGGAGTTCAAATAATTTATTAGGAGCTTTTCAACACAATTATATTGCAAAACCTCAATTCTGTACTTTTTACTCATTTAAAATTCCAACGGGTCCATTGAAAGGCCCATTTCGACCCACTCGTCCCAAACCTCTACAAAAAGGACTGCAAAAGAAGTTTTAATCAAATTTTAGGAGTTCATGTAATTTATTAGGAGCTTTTCAACACAATTATATTGAAAAACCTCAATTTGTGTACTTTTTACTCAGTTAAAATTCCAACGGGTCCATTTAAAGGCCCATTTAGACCTGCTCGTCCGAAACCTCTACAAAAAGGACCGCAAAAATGTTTTATTCAAATATTAGGAGTTCATGTAATTTTTTAGGAGCTTTTCAACACAATTATATTTTAAAACCGCAGTTTCTGTACTTTTTACTTAGTTAAAATTCCAACGGGTCCATTGAAAGGCACATTTCGACTCTCTCGTCCGAAACCTCTACAAAAAGGACCACAAAACAAGTTTAAATCAAATTTTAAGAGTTCATGTAATTGATTAGAAGCTTTTCAACACAATTACATTGCGAAACCTCAATTTCTGTACTTTTTACTCAGTTAAAATTCCAACGGGTCCATTGAAAGGCCCATTTAGACCTGCTCGTCCGAAACCTCTACAAAAAGGACCGCAAAAAGGTTTTATTCAAATATTACAGCAAAACATCACAAATATATTTAAATCACGGATTCTACTAAAAGATGGCTGATTTTGTAGGTTGCTGCCATGGTAGACAGAGAAGGCGGGCGCAGGGCAGAGAAGCAGGAAAGCTGAACTGGACAAGCAGACGAAGAGGACGATGCTGCCATGGAGCTGCCGTGACAGCAGAGGACGACAGCAAGTTAGCGGAGGAAAAGCAAAGTGGACCTCGATAGATAGAGAAAATTATGCTCGTCTGTCGTGTGAAAACCATACATTTTTCCAAGCCCCGGATCAAAAGATATGTCAAGCCAAAGCTCAAGGAGAGGAAATCCCATGAAACATGGAGGCGGCTGAAAAGTAGGATACTTAGAGATTAAGTCTTTATTAGAATCTTACTTTTAATTAAAGTTGTAATCCTTGTTAACTTAGAACACTTGAGCCCAAAGCTTATATAAGGGCATAGATTTTGACCTAGGAGGAGAAATACCCCATAACCGACAACTAAAACCCCTCCGCCGTTTACCCGTCGTCGACATGTTCTAAATTCCCCCTAGGGCCACGGGTTGTTTTGTAAAGTAGTTGCAAAGGTTGTTTTGTTTTAGGATTTTCCAAGTTCAATAAAATAAACTTCAAGTTCTCTTATTTTGGTTATTAATATCTTGCAAGAGCATCGGGAGAGCATTGTGAGGTTATCCATTTACTTAGCATCGGGAGAGTTAAGTATACGAAAGAAATAAGAGCAAGTTCTCTGGTTTATAGTTGAACTATCTTGTGCCTAGGGATAGGGCGAGGTTAAGTGGCTAAAGAAGAATTCATACACATCGGTGTTCATCCTTCGATTCACGCCGGGAGGTATCATCAAAGACGTGATCATCGACAAACTTGGACCTAGGGATAGGCCAAGGCAGATCTGGGATTCTTGCCAAACTTGAAGTACGGAGTTGGTGTGTTTGCTGCCGCGACAGCCAACGGATAGCCCCCGCGACAGGTGCTGCCGCGACGGGCACGACGACAGAACTGGAGTTCCTAAGCATTACAATACCTGCACTACTGAGCAATTCAATACCAGCCCATTCTCTCTATCTTGATATCTCAATTATTTTATTTGCGATTTTCCTTATTATTTTTGTGACAATTCTCTTAAATATTTTCTTTACTTCGTGCAGTGAAATAAGGTGAAGCTATTAGCCCAATCCTTGTGGAGACGATATCCGATACTTCGTATAACTTTACTACTTGCGTCGTGTACACTTGCACTACAATTGCGATAGACTCTTTTACACGCAACAAGTTTTTGGCGCCGTTGCCGGGGATTGGCAACATAACTCTACCTTTCTTTTATTGCACTTTTTGTTTTAATTTTTCTTTTTCTTTTTTTTCTATTTTTCGTTAGTACTTTCAACTCTTGCTTTTCACGAGGTTTTCTTGTTTATGCGCAGATCCAAAAGAGGCGAAGATCCTGAGTATAAATTAGATCCGGAAATCGAACGTTCCTTCAATCTCAAGAAACAACTTCGCCACCTTTTAGCCAGGAACGAGTACATTGAGGAACAGCTAGAGCAGATGGCCCGTAATCCGCCCGCTGGTGGAGGTATACCGCCTGTCGGCGACCCGCCTGCGGCAGATGGACGACGGTCATGTCGAGACTACATGCTGAACGATCATGTAGAACTGGAGACCACGCTGCCGGATATTGAAGTTGATAACTTTGAGCTTAAACCTGTCATGTTTAGTAGGATCAACAATGCCGGGCAGTTTAGTGGTGCTGTGACAGACGATGCTAGGGAGCATCTCAAAACGTTCCAGGAGATCTGTGGTTCGTTTAGACTACCGGGAGTTAGTCTGGAGATACTGAGGCTTCGGTTATTTCCCCATTCATTGAGGGACAGAGCTAAAACTTGGTGGAATAAACTTACACCGGGTTCAATCGTAACTTGGGCAGATTTATCTCGTGAATTCTTATCTCGTTTTAATCCTTCGCATTTATCTGAGCGATTACGTAATGAAATTGCTACTTTTCAACAGGAAGATGACGAGCCGATGCACGAGGCCTGGGACAGATTTACTACTCTTCTACGAAACCTCAATTTCTGTACTTTTTACTCAGTTAAAATTCCAACGGGTCCATTGAAAGGCCCATTTCGACCCGCTCGTCCGAAACCTCTACAAAAAGGACTGCAAAACAAGTTTTAATCAAATTTTAGGAGTTCATGTAATTGATTAGGACCTTTTCAACACAATTATATTGCAAAACCTTAATTTCTGTACTTTTTACTCAGTTAAAATTCCAACGGGTCCATTGAAAGGCCCATTTAGACCTGCTCGTCCGAAACCTCTACAAAAAGGACCGCAAAAATGTTTTATTCAAATATTAGGAGTTCAAATAATTGATTACCAACTTTTCAACACAATTATATTGCAAAACCTCAATTTATATACTTTTTACTCAGTTAAAATTCCAACGGGTCCATTGAAAGGCCCATTTTGACCCGCTCGTCCGAAACCTTTACATAAAGGACCGCAAAACAAGTTTTAATCAAATATTAGGAGTTCAAATAATTGATTAGGAGCTTTTCAACACAATTATATTGCAAAACCTCAATTTATTTACTTTTTACTCAGTTAAAATTCCAACGGGTCCATTGAAAGGCCCATTTCAACCCGCTCGTCCGAAACCTCTACAAAAAGGACTGCAAAACATGTTTTAATCAAATTTTAGGAGTTCATGTAATTGATTAGGAGCTTTTCAACACAATTATATAGGAAAACCTCAATTTATGTACTTTTTACTCAGTTAAAATTCCAACGGGTGCATTGAAAGGCCCATTTAGACCTTCTCGTCCGAAACCTCTACAAAAAGGACCGCAAAAATGTTTTATTTAAATATTAGGAGTTCAAATAATTGATTAGGAGCTTTTGAACACAATTATATTGCAAAACCTCAATTTCTGTACTTTTTACTCAGTTAAAATTCCAACGGGTCCATTGAAAGGCCCATTTCGACCCGCTCGTCCGAAACCTCTACAAAAAGGACCCCAAACAAGTTTTAATCAAATATTAGGAGTTCAAATAATTGATTAGGAGCTTTTCAACACAGTTATATTGCAAAACCGCAATTTCTATACTTTTTACTCAGTTAAAATTCCAACGGGTCCATTGAAAGGCCCATTTCGACCCGCTCGTCCGAAACATCTACAAAAAGGACTGCAAAACAAGTTTTAATCAAATTTTAGGAGTTCATGTAATTGATTAGGAGATTTTCAACACAATTATATTGCAAAACCTCAATTTCTGTACTTTTTACTCAGTTAAAATTCCAACGGGTCCATTGAAAGGCCCATTTAGACCTGCTCGTCCGAAACCTCTACAAAAAGGACTGCAAAAATGTTTTATTCAAATATTAGGAGTTCAAATAATTGATTAGGAGCTTTTCAACACAATTATATTGCAAAACCTCAATTTCTGTACTTTTTACTCAGTTAAAATTCCAACGGGTCCATTGAAAGGCCCATTTAGACCTGCTCGTCCGAAACCTCTACAAAAAGGACTGCAAAAATGTTTTATTCAAATATTAGGAGTTCAAATATTTGATTAGGAGCTTTTCAACACAATTATATTGCAAAACCTCAATTTCTGTACTTTTTACTCAGTTAAAATTCCAACGGGTCCATTGAAAGGCCCATTTAGACCTACTCGTCCGAAACCTATACAAAAAGGACTATAAAAGGTTTTATTCAAATATTAGGAGTTCAAATTATTGATTAGGAGCTGTTCAACACAATTATATTGCAAAACCTCAATTTCTGTACTTTTTACTCAGTTAAAATTTCAACGGGTCTATTGAAAAGCCCATTTAGCCTGCTCGTCCGAAACCTCTACAAAAAGGACCGCAAAAATGTTTTTTTCAAATATTAGGAGTTCAAGTAATTGATTAGGAGCTTTTCAACACAATTATATTGGAAAACCTCAATTTCTGTACTTTTTACTCAGTTAAAATTCCAACGGGTCCATTGAAAGGCCCATTTAGAACTGCTCGTTCGAAACCTCTACAAAAAGGACCGCAAAAATGTTTTATTCAAATATTAGGGGTTCAAATAATTGATTAGGAGCTTTTCAACAAATTTATATTGCAAAACCGCAATTTCTGTATGTTTTACTCAGTTAAAATTTTAACGGGTCCATTGAAAGGCACATTTCGACCCTCTCGTCCGAAACCTCTACAAAAAGGACAACAAAACAAGTTAAAATCAAATTTTAAGAGTTCGTGTAATTGATTAGACGCTTTTCAACACAATTACATTGCAAAACCTCAATTTCTGTACTTTTTACTCAGTTAAAATTCCAACGGGTACATTGAAAGGCCCATTTAGACCTGCTCGTCCGAAACCTCTACAAAAAGGACAGCAAAAATGTTTTATTTAAATATTAGGAGTTCAAATAATTGATTAGGAGCTTTTGAACACAATTATATTGCAAAACCTCAATTTCTATATTTTTTACTCAGTTAAAATTCCAACGGGTCCATTGAAAGGCCCATTTCGACCCGCTCGTCCGAAACCTTTACATAAAGGACCGCAAAACAAATATTAATCAAATATTAGGAGTTCAAATCATTGATTAGGAGCTTTTCAACACAATTTTATTGCAAAACCGCAATTTCTGTATTTTTTACTCAGTTAAAATTTCAACGGGTCCATTGAAAGGCACATTTCGACCCTCTCGTCCGAAACCTCAACAAAAAGGACAACAAAACAAGTTTAAATCAAATTTTAAGAGTTCGTGTAATTGATTAGAAGCTTTTCAACACAATTACATTACAAAACCTCAATTTCTGTACTTTTTACTCAGTTAAAATTCCAATGGGTACATTGAAAGGCCCATTTCGACCCGCTCGTCCGAAACCTTTACATAAAGGACCGCAAAACAAATATTAATCAAATATTAGGAGTTCAAATAATTGATTAGGAGCTTTTCAACATAATTTTATTGCAAAACCGCAATTTCTGTACTTTTTACTCAGTTAAAACTACAACGGGTCCATTGAAAGGCCCATTTCGACCCGCTCGTCCGAAATCTCTACAAAAAGGACTGCAAAACAAGTTTTAATCAAATTTTAGGAGTTCATGTAATTGATTAGGAGCTTTTGAACACAATTATATTGCAAAACCTCAATTTCTGTACTTTTTACTCAGTTATAAGTCCAACGGGACCATTGAAAGGCCCATTTAGACCTGCTCGTCCGAAACCTCTACAAAAAGGACCGCAAAAATGTTTTATTCAAATATTAGGAGTTCAAATAATTGATTAGGAGCTTCTCATCACAATTATATTGCAAAACCTCAATTTTTGTACTTTTTACTCAGTTAAAATTCCAACGGGTCCTTTGAAAGGCCCATTTAGACCTGCTCGTCCGAAACCTCTACAAAAAGGACCGCAAAAATGTTTTATTCAAATATTAGGAGTTCAAATAATTGATTATGAGCTTTTGAACACAATTATATTGCAAAACCTCAATTTCTGTACTTTTTACTCAGTTAAAATTTCAACGGGTCCATTGAAAGGCCCATTTCGACCCGCTCGTCCGAAACCTTTACATAAAGGACCGCAAAACAAGTTTTAATCAAATATTAGGAGTTCAAATAATTGATTAGGAGCTTTTCAACACAATTATATTGCAAAACTGCAATTTCTGTACTTTTTACTCAGTTAAAATTCCAACGGGTCCATTGAAAGGCCCATTTCGACCCGCTCGTCCGAAACCTCTACAAAAAGGACTGCAAAACATGTTTTAATCAAATTTTAGGAGTTCATGTAATTGATTAGGAGCTTTTCAACGCAATTATATTGGAAAACCTCAATTTCTGTACTTTTTTCTCAGTTAAAATTCCAACGGGTCCATTGAAAGGCCCATTTCGACCCTCTCGTCCGAAACCTCTACAAAAAGGACTGCAAAACAAGTTTTAATCAAATATTAGGAGTTCAAATAATCCATTAGGAGCTTTTCAACACAATTATTTTGCAAAACCTCAATTTCTGTACTTTTTACTCAGTTAAAATTCCAACGGGTCCGTTGAAAGGCCAAATTCGACCCACTCGTCCGAAACCTCTACAAAAACGACTGCAAAACAAGTTTTAATCAAATATTAGGAGTTCAAATAATTCATCAGGAGCTTTTCAACACAATTATATTGCAAAACCTCAATTTCTGTACTTTTTACTCAGTTAAAATTCCAACGGGTCCATTGAAAGGCCCATTTCGACCCGCTCGTCCCAAACCTCTACAAAAAGGACTGCAAAACAAGTTTTAATCAAATTTTACGAGTTCATGTAATTTATTAGGAGCTTTTCAACACAATTATATTGCAAAACCTCAATTTCTGTACTTTTTACCCAGTTAAAATTCCAACGGTCCATTGAAAGGCCCATTTAGACCTCCTCGTCCGAAACCTCTACAAAAAGGACCGCAAAAATGTTTTATTCAAAAATTAGGAGTTCAAATAATAGATTAGGAGCTTTTCAACACAATTATATTGCAAAACCTCAATTTCTGTACTTTTTACTCATTTAAAATTCCAACGGGTCCATTGAAAGGCCCATTTCGACCCGCTCGTCCGAAACCTCTACAAAAAGGACTGCAAAACAAGTTTTAATCAAATTTTAGGAGTTCATGTAATTGTTTAGGAGCTTTTCAACACAATTATATTTCAAAACCTCAATTTCTGTACTTTTTACTTAGTTAAAAATCCAACGGGTCCATTGAAAGGCCCATTTTGACCTGCTCGTCCGAAACCTCTACAAAAAGGACCGCAAAAATGTTTTATTCAAATATCTGGAGTTCAAATAATTGATTAGGAGCTTTTCAACACAATTATATTGCAAAACCTCAATTTCTGTACTTTTTACTCAGTTAAAATTCCAACGGGTCTATTGAAAGGCCCATTTAGACCTGCTCGTCCGAAACCTCTACAAAAAGGACAACAAAATTGTTTTATTCAATTATTAGGAGTTCAAATAATTGATTAGGAACTTTTCAACACAATTATATTGCAAAACCGCAATTTCTGTACTTTTTACTCAGTTAAAATTCCAACGGGTCCATTTAAAGGCCCATTTAGACCTGCTCGTCCGAAACCTCTACAAAAATGACGGCAAAAATGTTTTATTCAAATATTAGGAGTTCAAATAATTGATTAGGAGCTTTTCAACACAATTATATTGCAAAACCTCAATTTCTATTCTTTTTACTCATTTAAAATTCCAACGGGTCCATTGAAAGGCCCATTTCGACCCGATCGTCCGAAACCTCTACAAAAAGGACAGCAAAACAAGTTTTGATCAAATTTTAGGAGTTCATGTAATTGATTAGGAGCTTTTCAACACAATTATATTGCAAAACCTTAATTTCTGTACTTTTTACTCAGTTAAAATTCCAACGGGTCCATTGAAAGGCCCATTTCGACCCGCTCGTCTGAAACCTCTACAAAAAGGACTGCAAAACAAGTTTTAATCAAATTTTAGGAGTTCATGTAATTGATTAGGAGATTTTGAACACAATTATATTGCAAAACCTCAATTTATGTACTTTTTACTCATTTAAAATTCCAACGGGTCCATTGAAAGGCCCATTTAGACCTGATCGTCCGAAACCTCAACAAAAAGGACCGCAAAAATGTTTTATTCAAATATTAGGAGTTAAAATAATTGATTAGGAGCTTTTCAACACAATTATATTGCAAAACCTCAATTTTTGTACTTTTTACTCAGTTAAAATTCCATCGGGTCCATTGAAAGGCCCATTTAGACCCGTTCGTCCGAAACCTCTACAAAAAGGACCGCAAAAAGGTTTTATTCAAATATTAGGAGTTCAAATAATTGATTAAGAGCTTTTCAACACAATTATATTGCAAAACCTCAATTTTTGTACTTTTTACTCAGTTAAAATTCAAACGGGTCCATTAAAAAGCCCGTTTAGACCCGCACGTTCGAAACCTCTACAAAAAGGACCGCAAAAATGTTTTATTCAAATATTAGGAGTTCAAATAATTGATTAGGAGCTTTTCAACACAATTATATTGCAAAACCTAAATTTATGTACTTTTTACTCAGTTAAAATTCCATCGGGTCCATTGAAAGACCCATTTAGACCCGCTCGTCCGAAACCTCTACAAAAAGGACAGCAAAACAAGTTTTAATCAAATTTTACGAGTTCATGTAATTTATTAGGAGCTTTTTAACACAATTATATTGCAAAACCTCAATTTCTGTACTTTTTACTCAGTTAAAATTCCAACGGGTCCATTGAAAGGCCCATTTCGACCCGCTCGTCCGAAACCTCTACAAAAAGGACTTCAAAACAAGTTTTAATCAAAATTTAGGAGTTCATGTAATTGATTTGGAGATTTTGAACACAATTATATTGCAAAACCTCAATTTATGTACTTTTTACGCATTTAAAATTCCAACGGGTCCATTGAAAGGCCCATTTAGACCTGCTCGTCCGAAACCTGTACAAAAAGGACCGCAAAAATGTTTTATTCAAATATTAGGAGTTCAAATAATTGATTAGGAGCTTTTCAACACAATTATATTGCAAAACCTCAATTTCTGTACTTTTTACTCAGTTAAAATTCCATCGGGTCCATTGAAAGGCCCATTTAGACCCGCTCGTCCGAAACCTCTACAAAAAGGACAACAAAACAAGTTTTAATCAAATTTTACGAGTTCATGTAATTTATTAGGAGCTTTTCAACACAATTATATTGCAAAACTTCAATTTATGTACTTTTTACCCAGTTAAAATTCCAACGGGTCCATTGAAAGGCCCATTTAGACCTGCTCGTCCGAAACCTCTACAAAAAGGACCGCAAAAATGTTTTATTCAAAAATTAGGAGTTCAAATAATAGATTAGGAGCTTTTCAACACAATTATATTGCAAAACCTCAATTTCTGTACTTTTTACTCATTTAAAATTCCAACGGGTCCATTGAAAGGCCCATTTCGACCCGCTCGTCCGAAACCTCTACAAAAAGGACTGCAAAACAAGTTTTAATCAAATTTTAGGAGTTCATGTAATTGATTCGCAGCTTTTCAACACAATTATATTGCAAAACCGCAATTTCTGTACTTTTTACTCAGTTAAAATTCCAACGGGTCCATTGAAAGGCCCATTTAGACCTGCTCGTCCGAAACCTCTACAAAAAGGACGACAAAAATGTTTTATTCAAATATTAGGAGTTCAAATAATTGATTAGGAGCTTTTCAACACAATTATATTGCAAAACCTCAATTTCTATTCTTTTTACTCATTTAAAATTCCAACGGGTCCATTCAAAGGGCCATTTCGACCCGATCGTCCGAAACCTCTACAAAAAGGACTGCAAAACAAGTTTTGATCAAATTTTAGGAGTTCATGTAATTGATTAGGAGCTTTTCAACACAATTATATTGCAAAACCTTAATTTCTGTACTTTTTACTCAGTTAAAATTCCAACGGGTCCATTGAAAGGCCCATTTCGACCCGCTCGTCTGAAACCTCTACAAAAAGGACTGCAAAACAAGTTTTAATCAAATTTTAGGAGTTCATGTAATTGATTAGGAGATTTTGAACACAATTATATTGCAAAACCTCAATTTATGTACTTTTTACTCATTTAAAATTCCAACGGGTCCATTGAAAGGCCCATTTAGACCTGATCGTCCGAAACCTCAACAAAAAGGACCGCAAAAATGTTTTATTCAAATATTAGGAGTTAAAATAATTGATTAGGAGCTTTTCAACACAATTATATTGCAAAACCTCAATTTCTGTACTTTTTACTCAGTTAAAATTCCAACGGGTCCATTGAAAGGCCCATTTCGACCCGCTCGTCCGAAACCTCTACAAAAAGGACTTCAAAACAAGTTTTAATCAAAATTTAGGAGTTCATGTAATTGATTTGGAGATTTTGAACACAATTATATTGCAAAACCTCAATTTATGTACTTTTTACGCATTTAAAATTCCAACGGGTCCATTGAAAGGCCCATTTAGACCTGCTCGTCCGAAACCTGTACAAAAAGGACCGCAAAAATGTTTTATTCAAATATTAGGAGTTCAAATAATTGATTAGGAGCTTTTCAACACAATTATATTGCAAAACCTCAATTTCTGTACTTTTTACTCAGTTAAAATTCCATCGGGTCCATTGAAAGGCCCATTTAGACCCGCTCGTCCGAAACCTCTACAAAAAGGAAAACAAAACAAGTTTTAATCAAATTTTACGAGTTCATGTAATTTATTAGGAGCTTTTCAACACAATTATATTGCAAAACCTCAATTTATGTACTTTTTACCCAGTTAAAATTCCAACGGGTCCATTGAAAGGCCCATTTAGACCTGCTCGTCCGAAACCTCTACAAAAAGGACCGCAAAAATTTTTTATTCAAAAATTAGGAGTTCAACTAATAGGTTAGGAGCTTTTCAACACAATTATATTGCAAAACCTCAATTTCTGTACTTTTTACTCATTTAAAATTCCAACGGGTCCATTGAAAGGCCCATTTCGACCCGCTCGTCCGAAACCTCTACAAAAAGGACTGCAAAACAAGTTTTAATCAAATTTTAGGAGTTCATGTAATTGATTAGGAGCTTTTCAACACAATTATATTGCAAAACCTCAATTTCTGTACTTTTTACTTAGTTAAAATTCCAACGGGTCCAATGAAAGGCCCATTTAGACCTGCTCGTCCGAAACCTCTACAAAAATGACCGCAAAAATGTTTTATTCAAATATCAGGAGTTCAAATAATTGATTAGGAGCTTTTCAACACAAATATATTGCAAAACCTCAATTTCTGTACTTTTTACTCAGTTAAAATTCCAACGGGTCTATTGAAAGGCCCATTTAGACCTGCTCGTCCGAAACCTCTACAAAAAGGACAACAAAATTGTTTTATTCAAATATTAGGAGTTCAAATAATTGATTAGGAGCTTTTCAACACAATTATATTGCAAAACCGCAATTTCTGTACTTTTTACTCAGTTAAAATTCCAACGGGTCCATTGAAAGGCCCATTTAGACCTGCTCGTCCGAAACCTGTACAAAAAGGACCGCAAAAATGTTTTATTCAAATATTAGGAGTTCAAATAATTGATTAGGAACTTTTCAACAGAATTATATTGCAAAACCTCAATTTCTGTTCTTTTTACTCATTTAAAATTCCAACGGGTCCATTGAAAGGCCCATTTCGACCCGATCGTCCGAAACCTCTACAAAAAGGACTGCAAAACAAGTTTTAATCAAATTTTAGGAGTTCATGTAATTGATTAGGAGCTTTTCAGCACAATTACATTGCAAAACCTTAATTTCTGTACTTTTTACTCAGTTAAAATTCCAACGGGTCCATTGAAAGGCCCATTTCGACCCGCTCGTCCGAAACCTCTACAAAAAGGACTGCAAAACAAGTTTTAATCAAATTTTAGGAGTTCACGTAATTGATTAGGAGATTTTGAACACAATTATATTGCAAAAGCTCAATTTATGTACTTTTTACTCATTTAAAATTCCAACGGGTCCATTGAAAGGCCCATTTAGACCTGATCGTCCGAAACCTCTACAAAAAGAACCGCAAAAATGTTTTATTTAAATATTAGGAGTTCAAATAATTGATTAGGAGCTTTTCAACACAATTATATTGCAAAACCTCAATTTCTGTACTTTTTACTCAGTTAAAATTCCATCGGGTCCATTGAAAAGCCCATTTAGACCCCTCGTCCGAAACCTCTACAAAAAGGACCGCAAAAAGGTTTTATTCAAATATTAGGAGTTCAAATAATTGATTAAGAGCTTTTCAACACAATTATATTGCAAAACCTCATTTTCTGTACTTTTTACTCAGTTAAAATTCCAACGGGTCCATTGAAAAGCCCATTTAGACCCGCACGTTCGAAACCTCTACAAAAAGGACGGCAAAAATGTTTTATTCAAATATTAGGTGTTCAAATAATTGATTAGGAGCTTTTCAACACAATTATATTGCAAAACCTCAATTTCTGTACTTTTTACTCATTTAAAATTCCAACGGGTCCATTGAAAGGCCCATTTCGACCCGCTCGTCCGAAACCTCTAGAAAAAGGACTGCAAAACAAGTTTTAATCAAATTTTAGGAGTTCATGTAATTGATTAGGAGCTTTTCAACACAATTATATTGCAAAACCTCAATTTCTGTACTTTTTACTCAGTTAAAATTCCAACGGGTCCATTGAAAGGCCCATTTCGACCCGCTCGTCCGAAACCTCTGCAAAAAGGACAACAAAAATGTTTTATTCAAATATTAGTTGTTCAAATAATTGATTATGAGCTTTTCAACACAATTATATTGCAAAACCTCAATTTCTGTACTTTCTACTCATTTAAAATTCCAACGGGTCCATTGAAAGGCCCATTTCGACCCGTTCGTCCGAAACCTCTACAAAAAGGACTGCAAAACAAGTTTTAATCAAATTTTAGGAGTTCATGTAATTGATTAGGAGCTTTTCAACACAATTATATTGCAAAACCTCAATTTCTGTACTTTTTACTCAGTTAAAATTCCAACGGGTCCATTGAAAGGCCCATTTCGACCCGCTCGTCCGAAACCTCTACAAAAGGACTGCAAAACAAGTTTTAATCAAATTTTAGGAGTTCATGTAATTGATTAGGAGATTTTGAACACAATTATATTGCAAAACCTCAATTTATGTACTTTTTACTCATTTAAAATTCCAACGGGTCCATTGAAAGGCCTATTTAGACCTGATCGTCCGAAACCTCTACAAAAAGGACCGCAAAAATGTTTTATTCAAATATTAGGAGTTCAAATAATTGATTAGGAGCTTTTCAACACAATTATATTGCAAAACCTCAATTTCTGTACTTTTTACTCAGTTAAAATTCCATCGGGTTCCTAATAGGGAAAAATAAAACTGAATCATTAGGTTTTGTACGAGATAAAGTACATGATCGTCTCTCAAGCTGTTTTACAATCTCTCCCACAATATGTGATGTCTTGCTATCTTCTACCACACAATATCATCGACGACATGACTACATCAATCCGCCAATACTGGTGGACTGGTAAATCCAACAAAAAAGGTTGGCACATGTTACCGTGGAATCGTATATGTTTACCCAAATCCGCTGGTGGCATGGGCTTCAAAGATCTACACGACTTCAACATCGCTCTCTTGGGTAAGCAAATTTGGAAATTAATTTGTGAACCAGACTCCTTATTAGGACAAATGTATCGATCCAAATATTTCCCTGCAGGCAACATCCTGGATGCACAGAAACCTAGTAGGGGCTCCTTTGTCTGGCAAGGTATATATAACGCTCTTCAGCGCCTTTTCCCTGGCTTTCTACATCGCCCTGGTATAAACAGTAATATCAGAATACACAAAGATATATGGGGTGGGTCTTCCCCGATTGAGCTAACTGGGGATTATGAAATTTCCGATGAATTTCACATTCGATGTCGGGATTTCATGATCCGCAACCAAACTGCCTGGGATACAGTAAAGTTAAACAATTACTTCACTCCAATTGATGCGGATGCCATTCTCCGTATCCCCATCATAAATGATCAACGGGATTCAATTTTATGGTCTCCCAATGACTCGAGTATCTAATCAGTTCGCTCCGGATATATTTTCTTACAACGCTCTCTATCCCAACCTTTGCCACCTTCTCGGTTTTGGAAATTTTTATCCAAAATCAAAGCTTTACCCAAAGTTAAAACTTTTGGCTGGCGTATGGCATCTGATGCTCTACCAGTTGGCTCTAAAATGCAAGCTTTCTCCCCTAGCTCGGGGCTCTGCTCTATCTGTGGTAATCAATCAGAATCAATTCTTCATGCGCTTCGTGACTGTCCTGGGGCAGCTGAAGCCCTCCAAATTAGTGGTATTCCTATCTCTCTCTATAAGAGTTTAGCTCCTACACCCTTACAATGGTTAGAGGAAGCAGCCTCTACAATTTCCTCTGATAAATTTGGTCTCTTCCTTACAGTTTTATGAAATATTTGGAACAGACGTAATGATTGGGTTCACAACCACCATCTACAACCCTCATGGCTAATTGCAGTCAACTCAATTAGCTTACATGATGAATTTTGTAAATCTTCAATTTCATCTGCTCCACCTCCATCTACTATTACTAACCCCTCCCGTACTCCTCCACCTAATTATATCAAAATTAATGTGGACGGAGCTTTTAACCCTTCAACTCGAGCAGCAACCGTTGGCGTTGTTGCTCGTGATCCTGTAGGAGCAGTCGTGGGTGGTCTTGTTTCCCTCTTGGTAGCTGTCAGGACGCTATCACCAGTGAGGGGGAAAGCATCCTTGCTGGTCTCACCTTTGCCCGTTCTCAAGGATGGAATAGTATCTTGATCGAAACTGACTGTGCCTCTCTCGCGAATAGGATCAACAATCCTGCTCAGGACCTATCTACTATGGGACCAACTATTCTTCAAATACAAGCTGCTCTTCATGACTTCGACTTTACCTCTACAAAAAGGACCGCAGAAATGTTTTATTCAAATATTAGGAGTTCAAATAATATATTAGGAGATTTTGAACACAGTTATATTGCAAAACCTCAATTTCTGTACTTTTTACTCAGTTAAAATTCCAACGGGTCCATTGAAAGGCCCATTTCGACCCGCTTGTCCGAAACCTCTACAAAGAGGATCGCAAAACAAGTTTTAATCAAATATTAGGTGTTCAAATAATTGATTAGGAGCTTTTCAACACAATTATATTGCAAAACCACAATTTCTGTACTTTTTACTCAGTTAAAATTCCAACGAGTCCATTGAAAGGCCCATTTAGACCTGCTCGTCCGAAACCTCTACAAAAAGGACCGCAAAAATAATTTATTCAAATATTAGGAATGAAAATAATTCATTAGGAACTTTTCAACACAATTATATTGCAAAACTTCAATTTCTGTACTTTTTTTTCAGTTAAAATTCCAACGGGTCCATTGAAAGGCCTATTTCGACCCTATTGTCTGAAACCTATATAAAAGGACCGCAAAACAAGTTTTAATCAAATATTAGGAGTTCAAATAATTGATTAGGAGCTTTTCAACACAATTATATTGCAAAACCTCAATTTCTGTACTTTTTTTTTTCAGTCAAAATTCCAACGGGTCCATTGAAAGGCCCATTTCAACCCGCTCGTCCGAAACCTCTACAAAAAGGACTGCAAAACACGTTTTAATCAAATTTTAGGAGTTCATGTAATTGATTAGGAGCTTTTCAACACAATTATATTGGAAAACCTCAATTTTTGTACTTTTTACTTAGTTAAAATTCCAACGAGTCTATTGAAAGGCCCATTTAGACCTGCTCGTCCGAAACCTCTACAAAAAGGACCGCAAAAATGTTTTATTCAAATATTAGGAGTTCAAATAATTGATTAGGAGCTTTTGAACACAATTATATTGCAAAACCACAATTTCTGTACTTTTTACTCAGTTAAAATTCCAACGGGTTTATTAAAAGGCCCATTTCGACCCTCTCGTCCGAAACCGCTATAAAAAGGACTGCAAAACAAGTTTTAATCAAATATTAGGAGTTCAAATAATTGATTAGGAGCTTTTCAACACAATTATATTGCAAAACCGCAATTTCTGTACTTTTTTCTCACTTAAAATTCTAACGGGTCCATTGAAAGGCCCATTTAGACCTGCTCGTCCGAAACCTCTACAAAAAGGACCGCAAAAATGTTTTATTCAAATATTAGGAGTTCAAATAATTTATTAGGAGCTTTTGAACACAATTATATTGCAAAACCTCAATTTTGTACTTTTTACTCAGTTAAAATTCCAACGGGTCCATTGAAAGGCCCATTTCGACCCTCTCGTCCGAAACCTCTACAAAAAGGACTGCAAAACAAGTTTTAATCAAATATTAGGAGTTGAAATAATTCATTAGGAGCTTTTCAACACAATTATATTGCAAAACTTCAATTTCTGTACTTTTTACTCAGTTAAAATTCCAACGGGTCCATTGAAAGGCCCATTTCAACCCGCTCGTCCGAAACCTCTACAAAAAGGACTGCAAAACATGTTTTAATGAAACTTTAGGAGTTCATGTAATTGATTAGGAGCTTTTCAACACAATTATATTGGAAAACCTCAATTTTTGTACTTTTTACTCGGTGAAAATTCCAACGAGTCCATTGAAAGGCCCATTTAGACCTGCTCGTCCGAAACCTCTACAAAAAGGACCGCAAAAATGTTTTATTCAAATATTAGGAGTTCAAATAATATATTAGGAGCTTTTGAACACAATTATATTGCAAAACCTCAATTTCTGTACTTTTTACTCAGTTAAAATTCCAACGGGTCCATTCAAAGGCCCATTTCGACCCGCTAGTCCGAAACCTCTACAAAAAAGATCGCAAAACAAGTTTTAATCATATATTAGGTGTTCAAATAATTTATTAGGAGCTTTTCAACACAAGTATATTGCAAAACCGCAATTTCTGTACTTTTTACTCAGTTAAAATTCCAACGGGGGATGGCTCTCAATTCTCTCTCAATTTTCCTTTGGGTATCTTTTGAGTTTTGGCTTGTTCTTCCTTTTTTTCCTTGTTTTCCGGTGGAAATCTCCTTTCCGTTTCCACCAATTCCCCTCTCCCTCACGGCTCTTCCTCTCCTCTGCCTTTTTTGCAAGTCAATCGAGATTATAATTTTGAATCCATTGGAATTCGGGATAAGATGTCAGAGCGTCATCATACTTACCCACCATATTACTCAATCGGTTTGTCTTCTTTTTATCTCTACTCTATTCTTTATTTGTTTATCTCTCCTCCTATCTTTTGTTTTTCCTTGCAATATTATTTTTCATCAGACTCACCTCTGGTTTTTGTGGTTTCTTTCTACTATCGTTTTTTTACTTTTGCTCTGGTTGTTTCCTTTTTTACCTCTCCGGCGACTCTTGGGTCTACGGTGCCAAGTATATCAAAGGGCTTTCCAGATAAGTTTTTCTTTTGTTTATAACAGATCTGTGGTTTTCTTTGATAATCTCTTATTTTTTTTAACACTCTTGTCTTCTCAATGTAGATCTTGTCACCCCTTGCTGGTGGTTGCTAGATCTGGGCACTCCGAGGGTTTCTTGCTTATCGTCTTTTCTTTTCATTTTCTTTGTCTTTCGGCCATTAAACTCTTTGCTTTATTTTTATTAATCTTCTATTTTTTCAGCTTGTTATTGAAGAGGTTTAAATCTCGCCGACGTTCGTTTGCGGCGGCCGTTCCTCTCCCTCTACCTTCGAGGGTTTTTGAAACTTCTTTATTTTTTCCCAGATCATCTTCGGAAGACAACTTCACTTTCCCTTTTGTCGAGGATTTGCGGAGCCTGTGGGTTTCAGAAACATCCCCCCAAATGGGTTTTCTTTTTCTCTTTAGATTATTTTACCGTATTGGATTTACTTTCTTTTTTCTTATTTTTTCTCTCATTTGTCGTATATTTCTTTGTTTAACCCTACTTCTTTCTGTTTTTCTTACCCAGTTTCATGTTTCAATCCGACACTATAATCTTGGTTTCTCTCCTATCCGCCTTGGGGTCAATAGGTCTATTGATTGGAGGTACTCTACCCCGTTTTCCCTTTTATTCTTTGTTTCTGTAATATATCTTTTATTATTTTGGATTTACGATTTGTCTTGTCATTCTGCTATTTCACTTTTATTTATGCTTGATATGCATGTTTTTATCTCTGTTTTCCTGAGTTCTTTGGTTATTATCTTTATTCTATCTTTCCTTTTTCTCACTTCTATGTTCTGTTTTTGTTTACTTTACCTTCTTACTTGTTGCGATTTTAATTATTTTATTATAACAAATTTCAACTATACTATTTCTCATCTAATGTTGCAGTACCTGGTTATAATATCTTATATTCTAAACACATCTTCTATGCATCTGAAACATCAATCTGTTAATGTCTCTATTAACCAACTGAAAAGTGCTATTGATTCGTATATATATCAAGCCCTTCAAGGGAATCTTACACCAGCCCACATATTGGGATTTTCCTTTATTATATACTACAATCGTGCTCTTTGTCCTACTTGTCTGGTACTGTTATACACCAATTCTAAGTCGTTATATTCTATGTTGATTCGTGCATTCAAGTTATTCACTAATTATATCCTATACAATTTTCATAATAATTATGCTATCTATTTGGATATTACACTGAAATCAGACACTAATATGTCATACATGCTATGCTATCGAACAACTTTTGCTGGTATGCCTGTCTTCCCTAATACTTATAATTATTTTCTTATAGTACTTACAGCTCTGCTTTTATATTCTTTTTTGGTTATCACTTTAAAAACAAATTCTGTTTTTGGAACCTTACTCACTGTTATAAATCACAGGTTTTACTACTGGCCATCTTTTGAATACAAACATATACCTTTTTGCCTATGGAATCCTACTTGCACTGAATTTATGTATATGGTCAATTCTCACTTGCATTCTAATTACTGTTACATTCTTTCATCTAGGATTTTTCCCATGATTATATTTCATTTGGGTATTATAAAAATTTTTCTGTTTTTCTCCATTCCTATTCTCATGTGCTGTTTTTCTGTTATCTCCATATGTACATTCTTTGGATATATTCGTTACAATACAACAATGGCAACCCAGATCCATTTCACAATGCAATACCCCAGGATATGTTGTTTTCTCCACTCTGCATCATTGACATACTACTGTTTTAACTTAATTTTAGCTATAATTATTCACTTTTCCCCCTATTTTTTGCTCTTTTGGTTTGTAATATATTTCTTTCCCCCGCTTCTTTTTTCCCCTTGGTCTGTAATTTATTATGGCTCTTTTCATTTTCTGCTTTTCTTTTATTTTCTCTATGCTCTTATCTGCCTATTTTTAGCTTTATTTATTCACTTTCCCCCCTATTTTTTGCTCTTTTGGTTTGTAATCTATTTCTTTTCCCCGCTTCTGTTTTCCCCTTGGTCTGTAATTTATTATGGCTCCTTTCTTTTTTTACTTTATCATCATAATGTTGCTATGCATGATCTTTATTTTGGTTTCGATGAATGGCTTTCTACTATTATATGCTACGATCCGTTATATGGGAATGGAGCCTATTTCTTCTACACCTCTTTAGGTGAATTCTTACAAGCCCACACTTGGGATTCTCTTCGAAATCTATTACATAGTATATTAATTCTGGAAAATCTTTCTCATACATATAGTTTTTTAAATTTTCTTATCCCTATTATTCCTCTTATTCCAAAAGGTTGGCCACACTTAATTTCCGTTTTAATACAACAGTTTCTTTCTATAATTAATTCCCAAATTTTAATAATTCCCTTTTTAATGATTCGAATGTTTAAATTTTTTATCACTTATTCCTTATTTATTCTCCTTAAATGCTGCTTTTACTACCTTATTGACATTCTATTAAATTTTTTTGCAACAAATCCTCAATGTACTGTTTCAATTATTAAAAACATATACATCATTATTGAATTTTTTACCGTCATTCTTTCTCTACCCATATATGAAAATTATTTACACAAAGTTTTTTCATTTCTACTATTATACTACTCATTACAAATATGTATTTATATAAGGAATGTTCTATTAAATAATTTCCTTGATTTACGCTTTCTTAACTTTTATGATATAATTCCCTTATTAACAGTCCTATTTAGAACAGTTAAGGTACTTTCCTTTCCAATATTCCTTTTCATTATTAATAATTACCATCTATTAAAATTTCAAATTTTACTTCCAAATTATCCTTCTACTTACCATATTGCAAACTGCTTTATTGTCCTATTTAAATATGGCCAATCCTCTTCTTCCATACCACAAATCTTTTCATACCCTTTCATTCCTTTTTACCCACACGCTTCTTCAATGGCATCTTCCACCATTCCCCATCCTAATGCAATCAATCTCACAAATGAGGAAGCTGAGCTGCTATACACCCCTACCTTTGGGTGGGATTTCATCCAGGAGGACCCAAAACTCTTTCTTTTTGGGTGCTTTATCTCATCAAAAATGATTGATATTTATGATGTAATCAAAGCTTTTGAGGGAATCTGGAAGCCAAACGAAGTCGTCTCTATCTCTGTCATTCAAGACAACTTCCTTAAGATAAAGTTCAAAGAGACCAAGAACTGCTATGAAATACTCAATCGTGGTCCTTGGCTGTACAAGAACGAGTGGCTAGCTGTTACTGAGTATGACCCTGCCAAATCTGTTAATGAATACACTTTTAATACCATGCGTATCTGGATTCGCATATTTTCACTCCCTGTTTCACTATATGAAGACGTTGATCGTTCACATCTGGTTGGACATGCCCTAGGGTCAATGGTTGGGAATGTTCTTCGAACTGATACCCGTGAATTCGAAGGGAATATGAAGGACTTCCTTCGGGTTGAGATTTTATTGAATATTACCAGGCCAGTAACACGTTTTGTTTTCATTGGAACTGGTACAAATAAAATTATGTGTCGAATCCAATATGAACGCCTACCGATTCTCTGCCCTGGTTGCGGTATTATCAGTCACACCCTTGAAAATTGCCCTAGTAGATCTTCCCTTGATCTTACCAAACTGCAGTACGGAGAATGGCTCCGTTATCTTCCGCCAAGACGTCGCCCTGTCGGTATTCGGGGGCGTATTCGCAACGTTGAATCAGATGTCAATCCGATTGTTCCGCCTATGAACGGTACTCTCAATCTTCTTTGTATAATTACCTTATCTTATTCACGTTTGAACTCCAAAATATTTGTTTTAATATACTTACTTTCTTACTTATCTACAGTGGCCCACACTAATGCTCCTGTTGTTCCAACTAATAGCTGTACTCCAACCAATAATCAGAATAATATGGGTAATCTGTTTTTTCCAATCTTTATCATTCATACTACTCTTACTCCACAACCAATTACTAAAACTGTTTTTTATTATACCCCAATAACAGATTCTATAAATGAAGGTGATGTTGCCTCATTTACAGAACAAGTCACTGAAGATGTACCAAATACGGACAACGCTATGGATGAAGTTCACAACTCTGCCAAAAAATCTGCTGAACCTGATTTGAAACAAAAAGCTCCACTTGCTCCCCAACCTCTGAACACCATCTACCCCATCCCTGAAGATGGAACCAATGATGATTGGGACACTATGGATGATGGTGTTCCTAGCCCAACTGCCCAACAAGTAAAAAAGATTGAAGATGAATTGCGTAAGCCTCCTGCACCCGCTCCTTACAATGCAAATTTTAATGATTTTAACCAATGGCTATTAAAGAATTATCCAAATGATGCAGCCCCTGCACAAGTTCCAGTCCCACCAAACCGTGGAACAAAGCGCCGGTCTCCTATTCATGTGTCACTCCCACCAAAAAAATCCAAACCTTCCGGATCCACCCCTAAAGCTGGGATGAGCAGCTCAAAAAACTCTCCGGCGGCGGCTGACTCCCAGCCCCGCCGAGCAAAATGAGGCTCCTATGCTGGAACTGTCAAGGCCTTGGACAAGCTTCGACGGTTCAACATCTTAGGACATATGTCCAAAAAACAAGTCCGGATATTATCTTCTTATGTGAGACCAAACTGAATAAATCGGCATGTAGCCGTCTTTGCTTATCTTTAGGAATGTCTGAACTTATTTCAATTCCCCCATCGGAAGGGTGTTCCGGTATCGCTTTGTTTTATTCCCATGATATTAATTTGACTTTACTTTCGTACTCTGAGCGTTACATACATACCCAATTTACTTTAAATAATTACACTATGTTTTTTACTGGAATACATGGATACTCAGAAACTAGTCAGAAATATAAAACATGGGAAATGATAGATTCTTTAAATCTCAATAATAATAATACCCCCTGGCTTTTAGGAGGGGATTTCAATGAAATCCTTGCGGATTCTGAAAAATATGGTGGTACCCGAAGAGCAAGATCACACATAAACAATTTTCGTAACTGTCTATCACGTAACAATCTATTTGATTGTAAACCTACTTCGGGATGGTTTACTTGGACAAAGGTAGGGCCTGCAACTCCAATTATACATGAACGATTAGATAGATTCATAGCCAATTCAGCTTGGCAGGATCTTTTTCCTTCCCATCGAATAAACTCGGACTATGTAGCTAAATCTGACCATTGTTTTTTATTATTAGATTTAATCCCTGCGATTACCGCCCCCAAGAGACCACCCAACACTTTTCGTTTTGAGAATTGTTGGGCGCATAATGACGATAACATCAATACCATTAAAAATACTTGGACTAATACCTATGGCACAGCACTTGACAAAATAGAAGCTGTAGGCACTTGTCTAGATGAATGGCAAAATATTCAAAGATTGAAATCTACTGGGCGTATCAATTTCCTAACAAAAAAAATTAATAAATTCCTTTGCCGTCCCTTAAATTCTACGAATGAAGAAATGTACATTAAATATAGATCTGAGCTAAACAAGCTTCTTACAGAACAAGAAATCTATTGGGCTCAAAGATCCCGCACACTTTGGCTATCCCAAGGAGACAAAAATACAAGATTTTTTCACGCCCGGGCGACTAATAGGAAAAAGAAAAACTCAATCTCTGGTCTTTTTGATTCAAACTCAAATTGGTGTACAGCTGAATCAGACATAATGCGGATTGCTTCCACATATTTTACAAATCTTTTTACTTCTGACAACCCACAATTTTCAGATGATATACTAAATAAAATAATACCATCCATCACTCAATCTATGAATGAAACTTTATTAAAACCATTCACAAGAGAAGAAATTATCCTTGCTTTTAAGGACATTGACCCTAGGAAAGCACCTGGCGTAGATGGCCTCCCTAGTAGCTTTTTTCGCCAACACTGGGATATGGTAGGTGAAGATGTTATTACTCTTTGCCTTAATTTACTAAGTGGAACCATGGATATGTCTCTGGTTAATAAAACGATCCTAGTTATGATTCCCAAAATACAGGAACCAACATCCATGAAACATTTGCGACCTATCAGTCTATGCACGGTCATATATAAAATAGTTGCTAAATCGATTGTAAATAGGATGAAACAAACAATTCCCTTATGTATAAGTACTAATCAAGCTGCCTTCGTCCAAGGCCGCAATATCTCGGATAACATTCTTGTTGCCCATGAAATTATACATAATATCAATTCAGGTGCCACTAAATCTTCACATGGTGCTGCCCTCAAGCTAGATATGGAAAAAGCCTTTGATAGAGTTGAATGGTCCTTTCTAGCTAATGTTATGGAACGTATGGGCTTTGCCTCAGATTGGATCTTACTAATCATGAGGTGTATTACTACAGTTTCTTTTTCTGTAAAAATTAACAACTCTTTCTCTTCTTTTTTCCAACCTCAGCGAGGTCTACGTCAAGGAGACCCTTTATCTCCTTTTTTATTCCTTTTCTGCACACAAGGTCTTTCTGCCTATTTATCCGCGGCCCAACAAACTAATATTCTACCAGGTCTTGGTGCCTGTAAATACGGGCCCAAAGTCAACCATTTGCTTTTTGCTGACGATTGTCTGGTTTTTATCAATACTAATCCTGCCGAAGCTTCTCATCTTAAAAGAGCTTTGCAAATTTATGCTGCTGCTTCTGGACAAGCAGTCAATTTTGAGAAATCAACAATCTTTTATAATCCGCGCACCCCAACCTCTACAAAAACGTCAATCAATAACCTTCTGAATGTACGAGAGGTATCTAACCCTGGTGTCTATCTAGGAATTCCTCTTCTTATTGGGAAAAACAAAACCGAGTCACTTGGGTTTGTGCGTGATAAAGTCCATGATCGTCTTTCTAGCTGGGATAAACATCTCCTGTCCTTTAGTGGTAGGGAAATTTTCATCAAGGCAATCTTACAATCTTTGCCACAATATGTTATGTCATGTTATCTCCTCCCTCAAAATATTATTGATGACATGACTTCATCAATCAGACAATATTGGTGGACTGGTAAATCTAACAAAAAAGGGTGGCATTTACTACCATGGAACCGTGTTTGCCTACCTAAGGCTGCTGGTGGTATGGGATTTAAGGATTTGCATGATTTCAATATTGCTCTCCTTGGCAAGCAATTATGGAAATTAATCTGTGAACCGGATTCGTTATTAGGGCAAATATATCGTTCTAAGTACTTTCCATCTGGATCTATATTGGATGCACCTAAGCCAAACCGTGGTTCATTTGCTTGGCAAGGTATGTACAATGCCCTACAGCGACTTTTTCCAGGCTTTCTTTACCGCCCAGGGATTAATAGTAATATACGAATTCATAAAGATTTATGGGGTGGTTCTTCCCCGATCAACTTCACGGGTACTTACGAAATCTCTGATGAATTCCATATTCGCTGTCGTGACTTTATGATTCGTAATCAAACTGCTTGGGATGTGGATAAGGTCAGACATTATTTTAATAACGATGATGCTACATCTGTATTGAGTATTCCTATTATTAATGATCATCGTGATTCTATTCTCTGGTCTCCTAATGATTCAGGTATTTATTCAGTTCGCTCTGGTTACATCTTTCTACAACGGATTTTACACCAGCAAGCGCCACCTACACGGTTTTGGAAAATTTTATCCAAAATAAAGGCCTTGCCTAAAGTTAAAATTTTTGGTTGGCGTATGGCATCTGACGCTTTGCCAGTTGGAGCAAAAATGCAAATATTCTCACCAAATTCGGGTCCTTGTCCTATTTGTGGCCAACATTCGGAATCCATTCTCCATGCTCTTCGTGACTGCTCTGGGGCTTCTGAAGCCCTACAAATTTCTGGTATTCCACATACTCTTTTCAAAAGTAGGGCTGTTACTCCTTTACAATGGCTAGAGGAAGCATCCCAATGTCTATCCCCTGATTCTTTTGGCCTTTTTCTCACTTCCGTCTGGAACATTTGGAACAGACGTAATGACTGGGTACACAACGGCCATTTACAACCACCCTGGTTAATTGCTGTTAACTCCATTAGTTTACATGATGATTTTTGTAATACCGTTAAGTCTACTAAACCCTCTACTAGTTCCACTCCACGTTGGTGTCCCCCACCACCTCAACATATTAAAATTAATGTGGATGGTGCTTTTAATCCATCAACTCGGGCAGCTGCTGTTGGAGCCGTTGCTCGTGATGCCACAGGTACAGTCGTCGGTGGTCTCGCATTTCCGCTAGGTAGCTGTCTGGACGCTGTTACCAGTGAGGGTGAAAGCATTCTTGCCGGTCTCACCTTCGCCCGTTCCCAAGGTTGGAATCGGATTTTGCTAGAAACTGATTGCGCTTCTCTCGCGAATAGAATTAACAACCCAGCTCAAGATCTATCTGCCATGGGACCTCTTATTCACCGGATCCAAATGGCTCTTCATGACTTTAATTTTGCTTCTGTTTTCTTTGTACGCCGGGATGCAAATCAAATGGCCCATACCTTGGCATCTTTTTCTTTGAGTTCTATGACTTCTTTGTCTTTCGATAAGGATGTACCACCTTGTATCCAACAACTTGTATCAATTTGATTATGATTAATAAACTTAGGCACTCTTTTCCCCTTTTTAGGGTCCTCTAGCTTTGCTTGAAGGACAGTAGTAGGGGTTTTTAATGAGGCCTTTTCTTCAAAAAAAAAAAAAATTCCAACGGGTCCATTGAAAGGCCCATTTCGACTCGCTCATCCGGAACCTCTACAAAAAGCACTGCAAAACAAGTTTTAATAAAATTTTAGGAGTTCATGTAATTGATTAGGAGCTTTTCAACACAATTATATTGGAAAACCTCAATTTCTGTACTTTTTACTCCGTTAAAATTCCAACGAGTCCATTGAAAGGCCCATTTAGACCTGCTCGTCCGAAACCTCTACAAAAAGGACCGCAGAAATGTTTTATTCAAATATTAGGAGTTCAAATAATATATTAGGAGCTTTTGAACACAATTATATTGCAAAACCTCAATTTCTGTACTTTTTACTCAGTTAAAATTCCAACGGGTCCATTGAAAGGCCCATTTCGACTCGCTCGTCCGAAACCTCTACAAAAAGGATCGCAAAACAAGTTTTAATCAAATATTAGGTGTTCAAATAATTGATTAGGAGCTTTTCAACACAATTATATTGCAAAACCACAATTTCTGTACTTTTTACTCAGTTAAAATTCCAACGAGTCCATTGAAAGGCCCATTTAGACATGCTCGTCCGAAACCTCTACAAAAAGGACCGCAAAAATAATTTATTCAAATATTAGGAGTGAAAATAATTCATTAGGAACTTTTAAACACAATTATATTGCAAAACTTCAATTTCTGTACTTTTTTTCAGTTAAAATTCCAACGGGTCCATTGAAAGGCCTATTTCGACCCTATTGTCTGAAACCTATATAAAAGGACCGCAAAACAAGTTTTAATCAAATATTAGGAGTTCAAATAATTGATTAGGAGCTTTTCAACACAATTATATTGCAAAACCTTAATTTCTGTACTTTTTTTTTCAGTCAAAATTCCAACGGGTCCATTGAAAGGCCCATTTCAACCCGCTCGTCCGAAACCTGTACAAAAAGGACTGCAAAACACGTTTTAATCAAATTTTAGGAGTTCATGTAATTGATTAGGAGCTTTTCAACACAATTATATTGGAAAACCTCAATTTTTGTACTTTTTACTTAGTTAAAATTCCAACGAGTCTATTGAAAGGCCCATTTAGACCTGCTCGTCCGAAACCTCTATAAAAAGGACCGCAAAAATGTTTTATTCAAATATTAGGAGTTCAAATAATTTATTAGGAGCTTTTGAACACAATTATATTGCAAAACCACAATTTCTGTACTTTTTACTCAGTTAAAATTCCAACGGGTCCATTAAAAGGCCCATTTCGACCCTCTCGTCCGAAACCTCTATAAAAAGGACTGCAAAACAAGTTTTAATCAAATATTAGGAGTTCAAATAATTGATTAGGAGCTTTTCAACACAATTATATTGCAAAACCGCAATTTCTGTACTTTTTTCTCAGTTAAAATTCTAACAGGTCCATTGAAAGACCCATTTTGACCCGCTCGTCGGAAACCTCTACAAAAAGGACTGCAAAACAAGTTTTAATCAAATTTTAGGAGTTCATGTAATTGATTAGGAGCTTTTCAACACAATTATATTGCAAAACCTCAATTTATGTACTTTTTGATCAGTTAAAATTCCAACGGGTCCATTGAAAGGCCCATTTCGACCCGCTCGTCCGAAACGTCTACAAAAAAGACTGCAAAACAAGTTTTAATCAAATTTTAGGAGTTCATGTAATTGAATAGGAGCTTTTCAACACAATTATATTGCAAAACTTCAATTTCTGTACTTTTTTTCAGTTAAAATTCAAACGGGTCCATTGAAAGGCCCATTTCGACCCGCTCGTCCGAAACCTCTACAAAAAGGACTGCAAAACAAGTTTTAATAAAATTTTAGGAGTTCATGTAATTGATTATGAGCTTTTCAACACAATTATATTGGAAAACCTCAATTTTTGTACTTTTTACTCGGTTAAAATTCCAACAAGTCCATTGAAAGGCCCATTTAGACCTGCTCGTCCGAAACCTCTACAAAAAGGACCGCAAAAATGTTTTATTCAAAAATTAGGAGTTCAAATAATATATTAGGAGCTTTTGAACACAATTATATTGCAAAACCTCAATTTCTGTACATTTTACTCAATTAAAATTCCAACGGGTCCATTGAAAGGCCCATTTAGACCTGCTCGTCCGAAACCTCTACAAAAAGGACATCAAAAATGTTTTATTCAAATATTAGGAGTTCAAATAATATATTAGGAGCTTTTGAACACAATTATATTGCAAAACCTCAATTTATGTACTTTTTGATCAGTTAAAATTCCAACAGGTCCATTGAAAGGCCCATTTCGACCCGCTCGTCCGAAACCTCTACAAAAAGGACTGCAAAACAAGTTTTAATAAAATTTTAGGAGTTCATGTAATTGATTAGGAGCTTTTCAACACAATTATATTGGAAAACCTCAATTTATGTACTTTTTACTCAGTTAAAATTCCAACGGGTCCATTGAAAGGCCCATTTCGACCCGCTCGTCCGAAACCTCTACAAAAAGGATCGCAAAACAAGTTTTAATCAAATATTAGGTGTTCAAATAATTGATTAGGATCTTTTCAACACAATTATATTGCAAAACCGCAATTTCTGTACTTTTTACTCAGTTAAAATTCCAACTTGTGCAGGTTTATGCCTGCTTTTTAATAAAAACATTACTCTAGATTTTCTCTCGTCCTCGACGAGATACATTGATGTTATTGTGAATAGCTCTAATTGTCGATTTCGTTTTACGGGTATTTACGGGTACGCAGCCACAAACATGAAAAAATACACGTGGGAACTAATCGATTCCCTTAAAACAAAATCATCTCTTCCTTGGCTCATCGGAGGTGACTTAAATGATATCTTAGATGACTTGGAAAAACAAGGTGGCAATCGTAGGCCTCGATCACAAATTCTAAACTTTCGCGATTGTTTAACGAGAAATAACTTGTTCGATTGTAAACCAAACACGGGTTGGTTCACTTGGACCCGCACGGGGCCTAATGTCGATCCGGTTTGCGAACGGCTTGACCGTTTCTTGGCATGCTCGCAATGGATGCACAAATTTCCCAATTACGGTCAATTTCACTCATTTTCACTCGAGTCGGATCATAGTGTCATCATATTGGATACCGAGAATGCCCCATTAACGAACCAATATACCCAGCAGGCAGTGGATCACTTTCGGTTTGAAACCTGTTGGGCTCATGACCCCGCAGGCATCCAAGTTTTTAAAAAAACATGGGCTGCCACGCAGGGGTCCATTTTGGACAAACTATCCGCGTTGGGCCATTCTCTCCAAGAGTGGCAACACGCTCAACGTAAGCTGTCCACTCTCCGCATGCAACAGTTGCAACGATCTATCAACAATCTTATGCGACGTAGACACCTATCCCGGAAAGCTCTTTCCACACTGCACAGTGCTAAATTGGAACTCCGGAAATTGTCAGTGGCTAAAGAGGCTTACTGGGCCCAACGCTCTCGCATCTCCTGGTTAACCAACGGGGATAAAAATACCACCTACTTCCATGCGAGGGCCACTAAACGACGTAGGAAAAACGCAATCAAGGGATTAATGGATGATACCGGAGTTTGGCAGTCCTCCACTGCTGACATTTTACAAATTGCGTCGTCGTACTTTAAAGATATTTTCTCATCAGCATGTCCGGTGTCCTCACCGGAACTGCTGAACAATATTCGCCCCACGGTGACCACAGCTATGAATGATACTCTTCTACGGCCCTTCACGGTAGAAGAAATTCGTGCCGCTTTTCTGGATATCAATCCTAAGAAAGCACCTGGTATTGACGGTTTCCCCAGTAGTTTCTACAGACAGCATTGGGATATGATTGGTCCGGATTTCACTTCTCTATGTATGGATCTCCTACAAGGGAAAGCCGATATGGCATCGGTTAACCGATCGGTCATAGTGCTAATACCTAAGATTTCTGACCCCACCACCATGAAGCACTTTCGTCCAATCAGTCTGTGTACGGTCATATACAAGACGGTCTCTAAGGTTCTGGTGAATCGCCTGAAGCTATCCCTATCTTCTTGTATCAGCGATTCGCAAGCGGCGTTTATCAGCGGACGCAATATTACCAACAATATTTTGATTGCACATGAGCTGGTACATACCCTTCACTCTAGTGGCACACTCTCCTCCCAAGGAGCGGCTGTCAAGCTCGATATGGAAAAGGCCTTTGACAGGGTAGAATGGTCCTTTCTAAGGGATGTCATGCTCCGTATGGGGTTTGCACGGGATTGGGTCAACCTTATACTACGATGCGTATCCTCGGTCTCCTTTTCGGTAAGAATTAATGGCACGATATCAGAGGAATTTTTCCCTACTCGGGGTATCCGTCAAGGTGATCCTTTATCACCTTTCCTATTCCTAATTTGTTCCCAAGGACTATCAGCAGCTTTGGAAACGGAGCAAAAAGAAGGACGCCTTTCAGGTCTTAGTGCTAGTCGCCGTGGGCCCAGGGTTACACATCTCCTCTTCGCAGATGATAGTTTGGTGTTCCTTCGCAATGAACCAGCGGAAGTGGATAGATTGCGATACGTCCTTTCCCAGTATGCCTCGTCTTCCGGTCAAACGGTAAACTTCGACAAGTCTACCGCTTACTGCAGTCGTGGGTGCTCCTCCGCCTTTCTCCATGCTATGCGTTCAACTTTGGGTGTACGCCTAGTGGATGATCCAGGCATATATTTGGGAGTCCCCCTTTTAATAAAAAGGAATAGAACTGCATCCTTAGGCTTTGTGAGAGATAAAGTCCAATCCCGTATGAGCAAATGGGATAACAGTTTCCTTTCATATAGCGGAAGAGAAATCCTCATTAAGGCTGTCGCACAAGCTATGCCACAGTATGTGATGTCATGCTACCTCTTACCACAAAACATAATTGACGATATTACTATGTCCATACGGCGCTACTGGTGGTCCGGGCGTAGTAATAAGCGTGGTTGGCCGCTTTTGTCGTGGGATACCCTCTGCACGCCTAAAAATGTGGGAGGCCTAGGTTTCCGCGACCTGCGATCTTTCAATATTGCCCTTTTAGGGAAGCAAATTTGGCACTTGCTGTCACACCCGGACTCTCTGTTGGCAAGGGTCCTCCGTGCTAAATACTACCCATCAGGTGACCTCCTGCAAGCCTCGGCGGACAAGCGGGCTTCATTTGCATGGAAAGGTCTGCACCAAGCTATCCATCTCCTAGGGCCTGGTTATTTTTGGAGGCCAGGGACCAAGAGCTCGATACGTCTGCTCAGTGATACATGGGGAGGGGATAAACCTATTACGTTTTTTGGACAATATGAGGATAATGACGAACTCCCAGTGCGTTGTCGGGATTACATGTTGTGTGACTGTGCATCTTGGGATGAGCCCAAACTCCGAAATGCTTTCGATAAGGATGATGTTGAGAGTATCCTTCGGGTTCCGATTTATCAGGATAGACCGGACAAGTTGGTTTGGGGACGCCATGACTCCGGGACCTATACAGTCAGGTCGGGGTACTTTTTTCTCCATCAACCGGCGAGACCGGTAATGCGTCCCACACGTCTTTGGAAAGTAATATCCAAATCTCCGACTTTACCAAAAATTCGCTCCTTCAGTTGGCGAGCGGGCCGTGATGCCTTACCCACTGGGGAAAAGCTCCGAGCGATACATCATACGGATGGACACTGTCCTTTTTGCCCAACGGTGCTGGAATCCGCTATACATGCCCTTCGTGATTGCCCAACTGCTCAGGATGTTCTTCGCCTTGTGGGGCTTCCGTTGAGCGTCTATACCAGTCACACCAACTCCATGGTGTCTTGGCTGTCAGAAGGAACTTATAGCTTGGACACTTCAGGGTTTGCCCTGCTTCTCACAACAATTTGGAATATCTGGAACCGTCGTAATGACTGGGTTCATTCCCAAAGGCTTCAGCCAACATGGCTGACGGCTATGAATGCTACAGGTCTTCTACAGGAATACGCAGCCGCTAACGCACTCCCCGCCGTGTCAGCCGCTATACCAGCAGTAGCCCCCCCCCCCCCCACGATGGACGACGCCTAGACCGGGCTGTATCAAGTAAACGTCGACGGAGCCTTCCATCCAGGATCTGGTGCTGCAGCCATCGGAGTCATTGCTAGGGATGCAAATGGCTCAATTGTTGGAGGATGTGCTGTCCATGAGGCAGGCTGTCATGATGCCACCATGGTCGAGCTACATGCCATCGTTGCGGGTATCATGTTAACCCGAGATAGAGGGTGGGGCGAGGTGCTCATTGAATCCGACTCGGCTACGGTGATCAACAAGCTCTCACGCACCACTGCGGACAACTCCCTTCTGGGGCCACAGATTGCAGATACACAGGCTTTGCTTAGGTCTTTTCCTTTAATTACATTATCTTTTGTACCTAGATCGGCCAATTTTCTGGCCCATAACTTAGCCGCTTGGGCTTTACGCTTTACTTCTTCGGTGTATTTTGATTCAGTTATTCCTGACTGTATTAACGTTGATGTAATGGCTGACTCTCAGCCTTTTTCTTGTTATAATAATAACAACACTCAGGGTACTCTTTTCCCCTTAGGTTCACTTTGTGCTTCGGCACAAGGTGGTTAGAGGGGTTTTTAATGAGGCCCTTTTTCTTCAAAAAAAAAAATTCCAACGAGTCCATTGAAAGGCCCATTTAGACCTGCTCGTCCGAAACCACTACAAAAAGGACCGCAAAGATGTTTTATTCAAATATTAGGAGTTCAAATAATATATTAGGAGCTTTTGAACACAATTATATTGCAAAACCTCAATTTCTGTACATTTTACTCAATTAAAATTCCAACGGGTCCATTGAAAGGCCCATTTAGACCTGCTCGTCCGAAACCTCTATAAAAAGGACATCAAAAATGTTTTATTCAAACATTAGGAGTTCAAATAATTGATTAGGAGCTTTTCAACACAATTATATTGCAAAACCTCAATTTCTGTACTTTTTACTCATTTAAAATTCCAACGGGTCCATTGAAAGGCCCATTTCGACCCGCTCGTCCGAAACCTCTACAAAAAGGACTGCAAAACAAGTTTTAATCAAATTTTAGGAGTTCATGTAATTGATTAGGAGATTTTCAACGCAATTATATTGCAAAACCTCAATTTCTGTACTTTTTACTCAGTTAAAATTCCAACGAGTACATTGAATGGCCCATTTAGACCTGCTCGTCCGAAACCTCTACAAAAAGGACCGCAAAAATGTTTTATTCAAATATTAGGAGTTCAAATAATTGATTAGGAGCTTTTGAACACAATTATATTGCAAAACCTCAATTTTGTACTTTTTACTCAGTTAAAATTCCAACTGGTCCATTGAAAGGCCCATTTCGACTCTCTTGTCCGAAACCTCTACAAAAAGGATTGCAAAACAAGTTTTAATCAAATATTAGGAGTTCAAATAATTGATTAGGAGCTTTTCAACACAATTATATTGCAAAACTTCAATTTCTGTACTTTTTACTCAGTTAAAATTCCAACGGGTCCATTGAAAGGCCCATTTCAACCCGCTCGTCCGAAACCTCTACAAAAAGGACTGCAAAACATGTTTTAATAAAATTTTAGGAGTTCATGTAATTGATTAGGAGCTTTTCAACACAATTATATTGGAAAACCTCAATTTTTGTACTTTTTACTCGGTTAAAATTCCAACGGGTCCATTGAAAGGCCCATTTAGACCCGCTCGTCCGAAACCTCTACAAAAAGGATCGCAAAAATGTTTTATTCAAATATTAGGAGTTCAAATAATTGATTAGGAGCTTTTCAACACAATTATATTGCAAAACCTCAATTTCTGTACTTTTTATTCAGTTAAAATTCCAACGGGTCCATTGAAAGGCCCATTTAGACCTGCTCGTTCGAAACCTCTACAAAAAGGAAAGCAAAAATGTTTTATTCAAATATTAGGAGTTCAAATAATTGATTAGGTGCTTTTCAACACAATTATATTGCAAAACCTCAATTTCTGCACTTTTTACTCATTTAAAATTCCAACGGGTCTATTGAAAGGCCCATTTCGACCCGCTCGTCCAAAACCTCTACAAAAAGGACTGCAAAATAAGTTTTAATTAAATTTTAGGAGTTCATGTAATTGATTAGGAGCTTTACAACACAATTTTATTGAAAACCCTCAATTTCTGTACTTTTTACTCCGTTAAAATTCCAACGGGTCCATTGAAAGGCCCATTTAGAATTGCTCGTCCGAAACCTCTACAAAAAGGACTGCAAAAATGTTTTATTCAAATATTAGGAGTTCAAATAATTGATTAGGAGCTTTTCAACACAATTACATTGCAAAACCTCAATTTCTGCACTTTTTACTCATTTAAAATTCCAACGGGTCCATTGAAAGTCCCATTTCGACCCTCTCATCCGAAACCTCTACAAAAAGGACTACAAAACAAGTTTTAATCAAATTTTAGGAATTCATGTAATTGATTAGGAGCTTTTCAACACAATTATATTGCAAAACCGCAATTTCTGTAATTTTTACTCAGTTAAAATTCCAACGGGTCCATTGAATGGCCCATTTAGACCAGCTCGTCCGAAACCTCTACAAAAAGGACCGCAAAACAAGTTTTAATCAAATATTAGGAGTTCAAATAATTGATTAGGAGCTTTTCAACACAATTATATTGCAAAACCTCAATTTCTGTACTTTTTACTTAGTTAAAATTCCAACGGGTCCAATGAAAGGCCCATTTCGTCCCGCTCGTCCGAAACCTCTACAAAAAGGACTGCAAAACAAGTTTTAATCAAATTTTAGGAGTTCATGTAATTGATTAGGAGCTTTTCAACACAATTATATTGCAAAACCTCAATTTCTGTACTTTTTACTCAGTTAAAATTCCAACGAGTACATTGAATGGCCAGTTTAGACCTGCTCGTCCGAAACTTCTACAAAAAGGACCGCAAAAATGTTTTATACAAATATTAGGAGTTCAAATAATTGCTTAGGAGCTTTTGAACACAATTATATTGCAAAACCTCAATTTTGTACTTTTTACTCAGTTAAAATTCCAACGGGTCCATTGAAAGGCCTATTTCGACTCTCTCGTTCGAAACCTCTACAAAAAGGACTGCAAAACAAGTTTTAATCAAATATTAGGAGTTCAAATAATTCATTAGGAGCTTTTCAACACAATTATATAGCAAAACTTCAATTTCTGTACTTTTTACTTAGTTAAAATTCCAACGTGTCCATTGAAAGGCCCATTTCAACCCGCTCGTCCGAAACCTCTACAAAAAGGACTGCAAAACATGTTTTAATCAAATTTTAGGAGTTCATGTAATTGATTAGGAGCTTTTCAACACAATTATATTGGAAAACCTCAATTTAGACCTGCTCGTCCCAAACCTCTACAAAAAGGACCGCAAAGATGTTTTATTCAAATATTAGGAGTTCAAATAATATATTAGGAGCTTTTGAACACAATTTTATTGCAAAACCTCAATTTCTGTACTTTTTACTCAATTGAAATTCCAACGGGTCCATTGAAAGGCCCATTTAGACCTGCTCGTCTGAAGCCTCTACAAAAAGGACTGCAAAACATGTTTTAATCAAATTTTAGGAGTTCATGTAAATGATTAGGAGCTTTTTAACACAATTATATTGGAACACCATAATTTTTGTACATTTTACTCAGTTAAAATTCCAACGAGTCCATTGAAAGGCCCATTTAGACCTGCTCGTCCGAAACCTCTACAAAAAGGACCGCAAAAATGTTTTATTCAAATGTTAGGAGTTCAAATAATTGATTAGGAGCTTTTGAACACAATTATATTGCAAAACCTCAATTTCTGACTTTTTACTTAGTTAAAATTCCAACGGGTCCATTGAAAGGCCCATTTCGACCCTCTCGTCCGAAACCTCTATAAAAAGGACCGCAAAACAAGTTTTAATCAAATATTAGGAGTTCAAATAATTCATTAGGAGCTTTTCAACACAATTATATTGCAAAACCTCAATTTCTGTACTTTTTACTCAGTTAAAATTCCAACGGGTCCATTGAAAGGCCAATTTAGACCTGCTCGTCCGAAACCTCTACAAAAAGGACCGCAAAAAGGTTTTATTCAAATATTAGGAGTTCAAGTAATTGATTAGGAGCTTTTCAACACAATTATATTGTAAAACCTCAATTTCTGTACTTTTTACTTAGTTAAAATTCCAACGGGTCCATTGAAAGGCCCATTTCGACCCGCTCGTCCGAAACCTCTACAAAAAGGATCGCAAAAATGTTTTATTCAAATATTAGGAGTTCAAATAATTGATTAGGAGCTTTTCAACACAATTATATTGCAAAACCTCAATTTCTGTACTTTTTATTCAGTTAAAATTCCAACGGGTCCATTGAAAGGCCCATTTAGACCTGCTCGTCCGAAACCTCTACAAAAAGGAAAGCAAAAATGTTTTATTCAAATATTAGGAGTTCAAATAATTGATTAGGAGCTTTTCAACACAATTATAATGCAAAACTTCAATTTCTGTACTTTTTAATCAGTTAAAATTCCAACGGGTCCATTGAAAGGCCCATTTCGACCCGCTCGTCCGAAACCTCTACAAAAAGGATCGCAAAAATGTTTTATTCAAATATTAGGAGTTCAAATAATTGATTAGGAGCTTTTCAACACAATTATATTGCAAAACCTCAATTTCTGTACTTTTTATTCAGTTAAAATTCCAACGGGTCCATTGAAAGGCCCATTTAGACCTGCTCGTCTGAAACCTCTACAAAAAGGAAAGCAAAAATGTTTTATTCAAATATTAGGAGTTCAAATAATTGATTAGGTGCTTTTCAACACAATTATATTGCAAAACCTCAATTTCTGCACTTCTTACTCATTTAAAATTCCAACGGGTCTATTGAAAGGCCCATTTCGACCCGCTCGTCCAAAACCTCTACAAAAAGGACTGCAAAATAAGTTTTAATTAAATTTTAGGAGTTCATGTAATTGATTAGGAGCTTTACAACACAATTTTATTGAAAACCCTCAATTTCTGTACTTTTTACTCCGTTAAAATTCCAACGGGTCCATTGAAAGGCCCATTTAGAATTGCTCGTCCGAAACCTCTACAAAAAGGACTGTAAAAATGTTTTATTCAAATATTAGGAGTTCAAATAATTGATTAGGAGCTTTTCAACACAATTACATTGCAAAACCTCAATTTCTGCACTTTTTACTCATTTAAAATTCCAACGGGTCCATTGAAAGTCCCATTTCGACCCTCTCATCCGAAACCTCTACAAAAAGGACTACAAAACAAGTTTTAATCAAATTTTAGGAATTCATGTAATTGATTAGGAGCTTTTCAACACAATTATATTGCAAAACCGCAATTTCTGTAATTTTTACTCAGTTAAAATTCCAACGGGTCCATTGAATGGCCCATTTAGACCAGCTCGTCCGAAACCTCTACAAAAAGGACCGCAAAACAAGTTTTAATCAAATATTAGGAGTTCAAATAATTGATTAGGAGCTTTTCAACACAATTATATTGCAAAACCTCAATTTCTGTACTTTTTACTTAGTTAAAATTCCAACGGGTCCAATGAAAGGCCCATTTCGTCCCGCTCGTCCGAAACCTCTACAAAAAGGACTGCAAAACAAGTTTTAATCAAATTTTAGGAGTTCATGTAATTGATTAGGAGCTTTTCAACACAATTATATTGCAAAACCTCAATTTCTGTACTTTTTACTCAGTTAAAATTCCAACGAGTACATTGAATGGCCAGTTTAGACCTGCTCGTCCGAAACTTCTACAAAAAGGACCGCAAAAATGTTTTATACAAATATTAGGAGTTCAAATAATTGCTTAGGAGCTTTTGAACACAATTATATTGCAAAACCTCAATTTTGTACTTTTTACTCAGTTAAAATTCCAACGGGTCCATTGAAAGGCCTATTTCGACTCTCTCGTTCGAAACCTCTACAAAAAGGACTGCAAAACAAGTTTTAATCAAATATTAGGAGTTCAAATAATTCATTAGGAGCTTTTCAACACAATTATATAGCAAAACTTCAATTTCTGTACTTTTTACTTAGTTAAAATTCCAACGTGTCCATTGAAAGGCCCATTTCAACCCGCTCGTCCGAAACCTCTACAAAAAGGACTGCAAAACATGTTTTAATCAAATTTTAGGAGTTCATGTAATTGATTAGGAGCTTTTCAACACAATTATATTGGAAAACCTCAATTTAGACCTGCTCGTCCCAAACCTCTACAAAAAGGACCCCAAAGATGTTTTATTCAAATATTAGGAGTTCAAATAATATATTAGGAGCTTTTGAACACAATTTTATTGCAAAACCTCAATTTCTGTACTTTTTACTCAGTTAAAATTCCAACGGGTCCATTGAAAGGCCCATTTCGACCCGCTCGTTTGAAACCTCTACAAAAAGGACTGCAAAACAAGTTTTAATCAAATTTTAGGAGTTCATGTAATTGATTTGGAGCTTTTCAACACAATTATATTGCAAAACCTCAATTTCTGTACTTTTTACTTAGTTGAAATTCCAACGAGTCCATTGAAAGGCCCATTTAGACCCGCTCGTCCGAAACCTCTACAAAAAGGACTGCAAAACATGTTTTAATCAAATTTTAGGAGTTCATGTAAATGATTAGGAGCTTTTCAACACAATTATATTGGAACAACTCAATTTTTGTACTTTTTACTCAGTTAAAATTCCAACGAGTCCATTGAAAGGCCCATTTAGACCTGCTCGTCCGAAACCTCTACAAAAAGGACCGCAAAAATGTTTTATTCAAATATTAGGAGTTCAAATAATTGATTAGGAGCTTTTGAACACAATTATATTGCAAAACCTCAATTTCTGTACTTTTTATTCAGTTAAAATTTCAACTGGTCCATTGAAAGGTCCATTTAGACCTGCTCGTCCGAAACCTCTACAAAAAGGACTGCAAAAAAGTTTTATTCAAATATTAGGAGTTCAAATAATTTATTAGGAGCTTTTCAACACAATTATATTGCAAAACCTCAATTTCTGTACTTTAAACTCAGTTAAAATTCGAACGGGTCCATTGAAAGGCCCATTTCAACCTGCTCGTCCGAAACCTCTAAAAAGGACTGCAAAACAAGTTTTAATCAAATTTTAGGAGTTCATGTAATTGATTAGGAGCTTTTCAACACAATTATATTGCAAAACCTCAATTTCTGTACTTTTTACTCAGTTAAAATTCCAACGGGTCCATTGAAAGGCCCATTTCGACCCGCTGGTCCGAAACCTCTACAAAAAGGATCGCAAAAATGTTTTATTCAAATATTATGAGTTCAAATAATTGATTAGGAGATTTTCAACACAATTATATTGCAAAACCTCAATTTCTGTACTTTTTATTCAGTTAAAATTTCAACTGGTCCATTGAAAGGTCCATTTAGACCTGCTCGTCCGAAACCTCTACAAAAAGGACTGCAAAAAAGTTTTATTCAAATATTAGGAGTTCAAATAATTGATTAGGAGCTTTTCAACAATTATATTGCAAAACCTCAATTTCTGTACTTTTTACTCATTTAAAATTCCAACGGGTCAGTTGAAAGGCCCATTTCAACCCGCTCGTCCGAAACCTCTACAAAAAGGACTGCAAAACAAGTTTTAATCAAATTTTAGGAGTTCATGTAATTTATTAGGAGCTTTTCAACACAATTATATTGCAAAACCTCAATTTCTGTACTTTTTACTCAGTTAAAATTCCAACCGGTCCATTGAAAGGCCCATTTAGACCTGCTCGTCCGAAACCTCTACAAAAAGGACCGCAAAATATTTTTAACCAAATATTAGGAGTTCAAATAATTGATTAGGAGCTTTTCAACACAATTATATTTCAAAACCTCAATTTCTGCACTTTTTACTCATTTAAAATTCCAACGGGTCCATTGAGAGGCCCATTTCGACCCGCTCGTCCGAAACCTCTACAAAAAGGACTGCAAAACAAGTTTTAATCAAATTTTAGGAGTTCATGTAATTGATTAGGAGCTTTTCAACACAATTTTATTGAAAACCCTCAATTTCTGTACTTTTTACTCAGTTAAAATTCCAACGGGTCCATTGAAAGGCCCATTTAGAACTGCTCGTCCGAAACCTCTACAAAAAGGACTGCAAAAATGTTTTATTCAAATATTAGGAGTTCAAATAATTGATTAGGAGCTTTTCAACACAATTACATTGCAAAACCTCAATTTTTGCACTTTTTACTCATTTAAAATTCCAACGGGTCCATTGAAAGTCCCATTTCGACCCTCTCGTCCGAAACCTCTACAAAAAGGACTGCAAAACAAGTTTTAATCAAATTTTAGGAATTCATGTAATTGATTAGGAGCTTTTCAACACAATTATATTGCAAAACCGCAATTTCTGTAATTTTTACTCAGTTAAAATTCCAACGGGTCCATTGAAAGGCCCATTTAGACCAGCTCGTCCGAAACCTCTACAAAAGGACCGCAAAACAAGTTTTAATCAAATATTAGGAGTTCAAATAATTGATTAGGAGCTTTTCAACACAATTATATTGCAAAAGAGCAATTTCTGTACTTTTTACTCAGTTAAAATTCCAACGGGTCCATTGAAAGGCCCATTTCGACCCGCTCGTCCGAAACCTCTACAAAAAGGACTGCAAAACAAGTTTTAATCAAATTTAAGGAGTTCATGTAATTGATTAGGAGCTTTTCAACACAATTATATTGTCAAACCTCAATTTTTGTACTTTTTACTCAGTTAAAATTCCAACGAGTCCATTGAAAGGCCCATTTAGACCTCCTCGTCCGAAACCTCTACAAAAAGGATCGCAAATATGTTTTATTCAAATATTAGGAGTTCAAGTAATTTATTAGGAGCTTTTCAACACAATTATATTGTAAAACCTCAATTTCTGTACTTTTTACTTAGTTAAAATTCCAACGGGTCCATTGAAAGGCCCAATTCGACCCGCTCGTTCGAAACCTCTAAAAAAAGGACTGCAAAACAAGTTTTAATCAAATATTAGGAGTTCATGTAATTGATTAGGAGCTTTTCAACACAATTACATTGCAAAACCTCAATTTCTGTACTTTTTAATCAGTTAAAATTCCAATGGGTCCATTGAAAGGCCCATTTCGACCCGCTCGTCCGAAACCTCTACAAAAAGGACCGCAAAAATGTTTTATTCAAATATTAGGAGTTCAAATAATTGATTAGGAGCTTTTCAACACAATTATATTTCAAAACCTCAATTTCTGCACTTTTTACTCATTTATAATTCCAACGGGTCCATTGAAAGGTCCATTTCAACCCGCTCGTCCGAAACCTTTAAAAAGGACTGCAAAACAAGTTTTAATCAAATTTTAGGAGTTCATGTAATTGATTAGGAGCTTTTCAACACAATTACATTGCAAAACCTCAATTTCTGTACTTTTTAATCAGTTAAAATTCCAATGGGTCCATTGAAAGGCCCATTTCGACCCGCTCGTCCGAAACCTCTACAAAAAGGACCGCAAAAATGTTTTATTCAAATATTAGGAGTTCAAATAATTGATTAGGAGCTTTTCAACACAATTATATTCCAAAACCTCAATTTTTGTACTTTTTATTCAGTTAAAATTCCAACGGGTCCATTGAAAGGCCCATTTAGACTTGCTCGTCCGAAACCTCTACAAAAAGGACAGCAAATAATGTTTTATTCAAATATTAGGAGTTCAAATAATTGATTAGGAGCTTTTCAACACAATTATATTGCAAAACCTCAATTTCTGTACTTTTTACTCATTTAAAATTCCAACGGGTCAATTGAAAGGCCCATTTCAACCCGCTCGTCCGAAACCTCTACAAAAAGGATTGCAAAACAAGTTTTAATCAAATTTTAGGAGTTCATGTAATTGATTAGGAGCTTTTCAACTCAATTATATTGCAAAACCTCAATTTCTGTACTTTTTACTCAGTTAATATTCCAACCGGTCCATTGAAAGGCCCATTTAGACCTGCTCGTCCGAAACCTCTACAAAAAGTACTGCAAAATTTTTTTAACCAAATATTAGGAGTTCAAATAATTGATTAGGTGCTTTTCAACACAATTATATTGCAAAACCTCAATTTCTGCACTTTTTACTCATTTAAAATTCCAACGGGTCCATTGAAAGGCCCATTTCGACCCGCTCGTCCAAAACCTCTACAAAAAGGACTGCAAAACAAGATTTAATCAAATTTTAGGAGTTCATATAATTGATTCGGAGCTTTACAACACAATTTTATTGAAAACCCTCAATTTCTGTACTTTTTACTCAGTTAAAATTCCAACGGGTCCATTGAAAGGCCCATTTAGAACTGCTCGTCCGAAACCTCTACAAAAAGGACTGCAAAAATGTTTTATTCAAATATTAGGAGTTCAAATAATTGATTAGGAGCTTTTCAACACAATTACATTTCAAAACCTCAATTTCTGCACTTTTTACTCATTTAAAATTCCAACGGGTCTATTGAAAGTCCCATTTCGACCCTCTCGTCCGAAACCTCTACAAAAAGGACTACAAAACAAGTTTTAATCAAATTTTAGGAATTCATGTAATTGATTAGGAGCTTTTCAACACAATTATATTGCAAAAGAGCAATTTCTTTACTTTTTACTCAGTTAAAATTCCAACGGTTCCATTGAAAGGCCCATTTCGTCCCGCTCGTCCGAAACCTCTACAAAAATGACTGCAAAACAAGTTTTAATCAAATTTTAGGAGTTCATGTAATTGATTAGGAGCTTTTCAACACAATTATATTGCAAAACCTCAATTTCTGTACTTTTTACTCAATTAAAATTCCAACGAGTACATTGAATGGCCAGTTTAGACCTGCTCGTCCGAAACCTCTACAAAAAGGACCGCAAAAATGTTTTATACAAATATTAGGAGTTCAAATAATTGCTTAGGAGCTTTTGAACACAATTATATTGCAAAACCTCAATTTTGTACTTTTTACTCAGTTAAAATTCCAACGGGTCCATTGAAAGGCCCATTTCGACTCTCTCGTCCGAAACCTCTACAAAAAGGACTGCAAAACAAGTTTTAATCAAATATTAGGAGTTCAAATAATTCATTAGGAGCTTTTCAACACAATTATATTGCAAAACTTCAATTTCTATACTTTTTACTCAGTTAAAATTCCAACGTGTCCATTGAAAGGCCCATTTCAACCCGCTCGTCCGAAACCTCTACAAAAAGGACTGCAAAACATGTTTTAATCAAATTTTAGGAGTTCATGTAATTGATTAGGAGCTTTTCAACACAATTATATTGGAAAACCTCAATTTTTGTACTTTTTACTCGGTTAAAATTCCAACGAGTCCATTGAAAGGCCCATTTAGACCTGCTCGTCCCAAACCTCTACAAAAAGGACCGCAAAGATGTTTTATTAAAATATTAGGAGTTCAAATAATATATTAGGAGCTTTTGAACACAATTATATTGCCAAACCTCAATTTCTGTACTTTTTACTCAGTTAAAATTCCAACGGGTCCATTGAAAGGCCCATTTCGACCCGCTCGTCTGAAACCTCTACAAAAAGGACTGCAAAACAAGTTTTAATCAAATTTTAGGAGTTCATGTAATTGATTTGGGGCTTTTCAACACAATTATATTGCAAAACCACAATTTCTGTACTTTTTACTTAGTTGAAATTCCAACGGGTCCATTGAAAGGCCCATTTAGACCCGCTCGTCCGAAACCTCTACAAAAAGGACTGCAAAACATGTTTTAATCAAATTTTAGGAGTTCATGTAAATGATTAGGAGCTTTTCAACACAATTATATTGGAACAACTCAATTTTTGTACTTTTTACTCAATTTTTATATTGGAACAAATATTAGGAGTTCAAATAATTGATTAGGAGCTTTTCAACACAATTATATTGCAAAACCGCAATTGCTGTACTTTTTACTCAGTTAAACTTCCAACGGGTCCACTGAAAGGCCCATTTCGACCTGCTCGTCTGAAACCTCTACAAAAGGACTGCAAAACAAGTTTTAATCAAATTTTAGGAGTTCTTGTAATTGATTAAGAGATTTTCAACACAATTATATTAAAAACCTCAATTTCTGTACTTTTTACTCCGTTAAAATTCCAACGGGTCCATTGAAAGGCCCATTTAGACCTGCTCGTCCGAAACCAGTACAAAAAGGACCGCAAAAATGTTTTATTCAAATATTAAGAGTTCAAATAATTGATTAGGAGCTTTTCAACACAATTATATTGCAAAACCTCAATTTCTGTACTTTTTACTCAGTTAAAATTCCAACGGGTCCATTGAAAGGCCAATTTAGACCTGCTCGTCCGAAACCTCTACAAAAAGGACCGCAAAAAGGTTTTATTCAAATATTAGGAGTTCAAGTAATTGATTAGGAGCTTTTCAACACAATTATATTGTAAAACCTCAATTTCTGTACTTTTTACTTAGTTAAAATTCCAACGGGTCCGTTGAAAGGCCCAATTCGACCCGCTCGTCTGAAACCTCTAAAAAAGGACTGCAAAACAAGTTTTAATCAAATATTAGGAATTCGAATAATTCATCAGGAGCTTTTCAACATAATTATATTGCAAAACCTCAATTTCTGTACTTTTTACTCAGTTAAAATTCCAACGGGTCAATTGAAAGGCCCAGTTAGACCTGCTCGTCCGAAACCTCTACAAAAAGGACTGCAAAACATGTTTTAATCTAATTTTAGGAGTTCATGTAAATGATTAGGAGCTTTTCAACACAATTATATTGGAACACCTGAATTTTTGTACTTTTTACTCAGTTAAAATTCCAACGAGTCCATTGAAGGGCCCATTTAGACCTGCTCGTCCGAAACCTCTACAAAAAGGAACGCAAAAATGTTTTATTCAAATATTAGGAGTTCAAGTAATTTATTAGGAGCTTTTCAACACAATTATATTGTAAAACCTCAATTTCTGTACTTTTTACTTAGTTAAAATTCCAACGGGTCCATTGAAAGGCCCAATTCGACCCGCTCGTTCGAAACCTCTAAAAAAAGGACTGCAAAACAAGTTTTAATCAAATATTAGGAGTTCAAATAATTCATCAGGAGCTTTTCAACATAATTATATTGCAAAACCTCAATATCTGTACTTTTTACTCAATTAAAATTCCAACGGGTCAATTGAAAGGCCCATTTAGACCTGCTCGTCCGAAACCTCTACAAAAAGGACTGCAAAACATGTTTTAATCTAATTTTAGGAGTTCATGTAAATGATTAGGAGCTTTTCAACACAATTATATTGGAACACCTCAATTTTTGTACTTTTTACTCAGTTAAAATTCCAACGAGTCCATTGAAGGGACCATTTAGACCTGCTCGTCCGAAACCTCTACAAAAAGGACCGCAAAAATGTTTTATTCAAATATTAGGAGTTCAAATAATTGATTAGGAGCTTTTGAACACAAGTATATTGCAAAACCTCAATTTCTGACTTTTTACTCAGTTAAAATTCCAACGGGTCCATTGAAAGGCCCATTTCGACCCTCTCGTCCGAAACCTCTATAAAAAGGACCGCAAAACAAGTTTTAATCAAATATTAGGAGTTGAAATAATTCATTAGGAGCTTTTCAACAAAATTATATTGCAAAACCTAAATTTCTGTACTTTTTACTTAGTTAAAATTCGAACGGGTCCATTGAAAGGCCCATTCAACCCGCTCGTCCGAAACCTCTAAAAAGGACTGCAAAACATGTTTTAATCAAATTTTAGGAGTTCATGTAATTGATTAGGAGCTTTTGAACACAATTATATTGCAAAACCTCAATTTCTGTACTTTTTAATCAGTTAAAATTCCAACGAGTCCATTGAAAGGCCCATTTCGACCTGCTCGTCCGAAACCTCTACAAAAAGGACTGCAAAACAAGTTTTAATCAATTATTAGGAGTTCAAATAATTGATTAGGAGCTTTTCAACACAATTATATTGCAAAACCTCAATTTCTGTATCTTTTACTCAGTTAAAAACGGGTCCATTGAAAGGCCCATTTCGACCCGCTCGTCCGAAACCTCTACAAAAAGGACTGCAAAACAAGTTTTAATCAAATTTTAGGAGTTCATGTAATTGATTAGGAGCTTTTCAACACAATTATATTGCAAAACCTCAATTTCTGTACTTTTTACTCAGTTAAAATTCCAACGGGTCCATTGAAAGGCCCATTTCGACCTGCTCGTCCGAAACCTCTACAAAAAGCACCGCAAAAATGTTTTATTCAAATATTAAGAGTTCAAATAATTGATTAGGAGCTTTTCAACACAATTATATTGCAAAACCTCAATTTCTGTACTTTTTATTCAGTTAAAATTCCAACGGGTCCATTGAAAGGCCCATTTAGACCTGCTCGTCCGAAACCTCTACAAAAAGGACAACAAAAATGTTTTATTCAAATATTAGGAGTTCAAATAATTGTTTAGGTGCTTTTCAACACAATTATATTGCAAAACCTCAATTTCTGTACTTTTTACTCATATAAAATTCCAACGGGTCCATTGAAAGGCCTATTTCGACCCACTCGTCCAAAACCTCTACAAAAAGGACTGCAAAACAAGTTTTAATCAAATTTTAGGAGTTCATGTAATATATTAGGAGCTTTTCAACACAATTATATTGCAAAACCTCAATTTATGTACTTTTTACTCAGTTAAAATTCCAACCGGTCAATTGAAAGGCCCATTTAGACCTGCTCGTCCGAAACCTCTACAGAAAGGACTGCAAAAATGTTTTAATCAAAAATTAGGAGTTCAAATAATTGATTAGGAGCTTTTGAACACAATTATATTGCAAAACCTCAATTTCTGTACTTTTTAATCAGTTAAAATTCCAACGGGTTCATTGAAAGGCCCATTTCGACCTGCTCGTCCGAAACCTCTACAAAAAGGACTGCAAAACAAGTTTTAATCAAATATTAGGAGTTCAAATAATTGATTAGGAGCTTTTCAACACAATTATATTGCAAAACCTCAATTTCTGTATCTTTTACTCAGTTAAAAACGGGTCCATTGAAAGGCCCATTTCGACCCGCTCGTCCGAAACCTCTACAAAAAGGACTGCAAAACAAGTTTTAATCAAATTTTAGGAGTTCATGTAATTGATTAGGAGCTTTTCAACACAATTATATTGCAAAACCTCAATTTCTGTACTTTTTACTCAGTTAAAATTCGAACGGGTCCATTGAAAGGCCCATTTCGACCTGCTCGTCCGAAACCTCTACAAAAAGCACCGCAAAAATGTTTTATTCAAATATTAGGAGTTCAAATAATTGATTAGGAGCTTTACAACACAATTATATTGCAAAACCTCAATTTTTGTACTTTTTATTCAGTTAAAATTCCAACGGGTCCATTGAAAGGCCCATTTAGACCTGCTCGTCCGAAACCTCTACAAAAAGGACAGCAAAAATGTTTTATTCAAATATTAGGAGTTCAAATAATTGTTTAGGTGCTTTTCAACACAATTATATTGCAAAACCTCAATTTCTGTACTTTTTACTCAATTAAAATTCCAACGGGTCCATTGAAAGGCCCATTTCGACCCACTCGTCCAAAACCTCTACAAAAAGGACTGCAAAACAAGTTTTAATCAAATTTTAGGAGTTCATGTATTAAATTAGGAGCTTTTCAACACAATTATATTGCAAAACCTCAATTTCTGTACTTTTTACTCAGTTAAAATTCCAACCGGTCAATTGAAAGGCCCATTTAGACCTGCTCGTCCGAAACCTCTACAGAAAGGACTGCAAAAATGTTTTAATCAAAAATTAGGAGTTCAAATAATTGATTAGGAGCATTTCAACACAATTACATTGCAAAACCTCAATTTCTGCACTTTTTACTCATTTAAAATTCCAACGGGTCCATTGAAAGTCCCATTTCGACCCGCTCGTCCGAAACCTCTACAAAAAGGACTGCAAAACAAGTTTTAATCAAATTTTAGGAGTTCATGTAAATGATTAGGAGCTTTTCAACACAATTATATTGGAACACCTGAATTTTTGTACTTTTTACTCAGTTAAAATTCCAACGAGTCCATTGAAGGGCCCATTTAGACCTGCTCGTCCGAAACCTCTAGAAAAAGGACCGCAAAAATGTTTTATTCAAATATTAGGAGTTCAAGTAATTTATTAGGAGCTTTTCAACACAATTATATTGTAAAACCTCAATTTCTGTACTTTTTACTTAGTTAAAATTCCAACGGGTTCGTTGAAAGGCCCAATTCGACCCGCTCGTTCGAAACCTCTAAAAAAGGACTGCAAAACAAGTTTTAATCAAATATTAGGAGTTCAAATAATTCATCAGGAGCTTTTCAACATAATTATATTGCAAAACCTCAATATCTGTACTTTTTACTCAGTTAAAATTCCAACGGGTCCACTGAAAGGCCCATTTCGACCTGCTCGTCTGAAACCTCTACAAAAGGACTGCAAAACAAGTTTTAATCAAATTTTAGGAGTTCTTGTAATTGATTAAGAGATTTTCAACACAATTATATTAAAAACCTCAATTTCTGTACTTTTTACTCCGTTAAAATTCCAACGGGTCCATTGAAAGGCCCATTTAGACCTGCTCGTCCGAAACCAGTACAAAAAGGACCGCAAAAATGTTTTATTCAAATATTAAGAGTTCAAATAATTGATTAGGAGCTTTTCAACACAATTATATTGCAAAACCTCAATTTCTGTACTTTTTACTCAGTTAAAATTCCAACGGGTCCATTGAAAGGCCAATTTAGACCTGCTCGTCCGAAACCTCTACAAAAAGGACCGCAAAAAGGTTTTATTCAAATATTAGGAGTTCAAGTAATTGATTAGGAGCTTTTCAACACAATTATATTGTAAAACCTCAATTTCTGTACTTTTTACTTAGTTAAAATTCCAACGGGTCCGTTGAAAGGCCCAATTCGACCCGCTCGTCTGAAACCTCTAAAAAAGGACTGCAAAACAAGTTTTAATCAAATATTAGGAATTCGAATAATTCATCAGGAGCTTTTCAACATAATTATATTGCAAAACCTCAATTTCTGTACTTTTTACTCAGTTAAAATTCCAACGGGTCAATTGAAAGGCCCAGTTAGACCTGCTCGTCCAAAATCTCTACAAAAAGGACTGCAAAACATGTTTTAATCTAATTTTAGGAGTTCATGTAAATGATTAGGAGCTTTTCAACACAATTATATTGGAACACCTGAATTTTTGTACTTTTTACTCAGTTAAAATTCCAACGAGTCCATTGAAGGGCCCATTTAGACCTGCTCGTCCGAAACCTCTACAAAAAGGAACGCAAAAATGTTTTATTCAAATATTAGGAGTTCAAGTAATTTATTAGGAGCTTTTCAACACAATTATATTGTAAAACCTCAATTTCTGTACTTTTTACTTAGTTAAAATTCCAACGGGTCCATTGAAAGGCCCAATTCGACCCGCTCGTTCGAAACCTCTAAAAAAAGGACTGCAAAACAAGTTTTAATCAAATACTAGGAGTTCAAATAATTCATCAGGAGCTTTTCAACATAATTATATTGCAAAACCTCAATATCTGTACTTTTTACTCAATTAAAATTCCAACGGGTCAATTGAAAGGCCCATTTAGACCTGCTCGTCCGAAACCTCTACAAAAAGGACTGCAAAACATGTTTTAATCTAATTTTAGGAGTTCATGTAAATGATTAGGAGCTTTTCAACACAATTATATTGGAACACCTCAATTTTTGTACTTTTTACTCAGTTAAAATTCCAACGAGTCCATTGAAGGGACCATTTAGACCTGCTCGTCCGAAACCTCTACAAAAAGGACCGCAAAAATGTTTTATTCAAATATTAGGAGTTCAAATAATTGATTAGGAGCTTTTGAACACAAGTATATTGCAAAACCTCAATTTCTGACTTTTTACTCAGTTAAAATTCCAACGGGTCCATTGAAAGGCCCATTTCGACCCTCTCGTCCAAAACCTCTATAAAAAGGACCGCAAAACAAGTTTTAATCAAATATTAGGAGTTGAAATAATTCATTAGGAGCTTTTCAACAAAATTATATTGCAAAACCTAAATTTCTGTACTTTTTACTTAGTTAAAATTCGAACGGGTCCATTGAAAGGCCCATTTCAACCCGCTCGTCCGAAACCTCTAAAAAGGACTGCAAAACATGTTTTAATCAAATTTTAGGAGTTCATGTAATTGATTAGGAGCTTTTGAACACAATTATATTGCAAAACCTCAATTTCTGTACTTTTTAATCAGTTAAAATTCCAACGGGTCCATTGAAAGGCCCATTTCGACCTGCTCGTCCGAAACCTCTACAAAAAGGACTGCAAAACAAGTTTTAATCAATTATTAGGAGTTCAAATAATTGATTAGGAGCTTTTCAACACAATTATATTGCAAAACCGCAATTTCTGTATCTTTTACTCAGTTAAAAACGGGTCCATTGAAAAGCCCATTTCGACCCGCTCGTCCGAAACCTCTACAAAAAGGACTGCAAAACAAGTTTTAATCAAATTTTAGGAGTTCATGTAATTGATTAGGAGCTTTTCAACACAATTATATTGCAAAACCTCAATTTCTGTACTTTTTACTCAGTTAAAATTCCAACGGGTCCATTGAAAGGCCCATTTCGACCTGCTCGTCCGAAACCTCTACAAAAAGCACCGCAAAAATGTTTTATTCAAATATTAGGAGTTCAAATAATTGATTAGGAGCTTTTCAACACAATTATATTGCAAAACCTCAATTTCTGTACTTTTTATTCAGTTAAAATTCCAACGGGTCCATTGAAAGGCCCATTTAGACCTGCTCGCCCGAAACCTCTACAAAAAGGACAACAAAAATGTTTTATTCAAATATTAGGAGTTCAAATAATTGTTTAGGTGCTTTTCAACACAATTATATTGCAAAACCTCAATTTCTGTACTTTTTACTCATATAAAATTCCAACGGGTCCATTGAAAGGCCTATTTCGACCCACTCGTCCAAAACCTCTACAAAAAGGACTGCAAAACAAGTTTTAATCAAATTTTAGGAGTTCATGTAATATATTAGGAGCTTTTCAACACAATTATATTGTAAAACCTCAATTTATGTACTTTTTACTCAGTTAAAATTCCAACCGGTCAATTGAAAGGCCCATTTAGACCTGCTCGTCTGAAACCTCTACAGAAAGGACTGCAAAAATGTTTTAATCAAAAATTAGGAGTTCAAATAATTGATTAGGAGCTTTTGAACACAATTATATTGCAAAACCTCAATTTCTGTACTTTTTAATCAGTTAAAATTCCAACGGGTTCATTGAAAGGCCCATTTCGACCTGCTCGTCCGAAACCTCTACAAAAAGGACTGCAAAACAAGTTTTAATCAAATATTAGGAGTTCAAATAATTGATTAGGAGCTTTTCAACACAATTATATTGCAAAACCGCAATTTCTGTATCTTTTACTCAGTTAAAAACGGGTCCATTGAAAGGCCCATTTCGACCCGCTCGTCCGAAACCTCTACAAAAAGGACTGCAAAACAAGTTTTAATCAAATTTTAGGAGTTCATGTAATTGATTAGGAGCTTTTCAACACAATTATATTGCAAAACCTCAATTTCTGTATTTTTTACTCAGTTAAAATTCCAACGGGTCCATTGAAAGGCCCATTTCGACCTGCTCGTCCGAAACCTCTACAAAAAGCACCGCAAAATGTTTTATTCAAATATTAGGAGTTCAAATAATTGATTAGGAGCTTTACAACACAATTATATTGCAAAACCTCAATTTTTGTACTTTTTATTCAGTTAAAATTCCAACGGGTCCATTGAAAGGCCCATTTAGACCTGCTCGTCCGAAACCTCTACAAAAAGGACAGCAAAAATGTTTTATTCAAATATTAGGAGTTCAAATAATTGTTTAGGTGCTTTTCAACACAATTATATTGCAAAACCTCAATTTCTGTACTTTTTACTCATTTAAAATTCCAACGGGTCCATTGAAAGGCCCATTTCGACCCACTCGTCCAAAACCTCTACAAATAGGACTGCAAAACAAGTTTTAATCAAATTTTAGGAGTTCATGTAATATATTAGGAGCTTTTCAACACAATTATATTGCAAAACCTCAATTTCTGTACTTTTTACTCAGTTAAAATTCCAACCGGTCAATTGAAAGGCCCATTTAGACCTGCTCGTCCGAAACCTCTACAGAAAGGACTGCAAAAATGTTTTAATCAAAAATTAGGAGTTCAAATAATTGATTAGGAGCATTTCAACACAATTACATTGCAAAACCTCAATTTCTGCACTTTTTACTCATTTAAAATTCCAACGGGTCCATTGAAAGTCCCATTTCGACCCGCTCGTCCGAAACCTCTACAAAAAGGACTGCAAAACAAGTTTTAATCAAATTTTAGGAGTTCATGTAAATGATTAGGAGCTTTTCAACACAATTATATTGGAACACCTGAATTTTTGTACTTTTTACTCAGTTAAAATTCCAACGAGTCCATTGAAGGGCCCATTTAGACCTGCTCGTCCGAAACCTCTACAAAAAGGACCGCAAAAATGTTTTATTCAAATATTAGGAGTTCAAGTAATTTATTAGGAGCTTTTCAACACAATTATATTGTAAAACCTCAATTTCTGTACTTTTTACTTAGTTAAAATTCCAACGGGTTCGTTGAAAGGCCCAATTCGACCCGCTCGTTCGAAACCTCTAAAAAAGGACTGCAAAACAAGTTTTAATCAAATATTAGGAGTTCAAATAATTCATCAGGAGCTTTTCAACATAATTATATTGCAAAACCTCAATATCTGTATTTTTTACTCAGTTAAAATTCCAACGGGTCAATTGAAAGGCCCATTTAGACCTGCTCGTCCGAAACCTCTACAAAAAGGACTGCAAAACATGTTTTAATCTAATTTTAGGAGTTCATGTAAATGATTAGGAGCTTTTCAACACAATTATATTGGAACACCTCAATTTTTGTACTTTTTACTCAGTTAAAATTCCAACGAGTCCATTGAAGGGACCATTTAGACCTGCTCGTCCGAAACCTCAACAAAAAGGACCGCAAAAATGTTTTATTCAAATATTAGGAGTTCAAATAATTGATTAGGAGATTTTGAACACAAGTATATTGCAAAACCTCAAGTTCTGACTTTTTACTCAGTTAAAATTCCAACGGGTCCATTGAAAGGCCCATTTCGACCCTCTCGTCCGAAACCTCTATAAAAAGGACAGCAAAACAAGTTTTAATCAAATATTAGGAGTTGAAATAATTCATTAGGAGCTTTTCAACAAAATTATATTGCAAAACCTAAATTTCTGTACTTTTTACTTAGTTAAAATTCGAACGGGTCCATTGAAAGGCCCATTTCAACCCGCTCGTCCGAAACCTCTAAAAAGGACTGCAAAACATGTTTTAATAAAATTTTAGGAGTTCATGTAATTGATTAGGAGCTTTTGAACACAATTATATTGCAAAACCTCAATTTCTGTACTTTTTAATTAGTTAAAATTCCAACGGGTCCATTGAAAGGCCCATTTCGACCTGCTCGTCCGAAACCTCTACAAAAAGGACTGCAAAACAAGTTTTAATCAAATATTAGGAGTTCAAATAATTGATTAGGATCTTTTCAACACAATTATATTGCAAAACCGCAATTTCTGTATCTTTTACTCAATTAAAAACGGGTCCATTGAAAGGCCCATTTCGACCCGCTCGTCCGAAACCTCTACAAAAAGGACTGCAAAACAAGTTTTAATCAAATTTTAGGAGTTCATGTAATTGATTAGGAGCTTTTCAACACAATTATATTGCAAAACCTCAATTTCTGTACTTTTTACTCAGTTAAAATTCCAACGGGTCCATTGAAAGGCCCATTTCGACCTGCTCGTCCGAAACCTCTACAAAAAGCACCGCAAAAATGTTTTATGCAAATATTAGGAGTTCAAATAATTGATTAGGAGCTTTTCATCTCAATTATATTGCAAATCCTCAATTTCTGTACTTTTTATTCAGTTAAAATTCCAACAGGTCCATTGAAAGGCCCATTTAGACCTGCTCGTCCGAAACCTCTACAAAAAGGACAGAAAAATGTTTTATTCAAATATTAGGAGTTCAAATAATTGTTTAGGTGCTTTTCAACACAATTATATTGCAAAACCTCAATTTCTGTACTTTTTACTCATTTAAAATTCCAACGGGTCCATTGAAAGGCCCATTTCGACCCACTCGTCCGAAACCTCTACAAAAAGGACTGCAAAACAAGTTTTAATCAAATTTTAGGAGTTCATGTAATTTATTAGGAGCTTTTCAACACAATTATATTGCAAAACCTCAATTTCTGTACTTTTTACTCAGTTAAAATTCCAACCGGTCAATTGAAAGGCCCATTTAGACCTGCTCGTCCGAAACCTCTACAAAAAGGACCGCAAAATTTTTTTAACCAAATATTAGGAGTTCAAATATATGATTAGGAGCTTTTCAACACAATTATATTGCAAAACCTCAATTTCTGCACTTTTTACTCAGTTAAAATTCCAACGGGTCCATTGAAAGTCCCATTTCGACCCGCTCGTCCGAAACCTCTACAAAAAGGACTGCAAAACAAGTTTAATCAAATTTTAGGAATTCATGTAATTGATTAGGAGCTTTTCAACACAATTATATTGCAAAACCGCAATTTCTGTAATTTTTACTCAGTTAAAATTCCAACGGGTCCATTGAAAGGCCCATTTAGACCAGCTCGTCCGAAACCTCTACAAAAAGGACCGCAAAACAAGTTTTAACCAAATATTAGGAGTTCAAATAATTGATTAGGAGCTTTTCAACACAATTATATTGCAAAAGAGCAATTTCTGTACTTTTTACTCAGTTAAATTTCCAACGGGTCAATTGAAAGGCCCATTTCGACCCGCTCGTCCGAAACCTCTACAAAAAGGACTGCAAAACAAGCTTTAATCAAATTTTAGGAGTTCATGTATTTGATTAAGAGCTTTTCAACACAATTATATTGCAAAACCTCAATTTCTGTACTTTTTACTCAGTTAAAATTCCAACGAGTCCATTGAAAGGCCCATTTAGACCTACTCGTCCGAAACCTCTACAAAAAGGATCGCAAAAATGTTTTATTCAAATATTAGGAGTTCAAATAATTGATTAGGAGCTTTTCAACACAATTATATTGCAAAACCTCAATTTCTGCACTTTTTACTCATTTATAATTCCAACGGGTCCATTGAAAGGCCCATTTCAACCCGCTCGTCCGAAACCTCTACAAAAAGGACTGCAAAACAAGTTTTAATCAAATTTTAGGAGTTCATGTAATTGATTAGGAGCTTTTCGACACAATTATATTGAAAAACCTCAATTTCTGTACTTTTTACTCAGTTGAAATTCCAATGGGTCCATTGAAAGGCCCATTTAGACCTGCTCGTCCGAAACCTCTACAAAAAGGGCCGCAAAAATGTTTTAATCAAATATTAGGAGTTCAAATAATCGATTAGGAGCTTTTCAACACAATTATATTGCAAAACCTCATTTTATGCACTTTTTACTCATTTAAAATTCCAACGGGTCCATTGAAAGTCCCATTTCGACCCGCTCGTCTGTAACCTCTACAAAAAGGACTGCAAAACAAGTTTTAATCAAATATTAGGAATTCATGTAATTGATTAGGATCTTTTCAACACAATTATATTGCAAAACCGCAATTTCTGTAATTTTTACTCAGTTAAAATTCTAACGGGTCTATTGAAAGGCCAATTTAGACCAGCTCGTCCGAAACCTCTACAAAAAGGACCGCAAAACAAGTTTTAATCAAATATTAGGAGTTCAAATAATTTATTAGGAGCTTTTCAACACAATTATATTCAAAAGAGCAATTTCTGAACTTTTTACTCAGTTAAAATTCCAACGGGTCCATTGAAAGGCGCATTTCGACCCGCTCGTCCGAAACCTCTACAAAAACTACTGCAAAACAAGTTTTAATCAAATTTTAGGAGTTCATGTAATTTATTAGGAGCTTTTAAACACAATTATATTTCAAAACCTCAATTTCTGTACTTTTTACTCAGTTAAAATTCCAACGGGTCCATTGAAAGTCCCATTTAGACCTGCTCGTCCGAAACCTGTACAAAAAGGACCGCAAAAATGTTTTATTCAAATATTAGGAGTTCAAATAATTGATTAGGAGCTTTTCAACACAATTATATTGCAAAACCTCAATTTCTGTACTTTTTAGTCATTTAAAATTCCAACGGGTCCATTGAAAGGCCCATTTCAACCCGCTCGTCCGAAACCTCTACAAAAAGGAGTGGAAAACAAGTTTTAATCAAATTTTAGGAGTTCATGTAATTGATTGGGAGCTTTTCAACACAATTATATTGCAAAACCTCAATTTCTGTACTTTTTACTCAGTTAAAATTCCAACGGGTCCATTGAAAGGCCCATTTAGACCTGCTCGTCCGAAACCTCTACAAAAAGGACCGCAAAAATGTTTTATTCAAATATTAGGAGTTCAAATAATTGATTAGGAGCTTTTCAACACAATTATATTGCAAAACCTCAATTTTTGTACTTTTTACTCAGTTAAAATTCCAACGGATCCATTGAAAGGCCCATTTCGACCCGCTTGTCCGAACCCTCTACAAAAAGGACTGCAAAAGAAGTTTTAATCAAATTTTAGGAGTTCATGTAATTGATTAGGATCTTTTCAACACAATTATATTGCAAAACCTCAAGTTCTGGACTTTTTAATCAGTTAAAATTCCAACGGGTCCATTGAAAGGCCCATTTCGACCTGCTCGTCCGAAACCTCTACAAAAAGGACTGTAAAACAAGTTTTAATCAAATATTAGGAGTTCAAATAATTGATTAGGATCTTTTCAACACAATTATATTGCAAAACCGCAATTTCTGTATCTTTTACTCAGTTAAAAACGGGTCCATTGAAAGGCCCATTTCGACCCGCTCGTCCGAAACCTCTACAAAAAGGACTGCAAAACAAGTTTTAATCAAATTTTAGGAGTTCATGTAATTGATTAGGAGCTTTTCAACACAATTATATTGCAAAACCTCAATTTCTGTACTTTTTACTCAGTTAAAATTCCAACGGGTCCATTGAAAGGCCCATTTCGACCTGCTCGTCCGAAACCTCTACAAAAAGCACCGCAAAAATATTTTATTCAAATATTAGGAGTTCAAATAATTGATTAGGAGCTTTTCAACACAATTATATTGCAAAACCTCAATTTCTGTACTTTTTATTCAGTTAAAATTCCAATGGGTCCATTGAAAGGCCCATTTAGACCTGCTCGTCCGAAACCTCCACAAAAAGGACAGCAAAAATGTTTTATTCAAATATTAGGAGTTCAAATAATTGTTTAGGTGCTTTTCAACACAATTATATTGCAAAACCTCAATTTCTGTACTTTTTACTCATTTAAAATTCCAATGGGTCCATTGAAAGGCCCATTTCGACCCACTCGTCCGAAACCTCTACAAAAAGGACTGCAAAACAAGTTTTAATAAAATTTTAGGAGTTCATGTAATTTATTAGGAGCTTTTCAACACAATTATATTGCAAAACCTCAATTTCTGTACTTTTTACTCAATTAAAATTCCAACCGGTCAATTGAAAGGCCCATTTAGACCTGCTCGTCCGAAACCTCTACAAAAAGGACCGCGGAATTTTTTTAACCAAATATTAGGAGTTCAAATAATTGATTAGGAGCTTTTCAACACAATTATATTGCAAAACCTCAATTTCTGCACTTTTTACTCAGTTAAAATTCCAACGGGTCCATTGAAAGTCCCATTTCGACCCGCTCGTCCGAAACCTCTGCAAAAAGGACTGCAAAACAAGTTTAATCAAATTTTAGGAATTCATGTAATTGATTAGGAGCTTTTCAACACAATTATATTGCAAAACCGCAATTTCTGTAATTTTTACTCAGTTAAAATTCCAACGGGTCCATTGAAAGGCCCATTTAGACCAGCTCGTCCGAAACCTCTACAAAAAGGACCGCAAAACAAGTTTTAATCAAATATTAGGAGTTCAAATAATTGATTAGGAGCTTTTTAACACAATTATATGGCAAAAGAGCAATTTCTGTACTTTTTACTCAGTTAAAATTCCAACGGGTCAATTGAAAGGCCCATTTCGACCCGCTCGTCCGAAACCTCTACAAAAAGGACTGCAAAACAAGCTTTAATCAAATTTTAGGAGTTCATGTAATTGATTAAGAGATTTTCAACACAATTATATTGCAAAACCTCAATTTCTGTACTTTTTACTCAGTTAAAATTCCAACGAGTCCAATGAAAGGCCCATTTAGACCTACTCGTCCGAAACCTCTACAAAAAGGATCGCAAAAATGTTTTATTCAAATATTAGGAGTTCAAATAATTGATTAGGAGCTTTTCAACACAATTATATTGCAAAACCTCAATTTCTGCACTTTTTACTCATTTATAATTCCAACGGGTCCATTGAAAGGCCCATTTCAACCCGCTCGTCCGAAACCTCTACAAAAAGGACTGCAAAACAAGTTTTAATCAAATTTTAGGAGTTCATGTAATTGATTAGGAGCTTTTCAACACAATTATATTGAAAAACCTCAATTTCTGTACTTTTTACTCAGTTGAAATTCCAATGGGTCCATTGAAAGGCCCATTTAGACCTGCTCGTCCGAAACCTCTACAAAAAGGACCGCAAAAATGTTTTAATCAAATATTAGGAGTTCAAATAATCGATTAGGAGCTTTTCAACACAATTATATTGCAAAACCTCATTTTCTGCACTTTTTACTCATTTAAAATTCCAACGGGTCCATTGAAAGTCCCATTTCGACCCGCTCGTCTGTAACCTCTACAAAAAGGACTGCAAAACAAGTTTTAATCAAATATTAGGAATTCATGTAATTGATTAGGATCTTTTCAACACAATTATATTGCAAAACCGCAATTTCTGTAATTTTTACTCAGTTAAAATTCTAACGGGTCTATTGAAAGGCCAATTTAGACCAGCTCGTCCGAAACCTCTACAAAAAGGACCGCAAAACAAGTTTTAATCAAGTATTAGGAGTTCAAATAATTGATTAGGAGCTTTTCAACACAATTATAGTCAAAAGAGCAATTTCTGTACTTTTTACTCAGTTAAAATTCCAACGGGTCCATTGAAAGGCGCATTTCGACCCGCTCGTCCGAAACCTCTACAAAAAGGACTGCAATACAAGTTTTAATCAAATTTTAGGAGTTATGTAATTTATTAGGAGCTTTTAAACACAATTATATTGCAAAACCTCAATTTCTGTACTTTTTACTCAGTTAAAATTCCAACGGGTCCATTGAAAGTCCCATTTAGACCTGCTCGTCTGAAACCTGTACAAAAAGGACCGCAAAAATGTTTTATTCAAATATTAGGAGTTCAAATAATTGATTAGGAGCTTTTCAACACAATTATATTGCAAAACCTCAATTTCTGTACTTTTTAGTCATTTAAAATTCCAACGGGTCCATTGAAAGGCCCATTTCAACCCGCTCGTCCGAAACCTCTACAAAAAGGACTGGAAAACAAGTTTTAATCAAATTTTAGTAGTTCATGTAATTGATTAGGAGCTTTTCAACACAATTATATTGCAAAACCTCAATTTCTGTACTTTTTACTCAGTTAAAATTCCAACGGGTCCATTGAAAGGCCCATTTAGACCTGCTCGTCCGAAACCTCTACAAAAAGGACCGCAAAAATGTTTTATTCAAATATTAGGAGTTCAAATAATTGATTAGGAGCTTTTCAACACAATTATATTGCAAAACCTCAATTTTTGTACTTTTTACTGAGTTAAAATTCCAACGGATCCATTGAAAGGCCCATTTCGACCCGCTTGTCCGAACCCTCTACAAAAAGGACTGCAAAAGAAGTTTTAATCAAATTTTAGGAGTTCATGTAATTGATTAGGAGCTTTTCAACACAATTATATTGCAAAACCTCAAGTTCTGGACTTTTTAATCAGTTAAAATTCCAACGAGTCCATTGAAAGGCCCATTTCGACCTGCTCGTCCGAAACCTCTACAAAAGGACTGCAAAACAAGTTTTAATCAAATATTAGGAGTTCAAATAATTGATTAGGATCTTTTCAACACAATTATATTGCAAAACCGCAATTTCTGTATCTTTTACTCAGTTAAAAACGGGTCCATTGAAAGGCCCATTTCGACCCGCTCGTCCGAAACCTCTACAAAAAGGACTGCAAAACAAGTTTTAATCAAATTTTAGGAGTTCATGTAATTGATTAGGAGCTTTTCAACACAATTATATTGCAAAACCTCAATTTCTGTACTTTTTACTCAGTTAAAATTCCAACCGATCCATTGAAAGGCCCATTTCGACCTGCTCGTCCGAAACCTCTACAAAAAGCACCGCAAAAATGTTTTATTCAAATATTAGGAGTTCAAATAATTGATTAGGAGCTTTTCAACACAATTATATTGCAAAACCTCAATTTCTGTACTTTTTATTCAGTTAAAATTCCAACGGGTCCATTGAAAGGCCCATTTAGACCTGCTCGTCCGAAACCTCTACAAAAAGGACAGCAAAAATGTTTTATTCAAATATTAGGAGTTCAAATAATTGTTTAGGTGCTTTTCAACACAATTATATTTCAAAACCTCAATTTCTGTACTTTTTACTCATTTATAATTCCAACGGGTCCATTGAAAGGCCCATTTCGACCCACTCGTCCGAAACCTCTACAAAAAGGACTGCAAAACAAGTTTTAATCAAATTTTAGGAGTTCATGTAATTTATTAGGAGCTTTTCAACACAATTATATTGCAAAACCTCAATTTCTGTACTTTTTACTCAGTTAAAATTCCAACCGGTCAATTGAAAGGCCCATTTAGACCTACTCGTCCGAAACCTCAACAAAAAGGACCGCGAAATTTTTTTAACCAAATATTAGGAGTTCAAATAATTGATTAGGAGCTTTTCAACACAATTATATTGCAAAACCTCAATTTCTGCACTTTTTACTCAGTTAAAATTCCAACGGGTCCATTGAAAGTCCCATTTCGACCCGCTCGTCCGAAACCTCTACAAAAAGGACTGCAAAACAAGTTTAATCAAATTTTAGGAATTCATGTAATTGATTAGGAGCTTTTCAACACAATTATATTGCAAAACCGCAATTTCTGTAATTTTTACTCAGTTAAAATTCCAACGGGTCCATTGAAAGGCCCATTTAGACCAGCTAGTCCGAAACCTCTACAAAAAGGACCGCAAAACAAGTTTTAATCAAATATTAGGAGTTCAAATAATTGATTAGGAGCTTTTCAACACAATTATATTGCAAAAGAGCAATTTCTGTACTTTTTACTCAGTTAAAATTCCAACGGGTCAATTGAAAGGCCCATTTCGATCCGCTCGTCCGAAACCTCTACAAAAAGGACTGCAAAACAAGCTTTAATCAAATTTTAGGAGTTCATGTAATTGATTAAGAGCTTTTCAACACAATTATATTGCAAAACCTCAATTTCTGTACTTTTTACTAGTTAAAATTCCAACGAGTCCATTGAAAGGCCCATTTAGACCTACTCGTCCGAAACCTCTACAAAAAGGATCGCAAAAATGTTTTATTCAAATATTAGTAGTTCAAATAATTGATTAGGAGCTTTTCAACACAATTATATTGCAATACCTCAATTTCTGCACTTTTTACTCATTTATAATTCCAACGGGTCCATTGAAAGGCCCATTTCAACCCGCTCGTCCGAAACCTCTACAAAAAGGACTGCAAAACAAGTTTTAATCAAATTTTAGGAGTTCATGTAATTGATTAGGAGCTTTTCAACACAATTATATTGAAAAACCTCAATTTCTGTACTTTTTACTCAGTTGAAATTCCAATGGGTCCATTGAAAGGCCCATTTAGACCTGCTCGTCCGAAACCTCTACAAAAAGGACCGCAAAAATGTTTTAATCAAATATTAGGAGTTCAAATAATCGATTAGGAGCTTTTCAACACAATTATATTGCAAAACCTCATTTTCTGCACTTTTTACTCATTTAAAATTCCAACGGGTCCATTGAAAGTCCCATTTCGACCCGCTCGTCTGTAACCTCTACAAAAAGGACTGCAAAACAAGTTTTAATCAAATATTAGGAATTCATGTAATTGATTAGGATCTTTTCAACACAATTATATTGCAAAACCGCAATTTCTGTAATTTTTACTCAGTTAAAATTCTAACGGGTCTATTGAAAGGCCAATTTAGACCAGCTCGTCCGAAACCTCTACAAAAAGGACCGCAAAACAAGTTTTAATCAAATATTAGGAGTTCAAATAATTTATTAGGAGCTTTTCAACACAATTATATTCAAAAGTGCAATTTCTGTACTTTTTACTCAGTTAAAATTCCAACGGGTCCATTGAAAGGCGCATTTCGACCCGCTCGTCCGAAACCTCTACAAAAAGGACTGCAAAACAAGTTTTAATCAAATTTTAGGAGTTCATGTAATTTATTAGGAGCTTTTAAACACAATTATATTGCAAAACCTCAATTTCTGTACTTTTTACTCAGTTAAAATTCCAACGTGTCCATTGAAAGTCCCATTTAGACCTGCTCGTCCGAAACCTGTACAAAAAGGACCGCAAAAATGTTTTATTCAAATATTAGGAGTTCAAATAATTGATTAGGAGCTTTTCAACACAATTATATTGCAAAACCTCAATTTCTGTACTTTTTAGTCATTTAAAATTCCAACGGGTCCATTGAAAGGCCCATTTCAACCCGCTCGTCCGAAACCTCTACAAAAAGGACTGGAAAACAAGTTTTAATCAAATTTTAGGAGTTCAGGTAATTGATTGGGAGCTTTTCAACACAATTATATTGCAAAACCTCAATTTCTGTACTTTTTACTCAGTTAAAATTCCAACGGGTCCATTGAAAGGCCCATTTAGACCAGCTCGTCCGAAACCTCTACAAAAAGGACAGCAAAACAAGTTTTAACCAAATATTAGGAGTTCAAATAATTGATTAGGAGCTTTTCAACACAATTATATTGCAAAAGAGCAATTTCTGTACTTTTTACTCAGTTAAAATTCCAACGAGTCAATTGAAAGGCCCATTTCGACCCGCTCGTCCGAAACCTCTACAAAAAGGACTGCAAAACAAGCTTTAATCAAATTTTAGGAGTTCATGTAATTGATTAAGAGCTTTTCAACACAATTATATTGCAGAACCTCAATTTCTGTACTTTTTACTCAGTTAAAATTCCAACGAGTCCATTGAAAGGCCCATTTAGACCTACTCGTCCGAAACCTCTACAAAAAGGATCGCAAAAATGTTTTATTCAAATATTAGGAGTTCAAATAATTGATTAGGAGCTTTTCAACACAATTATATTGCAAAACCTCAATTTCTGCACTTTTTACTCATTTATAATTCCAACGGGTCCATTGAAAGGCCCATTTCAACCCGCTCGTCCGAAACCTCTACAAAAAGGACTGCAAAACAAGTTTTAATCAAATTTTAGGAGTTCATGTAATTGATTAGAAGCTTTTCAACACAATTATATTGAAAAACCTCAATTTCTGTACTTTTTACTCAGTTGAAATTCCAATGGGTCCATTGAAAGGCCCATTTAGACCTGCTCGTCCGAAACCTGTACAAAAAGGACCGCAAAAATGTTTTAATCAAATATTAGGAGTTCAAATAATCGATTAGGAGCTTTTCAACACAATTATATTGCAAAACCTCATTTTCTGCACTTTTTACTAATTTAAAATTCCAACGGGTCCATTGAAAGTCCCATTTCGACCCGCTCGTCTGTAACCTCTACAAAAAGGACTGCAAAACAAGTTTTAATCAAATATTAGGAATTCATGTAATTGATTAGGATCTTTTCAACACAATTATATTGCAAAACCGCAATTTCTGTAATTTTTACTCAGTTAAAATTCTAACGGGTCTATTGAAAGGCCAATTTAGACCAGCTCGTCCGAAACCTCTACAAAAAGGACCGCAAAACAAGTTTTAATCAAATATTAGGAGTTCAAATAATTTATTAGGAGCTTTTCAACACAATTATATTCAAAAGAGCAATTTCTGTACTTTTTACTCAGTTAAAATTCCAACGGGTCCATTGAAAGGCGCATTTCGACCTGCTCGTCCGAAACCTCTACAAAAAGTACTGCAAAACAAGTTTTAATCAAATTTTAGGAGTTCATGTAATTTATTAGGAGCTTTTAAACACAATTATATTGCAAAACCTCAATTTCTGTACTTTTTACTCAGTTAAAATTCCAACGGGTCCATTGAAAGTCCCATTTAGACATGCTCGTCCGAAACCTGTACAAAAAGGACCGCAAAAATGTTTTATTCAAATATTAGGAGTTCAAATAATTGATTAGGAGCTTTTCAACACAATTATATTGCAAAACCTCAATTTCTGTACTTTTTAGTCATTTAAAATTCCAACGGGTCCATTGAAAGGCCCATTTCAACCCGCTCGTCCGAAACCTCTACAAAAAGGACTGGAAAACAAGTTTTAATCAAATTTTAGGAGTTCATGTAATTGATTGGGAGCTTTTCAACACAATTATATTGCAAAAGATCAATTTCTGTACTTTTTACTCAGTTAAATTTCCAACAGGTCCATTGAAAGGCCCATTTAGTCCTGCTCGTCTGAAACCTCTACAATAAGGACCGCAAAAATGTTTTATTCAAATATTAGGAGTTCAAATAATTGATTAGAAGCTTTTCGACACAATTATATTGCAAAACTTCAATTTCTGCACTTTTTACTCATTTAAAATTCCAACGGGTCCATTGAAAGGCCCATTTCGACCCGCTCGTCCGAAACCTCTACAAAAAGGACTGCAAAACAAGTTTTAATCAAATTTTAGGAGTTCATGTAATTGATTGGGAGCTTTTCAACACAATTATATTGCAAAACCTCAATATCGGTACTTTTTACTCAGTTAAAATTCCTACGGGTCCATTGAAAGGCAAATTTAGACCTGCTCGTCCGAATCCTCTACAAAAAGGACAACAAAAATGTTTTATTCAAATATTAGGAGTTCAAATAATTGATTAGGATCTTTTCAACACAATTATATTGCAAAACCTCAATTTCTGTACTCTTTACTTAGTTAAAATTCCAACGGGTCCATTGAAAGGCCCATTTCGACCCGCTCGTCCGAAACCTCTACAAAAAGGACTGCAAAACAAGTTTTAATAAAATATTAGGAGTTCAAATAATTGATTAGGAGCTTTTAAACACAATTATATTGCAAAACCGCAATTTCTGTACTTTTTACTCAGTTAAAACTCCAACGGGTCCATTGAAAGGCCCATTTCGACCCGCTCGTCCGAAACCTCTACAAAAAGGACTGCAAAACAAGTTTTAATCAAATTTTAGTAGTTCATGTAATTGATTAGGAGCTTTTCAACACAATTATATTGCAAAACCTCAATTTCTGTACTTTTTACTCAGTTAAAATTACAACGGGTCCATTGAAAGGCCCATTTAGACCTGCTCGTCCGAAACCTCTACAAAAAGGACCGCAAAAATGTTTTATTCAAATATTAGGAGTTCAAATAATTGATTAGGAGCTTTTCAACACAATTATATTGCAAAACCTCAATTTTTGTACTTTTTACTCAGTTAAAATTCCAACGGATCCATTGAAAGGCCCATTTCGACCCGCTTGTCCGAACCCTCTACAAAAAGGACTGCAAAAGAAGTTTTAATCAAATTTTAGGAGTTCATGTAATTGATTAGGATCTTTTCAACACAATTATATTGCAAAACCTCAAGTTCTGGACTTTTTAATTAGTTAAAATTCCAACGGGTCCATTGAAAGGCCCATTTCGACCTGCTCGTCCGAAACCTCTACAAAAAGGACTGCAAAACAAGTTTTAATCAAATATTAGGAGTTCAAATAATTTATTAGGATCTTTTCAACACAATTATATTGCAAAACCGCAATTTCTGTATCTTTTACTCAGTTAAAAACGGGTCCATTGAAAGGCCCATTTAGACCTGCTCGTCTGAAACCTCCACAAAATGGACAACAAAAATGTTTTATTCAAATATTAGGAGTTCAAATAATTGTTTAGGTGATTTTCAACACAATTATATTGCAAAACCTCAATTTCTGTACTTTTTACTCATTTAAAATTCCAACGGGTCCATTGAAAGGCCCATTTCGACCCACTCGTCCGAAACCTCTACAAAAAGGACTGCAAAACAAGTTTTAATCAAATTTTAGGAGTTCATGTAATTTATTAGGAGCTTTTCAACACAATTATATTGCAAAACCTCAATTTCTGTACTTTTTACTCAATTAAAATTCCAACCGGTCAATTGAAAGGCCCATTTAGACCTGCTCGTCCGAAACCTCTACAAAAAGGACCGCGGAATTTTTTTAACCAAATATTAGGAGTTCAAATAATGGATTAGAAGCTTTTCAACACAATTATATTGCAAAACCTCAATTTCTGCACTTTTTACTCAGTTAAAATTCCAACGGGTCCATTGAAAGTCCCATTTCGACCCGCTCGTCCGAAACCTCTGCAAAAAGGACTGCAAAACAAGTTTAATCAAATTTTAGGAATTCATGTAATTGATTAGGAGCTTTTCAACACAATTATATTGCAAAACCTCAATTTCTGTACTTTTTACTCAGTTAAAATTCCAACGGGTCCATTGAAAGGCCCATTTCGACCTGCTCGTCCGAAACCTCTACAAAAAGCACCGCAAAATGTTTTATTCAAATATTAGGAGTTCAAATAATTGATTAGGAGCTTTACAACACAATTATATTGCAAAACCTCAATTTTTGTACTTTTTATTCAGTTAAAATTCCAACGGGTCCATTGAAAGGCCCATTTAGACCTGCTCGTCCGAAACCTCTACAAAAAGGACAGCAAAAATGTTTTATTCAAATATTAGGAGTTCAAATAATTTTTTAGGTGCTTTTCAACACAATTATATTGCAAAACCTCAATTTCTGTACTTTTTACTCATTTAAAATTCCAACGGGTCCATTGAAAGGCCCATTTCGACCCGCTCGTCCGAAACCTCTACAAAAAGGACTGCAAAACAAGTTTTAATCAAATTTTAGGAGTTCATGTAATTGATTAGGAGCTTTTCAACACAATTATATTGCAAAACCTCAATTTCTGTACTTTTTACTCAGTTAAAATTCCAACGGGTCCATTGAAAGGCCCATTTCGACCTGCTCGTCCGAAACCTCTACAAAAAGCACCGCAAAATGTTTTATTCAAATATTAGGAGTTCAAATAATTGATTAGGAGCTTTACAACACAATTATATTGCAAAACCTCAATTTTTGTACTTTTTATTCAGTTAAAATTCCAACGGGTCCATTGAAAGGCCCATTTAGACCTGCTCGTCCGAAACCTCTACAAAAAGGACAGCAAAAATGTTTTATTCAAATATTAGGAGTTCAAATAATTGTTTAGGTGCTTTTCAACACAATTATATTGCAAAACCTCAATTTCTGTACTTTTTACTCATTTAAAATTCCAACGGGTCCATTGAAAGGCCCATTTCGACCCACTCGTCCAAAACCTCTACAAAAACTGCAAAACAAGTTTTAATCAAATTTTAGGAGTTCATGTAATATATTAGGAGCTTTTCAACACAATTATATTGCAAAACCTCAATTTCTGTACTTTTTACTCAGTTAAAATTCCAACCGGTCAATTGAAAGGCCCATTTAGACCTGCTCGTCCGAAACCTCTACAGAAAGGACTGCAAAAATGTTTTAATCAAAAATTAGGAGTTCAAATAATTGATTAGGAGCATTTCAACACAATTACATTGCAAAACCTCAATTTCTGCACTTTTTACTCATTTAAAATTCCAACGGGTCCATTGAAAGTCCCATTTCGACCCGCTCGTCCGAAACCTCTACAAAAAGGACTGCAAAACAAGTTTTAATCAAATTTTAGGAGTTCATGTAAATGATTAGGAGCTTTTCAACACAATTATATTGGAACACCTGAATTTTTGTACTTTTTACTCAGTTAAAATTCCAACGAGTCCATTGAAGGGCCCATTTAGACCTGCTCGTCCGAAACCTCTACAAAAAGGACCGCAAAAATGTTTTATTCAAATATTAGGAGTTCAAGTAATTTATTAGGAGCTTTTCAACACAATTATATTGTAAAACCTCAATTTCTGTACTTTTTACTTAGTTAAAATTCCAACGGGTTCGTTGAAAGGCCCAATTCGACCCGCTCGTTCAAAACCTCTAAAAAAGGACTGCAAAACAAGTTTTAATCAAATATTAGGAGTTCAAATAATTCATCAGGAGCTTTTCAACATAATTATATTGCAAAACCTCAATATCTGTACTTTTTACTCAGTTAAAATTCCAACGGGTCAATTGAAAGGCCCATTTAGTCCTGCTCGTCCGAAACCTCTACAAAAAGGACTGCAAAACATGTTTTAATCTAATTTTAGGAGTTCATGTAAATGATTAGGAGCTTTTCAACACAATTATATTGGAACACCTCAATTTTTGTACTTTTTACTCAGTTAAAATTCCAACGAGTCCATTGAAGGGACCATTTAGACCTGCTCGTCCGAAACCTCAACAAAAAGGACCGCAAAAATGTTTTATTCAAATATTAGGAGTTCAAATAATTGATTAGGAGCTTTTGAACACAAGTATATTGCAAAACCTCAAGTTCTGACTTTTTACTCAGTTAAAATTCCAACGGGTCCATTGAAAGGCCCATTTCGACCCTCTCGTCCGAAACCTCTATAAAAAGGACAGCAAAACAAGTTTTAATCAAATATTAGGAGTTGAAATAATTCATTAGGAGCTTTTCAACAAAATTATATTGCAAAACCTAAATTTCTGTACTTTTTACTTAGTTAAAATTCGAACGGGTCCATTGAAAGGCCCATTTCAACCCGCTCGTCCGAAACCTCTAAAAAGGACTGCAAAACATGTTTTAATCAAATTTTAGGAGTTCATGTAATTGATTAGGAGCTTTTGAACACAATTATATTGCAAAACCTCAATTTCTGTACTTTTTAATTAGTTAAAATTCCAACGGGTCCATTGAAAGGCCCATTTCGACCTGCTCGTCCGAAACCTCTACAAAAAGGACTGCAAAACAAGTTTTAAACAAATATTAGGAGTTCAAATAATTGATTAGGATCTTTTCAACACAATTATATTGCAAAACCGCAATTTCTGTATCTTTTACTCAGTTAAAAACGGGTCCATTGAAAGGCCCATTTCGACCCGCTCGTCCGAAACCTCTACAAAAAGGACTGCAAAACAAGTTTTAATCAAATTTTAGGAGTTCATGTAATTGATTAGGAGCTTTTCAACACAATTATATTGCAAAACCTCAATTTCTGTACTTTTTACACAGTTAAAATTCCAACGGGTCCATTGAAAGGCCCATTTCGACCTGCTCGTCCGAAACCTCTACAAAAAGCACCGCAAAAATGTTTTATGCAAATATTAGGAGTTCAAATAATTGATTAGGAGCTTTTCAACACAATTATATTGCAAATCCTCAATTTCTGTACTTTTTATTCAGTTAAAATTCCAACGGGTCCATTGAAAGGCCCATTTAGACCTGCTCGTCCGAAACCTCTACAAAAAGGACAGAAAAATGTTTTATTCAAATATTAGGAGTTCAAATAATTGTTTAGGTGCTTTTCAACACAATTATATTGCAAAACCTCAATTTCTGTACTTTTTACTCATTTAAAATTCCAACGGGTCCATTGAAAGGCCCATTTCGACCCACTCGTCCGAAACCTCTACAAAAAGGACTGCAAAACAAGTTTTAATCAAATTTTAGGAGTTCATGTAATTTATTAGGAGCTTTTCAACACAATTATATTGCAAAACCTCAATTTCTGTACTTTTTACTCAGTTAAAATTCCAACCGGTCAATTGAAAGGCCCATTTAGACCTGCTCGTCCGAAACCTCTACAAAAAGGACCGCAAAATTTTTTTAACCAAATATTGGGAGTTCAAATATATGATTAGGAGCTTTTCAACACAATTATATTGCAAAACCTCAATTTCTGCACTTTTTACTCAGTTAAAATTCCAACGGGTCCATTGAAAGTCCCATTTCGACCCGTTCGTCCGAAACCTCTACAAAAAGGACTGCAAAACAAGTTTAATCAAATTTTAGGAATTCATGTAATTGATTAGGAGCTTTTCAACACAATTATATTGCAAAACCGCAATTTCTGAAATTTTTACTCAGTTAAAATTCCAACGGGTCCATTGAAAGGCCCATTTAGACCAGCTCGTCCGAAACCTCTACAAAAAGGACCGCAAAACAAGTTTTAACCAAATATTAGGAGTTCAAATAATTGATTAGGAGCTTTTCAACACAATTATATTGCAAAAGAGCAATTTCTGTACTTTTTACTCAGTTAAAATTCCAACGGGTCAATTTAAAGGCCCATTTCGACCCGCTCGTCCGAAACCTCTACAAAAAGGACTGCAAAACAAGCTTTAATCAAATTTTAGGAGTTCATGTAATTGATTAAGAGCTTTTCAACACAATTATATTGCAAAACCTCAATTTCTGTACTTTTTACTCAGTTAAAATTCCAACGAGTCCATTGAAAGGCCCATTTAGACCTACTCGTCCGAAACCTCTACAAAAAGGATCGCAAAAATGTTTTATTCAAATATTAGGAGTTCAAATAATTGATTAGGAGCTTTTCAACACAATTATATTGCAAAACCTCAATTTCTGCACTTTTTACTCATTTATAATTCCAACGGGTCCATTGAAAGGCCCATTTCAACCCGCTCGTCCGAAACCTCTACAAAAAGGACTGCAAAACAAGTTTTAATCAAATTTTAGGAGTTCATGTAATTGATTAGGAGCTTTTCGACACAATTATATTGAAAAACCTCAATTTCTGTACTTTTTACTCAGTTGAAATTCCAATGGGTCCATTGAAAGGCCCATTTAGACCTGCTCGTCCGAAACCTCTACAAAAAGGACCGCAAAAATGTTTTAATCAAATATTAGGAGTTCAAATAATCGATTAGGAGCTTTTCAACACAATTATATTGCAAAACCTCATTTTATGCACTTTTTACTCATTTAAAATTCCAACGGGTCCATTGAAAGTCCCATTTCGACCCGCTCGTCTGTAACCTTTACAAAAAGGACTGCAAAACAAGTTTTAATCAAATATTAGGAATTCATGTAATTGATTAGGATCTTTTCAACACAATTATATTGCAAAACCGCAATTTCTGTAATTTTTACTCAGTTAAAATTCTAACGGGTCTATTGAAAGGCCAATTTAGACCAGCTCGTCCGAAACCTCTACAAAAAGGACCGCGAAAAAAGTTTTAATCAAATATTAGGAGTTCAAATAATTTATTAGGAGCTTTTCAACACAATTATATTCAAAAGAGCAATTTCTGTACTTTTTACTCAGTTAAAATTCCAACGGGTCCATTGAAAGGCGCATTTCGACCCGCTCGTCCGAAACCTCTACAAAAACAACTGCAAAACAAGTTTTAATCAAATTTTAGGAGTTCATGTAATTTATTAGGAGCTTTTAAACACAATTATATTGCAAAACCTCAATTTCTGTACTTTTTACTCAGTTAAAATTCCAACGGGTCCATTGAAAGTCCCATTTAGACCTGCTCGTCCGAAACCTGTACAAAAAGGACCGCAAAAATGTTTTATTCAAATATTAGGAGTTCAAATAATTGATTAGGAGCTTTTCAACACAATTATATTGCAAAACCTCAATTTCTGTACTTTTTAGTCATTTAAAATTCCAACGGGTCCATTGAAAGGCCCATTTCAACCCGCTCGTCCGAAACCTCTACAAAAAGGACTGGAAAACAAGTTTTAATCAAATTTTAGGAGTTCATGTAATTGATTGGGAGCTTTTCAACACAATTATATTGCAAAACCTCAATTTCTGTACTTTTTACTCAGTTAAAATTCCAACGGGTCCATTGAAAGGCCCATTTCGACCCGCTCGTCTGTAACCTTTACAAAAAGGACTGCAAAACAAGTTTTAATCAAATATTAGGAATTCATGTAATTGATTAGGATCTTTTCAACACAATTATATTGCAAAACCGCAATTTCTGTAATTTTTACTCAGTTAAAATTCTAACGGGTCTATTGAAAGGCCAATTTAGACCAGCTCGTCCGAAACCTCTACAAAAAGGACCGCGAAAAAAGTTTTAATCAAATATTAGGAGTTCAAATAATTTATTAGGAGCTTTTCAACACAATTATATTCAAAAGAGCAATTTCTGTACTTTTTACTCAGTTAAAATTCCAACGGGTCCATTGAAAGGCGCATTTCGACCCGCTCGTCCGAAACCTCTACAAAAACAACTGCAAAACAAGTTTTAATCAAATTTTAGGAGTTCATGTAATTTATTAGGAGCTTTTAAACACAATTATATTGCAAAACCTCAATTTCTGTACTTTTTACTCAGTTAAAATTCCAACGGGTCCATTGAAAGTCCCATTTAGACCTGCTCGTCCGAAACCTGTACAAAAAGGACCGCAAAAATGTTTTATTCAAATATTAGGAGTTCAAATAATTGATTAGGAGCTTTTCAACACAATTATATTGCAAAACCTCAATTTCTGTACTTTTTAGTCATTTAAAATTCCAACGGGTCCATTGAAAGGCCCATTTCAACCCGCTCGTCCGAAACCTCTACAAAAAGGACTGGAAAACAAGTTTTAATCAAATTTTAGGAGTTCATGTAATTGATTGGGAGCTTTTCAACACAATTATATTGCAAAACCTCAATTTCTGTACTTTTTAAAAAGTTAAAATTCCAACGGGTCCATTGAAAGGCCCATTTAGTCCTGCTCGTCTGAAACCTCTACAATAAGGACCGCAAAAATGTTTTATTCAAATATTAGGAGTTCAAATAATTGATTAGAAGCTTTTCAACACAATTATATTGCAAAACTTCAATTTCTGCACTTTTTACTCATTTAAAATTCCAACGGGTCCATTGAAAGGCCCATTTCGACCCGCTCGTCCGAAACCTCTACAAAAAGGACTACAAAACAAGTTTTAATCAAATTTTAGGAGTTCATGTAATTGATTGGGAGCTTTTCAACACAATTATATTGCAAAACCTCAATATCTGTACTTTTTACTCAGTTAAAATTCCTACGGGTCCATTGAAAGGCAAATTTAGACCTGCTCGTCCGAATCCTCTACAAAAAGGACAACAAAAATGTTTTATTCAAATATTAGGAGTTCAAATAATTGATTAGGATCTTTTCAACACAATTATATTGCAAAACCTCAATTTCTGTACTCTTTACTTAGTTAAAATTCCAACGGGTCCATTGAAAGGCCCATTTCGACCCGCTCGTCCGAAACCTCTACAAAAAGGACTGCAAAACAAGTTTTAATAAAATATTAGGATTTCAAATAATTGATTAGGAGCTTTTAAATACAATTATATTGCAAAACCGCAATTTCTGTACTTTTTACTCAGTTAAAACTCCAACGGGTCCATTGAAAGGCCCATTTCGACCCGCTCGTCCGAAACCTCTACAAAAAGGACTGCAAAACAAGTTTTAATCAAATTTTAGTAGTTCATGTAATTTATTAGGAGCTTTTCAACACAATTATATTGCAAAACCTCAATTTCTGTACTTTTTACTTAGTTAAAATTCCAACGGGTCCATTGAAAGGCCCATTTAGACCTGCTCGTCCGAAACCTCTACAAAAAGGACCGCAAAAATGTTTTATTCAAATATTAGGAGTTCAAATAATTGATTAGGAGCTTTTCAACACAATTATATTGCAAAACCTCAATTTTTGTACTTTTTACTCAGTTAAAATTCCAACGGATCCATTGAAAGGCCCATTTCGACCCGCTTGTCCGAACCCTCTACAAAAAGGACTGCAAAAGAAGTTTTAATCAAATTTTAGGAGTTCATGTAATTGATTAGGATCTTTTCAACACAATTATATTGCAAAACCTCAAGTTCTGGACTTTTTAATCAGTTAAAATTCCAACCGGTCCATTGAAAGGCCCATTTGGACCTGCTCGTCCGAAACCTCTACAAAAAGGACCGCAAAACAAGTTTTAATCAAATATTAGGAGTTCAAATAATTGGTTAGGATCTTTTCAACCCAATTATATTGCAAAACCGCAATTTCTGTATCTTTTACTCAGTTAAAAACGGGTCCATTGAAAGGCCCATTTCGACCCGCTCGTCCGAAACCTCTACAAAAAGGACTGCAAAACAAGTTTTAATCAAATTTTAGGAGTTCATGTAATTGATTAGGAGCTTTTCAACACAATTATATTGCAAAACCTCAATTTCTGTACTTTTTACTCAGTTAAAATTCCAACGGGTCCATTGAAAGGCCCATTTCGACCTGCTCGTCCGAAACCTCTACAAAAAGCACCGCAAAAATATTTTATTCAAATATTAGGAGTTCAAATAATTGATTAGGAGCTTTTCAACACAATTATATTGCAAAACCTCAATTTCTGTACTTTTTATTCAGTTAAAATTCCAACGGGTCCATTGAAAGGCCCATTTAGACCTGCTCGTCCGAAACCTCCACAAAAAGGACAGCAAAAATGTTTTATTCAAATATTAGGAGTTCAAATAATTGTTTAGGTGCTTTTCAACACAATTATATTGCAAAACCTCAATTTCTGTACTTTTTATTCATTTAAAATTCCAACGGGTCCATTGAAAGGCCCATTTCGACCCACTCGTCCGAAACCTCTACAAAAAGGACTGCAAAACAAGTTTTAATAAAATTTTAGGAGTTCATGTAATTTATTAGGAGCTTTTCAACACAATTATATTGCAAAACCTCAATTTCTGTACTTTTTACTCAATTAAAATTCCAACCGGTCAATTGAAAGGCCCATTTAGACCTGCTCGTCCGAAACCTCTACAAAAAGGACCGCGGAATTTTTTTAACCAAATATTAGGAGTTCAAATAATTGATTAGGAGCTTTTCAACACAATTATATTGCAAAACCTCAATTTCTGCACTTTTTACTCAGTTAAAATTCCAACGGGTCCATTGAAAGTCCCATTTCGACCCGCTCGTCCGAAACCTCTGCAAAAAGGACTGCAAAACAAGTTTAATCAAATTTTAGGAATTCATGTAATTGATTAGGAGCTTTTCAACACAATTATATTGCAAAACCGCAATTTCTGTAATTTTTACTCAGTTAAAATTCCAACGGGTCCATTGAAAGGCCCATTTAGACCAGCTCGTCCGAAACCTCTACAAAAAGGACCGCAAAACAAGTTTTAATCAAATATTAGGAGTTCAAATAATTGATTAGGAGCTTTTTAACACAATTATATTGCAAAAGAGCAATTTCTGTACTTTTTACTCAGTTAAAATTCCAACGGGTCAATTGAAAGGCCCATTTCGACCCGCTCGTCCGAAACCTCTACAAAAAGGACTGCAAAACAAGCTTTAATCAAATTTTAGGAGTTCATGTAATTGATTAAGAGCTTTTCAACACAATTATATTGCAAAACCTCAATTTCTGTACTTTTTACTCAGTTAAAATTCCAACGAGTCCATTGAAAGGCCCATTTAGACCTACTCGTCCGAAACCTCTACAAAAAGGATCGCAAAAATGTTTTATTCAAATATTAGGAGTTCAAATAATTGATTAGGAGCTTTTCAACACAATTATATTGCAAAACCTCAATTTCTGCACTTTTTACTCATTTATAATTCCAACGGTTCCATTGAAAGGCCCATTTCAACCCGCTCGTCCGAAACCTCTACAAAAAGGACTGCAAAACAAGTTTTAATCAAATTTTAGGAGTTCATGTAATTGATTAGGAGCTTTTCAACACAATTATATTGAAAAACCTCAATTTCTGTACTTTTTACTCAGTTGAAATTCCAATGGGTCCATTGAAAGGCCCATTTAGACCTGCTCGTCCGAAACCTCTACAAAAAGTACCGCAAAAATGTTTTAATCAAATATTAGGAGTTCAAATAATCGATTAGGAGCTTTTCAACACAATTATATTGCAAAACCTCATTTCCTGCACTTTTTACTCATTTAAAATTCCAACGGGTCCATTGAAAGTCCCATTTCGACCCGCTCGTCTGTAACCTCTACAAAAAGGACTGCAAAACAAGTTTTAATCAAATATTAGGAATTCATGTAATTGATTAGGATCTTTTCAACACAATTATATTGCAAAACCGCAATTTCTGTAATTTTTACTCAGTTAAAATTCTAACGGGTCTATTGAAAGGCCAATTTAGACCAGCTCGTCCGAAACCTCTACAAAAAGGACCGCAAAACAAGTTTTAATCAAATATTAGGAGTTCAAATAATTGATTAGGAGCTTTTCAACACAATTATATTCAAAAGAGCAATTTCTGTACTTTTTACTCAGTTAAAATTCCAACGGGTCCATTGAAAGGCGCATTTCGACCCGCTCGTCCGAAACCTCTACAAAAAGGACTGCAATACAAGTTTTAATCAAATTTTAGGAGTTATGTAATTTATTAGGAGCTTTTAAACACAATTATATTGCAAAACCTCAATTTCTGTACTTTTTACTCAGTTAAAATTCCAACGGGTCCATTGAAAGTCCCATTTAGACCTGCTCGTCTGAAACCTGTACAAAAAGGACCGCAAAAATGTTTTATTCAAATATTAGGAGTTCAAATAATTGATTAGGAGCTTTTCAACACAATTATATTGCAAAACCTCAATTTCTGTACTTTTTAGTCATTTAAAATTCCAACGGGTCCATTGAAAGGCCCATTTCAACCCGCTCGTCCGAAACCTCTACAAAAAGGACTGGAAAACAAGTTTTAATCAAATTTTAGTAGTTCATGTAATTGATTAGGAGCTTTTCAACACAATTATATTGCAAAACCTCAATTTCTGTACTTTTTACTTAGTTAAAATTCCAACGGGTCCATTGAAAGGCCCATTTAGACCTGCTCGTCCGAAACCTCTACAAAAAGGACCGCAAAAATGTTTTATTCAAATATTAGGAGTTCAAATAATTGATTAGGAGCTTTTCAACACAATTATATTGCAAAACCTCAATTTTTGTACTTTTTACTGAGTTAAAATTCCAACGGATCCATTGAAAGGCCCATTTCGACCCGCTTGTCCGAACCCTCTACAAAAAGGACTGCAAAAGAAGTTTTAATCAAATTTTAGGAGTTCATGTAATTGATTAGGAGCTTTTCAACACAATTATATTGCAAAACCTCAAGTTCTGGACTTTTTAATCAGTTAAAATTCCAACGAGTCCATTGAAAGGCCCATTTCGACCTGCTCGTCCGAAACCTCTACAAAAGGACTGCAAAACAAGTTTTAATCAAATATTAGGAGTTCAAATAATTGATTAGGATCTTTTCAACACAATTATATTGCAAAACCGCAATTTCTGTATCTTTTACTCAGTTAAAAACGAGTCCATTGAAAGGCCCATTTCGACCCGCTCGTCCGAAACCTCTACAAAAAGGACTGCAAAACAAGTTTTAATCAAATTTTAGGAGTTCATGTAATTGATTAGGAGCTTTTCAACACAATTATATTGCAAAACCTCAATTTCTGTACTTTTTACTCAGTTAAAATTCCAACGGGTCCATTGAAAGGCCCATTTCGACCTGCTCGTCCGAAACCTCTACAAAAAGCACCGCAAAAATGTTTTATTCAAATATTAGGAGTTCAAATAATTGATTAGGAGCTTTTCAACACAATTATATTGCAAAACCTCAATTTCTGTACTTTTTATTCAGTTAAAATTCCAACGGGTCCATTGAAAGGCCCATTTAGACCTGCTCGTCCGAAACCTCTACAAAAAGGACAGCAAAAATGTTTTATTCAAATATTAGGAGTTCAAATAATTGTTTAGGTGCTTTTCAACACAATTATATTTCAAAACCTCAATTTCTGTACTTTTTACTCATTTATAATTCCAACGGGTCCATTGAAAGGCCCATTTCGACCCACTCGTCCGAAACCTCTACAAAAAGGACTGCAAAACAAGTTTTAATCAAATCTTAGGAGTTCATGTAATTTATTAGGAGCTTTTCAACACAATTATATTGCAAAACCTCAATTTCTGTACTTTTTACTCAGTTAAAATTCCAACCGGTCAATTGAAAGGCCCATTTAGACCTACTCGTCCGAAACCTCTACAAAAAGGACCGCGAAATTTTTTTAACCAAATATTAGGAGTTCAAATAATTGATTAGGAGCTTTTCAACACAATTATATTGCAAAACCTCAATTTCTGCACTTTTTACTCAGTTAAAATTCCAACGGGTCCATTGAAAGTCCCATTTCGACCCGCTCGTCCGAAACCTCTACAAAAAGGACTGCAAAACAAGTTTAATCAAATTTTAGGAATTCATGTAATTGATTAGGAGCTTTTCAACACAATTATATTGCAAAACCGCAATTTCTGTAATTTTTACTCAGTTAAAATTCCAACGGGTCCATTGAAAGGCCCATTTAGACCAGCTCGTCCGAAACCTCTACAAAAAGGACCGCAAAACAAGTTTTAATCAAATATTAGGAGTTCAAATAATTGATTAGGAGCTTTTCAACACAATTATATTGCAAAAGAGCAATTTCTGTACTTTTTACTCAGTTAAAATTCCAACGGGTCAATTGAAAGGCCCATTTCGACCCGCTCGTCCGAAACCTCTACAAAAAGGACTGCAAAACAAGCTTTAATCAAATTTTAGGAGTTCATGTAATTGATTAAGAGCTTTTCAACACAATTATATTGCAAAACCTCAATTTCTGTACTTTTTACTCAGTTAAAATTCCAACGAGTCCATTGAAAGGCCCATTTAGACCTACTCGTCCGAAACCTCTACAAAAAGGATCGCAAAAATGTTTTATTCAAATATTAGTAGTTCAAATAATTGATTAGGAGCTTTTCAACACAATTATATTGCAAAACCTCAATTTCTGCACTTTTTACTCATTTATAATTCCAACGGGTCCATTGAAAGGCCCATTTCAACCCGCTCGTCCGAAACCTCTACAAAAAGGACTGCAAAACAAGTTTTAATCAAATTCTAGGAGTTCATGTAATTGATTAGGAGCTTTTCAACACAATTATATTGAAAAACCTCAATTTCTGTACTTTTTACTCAGTTGAAATTCCAATGGTTCCATTGAAAGGCCCATTTAGACCTGCTCGTCCGAAACCTCAACAAAAAGGACCGCAAAAATGTTTTAATCAAATATTAGGAGTTCAAATAATCGATTAGGAGCTTTTCAACACAATTATATTGCAAAACCTCATTTTCTGCACTTTTTACTCATTTAAAATTCCAACGGGTCCATTGAAAGTCCCATTTCGACCCGCTCGTTTGTAACCTCTACAAAAAGGACTGCAAAACAAGTTTTAATCAAATATTAGGAATTCATGTAATTGATTAGGATCTTTTCAACACAATTATATTGCAAAACCGCAATTTCTGTAATTTTTACTCAGTTAAAATTCTAACGGGTCTATTGAAAGGCCAATTTAGACCAGCTCGTCCGAAACCTCTACAAAAAGGACCGCAAAACAAGTTTTAATCAAATATTAGGAGTTCAAATAATTTATTAGGAGCTTTTCAACACAATTATATTCAAAAGTGCAATTTCTGTACTTTTTACTCAGTTAAAATTCCAACGGGTCCATTGAAAGGCGCATTTCGACCCGCTCGTCCGAAACCTCTACAAAAAGGACTGCAAAACAAGTTTTAATCAAATTTTAGGAGTTCATGAAATTTATTAGGAGCTTTTAAACACAATTATATTGCAAAACCTCAATTTCTGTACTTTTTACTCAGTTAAAATTCCAACGTGTCCATTGAAAGTCCCATTTAGACCTGCTCGTCCGAAACCTGTACAAAAAGGACCGCAAAAATGTTTTATTCAAATATTAGGAGTTCAAATAATTGATTAGGAGCTTTTCAACACAATTATATTGCAAAACCTCAATTTCTGTACTTTTTAGTCATTTAAAATTCCAACGGGTCCATTGAAAGGCCCATTTCAACCCGCTCGTCCGAAACCTCTACAAAAAGGACTGGAAAACAAGTTTTAATCAAATTTTAGGAGTTCAGGTAATTGATTGGGAGCTTTTCAACACAATTATATTGCAAAACCTCAATTTCTGTACTTTTTACTCAGTTAAAATTCCAACGGGTCCATTGAAAGGCCCATTTAGACCAGCTCGTCCGAAACCTCTACAAAAAGGACAGCAAAACAAGTTTTAACCAAATATTAGGAGTTCAAATAATTGATTAGGAGCTTTTCAACACAATTATATTGCAAAAGAGCAATTTCTTTACTTTTTACTCAGTTAAAATTCCAATGGGTCAATTGAAAGGCCCATTTCGACCCGCTCGTCCGAAACCTCTACAAAAAGGACTACAAAACAAGCTTTAATCAAATTTTAGGAGTTCATGTAATTGATTAAGAGCTTTTCAACACAATTATATTGCAGAACCTCAATTTCTGTACTTTTTACTCAGTTAAAATTCCAACGAGTCCATTGAAAGGCCCATTTAGACCTACTCGTCCGAAACCTCTACAAAAAGGATCGCAAAAATGTTTTATTCAAATATTAGGAGTTCAAATAATTGATTAGGAGCTTTTCAACACAATTATATTGCAAAACCTCAATTTCTGCACTTTTTACTCATTTATAATTCCAACGGGTCCATTGAAAGGCCCATTTCAACCCGCTCGTCCGAAACCTCTACAAAAAGGACTGCAAAACAAGTTTTAATCAAATTTTAGGAGTTCATGTAATTGATTAGGAGCTTTTCAACACAATTATATTGAAAAACCTCAATTTCTGTACTTTTTACTCAGTTGAAATTCCAATGGGTCCATTGAAAGGCCCATTTAGACCTGCTCGTCCGAAACCTCTACAAAAAGGACCGCAAAAATGTTTTAATCAAATATTAGGAGTTCAAATAATCGATTAGGACCTTTTCAACACAATTATATTGCAAAACCTCATTTTCTGCACTTTTTACTCATTTAAAATTCCAACGGGTCCATTGAAAGTCCCATTTCGACCCGCTCGTCTGTAACCTCTACAAAAAGGACTGCAAAACAAGTTTTAATCAAATATTAGGAATTCATGTAATTGATTAGGATCTTTTCAACACAATTATATTGCAAAACCGCAATTTCTTTAATTTTTACTCAGTTAAAATTCTAACGGGTCTATTGAAAGGCCAATTTAGACCAGCTCGTCCGAAACCTCTACAAAAAGGACCGCAAAACAAGTTTTAATCAAATATTAGGAGTTCAAATAATTTATTAGGAGCTTTTCAACACAATTATATTCAAAAGAGCAATTTCTGTACTTTTTACTCAGTTAAAATTCCAACGGGTCCATTGAAAGGCGCATTTCGACCCGCTCGTCCCAAACCTCTACAAAAAGTACTGCAAAACAAGTTTTAATCAAATTTTAGGAGTTCATGTAATTTATTAGGAGATTTTAAACACAATTATATTGCAAAACCTCAATTTCTGTACTTTTTACTCAGTTAAAATTCCAACGGGTCCATTGAAAGTCCCATTTAGACATGCTCGTCCGAAACCTCTACAAAAAGGACCGCAAAAATGTTTTATTCAAATATTAGGAGTTCAAATAATTGATTAGGAGCTTTTCAACACAATTATATTGCAAAACCTCAATTTCTGTACTTTTTAGTCATTTAAAATTCCAACGGGTCCATTGAAAGGCCCATTTCAACCCGCTCGTCCGAAACCTCTACAAAAAGGACTAGAAAACAAGTTTTAATCAAATTTTATGAGTTCATGTAATTGATTGGGAGCTTTTCAACACAATTATATTGCAAAAGATCAATTTCTGTACTTTTTACTCAGTTAAATTTCCAACGGGTCCATTGAAAGGCCCATTTAGTCCTGCTCGTCTGAAACCTCTACAATAAGGACCGCAAAAATGTTTTATTCAAATATTAGGAGTTCAAATAATTGATTAGAAGCTTTTCAACACAATTATATTGCAAAACTTCAATTTCTGCACTTTTTACTCATTTAAAATTCCAACGGGTCCATTGAAAGGCCCATTTCGACCCGCTCGTCCGAAACCTCTACAAAAAGGACTGCAAAACAAGTTTTAATCAAATTTTAGGAGTTCATGTAATTGATTGGGAGCTTTTCAACACAATTATATTGCAAAACCTCAATATCTGTACTTTTTACTCAGTTAAAATTCCTACGGGTCCATTGAAAGGCAAATTTAGACCTGCTCGTCCGAATCCTCTACAAAAAGGACAACAAAAATGTTTTATTCAAATATTAGGAGTTCAAATAATTGATTAGGATCTTTTCAACACAATTATATTGAAAAACCTCAATTTCTGTACTCTTTACTTAGTTAAAATTCCAACGGGTCCATTGAAAGGCCCATTTCGACCCGCTCGTCCGAAACCTCTACAAAAAGGACTGCAAAACAAGTTTTAATAAAATATTAGGAGTTCAAATAATTGATTAGGAGCTTTTAAACACAATTATATTGCAAAACCGCAATTTCTGTACTTTTTACTCAGTTAAAACTCCAACGGGTCCATTGAAAGGCCCATTTCGACCCGCTCGTCCGAAACCTCTACAAAAAGGACTGCAAAACAAGTTTTAATCAAATTTTAGTAGTTCATGTAATTGATTAGGAGCTTTTCAACACAATTATATTGCAAAACCTCAATTTCTGGACTTTTTAATCAGTTAAAATTCCAACGGATCCATTGAAAGGCCCATTTCGACCCGCTTGTCCGAACCCTCTACAAAAAGGACTGCAAAAGAAGTTTTAATCAAATTTTAGGAGTTCATGTAATTGATTAGGATCTTTTCAACACAATTATATTGCAAAACCTCAAGTTCTGGACTTTTTAATTAGTTAAAATTCCAACGGGTCCATTGAAAGGCCCATTTCGACCTGCTCGTCCGAAACCTCTACAAAAAGGACTGCAAAACAAGTTTTAATCAAATATTAGGAGTTCAAATAATTGATTAGGATCTTTTCAACACAATTATATTGCAAAACCGCAATTTCTGTATCTTTTACTCAGTTAAAAACGGGTCCATTGAAAGGCCCATTTCGACCCGCTCGTCCGAAACCTCTACAAAAAGGACTGCAAAACAAGTTTTAATCAAATTTTAGGAGTTCATGTAATTGATTAGGAGCTTTTCAACACAATTATATTGCAAAACCTCAATTTCTGTACTTTTTACTCAGTTAAAATTCCAACGGGTCCATTGAAAGGCCCATTTCGACCTGCTCGTCCGAAACCACTACAAAAAGCACCGCAAAAATGTTTTATTCAAATATTAGGAGTTCAAATAATTGATTAGGAGCTTTTCAACACAATTATATTGCAAAACCTCAATTTCTGTACTTTTTATTCAGTTAAAATTCCAACGGGTCCATTGAAAGGCCCATTTAGACCTGCTCGTCTGAAACCTCCACAAAATGGACAACAAAAATGTTTTATTCAAATATTAGGAGTTCAAATAATTGTTTAGGTGATTTTCAACACAATTATATTGCAAAACCTCAATTTCTGTACTTTTTACTCATTTAAAATTCCAACGGGTCCATTGAAAGGCCCATTTCGACCCACTCGTCCGAAACCTCTACAAAAAGGACTGCAAAACAAGTTTTAATCAAATTTTAGGAGTTCATGTAATTTATTAGGAGCTTTTCAACACAATTATATTGCAAAACCTCAATTTCTGTACTTTTTACTCAATTAAAATTCCAACCGGTCAATTGAAAGGCCCATTTAGACCTGCTCGTCCGAAACCTCTACAAAAAGGACCGCGGAATTTTTTTAACCAAATATTAGGAGTTCAAATAATTGATTAGAAGCTTTTCAACACAATTATATTGCAAAACCTCAATTTCTGCACTTTTTACTCAGTTAAAATTCCAACGGGTCCATTGAAAGTCCCATTTCGACCCGCTCGTCCGAAACCTCTGCAAAAAGGACTGCAAAACAAGTTTAATCAAATTTTAGGAATTCATGTAATTGATTAGGAGCTTTTCAACACAATTATATTGCAAAACCGCAATTTCTATAATTTTTACTCAGTTAAAATTCCAACGGGTCCATTGAAAGGCCCATTTAGACCAGCTCGTCCGAAACCTCTACAAAAAGGACCGCAAAACAAGTTTTAATCAAATATTAGGAGTTCAAATAATTGATTAGGAGCTTTTTAACACAATTATATTGCAAAAGAGCAATTTCTGTACTTTTTACTCAGTTAAAATTCCAACGGGTCAATTGAAAGGCCCATTTCGACCCGCTCGTCCGAAACCTCTACAAAAAGGACTGCAAAACAAGCTTTAATCAAATTTTAGGAGTTCATGTAATTTATTAAGAGCTTTTCAACACAATTATATTGCAAAACCTCAATTTCTGTACTTTTTACTCAGTTAAAATTCCAACGAGTCCATTGAAAGGCCCATTTAGACCTACTCGTCCGAAACCTCTACAAAAAGGATCGCAAAAATGTTTTATTCAAATATTAGGAGTTCAAATAATTGATTAGGAGCTTTTCAACACAATTATATTGCAAAACCTCAATTTCTGCACTTTTTACTCATTTATAATTCCAACGGGTCCATTGAAAGGCCCATTTCAACCCGCTCGTCCGAAACCTCTACAAAAAGGACTGCAAAACAAGTTTTAATCAAATTTTAGGAGTTCATGTAATTGATTAGGAGCTTTTCAACACAATTATATTGAAAAACCTCAATTTTTGTACTTTTTACTCAGTTGAAATTCCAATGGGTCCATTGAAAGGCCCATTTAGACCTGCTCGTCCGAAACCTCTACAAAAAGGACCGCAAAAATGTTTTAATCAAATATTAGGAGTTCAAATAATCGATTAGGAGCTTTTCATAACAATTATATTGCAAAACCTCAATTTCTGCACTTTTTACTCATTTATAATTCCAACGGGTCCATTGAAAGGCCCATTTCAACCCGCTCGTCCGAAACCTCTACAAAAAGGACTGCAAAACAAGTTTTAATCAAATATTAGGAATTCATGTAATTGATTAGGATCTTTTCAACACAATTATATTGCAAAACCGCAATTTCTGTAATTTTTACTCAGTTAAAATTCTAACGGGTCTATTGAAAGGCCAATTTAGACCAGCTCGTCCGAAACCTCTACAAAAAGGACCGCAAAACAAGTTTTAATCAAATATTAGGAGTTCAAATAATTTATTAGGAGCTTTTCAACACAATTATATTCAAAAGAGCAATTTCTGTACTTTTTACTCAGTTAAAATTCCAACGGGTCCATTGAAAGGCGCATTTCGACCCGCTCGTCCAAAACCTCTACAAAAAGGACTGCAAAACAAGTTTTAATCAAATTTTAGGAGTTATGTAATTTATTAGGAGCTTTTAAACACAATTATATTGCAAAACCTCAATTTCTGTACTTTTTACTCAGTTAAAATTCCAACGGGTCCATTGAAAGTCCCATTTAGACCTGCTCGTCCGAAACCTGTACAAAAAGGACCGCAAAAATGTTTTATTCAAATATTAGGAGTTCAAATAATTGATTAGGAGCTTTTTAACACAATTATATTGCAAAACCTCAATTTCTGTACTTTTTAGTCATTTAAAATTCCAACGGGTCCATTGAAAGGCCCATTTCAACCCGCTCGTCCGAAACCTCTACAAAAAGGACTGGAAAACAAGTTTTAATCAAATTTTAGTAGTTCATGTAATTGATTAGGAGCTTTTCAACACAATTATATTGCAAAACCTCAATTTCTGTACTTTTTACTCAGTTAAAATTCCAACGGGTCCATTGAAAGGCCCATTTAGACCTGCTCGTCCGAAACCTCTACAAAAAGGACCGCAAAAATGTTTTATTCAAATATTAGGAGTTCAAATAATTGATTAGGAGCTTTTCAACACAATTATATTGCAAAACCTCAATTTCTGTACTTTTTACTCAGTTAAAATTCCAACGGATCCATTGAAAGGCCCATTTCGACCCGCTTGTCCGAACCCTCTACAAAAAGGACTGCAAAACAAGTTTTAATCAAATTTTAGGAGTTCATGTAATTGATTAGGAGCTTTTCAACACAATTATATTGCAAAACCTCAAGTTCTGGACTTTTTACTCAGTTAAAATTCCAACGGGTCCATTGAAAGGCCCATTTAGACCTGCTCGTCCGAAACCTCTACAAAAAGGACCGCAAAAATGTTTTATTCAAATATTAGGAGTTCAAATAATTGATTAGGAGCTTTTCAACACAATTATATTGCAAAACCTCAATTTCTGTACTTTTTACTCAGTTAAAATTCCAACGGGTCCATTGAAAGGCCCATTTCGACCCTCTCGTCCGAAACCTCTACAAAAAGGACTGCAAAACAAGTTTTAATCAAATATTAGGAGTTTTAATAATTCATTAGGAGCTTTTCAACACAATTATATTGCAAAACCTCAATTTCTGTACTTTTTACTCAGTTAAAATTCGAACGGGTCCATTGAAAGGCCCATTTCAACCAGCTCGTCCGAAACCTCTACAAAAAGGATCGCAAAACAAGTTTTAATCAAATATTAGGAGTTCAAATAATTGATTAGGAGCTTTTCAACACATTTATATTGCAAACCCTCAATTTCTGTACTTTTTACTCAGTTAAAATTCCAACGGGTCCATTGAAAGGCCCATTTAGACCTGCTCGTCCGAAACCTCTACAAAAAGGACCGCAAAAATGTTTTATTCAAATATTAGGAGTTCAAATAATTGATTAGGAGCTTTTCAACACAATTATATTGCAAAACCTCAATTTTTGTACTTTTTACTCAGTTAAAATTCCAACGGATCCATTGAAAGGCCCATTTCGACCCGCTTGTCCGAACCCTCTACAAAAAGGACTGCAAAACAAGTTTTAATAAAATTTTAGGAGTTCATGTAATTGATTAGGAGCTTTTTAACACAATTATATTGCAAAACCTCAAGTTCTGGACTTTTTAATCAGTTAAAATTCCAACGGGTCCATTGAAAGGCCCATTTCGACCTGCTCGTCCGAAACCTCTACAAAAAGGACTGCAAAACAAGTTTTAATCAAATATTAGGAGTTCAAATAATTGATTAGGATCTTTTCAACACAATTATATTGCAAAACCGCAATTTCTGTATCTTTTACTCAGTTAAAAACGGGTCCATTGAAAGGCCCATTTCGACCCGCTCGTCCGAAACCTCTACAAAAAGGACTGCAAAACAAGTCTTAATCAAATTTTAGGAGTTCATGTAATTGATTAGGAGCTTTTCAACACAATTATATTGCAAAACCTCAATTTCTGTACTTTTTACTCAGTTAAAATTCCAACGGGTCCATTGAAAGGCCCATTTCGACCTGCTCGTCCGAAACCTCTACAAAAAGCACCGCAAAAATGTTTTATTCAAATATTAGGAGTTCAAATAATTGATTAGGAGCTTTTCAACACAATTATATTGCAAAACCTCAATTTCTGTACTTTTTATTCAGTTAAAATTCCAACGGGTCCATTGAAAGGCCCATTTAGACCTGCTCGTCCGAAACCTCTACAAAAAGGACAGCAAAAATGTTTTATTCAAATATTAGGAGTTCAAATAATTGTTTAGGTGCTTTTCAACACAATTATATTTCAAAACCTTAATTTCTGTACTTTTTACTCATTTATAATTCCAACGGGTCCATTGAAAGGCCCATTTCGACCCACTCGTCCGAAACCTCTACAAAAAGGACTGCAAAACAAGTTTTAATCAAATTTTAGGAGTTCATGTAAATTATTAGGAGCTTTTCAACACAATTATATTGCAAAACCGCAATTTCTGTAATTTTTACTCAGTTAAAATTCTAACGGGTCTATTGAAAGGCCAATTTAGACCAGCTCGTCCGAAACCTCTACAAAAAGGACCGCAAAACAAGTTTTAATCAAATATTAGGAGTTCAAATAATTTATTAGGAGCTTTTCAACACAATTATATTCAAAAGAGCAATTTCTGTACTTTTTACTCAGTTAAAATTCCAACGGGTCCATTGAAAGGCGCATTTCGACCCGCTCGTCCAAAACCTCTACAAAAAGGACTGCAAAACAAGTTTTAATCAAATTTTAGGAGTTCAAATAATTGATTAGGAGCTTTTCAACACAATTATATTACAAAACCGCAATTTCTGTACTTTTTACTCAGTTAAAATTCCAACGGGTCCATTGAAAGTCCCATTTCGACCCGCTCGTCTGTAACCTCTACAAAAAGGACTGCAAAACAAGTTTTAATCAAATATTAGGAATTCATGTAATTGATTAGGATCTTTTCAACACAATTATATTGCAAAACCGCAATTTCTGTAATTTTTACTCAGTTAAAATTCTAACGGGTCTATTGAAAGGCCAATTTAGACCAGCTCGTCCGAAACCTCTACAAAAAGGACCGCAAAACAAGTTTTAATCAAATATTAGGAGTTCAAATAATTTATTAGGAGCTTTTCAACACAATTATATTCAAAAGTGCAATTTCTGTACTTTTTACTCAGTTAAAATTCCAACGGGTCCATTGAAAGGCGCATTTCGACCCGATCGTCCGAAACCTCTACAAAAAGGACTGCAAAACAAGTTTTAATCAAATTTTAGGAGTTCATGTAATTTATTAGGAGCTTTTAAACACAATTATATTGCAAAACCTCAATTTCTGTACTTTTTACTCAGTTAAAATTCCAACGGGTCCAATGAAAGTCCCATTTAGACCTGCTCGTCCGAAACCTGTACAAAAAGGACCGCAAAAATGTTTTATTCAAATATTAGGAGTTCAAATAATTGATTAGGAGCTTTTCAATACAATTATATTGCAAAACCTCAATTTCTGTACTTTTTAGTCATTTAAAATTCCAACGGGTCCATTGAAAGGCCCATTTCAACCCGCTCGTCCGAAACCTCTACAAAAAGGACTGGAAAACAAGTTTTAATCAAATTTTAGGAGTTCAGGTAATTGATTGGGAGCTTTTCAACACAATTATATTGCAAAACCTCAATTTCTGTACTTTTTACTCAGTTAAAATTCCAACGGGTCCATTGAAAGGCCCATTTAGTCCTGCTCGTCTGAAACCTCTACAATAAGGACCGCAAAAATGTTTTATTCAAATATTAGGAGTTCAAATAATTGATTAGAAGCTTTTCAACACAATTATATTGAAAAACTTCAATTTCTGCACTTTTTACTCATTTAAAATTCCAACGGGTCCATTGAAAGGTCCATTTCGACCCGCTCGTCCGAAACCTCTACAAAAAGGACTGCAAAACAAGTTTTAATCAAATTTTAGGAGTTCATGTAATTGATTGGGAGCTTTTCAACACAATTATATTGCAAAACCTCAATATCTGTACTTTTTACTCAGTTAAAATTCTTACGGGTCCATTGAAAGGCCCATTTCGACCCGCTCGTCCGAAACCTCTACAAAAAGGACTGCAAAACAAGTTTTAATCAAATTTTAGGAGTTCATGTAATTGATTAGGAGCTTTTCAACACAATTATATTGCAACCTCAATTTCTATACCTTTTACTCAGTTAAAATACCAACGGGTCCATTGAAAGGCCCATTTAGACCTGCTCGTCCGAAACCTCTACAAAAAGGACCGCAAAAATGTTTTATTCAAATATTAGGAGTTCAAATAATTGATTAGGAGATTTTCAACACAATTATATTGCAAAACCCCAATTTCTGTACTTTTTACTCGGTTAAAATTCGAACGGGTCCATTAAAAGGCCCATTTCAACCCGCTCGTCCGAAACCTCTACAAAAAGGACTGCAAAACATGTTTTAATCAAATTTTAGGAGTTTTAATAATTCATTAGGAGCTTTTAAACACAATTATATTGCAAAACCGCAATTTCTGTACTTTTTACTCAGTTAAAACTCCAACGGGTCCATTGAAAGGCCCATTTCGACCCGCTCGTCCGAAACCTCTACAAAAAGGACTCCAAAACAAGTTTTAATCAAATTTTAGTAGTTCATGTAATTGATTGGGAGCTTTTCAACACAATTATATTGCAAAACCTGAATTTCTGTACTTTTTACTCAGTTAAAATTCCAACGGGTCCATTGAAAGGCCCATTTAGACCTGCTCGTCCGAAACCTCTACAAAAAGGACCGCAAAAATGTTTTATTCAAATATTAGGGGTTCAAATAATTGTTTAGGATCTTTTCAACTCAATTATATTTCAAAACCTCAATTTATGTACTTTTTACTCATTTAAAATTCCAACAGGTCCATTGAAACGCCCATTTCGAACCGCTTGTCCGAACCCTCTACAAAAAGGACTGCAAAACAAGTTTTAATCAAATTTTAGGAGTTCATGTAATTGATTAGGAGCTTTTCAACACAATTATATTGCAAAACCTCAATTTCTGTACTTTTTCCTCAGTTAAAATTCCAACGGGTCCATTGAAAGGCCCATTTCGACCCGCTCGTCCGAAACCTCTACAAAAAGGACTGCAAAACAAGTTTTAATATAATATTAGGAGTTCAAATAATTGATTAGGAGCTTTTAAACACAATTATATTGCAAAACCGCAGTTTCTGTACTTTTTACTCAGTTAAAACTCCAACGGGTCCATTGAAAGGCCCATTTCGACCCGCTCGTCCGAAACCTCTATAAAAAGGACTGAAAAACAAGTTTTAATCAAATTTTAGTAGTTCATGTAATTGATTGGGAGCTTTTCAACACAATTATATTGCAAAACCTCAATTTCTGTACTTTTTACTCAGTTAAAATTCCAACGGGTCCATTGAAAGGCACATTTAGACCTGCTCGTCCGAAACCTCTACAAAAAGGACCGCAAAAATGTGTTATTCAAATATTAGGAGTTCAAATAATTGATTAGGAGCTTTTCAACACAATTATATTGCAAAACCTCAATTTCTGTACTTTTTACCTAGTTAAAATTCCAACGGATCCATTGAAAGGCCCATTTCGACCCGCTTGTCCGAACCCTCTACAAAAAGGACTGCAAAACAAGTTTTAATCAAATTTTAGGAGTTCATGTAATTGATTAGGAGCTTTTCAACACAATTATATTGCAAAACCTCAAGTTCTGGACTTTTTACTCAGTTAAAATTCCAACGGGTCCATTGAAAGGCCCATTTAGACCTGCTCGTCCGAAACCTCTACAAAAAGGACCGCAAAAATGTTTTATTCAAATATTAGGAGTTCAAATAATTGATTAGGAGCTTTTCAACACAATTATATTGCAAAACCTCAATTTCTGTACTTTTTACTCAGTTAAAATTCCAACGGGTCCATTGAAAGGCCCATTTCGACCCTCTCGTCCGAAACCTCTACAAAAAGGACTACAAAACAAGTTTTAATCAAATATTAGGAGTTTTAATAATTCATTAGGAGCTTTTCAACACAATTATATTGCAAAACCTCAATTTCTGTACTTTTTACTCAGTTAAAATTCGAACGTGTCCATTGAAAGGCCCATTTCAACCCGCTCGTCCGAAACCTCTACAAAAAGGACCGCAAAACAAGTTTTAATCAAATATTAGGAGTTCAAATAATTGATTAGGAGCTTTTCAACACATTTATATTGCAAACCCGCAATTTCTGTACTTTTTACTCAGTTAAAATTCCAACGGGACCATTGAAAGGCCCATTTTGACCCGCTCGTCCGAAACCTCTACAAAAAGGATTGCAAAACAAGTTTTAATCAAATTTTAGGAGTTCATGTAATTGATTAGGAGCTTTTAAACACAATTATATTGCAAAACCGCAATTTCTGTACTTTTTACTCAGTTAAAATTCCAACGGGTCCATTGAAAGGCCCATTTAGACCTGCTCGTCCGAAACCTCTACAAAAAGGACCGCAAAAATGTTTTATTCAAATATTAGGAGTTCAAATAATTGATTAGGAGCTTTTGAACAAAATTATATTGCAAAACCGCAATTTTTGTAATTTTTACTCAGTTAAAATTCCAACGGGTCCATTGAAAGGCACATTTAGACCTGCTCGTCCGAAACCTTTACAAAAAGGACCGCAAAAATGTTTTAACCAGATAGTAGGAGTTCAAATAATTGATTAGGAGCTTTTCAACACAATTATTTTGCAAAATCTCAATTTCTGCACTTTTTACTCATTTAAATTTCCAACGGGTCCATTGAAAGGCCCATTTCGACCCGCTCGTCCGAAACCTCTACAAAAAGGACTGCAAAACAAGTTTTAATCAAATTTTAGGAGTTCATGTAATTTATTAGGAGCTTTTCAACACAATTATATTGCAACCTCAATTTCTATACCTTTTACTCAGTTAAAATACAACCGGGTCCATTGAAAGGCCCATTTAGACTTGCTCGTCCGAAACCTCTACAAAAAGGACCGTAAAAATGTTTTATTCAAATATTAGGAGTTCAAATAATTGATTAGGAGCTTTTCAACACAATTATATTGCAAAACCTCAATTTTTGTACTTTTTACTCATTTAAAATTCCAACAGGTCCATTGAAACGCCCATTTCGACCCGCTTGTCTGTACCCTCTACAAAAAGGACTGCAAAACAAGTTTTAATCCAATCTTAGGAGTTCATGTAATTGATTAGGAGATTTTCAACACAATTATATTGCAAAACCTCAATTTCTGGACTTTTTACTCAGTTAAAATACCAACGGGTCCATTGAAAGGCCCATTTAGACCTGCTCGTCCGAAACCTCTACAAAAAGGACCGCAAAAATGTTTTATTCAAATATTAGGAGTTCAAATAATTGATTAGGAGCTTTTCAACACAATTATATTGCAAAACCTCAATTTCTGTACTTTTTACTCATTTAAAATTCCAACAGGTCCATTGAAACGCCCATTTCGACCCGCTTGTCCGAACCCTCTACAAAAAGGACTGCAAAACAAGTTTTAATCAAATCTTAGGAGTTCATGTAATTGATTAGGAGATTTTCAACACAATTATATTGCAAAACCCCAATTTCTTCACTTTTTACTCAGTTAAAATTCGAACGGGTCCATTGAAAGGCCCATTTCAACCCGCTCGTCCGAAACCTCTACAAAAAGGACTGCAAAACATGTTTTAATCAAATTTTAGGAGTTTTAATAATTCATTAGGAGCTTTTAAACACAATTATATTGCAAAACCGCAATTTCTGTACTTTTTACTCAGTTAAAACTCCAACGGGTCCATTGAAAGGCCCATTTCGACCCGCTCGTCCGAAACCTCTACAAAAAGGACTGCAAAACAAGTTTTAATCAAATTTTAGTAGTTCATGTAATTGATTGGGAGCTTTTCAACACAATTATATTGCAAAACCTCAATTTCTGTACTTTTTACTCAGTTAAAATTCCAACGGGTCCATTGAAAGGCCCATTTAGACCTGCTCGTCCGAAACCTCTACAAAAAGGACCGCAAAAATGTTTTATTCAAATATTAGGAGTTCAAATAATTGATTAGGAGCTTTTCAACACAATTATATTGCAAAACCTCAATTTATGTACTTTTTACTCATTTAAAATTCCAACAGGTCCATTGAAACGCCCATTTCGAACCGCTTGTTCGAAACCTCTACAAAAAGGACTGCAAAACAAGTTTTAATCAAATATTAGGAGTTCATGTAATTGATTAGGAGCTTTTCAACACAATGATATTGCAATACCTCAATTTTTGTACTTTTTACTCAGTTAAAATTCCAACGGGTCCATTGAAAGGCCCATTTCGACCTGCTCGTCCGAAACCTCTACAAAAAGGACCGCAAAAATGTTTTATTCAAATATTAGGAGTTCAAATAATTGATTAGGAGCTTTTAAACACAATTATATTGCAAAACCGCAATTTCTGTACTTTTTACTCAGTTAAAACTCCAACGGGTCCATTGAAAGGCCCATTTCGACCCGCTCGTCCGAAACCTCTACAAAAAGGACTGCAAAACAAGTTTTAATCAAATTTTAGTAGTTCATGTAATTGATTGGGAGCTTTTCAACACAATTATATTGCAAAACCTCAATTTCTGTACTTTTTACTCAGTTAAAATTCCAACGGGTCCATTGAAAGGCCCATTTAGACCTGCTCGTCCGAAACCTCTACAAAAAGGACCGCAAAAATGTGTTATTCAAATATTAGGAGTTCAAATAATTGATTAGGAGCTTTTCTACACAATTATATTGCAAAACCACAATTTCTGTACTTTTTACTCAGTTAAAATTCCAACGGATCCATTGAAAGGCCCATTTCGACCCGCTTGTCCGAACCCTCTACAAAAAGGACTGCAAAACAAGTTTTAATTAAATTTTAGGAGTTCATGTAATTGATTAGGAGCTTTTCAACACAATTATATTGCAAAACCTCAAGTTCTGGACTTTTTACTCAGTTAAAATTCCAACGGGTCCATTGAAAGGCCCATTTAGACCTGCTCGTCCGAAACCTCTACAAAAAGGACCGCAAAAATGTTTTATTCAAATATTAGGAGTTCAAATAATTGATTAGGAGCTTTTCAACACAATTATATTGCAAAACCTCAATTTCTGTACTTTTTACTCAGTTAAAATTCCAACGGGTCCATTGAAAGGCCCATTTCGACCCTCTCATCCGAAACCTCTACAAAAAGGAATGCAAAACAAGTTTTAATCAAATATTAGGAGTGTTAATAATTCATTAGGATCTTCTCAACACAATTATATTGCAAAACCTCAATTTCTATACTTTTTACTCAGTTAAAATTCCAACGGGTCCATTGAAAGGCCCATTTAGACATGCTCGTCCGAAACCTCTACAAAAAGGACCGCAAAAATGTTTTATTCAAATATTAGGAGTTCAAATAATTGATTAGGAGCTTTTCAACACAATTATATTGCAAAACCTCAATTTTTGTACTTTTTACTCAGTTAAAATTCCAACGGATCCATTGAAAGGCCCATTTCGACCCGCTTGTCCGAACCCTCTACAAAAAGGACTGCAAAACAAGTTTTAATCAAATTTTAGGAGTTCATGTAATTGATTAGGAGCTTTTCAACACAATTATATTGCAAAACCTCAAGTTCTGGACTTTTTACTCAGTTAAAATTCCAACGGGTCCATTGAAAGGCCCATTTAGACCTGCTCGTCCGAAACCTCTACAAAAAGGACCGCAAAAATGTTTTATTCAAATATTAGGAGTTCAAATAATTGATTAGGAGCTTTTCAACACAATTATATTGCAAAACCTCAATTTCTGTACTTTTTACTCAGTTAAAATTCCAACGGGTCCATTGAAAGGCCCATTTCGACCCTCTCGTCCGAAACCTCTACAAAAAGGACTGCAAAACAAGTTTTAATCAAATATTAGGAGTTTTAATAATTCATTAGGAGCTTTTCAACACAATTATATTGCAAAACCTCAATTTCTGTACTTTTTACTCAGTTAAAATTCGAACGGGTCCATTGAAAGGCCCATTTCAACCAGCTCGTCCGAAACCTCTACAAAAAGGATCGCAAAACAAGTTTTAATCAAATATTAGGAGTTCAAATAATTGATTAGGAGCTTTTCAACACATTTATATTGCAAACCCGCAATTTCTGTACTTTTTACTCAGTTAAAATTCCAACGGGACCATTGAAAGGCCCATTTCGACCCGCTCGTCCGAAACCTCTACAAAAAGGACTACAAAACAAGTTTTAATCAAATTTTAGGAGTTCATGTAATTGATTAGGAGCTTTTCAACACAATTATATTGCAAAACCTCAATTTCTGTACTTTTTACTCAGTTAAAATTCCAACGGGTCCATTGAAAGGCCCATTTAGACATGCTCGTCCGAAACCTCTACAAAAAGGACCGCAAAAATGTTTTATTCAAATATTAGGAGTTCAAATAATTGATTAGGAGCTTTTCAACACAATTATATTGCAAAACCTCAATTTCTGTACTTTTTACTCAGTTAAAATTCCAACGGATCCATTGAAAGGCCCATTTCGACCCGCTTGTCCGAACCCTCTACAAAAAGGACTGCAAAACAAGTTTTAATCAAATTTTAGGAGTTCATGTAATTGATTAGGAGCTTTTCAACACAATTATATTGCAAAACCTCAAGTTCTGGACTTTTTACTCAGTTAAAATTCCAACGGGTCCATTGAAAGGCCCATTTAGACCTGCTCGTCCGAAACCTCTACAAAAAGGACCGCAAAAATGTTTTATTCAAATATTAGGAGTTCAAATAATTGATTAGGAGCTTTTCAACACAATTATATTGCAAAACCTCAATTTCTGTACTTTTTACTCAGTTAAAATTCCAACGGGTCCATTGAAAGGCCCATTTCGACCCTCTCGTCCGAAACCTCTACAAAAAGGACTGCAAAACAAGTTTTAATCAAATATTAGGAGTTTTAATAATTCATTAGGAGCTTTTCAACACAATTATATTGCAAAACCTCAATTTCTGTACTTTTTACTCAGTTAAAATTCGAACGGGTCCATTGAAAGGCCCATTTCAACCAGCTCGTCCGAAACCTCTACAAAAAGGATCGCAAAACAAGTTTTAATCAAATATTAGGAGTTCAAATAATTGATTAGGAGCTTTTCAACACATTTATATTGCAAACCCGCAATTTCTGTACTTTTTACTCAGTTAAAATTCCAACGGGACCATTGAAAGGCCCATTTCGACCCGCTCGTCCGAAACCTCTACAAAAAGGACTACAAAACAAGTTTAAATCAAATTTTAGGAGTTCATGTAATTGATTAGGAGCTTTTCAACACAATTATATTGCAAAACCTCAATTTCTGTACTTTTTACTCAGTTAAAATTCCAACGGGTCCATGGAATGGCCCATTTAGACCTGCTCGTCCGAAACCTCTACAAAAAGGACCGCAAAAATGTTTTAACCAAATATTAGGAGTTCAAATAATTGATTAGGAGCTTTTCAACACAATTATATTGCAAAACCTCAATTTCTGTACTTTTTACTCATTTAAAATTCCAACAGGTCCATTGAAACGCCCATTTCGACCCGCTTGTCCGAACCCTCTACAAAAAGGACTGCAAAACAAGTTTTTATCAAATCATAGGAGTTAATGTAATTGATTAGGAGCTTTTCAACAAAATTATATTGCAAAACCTCAATTTATGTACTTTTTACTCATTTAAAATTCCAACAGGTCCATTGAAACGCCCATTTCGACCCGCTTGTCCGAACCCTCTACAAAAAAAGACTGCAAAACAAGTTTTAATCAAATTTTAGGAGTTCATGTAATTGATTAGGAGATTTTCAACACAATTATATTGCAAAACCCCAATTTATGTACTTTTTACTCGGTTAAAATTCCAACAGGTCCATTGAAAGGCCCATTTCGACCCGCTCGTACGAAACCTCTACAAAAAGGACTGCAAAACAAGTTTTAATCAAATATTAGGAGTTCAAATAATTGATTAGGAGCTTTTCAACACATTTATATTGCAAACCCGCAATTTCTGTACTTTTTACACAGTTAAAATTCCAACGGGACCATTGAAAGGCCCATTTCGACCCGCTCGTCCGAAACCTCTACAAAAAGGACTGCAAAACAAGTTTTAATCAAATTTTAGGAATTCATGTAATTGATTAGGAGCTTTTCAACACAATTATATTGCAAAACCTCAATTTCTGTACTTTTTACTCAGTTAAAATTCCAACCGGTCCATTGAAAGGCCCATTTAGACCTGCTCGTCCGAAACCTCTACAAAAAGGACCGCAAAAATATTTTATTCAAATATTAGGAGTTCAAATAATTGATTAGGAGCTTTTCAACACAATTAAATTGCAAAACCCCAATTTATGTACTTTTTACTCTGTTAAATTGATTAGGCCCATTTCGACCCGCTTGTCTGAACCCTCTACAAAAAGGACTGTAAAACAAGTTTTAATCAAATCATAGGAGTTCATGTAATTGATTAGGAGATTTTCAACACAATTATATTGCAAAACCCCAATTTATGTACTTTTTACTCAGTTAAAATTCCAACAGGTCCATTGAAAGGCCCATTTCGACCCGCTCGTACGAAACCTCTACAAAAAGGACTGCAAAACAAGTTTTAATCAAATTTTAGGAATTCATGTAATTTATTAGGAGCTTTTCAACACAATTATATTGCAAAACCACAATTTTTGTACTTTTTACTCAGTTAAATTTCCAACGGGTCCATTGAAAGGCCCATTTAGACCCGCTCGTCCGAAACCTCTACAAAAAGGACTGCAAAACAAGTTTTAATAGAATTTTAGGAGTTCATGTAATTGATTAGGAGCTTTTCAACACAATTATATTGCAAAACCTCAATTTCTGTACTTTTTACTCTGTTAAAATTCCAACGGGTCCATTGAAAGGCCCATTTAGACCTGCTCGTCCGAAACCTCTACAAAAAGGACCGCAAAAATGTTTTAACCAAATATTAGGAGTTCAAATAATTGATTAGGAGCTTTTCAACACAATTATATTGCAAAACCTCAATTTCTGTACTTTTTACTCATTTAAAATTCCAACAGGTCCATTGAAACGCCCATTTCGACCCGCTTGTCCGAACCCTCTACAAAAAGGACTGCAAAACAAGTTTTTATCAAATCATAGGAGTTCATGTAATTGATTAGGAGATTTTCAACACAATTATATTGCAAAACCCCAATTTATGTACTTTTTACTCAGTTAAAATTCCAACGGGTCCATTAAAAGGCCCATTTAGACCTGCTCGTCCGAAACCTCTGCAAAAAGGACCGCAAAAATGTTTTATTCAAATATTAGGAGTTCAAATAATTGATTAGGAGCTTTTCAACACAATTATATTGCAAAACCTCAATTTCTGTACTTTTTACTCTTTTAAAATTCCAACAGGTACATTGAAACGCCCATTTCGACCCGCTTGTCCGAACCCTCTACAAAAAGGACTGCAAAACAAGTTTTAATCAAATTTTAGGAGTTCATGTAATTGATTAGGAGATTTTCAACACAATTATATTGCAAAACCCCAATTTATGTACTTTTTACTCGGTTAAAATTCCAACAGGTCCATTGAAAGGCCCATTTCGACCCGCTCGTACGAAACCTCTACAAAAAGGACTGCAAAACAAGTTTTAATCAAATATTAGGAGTTCAAATAATTGATTAGGAGCTTTTCAACACATTTATATTGCAAACCCGCAATTTCTGTACTTTTTACTCAGTTAAAATTCCAACGGGACCATTGAAAGGCCTATTTAGACCTGCTCGTCCGAAACCTCTACAAAAAGGACTGCAAAACAAGTTTTAATCAAATTTTAGGAGTTCATGTAATTGATTAGGAGCTTTTCAACACAATTATATTGCAAAACCTCAATTTCTGTACTTTTTACTCAGTTAAAATTCCAACGGGTCCATTGAAAGGCCCATTTAGACCTGCTCGTCCGAAACCTCTACAAAAAGGACCGCAAAAATGTTTTATTCAAATATTAGGAGTTTAAATAATTTATTAGGAGCTTTTCAACACAATTATATTGCAAAACCTCAATTTCTGTACTTTTTACTCATTTAAAATTCCAACAGGTAGATTGAAACGCCCATTTCGACCCGCTTGTCCGAACCCTCTACAAAAAGCACTGCAAAACAAGTTTTAATCAAATTTTAGGTGTTCATGTAATTGATTAGGAGATTTTCAACACAATTATATTGCAAAACCCCAATTTATATACTTTTTACTCGGTTAAAATTCCAACAGGTCCATTGAAAGGCCCATTTCGACCCGCTCGTACGAAACCTCTACAAAAAGGACGGCAAAACAAGTTTTAATCAAATATTAGGAGTTCAAATAATTGATTAGGAGCTTTTCAACACATTTATATTGCAAACCCGCAATTTCTGTACTTTTTACTCAGTTAAAATTCCAACGGGACCATTGAAAGGCCCATTTCGACCCGCTCGTCCGAAACCTCTACAAAAAGGACTGCAAAACAAGTTTTAATCAAATTTTAGAAGTTCATGTAATTGATTAGGAGCTTTTCAACACAATTATATTACAAAACCTCAATTTCTGTACTTTTTACTCAGTTAAAATTCCAACGGGTCCATTGAAAGGCTCATTTAGACCTGCTCGTCCGAAACCTCTACAAAAAGGACCGCAAAAATATTTTATTCAAATATTAGGAGTTCAAATAATTGATTAGGAGCTTTTCAACACAATTATATTGCAAAACCTCAATTTCTGTACTTTTTACTCATTTAAAATTCCAACAGGTCCATTGAAACGCCCATTTCGACCCGCTTGTCCGAACCCTCTACAAAAAGGACCGCAAAACAAGTTTTAATCAAATATTAGGAGTTCAAATAATTGATTAGGAGCTTTTCAACACAATTATATTGCAAAACCTCAATTTCTGTACTTTTTACTCATTTAAAATTCCAACAGGTCCATTGAAACGCCCATTTCGACCCGCTTGTCCGAACCCTCTACAAAAAGGACTGCAAAACAAGTTTTTATCAAATCATAGGAGTTAATGTAATTGATTAGGAGCTTTTCAACAAAATTATATTGCAAAACCTCAATTTATGTACTTTTTACTCATTTAAAATTCCAACAGGTCCATTGAAACGCCCATTTCGACCCGCTTGTCCGAACCCTCTACAAAAAAAGACTGCAAAACAAGTTTTAATCAAATTTTAGGAGTTCATGTAATTGATTAGGAGATTTTCAACACAATTATATTGCAAAACCCCAATTTATGTACTTTTTACTCGGTTAAAATTCCAACAGGTCCATTGAAAGGCCCATTTCGACCCGCTCGTACGAAACCTCTACAAAAAGGACTGCAAAACAAGTTTTAATCAAATATTAGGAGTTCAAATAATTGATTAGGAGCTTTTCAACACATTTATATTGCAAACCCGCAATTTCTGTACTTTTTACACAGTTAAAATTCCAACGGGACCATTGAAAGGCCCATTTCGACCCGCTCGTCCGAAACCTCTACAAAAAGGACTGCAAAACAAGTTTTAATCAAATTTTAGGAATTCATGTAATTGATTAGGAGCTTTTCAACACAATTATATTGCAAAACCTCAATTTCTGTACTTTTTACTCAGTTAAAATTCCAACCGGTCCATTGAAAGGCCCATTTAGACCTGCTCGTCCGAAACCTCTACAAAAAGGACCGCAAAAATATTTTATTCAAATATTAGGAGTTCAAATAATTGATTAGGAGCTTTTCAACACAATTAAATTGCAAAACCCCAATTTATGTACTTTTTACTCTGTTAAATTGATTAGGCCCATTTCGACCCGCTTGTCTGAACCCTCTACAAAAAGGACTGTAAAACAAGTTTTAATCAAATCATAGGAGTTCATGTAATTGATTAGGAGATTTTCAACACAATTATATTGCAAAACCCCAATTTATGTACTTTTTACTCAGTTAAAATTCCAACAGGTCCATTGAAAGGCCCATTTCGACCCGCTCGTACGAAACCTCTACAAAAAGGACTGCAAAACAAGTTTTAATCAAATTTTAGGAATTCATGTAATTTATTAGGAGCTTTTCAACACAATTATATTGCAAAACCACAATTTTTGTACTTTTTACTCAGTTAAATTTCCAACGGGTCCATTGAAAGGCCCATTTAGACCCGCTCGTCCGAAACCTCTACAAAAAGGACTGCAAAACAAGTTTTAATAGAATTTTAGGAGTTCATGTAATTGATTAGGAGCTTTTCAACACAATTATATTGCAAAACCTCAATTTCTGTACTTTTTACTCTGTTAAAATTCCAACGGGTCCATTGAAAGGCCCATTTAGACCTGCTCGTCCGAAACCTCTACAAAAAGGACCGCAAAAATGTTTTAACCAAATATTAGGAGTTCAAATAATTGATTAGGAGCTTTTCAACACAATTATATTGCAAAACCTCAATTTCTGTACTTTTTACTCATTTAAAATTCCAACAGGTCCATTGAAACGCCCATTTCGACCCGCTTGTCCGAACCCTCTACAAAAAGGACTGCAAAACAAGTTTTTATCAAATCATAGGAGTTCATGTAATTGATTAGGAGATTTTCAACACAATTATATTGCAAAACCCCAATTTATGTACTTTTTACTCAGTTAAAATTCCAACGGGTCCATTAAAAGGCCCATTTAGACCTGCTCGTCCGAAACCTCTACAAAAAGGACCGCAAAAATGTTTTATTCAAATATTAGGAGTTCAAATAATTGATTAGGAGCTTTTCAACACAATTATATTGCAAAACCTCAATTTCTGTACTTTTTACTCTTTTAAAATTCCAACAGGTACATTAAAACGCCCATTTCGACCCGCTTGTCCGAACCCTCTACAAAAAGGACTGCAAAACAAGTTTTTATCAAATCATAGGAGTTAATGTAATTGATTAGGAGATTTTCAACACAATTATATTGCAAAACCTCAATTTCTGTACTTTTTACTCTGTTAAAATTCCAACGGGTCCATTGAAAGGCCCATTTAGACCTGCTCGTCCGAAACCTCTACAAAAAGGACCGCAAAAATGTTTTAACCAAATATTAGGAGTTCAAATAATTGATTAGGAGCTTTTCAACACAATTATATTGCAAAACCTCAATTTCTGTACTTTTTACTCATTTAAAATTCCAACAGGTCCATTGAAACGCCCATTTCGACCCGCTTGTCCGAACCCTCTACAAAAAGGACTGCAAAACAAGTTTTTATCAAATCATAGGAGTTCATGTAATTGATTAGGAGATTTTCAACACAATTATATTGCAAAACCCCAATTTATGTACTTTTTACTCAGTTAAAATTCCAACGGGTCCATTGAAAGGCCCATTTAGACCTGCTCGTCCGAAACCTCTACAAAAAGGACCGCAAAAATGTTTTATTCAAATATTAGGAGTTCAAATAATTGATTAGGAGCTTTTCAACACAATTATATTGCAAAACCTCAATTTCTGTACTTTTTACTCTTTTAAAATTCCAACAGGTACATTAAAACGCCCATTTCGACCCGCTTGTCCGAACCCTCTACAAAAAGCACTGCAAAACAAGTTTTAATCAAATTTTAGGTGTTCATGTAATTGATTAGGAGATTTTCAACACAATTATATTGCAAAACCCCAATTTATGTACTTTTTACTCGGTTAAAATTCCAACAGGTCCATTGAAAGGCCCATTTCGACCCGCTCGTACGAAACCTCTACAAAAAGGACGGCAAAACAAGTTTTAATCAAATATTAGGAGTTCAAATAATTGATTAGGAGCTTTTCAACACATTTATATTGCAAACCCGCAATTTCTGTACTTTTTACTCAGTTAAAATTCCAACGGGACCATTGAAAGGCCCATTTCGACCCGCTCGTCCGAAACCTCTACAAAAAGGACTGCAAAACAAGTTTTAATCAAATTTTAGAAGTTCATGTAATTGATTAGGAGCTTTTCAACACAATTATATTACAAAACCTCAATTTCTGTACTTTTTACTCATTTAAAATTCCAACGGGTCCATTGAAAGTCCCATTTCGACCCTCTCATCCGAAACCTCTACAAAAAGGACTACAAAACAAGTTTTAATCAAATTTTAGGAATTCATGTAATTGATTAGGAGCTTTTCAACACAATTATATTGCAAAACCGCAATTTCTGTAATTTTTACTCAGTTAAAATTCCAACGGGTCCATTGAAAGGCCAATTTAGACCTGCTCGTCCGAAACCTCTACAAAAAGGACCGCAAAAATGTTTTAACCAAATATTAGGAGTTCAAATAATTGATTAGGAGCTTTTCAACACAATTATATTGCAAAACCTCAATTTCTGTACTTTTTACTCATTTAAAATTCCAACAGGTCCATTGAAACGCCCATTTCGACCCGCTTGTCTGAACCCTCTACAAAAAGGACTGCAAAACAAGTTTTAATCAAATCATAGGAGTTCATATAATTGATTAGGAGATTTTCAACACAATTATATTGCAAAACCCCAATTTATGTACTTTTTACTCAGTTAAAATTCCAACAGGTCCATTGAAAGGCCCATTTCGACCCGCTCGTACGAAACCTCTACAAAAAGGACTGCAAAACAGGTTTTAATCAAATTTTAGGAATTCATGTAATTTATTAGGAGCTTTTCAACACAATTATATTGCAAAAACACAATTTTTGTACTTTTTACTCAGTTAAAATTCCAACGGGTCCATTGAAAGGCCCATTTCGACCCGCTTGTCCGAACCCTCTACAAAAAGGATTGCAAAACAAGTTTTAATCAAATTTTAGGAGTTCATGTAATTGATTAGGAGCTTTTCAACACAATTATATTGCAAAACCTCAATTTCTGTACTTTTTACTCATTTAAAATTCCAACAGGTCCATTGAAACGCCCATTTCGACCCGCTTGTCCGAACCCTCTACAAAAAGGACTGCAAAACAAGTTTTAATCAAATTATAGGAGTTCATGTAATTGATTAGGAGCTTTTCAACACAATTATAGTGCAAAACCCCAATTTATGTACTTTTTACTCAGTTAAAATTCCAACAGGTCCATTGAAAGGCCATTTCGACCCGCTCGTACGAAACCTCTACAAAAAGGACTGCAAAACAGGTTTTAATCAAATTTAAGGAATTCATGTAATTTATTAGGAGCTTTTCAACACAATTATATTGCAAAACCACAATTTTTGTACTTTTTACTCAGTTAAAATTCCAACGGGTCCATTGAAAGGCTCATTTAGACCTGCTCGTCCGAAACCTTTACAAAAAGGACCGCAAAACAAGTTTTAATCAAATATTAGGAGTTCAAATAATTGATTAGGAGCTTTTCAACACAATTATATTGCAAAACCGCAATTTCTGTACTTTTTACTCAGTTAAAATTCCAACGGGTCCATTGAAAGGCCCATTTCGACCCTCTCGTCCGAAACCTCTACAAAAAAGACTGCAAAACAAGTTTTAATCAAATTTTAGGAGTTCATGTAATTGATTAGGAGCTTTTCAACTCAATTATATTGCAAAACATCAATTTCTGTACTTTATACTCAGTTAAAATTCCAACGGGTCCATTGAAAGGCCCATTTAGACCTGCTCGTCCGAAACCTCTACAAATAGGACCGCAAAAATGTTTTAACCAAATAGTAGGAGTTCATATAATTGATTAGGAGCTTTTCAACACAATTATTTTGCAAAACCTCAATTTCTGCACTTTTTACTCATTTAAAATTCCAACGGGTCCATTGAAAGGCCCATTTCGAACCGCTCGTCCGAAACCTCTACAAAAAGGACTGCAAAACAAGTTTTAATCAAATTTTAGGAGTTCATGTAATTGATTAGGAGCTTTTCAACACAATTATATTGCAAAACCTCAATTTCTATACTTTTTACTCAGTTAAAATACCAACGGGTCCATTGAAAGGCCCATTTAGACCTGCTCGTCCGAAACCTCTACAAAAAGGACCGCAAAAATGTTTTATTCAAATATTAGGAGTTCAAATAATTGATTAGGAGCTTTTCAACACAATTATATTGCAAAACCTCAATTTCTATACTTTTTACTCATTTAAAATTCCAACAGGTCCATTGAAACGCCCATTTCGACCCGCTTGTCCGAACCCTCTACAAAAAGGACTGCAAAACAAGTTTTAATCAAATTTTAGGAGTTCATGTAATTGATTAGGAGATTTTCAACACAATTATATTGCAAAACCCCAATTTATTTACTTTTTACTCAGTTAAAATTCCAACAGGTCCATTGAAAGGCCCTTTTCGACCCGCTCGTACGAAACCTCTACTAAAAGGACTGCAAAACAAGTTTTAATCAAATTTTAGGAATTCATGTAATTGATTAGGAGCTTTTCAACACAATTATATTGCAAAACCGCAATTTTTGTACTTATTACTCAGTTAAAATTCCAACGGGTCCATTGAAAGGCCCATTTCGACCCGCTCGTCCGAAACCTCTACAAAAAAGACTGTAAAACAAGTTTTAATCAAATTTTAGGAGTTCATGTAATTGACTAGGAGCTTTTCAACTCAATTATATTGCAAAACATCAATTTCTGTACTTTTTACTCAGTTAAAATTCCAACGGGTCCATTGAAAGGCTCATTTTGACCTGCTCGTCCGAAACCTCTACAAAAAGGTCCGCAAAACAAGTTTTAATCAAATATTAGGAGTTCAAATAATTGATTAGGAGCTTTTCAACACAATTATATTGCAAACCCGCAATTTCTGTACTTTTTACTCAGTTAAAATTCCAACGGGACCATTGAAAGGCCCATTTCGACCCGCTCGTCCGAAACCTCTACAAAAAGGACTGCAAAACAAGTTTTAATCAAATTTTAGGAGTTCATGTAATTGATTAGGAACTTTTCAACACAATTATATTGAAAAACCTCAAATTCTTTACTTTTTACTCAGTTAAAATTCCAACGGGTCCATTGAAAGGCCCATTTAGACCTGCTCGTCCGAAACCTCTACAAAAAGGACCGCAAAAATGTTTTAATCAAATATTAGGAGTTCAAATAATTGATTAGGAGCTTTTCAACACAATTATATTGCAAAACCCCAATTTATGTGATTTTTACTCAGTTAAAATTCCAACAAGTCCATTGAAAGGCCCATTTCGACCCGCTCGTACGAAACCTCTACAAAAAGGACTGCAAAACAAGTTTTAATCAAATTTTAGGAATTCATGTAATTTATTAGGAGCTTTTCCACACAATTATATTGCAAAACCACAATTTTTGTACTTTTTACACAGTTAAAATTCCAACGGGTCCATTGAAAGGCTCATTTAGACCTGCTCGTCCGAAACCTTTACAAAAAGGACCGTAAAACAAGTTTTAATCAAATATTAGGAGTTCAAATAATTTATTAGGAGCTTTTCAACACAATTATATTGCAAAACCGAAATTTCTGTACTTTTTACTCGGTTAAAATTCCAACAGGTCCATTGAAAGGCCCATTTCGACCCGCTCATCAGAAACCTCTACAAAAAAGACTGCAAAACAAGTTTTAATCAAATTTTAGGAGTTCATGTAATTGATTAGGAGCTTTTCAACTCAATTATATTGCAAAACATCAATTTCTGTACTTTTTACTCAGTTAAAATTCCAACGGGTCCATTGAAAGGCCCATTTAGACCTGCTCGTCCGAAACCTCTACAAAAAGGACCGAAAAAATGTTTTAACCAAATAGTAGGAGTTCAAATAATTGATTAGCAGCTTTTCAACACAATTATTTTGCAAAACCTCAATTTCTGCACTTTTTACTTATTTAAAATTCCAACGGGTCCATTGAAAGGCCCATTTCGACCCGCTCGTCCGAAACCTCTACAAAAAGGACTGCAAAACAAGTTTTAATCAAATTTTAGGAGTTCATGTAATTGTTTAGGAGCTTTTCAACACAATTATATTGCAAAACCTCAATTTCTATACTTTTTACTCAGTTAAAATACCAACGGGTCCATTGAAAGGCCCATTTAGACCTGCTCGTCCGAAACCTCTACAAAAAGGACTGCAAAAATGTTTTATTCAAATATTAGGAGTTCAAATAATTGATTAGGAGCTTTTCAACACAATTATATTGCAAAACCTCAATTTCTGTACTTTTTACTCATTTAAACAGGTCGAGTCAACGGGTGTCGGGAAATGAAAATTCTCTCTGAACTCTCTCATTTCCTCCCTTTGCTTCTTCTCTCTCTCTCACTATTTTCCTCATCACCAACCACCGCCCCCACCACCATATCCTTGACCCTCCACTCCCACAACCACCACATAGAAGCCGCACAAACATCCCCCCTCCACCAGCATGCCACCATTTATCGTGGTCTCATGCGTTCGTCCTCTCCTCAAAGCTGCCTGGCAGCAATCTGTCTTGTAACAACAATATGCAAAACTTGCATATCCGGTTGTGGCAAGTCCATTGCGGAGTAGAGTTGGCAAAGGTATGTATCTCTCCTCATGTTTTTTTAAACTCTTTTACCATTATTAATAGTGGTTATAATTTTATATTGATTGCTTGGATCAAGCCTTGGCTCGATCAATCCGGCCACATTTCCTTTGTCTTTTGCACAATAAGGAGGTGGTTTCAGCATCAGGTCTTACCAATGATGCACCGATCCTGGCCCTCGAGGCCTTGTACTGAAAAAATCCATTCGATAGAATGGTTGTTTTCTTGGCCCTTCGGGCCTTGCCACGGCTTGTTCATTAGAATAAGACCAAGAGGGCTATCGTTTCGATGGCAAATACAGCCCCTATGGCTGGTAACAAGGCAGTGGAAGCTTGTCTCCCACGACGGACGTGCATGGCACATGCAAATAAGGCTGCCGGCAGCAACTACGTTGGAGCCGATATTACACACACTGCATGCACGGCAGTTGCAGTTGCGACTTTTGACAGACGCTACACACTGTTGGGGGAGGAGGCGTCAGCCGGCCAGGGAGGTGGTGGACATCCTCCGGCCACCAACATTACATTCGATGACCGGTTCCAGGGTTTCCAGGATTATCCCAACCGACGTGTCATCCCTATTATCTTGGGATTTGATACTTTACAAATTCAAATCCAATGGGACTATTAATATTAAATTATATTTAATATTCTCACCACATAAATGGAGCTTAATTTATTCACCACATATATTAAGGTTATTACCACACATTATAAATTTAAGCTATGCTTTACATATATTAAATTTGGTGTGGTTAATATCTATTAATTTAAAATTAATTTCTGATTTGGATTGTTTCAAAAACAAAACCCAATCGTCTTGGAGCCTCATACTGGGACTCTATCACTACCAAATAACAACAAACCTACAATATAGGAGATATATTGGGGTCCATATCACTAAATTAAATTCAACTTATATATCCCATAAATTGAATTTTATATGGACATTATCACCTATTTTAAATTTAACTAACTTATCTCACAGGTTAAATTTTGAATGGACATTATCACATGGATTAAATTTAATTTATCTGTCATATAAATTAAATTTTGAATGGATAAAATTACCTCACTTATCTTACAGGTTAAACTTTGAATGTATTTTATCATATGGATTAATTTTAATTTATCCATCCCATAAATTAAATTTTGTATGGATATTATCCCATCAATTACTTGTAACCTCCTTATCTCGCAAGTTCAATTTTGATTGGATTTTATCTCATGGATTCAATTTAATTTATTTATCATATAAATTAAATTTTCAATGGATATTATCCAATAAATTTAATTTAAATCCCTTATCTCACAAGTTCAAATTTAAAGGGATATTATCTCTTGGATTAAACTTAATCTCTCTAATTCATAAATTAAGCTTGGACAGGATATTATCATTGCGGATAAGTTTAATTTATTCCCCCCATAAATTAAATTTTGAATGGTTTTTATCTCACCATTCAAATTTAATTCTTTTATCCCTTAAATTAAATCTTAATTTATTTACCCCTATCTCCCAGGTAGCTTTACCGGATACACTCCTTAATAATAGGGGAAGTAATTGTATAATTAGACATAATTTAATTCCACATATTTATCCACATTCGAATTTAAAAAATCTAATCTTTACCCTTATCCACCTTTTGACGGTGGATCACTTCACCACATCAAATAAACAAGATTACTATTGGAATACCATCTCCCAGTGTTTTTCTTGCTTCACCTCTTGTGGCAATCGATTTCACATCTCTCGTTTCACACAAACAATGGCCTCCTCAGACGCTTTCCTGGATCACTTCGATAACCTCCAGTTTACTGCAGAGGAACTAGCTGTTGTTTACGCCCCTAAGGCCACAAAGGCCATACCCTTGGAGGATCAACGATGCTCACTGTTAGGGAAGCTCTTTCCCACAACCAAGCCGGACGACATTGCCCTGGTGAAGGTGTTCACGGCCATTTGGAAGGAAGATAAGCTTATCTCCACCACGATCCTTGGCTCAGGTTACTTTCTGTTTAAGTTTGAAACCGCGGCAAAGGTTAAAGATATTCTCAAGCGAGGGCCATGGACCTTCAAACGTGACTGGCTCGCCCTTGCCCCTATTCAACCTCAACTAACACTAGAGGAATATAAATTTACTCATATGAGGATTTGGGTACGAATACTACGTGTGCCTCTAGCAATGATGATAGGCGACACAGTGGCCAATGCATCTGGACGTGCCCTCGGCAGTGGCCTTGGTGCAGTAATTGGCACCGACACTCGAAAAGATGATGAAGGGAATCGGGTTCAGTTCCTAAGGGTGGGAGTACTCATCGATGTCACTCGACCTCTTCGTCGAGATGTTGCGTTAGCGGATGAAGAACACCCGGATAAGCCCAAAATGCTTCCAGTGAGATACGAGAAATTACCCAATTTCTGTCTTGGTTGCGGAATGCTATTTCATATCCGCGAAACTTGTGCAGCCTTCAAGGATAAGCCAACTACTGATCTGCCTTATAGTGAGTGGCTTCGGGCACCTGCCCCTAAACCGAAGGTTAAAACAAATGTTCGAGGCCGGGTCCGATACTTCGAACCAGGATCATCTTCTAACTCGAAAGAACAATCCACAGGTTTTATTCCTTGTTTTACTGGTTGTAACATCGTATGTATGCGGAGAGATAGATTATACTACTTTTTTCCCCATGCCTATTACACCACACGTGCTTTAATTTTCAGTTTATATTCCTACGATTTTCCTTCACGCATCCTACGTGCATGTATAGGAATTGTAGGCTCCATCTTTTTCCTTTTATTACGTATCTGCAATGCCCATGCATGGGATAATAATAATTGGATACAATGCATATGTTTACTGCCATACTCCCTATTTCGACTATACATAATGCTTGTTTATCTACATTTAACTCCAGTTTTCCGGCTGGGCAATGTAGGATTAGGGTATATCCTGTTTACTTATACCATTGCTGCTTTCTTATTATACATGCCGTCCACTGTTTTCCTTACAGTGAACAACGGGAAGACAACGACTGCAGCCACCCCAGACGTGGTGAAGGGCTCGCCTGCAATACCGCCGGGTGGTGGTTCGATGAATATAGAGGAGGACGATCTGCTGGGTGAAGAGCTTGCCGCTTCTCTTGCTGCAAAATCGCCACCGCCGGCAAACGGAACAGCCGCTGAAGGTACTGTTGAGGCTGCGGTTGCACAGATGGAACCTCTTGATGTTATGCCGCTGAACATGATTCCAGCAGATGCAGAATCTGTTGTTAACGATCCGAAGGAGGTGGAGCTGGATGACGGCACAAAAGAGGCGGAGCAGAATGGCCTCGCTGTGCAGCCATACAAACATGATATATCACCGGACAAGCGTTTTATTCTGGTTGATGAAGATGTCATCCCGGTGCCAATGGTGGATGACACGGCTACCGGGGAGAGCTCGAATAAGGGCAAGGGTCCTAAGGACAAGGGCAAGGAACCGGTTAACCCGGAGTTCGAAGTTTGGTTGGCTGCCACGACCGACAAAGAACCGGACCCTGCGGTTCTAAAAAAGTCTAAGCGTACGTCACCTATTATCACCGGAGGAATTACCAAACGGCCACGTACATCACCTCTGGTTGCCGGCAAAACAATGAAACAAGGAGACAAAAATCAAAGGAAAGCTGGGATGAGCAGCAAAAACTCTTCGGCGGTGGTTGACGGTTAACCCCGCCGAGAGAAATGAGGGCCATATGTTGGAACTGTCGGGGACTTGGTATGCCCTCGGCAGTTCATGAACTTCGTTCTATTATTTTACGCTTATGCCCAGATTTTATTTTTCTTTCTGAAACTCGTTTGAATGCTTCTAAGTTTGAAACTCTTAAACTATATCTTGAAATGGAGGGTTTTTTTGCTATGGATAGCAGCCCTTCTTGTGCAGGTTTATGCCTGCTTTTTAATAAAAATATTAAAGTAGATTTTCTCTCGTCTTCGACGAGATACATTGATGTTGTCGTGCATAATTCCAACTCTCGTTTTCGCTTTACCGGTATTTACGGATATGCTGCCACAAACATGAAAAAACATACTTGGGAAATCATCAATTCACTCAAAACAAAATCTAATCTTCCTTGGCTAATCGGTGGTGACCTTAATGACATATTAGATGATTCGGAAAAACAAGGCGGAAATCGTAGGCCACGCTCGCAAATTTTAAACTTTCGAGATTGTCTTACAAGGAATAATTTGTTTGATTGTAAACCGAACACGGGCTGGTTTACTTGGACCCGCACAGGTCCTAATGTTAACCCGGTTTGTGAACGGCTTGACCGTTTTTTGGCATGCTCACAATGGTTGCATCACTTCCCCAACTTCGGTCATTTTCACTCCTTTTCACTTGAATCGGACCATAGTGTCATTATCCTGGACACTGATAATGCACCTACACCGATCGCTCACAACCAGCAAGCCGGGGACCAATTTCGATTTGAAACTTGTTGGGCACATGACCCAGCCGGCATACAGGTTTGCAAACGAACTTGGGATGCCACGCCGGGGACCATTTTGGACAAACTATCCGCACTAGGTCAAAATCTTCAAGAGTGGCAGCATGCACAACGCAAACAGTCCACTATCCGCATGCAACAATTGCAACGTTCCATTAATCATCTTCTACGACGTAGACACCTATCCCGGAAAGCTCTTTCCACTCTTCATAATGCCAAATTGGAACTTCGGAGATTAACGGTGGCTAAAGAAGCTTATTGGGCTCAACGCTCTCGTATCTCCTGGTTAACCAATGGGGATAAAAATACCACCTACTTCCATGCGAGGGCTACCAAACGACGTAGGAAAAACGCAATCAAGGGCTTACTGGATGACAATGGAGTTTGGCAGTCTTCCACTCCTATTATTTTACAAATTGCGTCTTCCTACTTCCAACGTATTTTTTCATCATCTTGTCCTGTGTCCTCACCGGAGTTGCTGAATAACATTCGGCCTACAGTGACCACATCTATGAATGATGCTCTTTTACGACCTTTCACTGCCGAAGAGATCCGAGCTGCTTTTTTGGATATCAACCCTAAGAAAGCACCGGGTATCGATGGATTCCCCAGTAGTTTCTACAAACAGCATTGGGATATGATTGGCCCTGATTTCATCTCCCTTTGCATGGATCTCCTACAAGGGAAAGCCGATATGGCAACAGTTAACCGATCGGTCATAGTGCTTATACCTAAGACCTCGGACCCCACCACTATGAAACACTTTCGTCCGATCAGCCTGTGTACCGTGATTTACAAAACGGTTTCAAAGGTTCTGGTGAATCGCATGAAACTAGCCCTCTCTTCTTGTATCAGCGACTCGCAAGCAGCATTCATCAGCGGTCGCAATATTACCGACAATATTTTGATCGCACATGAGCTGGTGCATACTCTTCACTCGGGTGGCACTCTCTCCTCTCAAGGAGCGGCTGTCAAACTTGATATGGAAAAAGCCTTTGATAGGGTCGAATGGTCCTTTATAAGGGATGTCATGCTCCGTATGGGGTTTGATCGAGATTGGGTTAACCTTATTCTACGTTGCGTTTCCTCGGTCTCTTTTTCGGTTCGAATTAACGGCACGATATCGGAGGAATTCTTCCCTTCCCGGGGTATCCGTCAGGGTGACCCTCTGTCACCTTTCCTGTTCCTCATTTGCTCCCAAGGGCTATCAGCGGCTTTGGAAACAGAGCAACAAGAAGGACGTCTTTTGGGACTTGGCGCTAGCCGCCGCGGACCTAGGGTTACACATCTCCTTTTCGCTGATGATAGTTTGGTGTTTCTCCGCAATGAACCAACAGAAGTGGATAGACTACGCTACGTTCTTTCTTTATATGCATCTTCTTCCGGTCAAACGATAAACTTTGATAAGTCTACCGCTTACTGCAGTCGCGGGTGTTCCTCCACCTTTCTCCATGCTATGCGGTCAACTCTGGGTGTACGCCTAGTGGATGACCCAGGCATATATTTGGGAGTTCCCCTTTTAATCCAAAGGAATAGAACTGCCTCCTTAGGCTTTGTGAGAGATAAAGTCCAATCCCGCATGAGCAAATGGGATAACAGTTTCCTTTCATATAGTGGACGAGAAATCCTCATTAAGGCAGTCGCACAAGCTATGCCACAATATGTGATGTCATGCTACCTTCTACCCCAAAACATAATTGATGACATTACCATGTCCATACGGCGATATTGGTGGTCAGGGCGTAGTAATAAGCGTGGTTGGCCGCTTTTGTCGTGGGATTCTCTCTGCACGCCGAAGAATGCGGGAGGATTAGGTTTCCGCGATCTGCGGTCTTTTAATATTGCCCTTTTAGGGAAACAGGTTTGGCATTTGCTATCACACCCGGACTCACTCTTGGCAAGGGTACTCCGAGCTAAATACTACCCCTCTGGCGACCTCTTGAATGCATCAGCAGACAAGCGGGCTTCGTTTGCTTGGAAAGGTATACACCACGCACTCCACTTCCTTGGACCTGGTTATTTTTGGCGGCCCGGGACCAAAAGCTCAATTCGTCTGCTCAGTGATAATTGGGGAGGGGATAAACCTCTCACTCTTTTTGGACAATATATGGAAAATGAAGAGATTCCGTTGCGTTGTCGGGACTACATGTTGCGTGACAATGCTTCTTGGAATGAGTCCAAGCTTCGAAATGACTTCGACAAGGATGATGTCGAAAGTATCCTTCGGGTCCAAATCTATAAGGATAGACTAGACAAATTGGTCTGGGGACAACATGACTCTGGGACCTATACAGTCCGGTCAGGGTACTTCTTCCTTCACCAACCTGAGAGGCCGCTTCAGCGACCTACACGTCTTTGGAAAGTAATTTCTAAATCTCCAACTTTACCGAAAATACGCTCCTTCAGCTGGCGAGCGGGCCGTGATGCTTTGCCCACCGGGGACAAACTCCGGGCGATACAACAAACGGATGGACATTGTCCCTTCTGCCCAACGGTGCTGGAATCCGCTATGCATGCTCTTCGTGATTGCCCTACTGCTCAGGATGTTCTCCGCCTAGTGGGACTCCCATCGAGAGTCTACACTAGTAGCACCAGCACAATGGTGGCCTGGCTATCAGAGGGGTCTTTTAGTTTGGACGCCTCCGGCTTTGCTCTACTCCTCACAACGATTTGGAATATTTGGAACCGTCGTAATGATTGGGTTCATTCCCAACGACTTCATCCGTCCTGGCTTACGGCCATGAATGCTACCGGTCTCCTACAGGAATATGCAGCCGCTAATGCTCTCCCAGCCGTGCCAGCCGCCATACCAGCCGCAGCCCCCCCACGATGGACGACGCCCAGCCCGGGCTGTATAAAGATAAACGTAGATGGAGCCTTTCATCCCGGATCCGGTGGTGCAGCTGTCGGAGTCATTGCCGGGGATGCACATGGCTCGATTGTTGGAGGATGTGCTGTCCATGAGGCCGGCTGTCGCGATGCCGCCACGGTCGAATTGCATGCCATCATTGCAGGTATTATGTTGACCCGAGATAGAGGATGGGACACGGTGATCCTTGAATCCGACTCGGCTACGGTGATCAACAAGCTCTCGCGCCCCGCTGAGGACAACTCTCTGCTGGGACCACAGATAGCAGATGCACAAGCTTTGCTTAGAGCTCTTCCTTCAGTCTCTATTTCTTTTGTACCTAGATCGGCCAATTTTCTGGCCCATAACTTAGCCTCTTGGGCTTTACGCTTTACTTCTTCTGTGTACTTTGATTCAGTTATTCCTGACTGTATTAACGTCGATGTACTGGCTGTTTCTCAGCCCCCCTCTTGTTATAATAATAACAACACTCAGGGCACTCTTTTCCCCTTAGGTTCACCGCGTGCTTCAGCACAAGGTGGTTAGAGGGGTTTTTAATGAGGCCTTTTTCTTCAAAAAAAAAAATTCCAACAGGTCCATTGAAACGCCCATTTCGACCCGCTTGTCCGAACCCTCTACAAAAAGGACTGCAAAACAAGTTTTAATCAAATTTTAGGAGTTCATGTAACTGATTAGGAGATTTTCAACACAATTATTTTGCAAAACCTCAATTTCTGCACTTTTTACTCATTTAAAATTCCAACGGGTCCATTGAAAGGCCCATTTCGACCCGCTCGTCTGAAACCTCTACAAAAAGGACTGCAAAACAAGTTTTAATCAAATTTTAGGAGTTCAAGTAATTGATTAGGAACTTTTCAACACAATTATATTGAAATACCTCAAATTCTTTACTTTTTACTCAGTTAAAATTCCAACGGGTCCATTGAAAGGCCCATTTAGAACTGCTCGTCCGAAACCTCTACAAAAAGGACCGCAAAAATGTTTTAATCAAATATTAGGAGTTCAAATAATTGATTAGGAGCTTTTCAACACAATTATATTGCAAAACCCCAATTTATGTGATTTTTACTCAGTTAAAATTCCAACAGGTCCATTGAAAGGCCCATTTCGACCCGCTCGTACGAAACCTCTACAAAAAGGACTGCAAAACAAGTTTTAATCAAATTTTAGGAATTCATGTAATTTATTAGGAGCTTTTCAACACAATTATATTGCAAAACTACAATTTTTGTACTTTTTACTCAGTTAAAATTCCAACGGGTCCATTGAAAGGCTCATTTAGACCTGCTCGTCCGAAACCTTTACAAAAAGGACCGTAAAACAAGTTTTAATCAAATATTAGGAGTTCAAATAATTTATTAGGAGCTTTTCAACACAATTATATTGCAAAACCGAAATTTCTGTACTTTTTACTCAGTTAAAATTCCAACAGGTCCGTTGAAAGGCCTATTTCGACCCGCTCATCCGAAACCTCTACAAAAAAGACTGCAAAACAAGTTTTAATCAAATTTTAGGAGTTCATGTAATTGATTAGGAGCTTTTCAACTCAATTATATTGCAAGACATCAATTTCTGCACTTTTTACTCAGTTAAAATTCCAACGGGTCCATTGAAAGGCCCATTTAGACCTGCTCGTCCGAAACCTCTACAAAAAGGACCGCAAAAATGTTTTAACCAAATAGTAGGAGTTCAAATAATTGATTAGCAGCTTTTCAACACAATTATTTTGCAAAACCTCAATTTCTGCACTTTTTACTCATTTAAAATTCCAACGGGTCCATTGAAAGGCCCATTTCGACCCGCTCGTCCGAAACCTCTACAAAAAGGACTGCAAAACAAGTTTTAATCAAATTTTAGGAGTTCATGTAATTGTTTAGGAGCTTTTCAACACAATTATATTGCAAAACCTCAATTTCTATACTTTTTACTCAGTTAAAATACCAACGGGTCCATTGAAAGGCCCATTTAGACCTGCTCGTCCGAAACCTCTACAAAAAGGACCGCAAAAATGTTTTATTCAAATATTAGGAGTTCAAATAATTGATTAGGGGCTTTTCAACACAATTATATTGCAAAACCTCAATTTCTGTACTTTTTACTCATTTAAAATTCCAACAGGTCCATTGAAACGCCCATTTCGACCCGCTTGTCCGAACCCTCTACAAAAAGGACTGCAAAACAAGTTTTAATCAAATTTTAGGAGTTCATGTAATTGATTAGAAGATTTTCAACACAATTATATTGCAAAACCCTAATTTATTTACTTTTTACTCACTTAAAATTCCAACAGGTCCATTGAGAGGCCCTTTTCGACCCGCTCGTACGAAACCTCTACAAAAAGGACTGCAAAACAAGTTTTAATCAAATTTTAGGAATTCATGTAATTGATTAAGAGCTTTTCAACACAATTATATTGCAAAACCGCAATTTTTGTACTTATTACTCAGTTAAAATTCCAACGGGTCCATTGAAAGGCCCATTTCGACCCGCTCGTCCGAAACCTCTACAAAAAAGACTACAAAAAAGTTTTAATCAAATTTTAGGAGTTCATGTAATTGATTAGGAGCTTTTCAACTCAATTATATTGCAAAACATCAATTCCTGTACTTTTTACTCAGTTAAAATTCCAACGGGTCCATTGAAAGGCCTATTTAGACCTGCTCGTCCGAAACCTCTACAAAAAGGACCGCAAAAATGTTTTAACCAAATATTAGGAGTTGAAATAATTGATTAGGAGCTTTTCAACACAATTATTTTGCAAAACCTCAATTTCTGCACTTTTTACTCATTTAAAATTCCAACGGGTCCATTGAAAGGCCCATTTCGACCCGCTCGTCCGAAACCTCTACAAAAAGGACTGCAAAACAAGTTTTAATCAAATTTTAGGTGTTCATGTAATTGATTAGGAGCTTTTCAACAGAATTATATTGAAAAACCTCAATTTCTTTACTTTTTACTCAGTTAAAATTCCAACGGGTCCATTTAAAGGCCCATTTAGACCTGCTCGTCCGAAACCTCTACAAAAAGGACCGCAAAAATGTTTTAATCAAATATTAGGAGTTCAAATAATTGATTAGGAGCTTTTCAACACAATTATATTGCAAACCCGCAATTTCTGTAATTTTTACTCAGTTAAAATTCCAACGGGACCATTGAAAGGCCCATTTCGACCCGCTCGTCCGAAACCTCTACAAAAAGGACTGCAAAACAAGTTTTAATCAAATTTTAGGAGTTCATGTAATTGATTAGGAGCTTTTCAAAACCATTATATTGCAAAACCTCAATTTCTATACTTTTTACTCAGTTAAAATACCAACGGGTCCTTTGAAAGGCTCATTTGGACCTGCTCGTCCGAAACCTCTACAAAAAGGACCACAAAAATGTTTTATTCAAATATTAGGAGTTCAAATAATTGATTAGGAGCTTTTCAACACAATTATATTGCAAAACCTCAATTTCTGTACTTTTTACTCATTTAAAATTCCAACAGGTCCATTGAAACGCCCATTTCGACCCGCTTGTCCGAACCCTCTACAAAAAGGACTGCAAAACAAGTTTTAATCAAATTTTAGGAGTTCATGTAATTGATTATGAGATTTTCAACACAATTATATTGCAAAACCCCAATTTATTTACTTTTTACTCAGTTAAAAGTCCAACAGGTCCATTGAAAGGCCCTTTTCGACCCGCTCGTACGAAACCTCTACAAAAAGGACTGCAAAACAAGTTTTAATCAACTTTTAGGAATTCATGTAATTGATTAGGAGCTTTTCAACACAATTATAGTGCAAAACTGCAATTTTTATTTTACTCAGTTAAAATTCCAACGGGTCCATTGAAAGGCTCATTTAGACCTGCTCGTCCGAAACCTTTACAAAAAGGACCGCAAAACAAATTTTAATCAAATTCTAGGAGTTCAAATGATTGATTAGGAGCTTTGCAACTCAATTATATTGCAAAACCTCAATTTATGTACTTTTTACTCAGTTAAAATTCCAACGGGTCCATTGAAAGGCCCATTTAGACCTGCTCGTCCGAAACCTCTACAAAAAGGACCGCAAAAATGTTTTAACCAAATATTAGGAGTTCAAATAATTGATTAGGAGCTTTTCAACATAATTATTTTGCAAAACCTAAATTTCTGCACTTTTTACTCATTTAAAATTCCAACGTGTCCAATGAAAGGCCCATTTCGACCCGCTCGCCCGAAACCTCTACAAAAAGGACTGCAAAACAAGTTTTAATCAAATTTTAGGAGTTCATGTAATTGATTAGGAGCTTTTCAACACAATTATATTGCAAAACCTCAATTTCTGTACTTTTTACTCAGTTAAAATTCCAACGGGTCCATTGAAAGGCCCATTTAGACCTGCTCGTCCGAAACCTCTACAAAAAGGACCGCAAAAATGTTTCATTCAAATATTAGGAGTTCAAATAATTGATTAGGAGCTTTTCAACACAATTATATTGCAAAACCTCAATTTCTGTACTTTTTACTCATTTAAAATTCCAACAGGTCCATTGAAACGCCCATTTCGACCCGCTTGTCCGAACCCTCTACAAAAAGGACTGCAAAACAAGTTTTAATCAAATTTTAGGAGTTCATGAAATTGATTAGGAGATTTTCAACACAATTATATTTCAAAACCCCAATTTATTTACTTTTTACTCAGTTAAAATTCCAACAGGTCCATTGAAAGGCCCTTTTGGACCCGCTCGTACGAAACCTCTACAAAAAGGACTGCAAAACAAGTTTTAATCAAATTTTAGGAATTCATGTAATTGATTAGGAGCTTTTCAACACAATTATATTGCAAAACCGCAATTTTTGTACTTTTTACTCAGTTAAAATTCCAACGGGTCTATTGAAAGGCTCATTTAGACCTGCTCGTCCGAAACCTCTACAAAAAGGTCCGCAAAACAAGTTTTAATCAAATATTAGGAGTTCAAATACTTTATTAGGAGCTTTTCAACACAATTATATTGCAAACCGGCAATTTCTGTACTTTTAACTCAGTTAAAATTCCAACAGGACCATTGAAAGGCCCATTTCGACCCGCTCGTCCGAAACCTCTACAAAAAGGACTGCAAAACAAGTTTTAATCAAATTTTAGGAGTTCATGTAATTGATTAGGAGCTTTTCAACACAATTATATTTCAAAACCTCAATTTCTATACTTTTTACTCAGTTAAAATTCCAACGGGTCCATTGAAAGGCACATTTAGACCTGCTCGTCCGAAACCTCTACAAAAAGGACCGCAAAAATGTTTTATTCAAATATTAGGAGTTCAAATAATTTATTAGGAGCTTTTCAACACAATTATACTGCAAAACCTCAATTTCTGTACTTTTTACTCATTTAAAATTCCAACAGGTCCATTGAAACGCCCATTTCGACCCGCTTGTCCGAACCCTCTACAAAAAGGACTGCAAAACAAGTTTTAATCAAATTTTAGGAGTTCATGTAATTGATTAGGAGATTTTCAACACAATTATATTGCAAAACCCCAATTTATTTACTTTTTACTCAGTTAAAATTCCAACAGGTCCATTGAAAGGCCCTTTTCGACCCGCTCGTACGAAACCTCTACAAAAAGGACTGCAAAACAAGTTTTAATCAAATTTTAGGAATTCATGTAATTGATTAGGAGCTTTTCAACACAATTATATTTCAAAACCGCAATTTTTGTACTTTTTACTCAGTTAAAATTCCAACGGGTCCATTGAAAGGCTCATTTAGACATGCTCGTCCGAAACCTTTACAAAAAGGACCGCAAAACAAGTTTTAATCAAATTTTAGGAGTTCAAATAATTGATTAGGAGGTTTTCAACTCAATTATATTGCAAAACCTCAATTTATGTACTTTTTACTCAGTTAAAATTCCAACGGGTCCATTGAAAGGCCCATTTAGACCTGCTCGTCCGAAACCTCTACAAAAAGGACCGCAAAAATGTTTTAACCTAATATTAGGAGTTCAAATAATTGATTAGGAGCTTTTCAACACAATTATTTTGCAAAACCTCAATTTCTGCACCTTTTACTCATTTAAAATTCCAACGGGTCCGTTGAAAGGCCCATTTCGACCCGCTCGCCCGAAACCTCTACAAAAAGGACTGCAAAACAAGTTTTAATCAAATTTTAGGAGTTCATGTAATTGATTAGGAGCTTTTCAACTCAATTATATTGCAAAACATCAATTCCTGTACTTTTTACTCAGTTAAAATTCCAACGGGTCCATTGAAAGGCCTATTTAGACCTGCTCGTCCGAAACCTCTACAAAAAGGACCGCAAAAATGTTTTAACCAAATATTAGGAGTTGAAATAATTGATTAGGAGCTTTTCAACACAATTATTTTGCAAAACCTCAATTTCTGCACTTTTTACTCATTTAAAATTCCAACGGGTCCATTGAAAGGCCCATTTCGACCCGCTCGTCCGAAACCTCTACAAAAAGGACTGCAAAACAAGTTTTAATCAAATTTTAGGTGTTCATGTAATTGATTAGGAGCTTTTCAACAGAATTATATTGAAAAACCTCAATTTCTTTACTTTTTACTCAGTTAAAATTCCAACGGGTCCATTTAAAGGCCCATTTAGACCTGCTCGTCCGAAACCTCTACAAAAAGGACCGCAAAAATGTTTTAATCAAATATTAGGAGTTCAAATAATTGATTAGTAGCTTTTCAACACAATTATATTGCAAACCCGCAATTTCTGTAATTTTTACTCAGTTAAAATTCCAACGGGACCATTGAAAGGCCCATTTCGACCCGCTCGTCCGAAACCTCTACAAAAAGGACTGCAAAACAAGTTTTAATCAAATTTTAGGAGTTCATGTAATTGATTAGGAGCTTTTCAAAACCATTATATTGCAAAACCTCAATTTCTATACTTTTTACTCAGTTAAAATACCAACGGGTCCTTTGAAAGGCTCATTTGGACCTGCTCGTCCGAAACCTCTACAAAAAGGACCACAAAAATGTTTTATTCAAATATTAGGAGTTCAAATAATTGATTAGGAGCTTTTCAACACAATTATATTGCAAAACCTCAATTTCTGTACTTTTTACTCATTTAAAATTCCAACAGGTCCATTGAAACGCCCATTTCGACCCGCTTGTCCGAACCCTCTACAAAAAGGACTGCAAAACAAGTTTTAATCAAATTTTAGGAGTTCATGTAATTGATTATGAGATTTTCAACACAATTATATTGCAAAACCCCAATTTATTTACTTTTTACTCAGTTAAAAGTCCAACAGGTCCATTGAAAGGCCCTTTTCGACCCGCTCGTACGAAACCTCTACAAAAAGGACTGCAAAACAAGTTTTAATCAACTTTTAGGAATTCATGTAATTGATTAGGAGCTTTTCAACACAATTATAGTGCAAAACTGCAATTTTTATTTTACTCAGTTAAAATTCCAACGGGTCCATTGAAAGGCTCATTTAGACCTGCTCGTCCGAAACCTTTACAAAAAGGACCGCAAAACAAATTTTAATCAAATTCTAGGAGTTCAAATGATTGATTAGGAGCTTTGCAACTCAATTATATTGCAAAACCTCAATTTATGTACTTTTTACTCAGTTAAAATTCCAACGGGTCCATTGAAAGGCCCATTTAGACCTGCTCGTCCGAAACCTCTACAAAAAGGACCGCAAAAATGTTTTAACCAAATATTAGGAGTTCAAATAATTGATTAGGAGCTTTTCAACATAATTATTTTGCAAAACCTAAATTTCTGCACTTTTTACTCATTTAAAATTCCAACGTGTCCAATGAAAGGCCCATTTCGACCCGCTCGCCCGAAACCTCTACAAAAAGGACTGCAAAACAAGTTTTAATCAAATTTTAGGAGTTCATGTAATTGATTAGGAGCTTTTCAACACAATTATATTGCAAAACCTCAATTTTTGTACTTTTTACTCAGTTAAAATTCCAACGGGTCCATTGAAAGGCCCATTTAGACCTGCTCGTCCGAAACCTCTACAAAAAGGACCGCAAAAATGTTTCATTCAAATATTAGGAGTTCAAATAATTGATTAGGAGCTTTTCAACACAATTATATTGCAAAACCTCAATTTCTGTACTTTTTACTCATTTAAAATTCCAACAGGTCCATTGAAACGCCCATTTCGACCCGCTTGTCCGAACCCTCTACAAAAAGGACTGCAAAACAAGTTTTAATCAAATTTTAGGAGTTCATGAAATTGATTAGGAGATTTTCAACAAAATTATATTTCAAAACCCCAATTTATTTACTTTTTACTCAGTTAAAATTCCAACAGGTCCATTGAAAGGCCCTTTTGGACCCGCTCGTACGAAACCTCTACAAAAAGGACTGCAAAACAAGTTTTAATCAAATTTTAGGAATTCATGTAATTGATTAGGAGCTTTTCAACACAATTATATTGCAAAACCGCAATTTTTGTACTTTTTACTCAGTTAAAATTCCAACGGGTCTATTGAAAGGCTCATTTAGACCTGCTCGTCCGAAACCTCTACAAAAAGGTCCGCAAAACAAGTTTTAATCAAATATTAGGAGTTCAAATACTTTATTAGGAGCTTTTCAACACAATTATATTGCAAACCGGCAATTTCTGTACTTTTAACTCAGTTAAAATTCCAACGGGACCATTGAAAGGCCCATTTCGACCCGCTCGTCCGAAACCTCTACAAAAAGGACTGCAAAACAAGTTTTAATCAAATTTTAGGAGTTCATGTAATTGATTAGGAGCTTTTCAACACAATTATATTTCAAAACCTCAATTTCTATACTTTTTACTCAGTTAAAATTCCAACGGGTCCATTGAAAGGCACATTTAGACCTGCTCGTCCGAAACCTCTACAAAAAGGACCGCAAAAATGTTTTATTCAAATATTAGGAGTTCAAATAATTTATTAGGAGCTTTTCAACACAATTATACTGCAAAACCTCAATTTCTGTACTTTTTACTCATTTAAAATTCCAACAGGTCCATTGAAACGCCCATTTCGACCCGCTTGTCCGAACCCTCTACAAAAAGGACTGCAAAACAAGTTTTAATCAAATTTTAGGAGTTCATGTAATTGATTAGGAGATTTTCAACACAATTATATTGCAAAACCCCAATTTATTTACTTTTTACTCAGTTAAAATTCCAACAGGTCCATTGAAAGGCCCTTTTCGACCCGCTCGTACGAAACCTCTACAAAAAGGACTGCAAACAAGTTTTAATCAAATTTTAGGAATTCATGTAATTGATTAGGAGCTTTTCAACACAATTATATTTCAAAACCGCAATTTTTGTACTTTTTACTCAGTTAAAATTCCAACGGGTCCATTGAAAGGCTCATTTAGACATGCTCGTCCGAAACCTTTACAAAAAGGACCGCAAAACAAGTTTTAATCAAATTTTAGGAGTTCAAATAATTTATTAGGAGGTTTTCAACTCAATTATATTGCAAAACCTCAATTTATGTACTTTTTACTCAGTTAAAATTCCAACGGGTCCATTGAAAGGCCCATTTAGACCTGCTCGTCCGAAACCTCTACAAAAAGGACCGCAAAAATGTTTTAACCTAATATTAGGAGTTCAAATAATTGATTAGGAGCTTTTCAACACAATTATTTTGCAAAACCTCAATTTCTGCACCTTTTACTCATTTAAAATTCCAACGGGTCCGTTGAAAGGCCCATTTCGACCCGCTCGCCCGAAACCTCTACAAAAAGGACTGCAAAACAAGTTTTAATCAAATTTTAGGAGTTCATGTAATTGATTAGGAGCTTTTCAACACAATTATATTGCAAAACATCATTTTCTGTACTTTTTACTCAGTTAAAATTCCAACGGGTCCATTGAAAGGCCCATTTAGACCTGCTCGTCCGAAACCTTTACAAAAAGGACCGCAAAAATGTTTTTTTCAAATATTAGGAGTTCAAATAATTGATTAGGAGCTTTTCAACACAATTATATTGCAAAACCTCAATTTCTGCACTTTTTACTCATTTAAAATTCCAGCAGGTCCATTGAAAGGCCCATTTCGACCCGCTCGTACGAAACCTCTACAAAAAGGACTGCAAAACAAGTTTTAATCAAATTTTAGGAATTCATGTAATTGATTAGGAGCTTTTCAACACAATTATATTGCAAAACCGCAATTTTTGTACTTTTTACTCAGTTAAAATTCCAACGGGTCCATTGAAAGGCTCATTTAGACATGCTCGTCCGAAACCTTTACAAAAAGGACCACAAAACAAGTTTTAATCAAATATTAGGAGTTCAAATAATTGATTAGGAGATTTTCAACACAATTATATTGCAAAACCGCAATTTCTGTACTTTTTACTCAGTTAAAATTCCAACGGGTCCATTGAAAGGCCCATTTTGACCCGCTCGTCCGAAACCTCTACAAAAAAGACTGTAAAACAAGTTTTAATTAAATATTAGGAGTTCATGTAATTGATTAGGAGCTTTTCAACTCCATTTTATTGCAAAACCTCAATTTCTGTACTTTTTACTCAGTTAAAATTCCAACGGGTCCATTGAAAGGCCCATTTAGACCTGCTCGTCCGAAACCTCTACAAAAAGGACCGCAAAAATGTTTTAACCAAATATTAGGAGTTCAGATAATTGATTAGGAGCTTTTCAACACAATTATTTTGCAAAACCTCAATTTCTGCACTTTTTACTCATTTAAAATTCCAACGGGTCCATTGAAAGGCCCATTTCGACCCGTTCGTCTGAAACCTCTACAAAAAGGACTGCAAAACATGTTTTAATCAAATTTTAGGAGTTCATGTAATTGATTAGGAGCTTTTCAACACAATTATATTGAAAAACCTCAATTTCTTTACTTTTTACTCCGTTCAAATTCCAACGGGTCCATTGAAAGGCCCATTTAGACCTGCTCGTCCGAAAACTCTACAAAAAGGACCGCAAAAATGTTTTAATCAAATATTAGGAGTTCAAATAATTGATTAGGAGCTTTTGAACACAATTATATTGCAAAAGCTCAATTTCTGCACTTTTTACTCATTTAAAATTCCAACGGGTCCATTGAAAGTCCCATTTCGACCCGCTCGTCCGAAACCTCTACAAAAAGGTCTGCAAAACAAGTTTTAATCAAATTTTAGGAATTAATGTAATTGATTAGAATCTTTTCAACACAATTATATTGCAAAACCGCAATTTCTGTCATTTTTACTCAGTTAAAATTCCAACGGTTCCATTGAAAGGCCCATTTAGACCAGCTCGTCCGAAACCTCTACATAAAGTACCGCAAAACAAGTTTTAATCAAATTTTAGGAGTTCATGTAATTGATTAGGAGCTTTTCAACACAATTATATTGCAAAACCTCAATTTCTGCACTTTTTACTCATTTAAAATTCCAACGGGTCCATTGAAAGGCCCTTTTCGACCCGCTCGTACGAAACCTCTACAAAAAGGACTGCAAAATAAGTTTTAATCAAATATTAGGAATTCATGTAATTGATTAGGAGCTTTTCAACACAATTATATTGCAAAACCTCAATTTCTGCACTTTTTACTCATTTAAAATTCCAACGGGTCCATTGAAAGGCCCATTTCAACCCGCTCGTCCGAAACCTGTACAAAAAGGACGGAAAAAAGAGTTTTAATCAAATTTTAGGAGTTCATGTAATTGATTAGGAGCTTTTCAACACAATTATATTGCAAAACCTCAATTTCTGTACTTTTTACTCAGTTAAAATTCCAACGGGTCCATTGAAAGGCCCATTTAGACCTGCTCGTCCGAAACCTCTACAAAAAGGACCGCAATACAAGTTTTAATCAAATATTAGGAGTTCATGTAATTGATTAGGAGCTTTTCAACACAATTATATTGCAAAACCTCAATTTCTGCACTTCTTACTCATTTAAAATTCCAACGGGTCCATTGAAAGGCCCATTTCGACCCGCTCGTCCGAAACCTCTACAAAAAGGACTGCAAAACAAGTTTTAATCAAATTTTACGAGTTCATGTAATTGATAGGAGCTTTTGAACACAATTATATTGCAAATCCTCAATTTCTATACTTTTTACTCAGTTAAAATTCCAACGGGTCCATTGAAAGGCCCATTTCGACCCGCTCGTCCAAAACCTCTACAAAAAGGACCGCAAAACAAGTTTTAATCAAATATTAGGAGTTCAAATAATTTATTAGGAGCTTTTCAACACAATTATATTGCAAAACCACAATTTCTGTACTTTTTACTAAGTTAAAATTCCAACGGGTCCATTGAAAGGCCCATTTCGACTCGTTCGTCCGAAACCTCTACAAAAGGACCGCAAAACAAGTTTTAATCAAATTTTAGGAGTTCATGATATTGATTAGGAGCTTTTCAACACAATTATATTGCAAAACCTCAATTTATATACTATTTACTCAGTTAAAATTCCAACGGGTCCATTGAAAGGCCCATTTCGACCCGCTCGTCCGAAACCTCTACAAAAAGGACTGCAAAATAAGTTTTAATCAAATTTTAGGAGTTCATGTAATTGATTAGGAGATTTTCAACACAATTATATTGCAAAACCTCAATTTCTGTACTTTTTACTCAGTTAAAATTCCAACGGGTCCATTGAAAGGCCCATTTAGACCTACTCGTCCGAAACCTCTACAAAAAGGACTGCAAAACAAGTTTTAATCAAATTTTAGGAGTTCATGAAATTGATTAGGAGATTTTCAACACAATTATATTGCAAAACCCCAATTTATTTACTTTTAACTTAGTTAAAATTCCAACAGGTCCATTGAAAGGCCCTTTTGGACCCGCTCGTACGAAACCTCAACAAAAAGGACTGCAAAACAAGTTTTAATCAAATTTTAGGAATTCATGTAATTGATTAGGAGCTTTTCAACACAATTATATTGAAAAACCGCAATTTTTGTACTTTTTACTCAGTTAAAATTCCAACGGGTCTATTGAAAGGCCCATTTAGACCTGCTCGTCCGAAACCTCTACAAAAAGGTCCGCAAAACAAGTTTTAATCAAATATTAGGAGTTCAAATACTTTATTAGGAGCTTTTCAACACAATTATATTGCAAACCCGCAATTTCTGTACTTTTAACTCAGTTAAAATTCCAACGGGACCATTGAAGGGCCCATTTCGACCCGCTCGTCCGAAACCTCTACAAAAAGGACTGCAAAACAAGTTTTAATCAAATTTTAGGAGTTCATGTAATTGATTAGGAGCTTTTCAACACAATTATATTGCAAAACCTCAATTTCTATACTTTTTACTCAGTTAAAAATCCAACGGGTCCATTGAAAGGCCCATTTAGACCTGCTCGTCCGAAACCTCTACAAAAAGGACCGCAAAAATGTTTTATTCAAATATTAGGAGTTCAAATAATTGATTAGGAGCTTTTCAACACAATTATATTGCAAAACCTCAATTTCTGTACTTTTTACTCATTTAAAATTCCAACAGGTCCATTGAAACGCCATTTCGACCCGCTTGTCCGAACCCTCTACAAAAAGGACTGCAAAACAAGTTTTAATCAAATTTTAGGAGTTCATGTAATTGATTAGGAGATTTTCAACACAATTATATTGCAAAACCCCAATTTATTTACTTTTTACTCAGCTAAAATTCCAACAGGTCCATTGAAAGGCCCTTTTCGACCCGCTCGTACGAAACCTCTACAAAAAGGACTGCAAAATAAGTTTTAATCAAATATTAGGAATTCATGTAATTGATTAGGAGCTTTTCAACACAATTATATTGCAAAACCGCAATTTTTGTACTTTTTACTCAGTTAAAATTCCAACGGGTCCATTGAAAGGCTCATTTAGACATGCTCGTCCGAAACCTTTACAAAAAGGACAGCAAAACAAGTTTTAATCAAATTTTAGGAGTTCAAATAATTGATTAGGAGGTTTTCAACTCAATTATATTGCAAAACCTCAATTTATGTACTTTTTACTCAGTTAAAATTCCAACGGGTCCATTGAAAGGCCCATTTAGACCTGCTCGTCCGAAACCTCTACAAAAAGGACTGCAAATAAGTTTAATCAAATTTTAGGAATTCATGTAATTGATTAGGAGCTTTTCAACACAATTATATTGCAAAACCGCAATTTTTGTACTTTTTACTCAGTTAAAATTCCAACGGGTCCATTGAAAGGCTCATTTAGACATGCTCGTCCGAAACCTTTACAAAAAGGAAAGCAAAACAAGTTTTAATCAAATTTTAGGAGTTCAAATAATTGATTAGGAGGTTTTCAACTCAATTATATTGCAAAACCTCAATTTATGTACTTTTTACTCAGTTAAAATTCCAACGGGTCCATTGAAAGGCCCATTTAGACCTGCTCGTCCGAAACCTCTACAAAAAGGACCGCAAAAATATTTTAACCAAATATTAGGAGTTCAAATAATTGATTAGGAGCTTTTCAACACAATTATTTTGCAAAACCTCAATTTCTGCACCTTTTACTCATTTAAAATTCCAACGGGTCCATTGAAAGGCCCATTTCGACCCGCTCGCCCGAAACCTCTACAAAAAGGACTGCAAAACAAGTTTTAATCAAATTTTAGGAGTTCATGTAATTGATTAGGAGCTTTTCAACACAATTATATTGCAAAACATCATTTTCTGTACTTTTTACTCAGTTAAAATTCCAACGGGTCCATTGAAAGGCCCATTTAGACCTGCTCGTCCGAAACCTTTACAAAAAGGACCGCAAAAATGTTTTTTTCAAATATTAGGAGTTCAAATAATTGATTAGGAGCTTTTCAACCCAATTATATTGCAAAACCTCAATTTCTGTACTTTTTACTCATGTAAAATTCCAACAGGTCCATTGAAACGCCCATTTCGACCCGCTTGTCCGAAACCTCTACAAAAAGGACTGCAAAACAAGTTTTAATCAAATTTTAGGAGTTCATGTAATTGATTAGGAGCTTTTCAACACAATTATATTGCAAAACCTCAATTTCTGCACTTTTTACTCATTTAAAATTCCAGCAGGTCCATTGAAAGGCCCATTTCGACCCGCTCGTACGAAACCTCTACAAAAAGGACTGCAAAACAAGTTTTAATCAAATTTTAGGAATTCATGTAATTGATTAGGAGCTTTTCAACACAATTATATTGCAAAACCGCAATTTTTGTACTTTTTACTCAGTTAAAATTCCAACGGGTCCATTGAAAGGCTCATTTAGACATGCTCGTCCGAAACCTTTACAAAAAGGACCGCAAAACAAGTTTTAATCAAATATTAGGAGTTCAAATAATTGATTAGGAGATTTTCAACACAATTATATTGCAAAACCGCAATTTCTGTACTTTTTACTCAGTTAAAATTCCAACGGGTCCATTGAAAGGCCCATTTCGACCCGCTCGTCCGAAACCTCTACAAAAAAGACTGTAAAACAAGTTTTAATTAAATATTAGGAGTTCATGTAATTGATTAGGAGCTTTTCAACTCCATTATATTGCAAAACCTCAATTTCTGTACTTTTTACTCAGTTAAAATTCCAACGGGTCCATTGAAAGGCCCATTTAGACCTGCTCGTCCGAAACCTCTACAAAAAGGACCGCAAAAATGTTTTAACCAAATATTAGGAGTTCAGATAATTGATTAGGAGCTTTTCAACACAATTATTTTGCAAAACCTCAATTTCTGCACTTTTTACTCATTTAAAATTCCAACGGGTCCATTGAAAGGCCCATTTCGACCCGCTCGTCTGAAACCTCTACAAAAAGGACTGCAAAACATGTTTTAATCAAATTTTAGGAGTTCATGTAATTGATTAGGAGCTTTTCAACACAATTATATTGAAAAACCTCAATTTCTTTACTTTTTACTCAGTTCAAATTCCAACGCGTGCATGAAAGGCCCATTTAGACCTGCTCGTCCGAAAACTCTACAAAAAGGACCGCAAAAATGTTTTAATCAAATATTAGGAGTTCAAATAATTGATTAGGAGCTTTTGAACACAATTATATTGCAAAAGCTCAATTTCTGCACTTTTTACTCATTTAAAATTCCAACGGGTCCATTGAAAGTCCCATTTCGACCCGCTCGTCCGAAACCTCTACAAAAAGGTCTGCAAAACAAGTTTTAATCAAATTTTAGGAATTAATGTAATTGATTAGAATCTTTTCAACCCAATTATATTGCAAAACCGCAATTTCTGTCATTTTTACTTAGTTAAAATTCCAACGGTTCCATTGAAAGGCCCATTTAGACCAACTCGTCCGAAACCTCTACATAAAGTACCGCAAAACAAGTTTTAATCAAATTTTAGGAGTTCATGGAATTGATTAGGAGCTTTTCAACACAATTATATTGCAAAACCTCAATTTCTGCACTTTTTACTCATTTAAAATTCCAACGAGTCCATTGAAAGGCCCATTTCATCCCGCTCGTCCGAAACCTGTACAAAAAGGACGGAAAAAAGAGTTTTAATCAAATTTTAGGAGTTCATGTAATTGATTAGGAGCTTTTCAACACAATTATATTGCAAAACCTCAATTTCTGTACTTTTTACTCAGTTAAAATTCCAACGGGTCCATTGAAAGGCCCATTTAGACTTGCTCGTCCGAAACCTCTACAAAAAGGACCGCAATACAAGTTTTATTCAAATATTAGGAGTTCATGTAATTGATTAGGAGCTTTTCAACACAATTATATTGCAAAACCTCAATTTCTGCACTTCTTACTCATTTAAAATTCCAACGGGTCCATTGAAAGGCCCATTTCGACCCGCTCGTCCGAAACCTCTACAAAAAGGACTGCAAAACAAGTTTTAATCAAATTTTACGAGTTCATGTAATTGATAGGAGCTTTGAACACAATTATATTGCAAATCCTCAATTTCTATACTTTTTACTCAGTTAAAATTCCAACGGGTCCATTGAAAGGCCCATTTCGACCCACTCGTCCAAAACCTCTACAAAAAGGACCGCAAAACAAGTTTTAATCAAATATTAGGAGTTCAAATAATTTATTAGGAGCTTTTCAACACAATTGTATTGCAAAACCACAATTTCTGTACTTTTTACTAAGTTAAAATTCCAACGGGTCCATTGAAAGGCCCATTTCGACTCGTTCGTCCGAAACCTCTACAAAAGGACCGCAAAACAAGTTTTAATCAAATTTTAGGAGTTCATGATATTGATTAGGAGCTTTTCAACACAATTATATTGCAAAACCTCAATTTATATACTATTTACTCAGTTAAATTCCAACGGGTCCATTGAAAGGCCCATTTCGACCCGCTCGTCCGAAACCTCTACAAAAAGGAATGCAAAACAAGTTTTAATCAAATTTTAGGAGTTCATGTAATTGATTAGGAGCTTTTCAACACAATTATATTGCAAAACCTCAATTTCTGTACTTTTTACACAGTTAAAATTCCAACGGGTCCATTGAAAGGCCCATTTAGACCTACTCATCCGAAACCTCTACAAAAAGGACTGCAAAACAAGTTTTAATCAAATTTTAGGAGTTCATGAAATTGATTAGGAGATTTTCAACACAATTATATTGCAAAACCCAAATTTATTTACTTTTTACTCAGTTAAAATTCCAACAGGTCCATTGAAAGGCCCTTTTGGACCCGCTCGTACGAAACCTCTACAAAAAGGACTGCAAAACAAGTTTTAATCAAATTTTAGGAATTCATGTAATTGATTAGGAGCTTTTCAACACAATTATATTGCAAAACCGCAATTTTTGTACTTTTTACTCAGTTAAAATTCCAACGGGTCTATTGAAAGGCTCATTTAGACCTGCTCGTCCGAAACCTCTACAAAAAGGTCCGCAAAACAAGTTTTAATCAAATATTAGGAGTTCAAATACTTTATTAGGAGCTTTTCAACACAATTATATTGCAAACCCGCAATTTCTGTACTTTTAACTCAGTTAAAATTCCAACGGGACCATTGAAAGGCCCATTTCAACCCGCTCGTCCGAAACCTCTACAAAAAGGACCGTAAAACATGTTTTAATCAAATTTTAGGGGTTCATGTAATTGATTAGGAGCTTTTCAACACAAATATATTGGAAAACCTCAATTTCTGTACTTTTTACTCAGTTAAAATTCCAACGGGTCCATTGAAAGGCTCATTTAGACCTGCTCCTCCGAAACCTCTTCAAAAAGGACCGCAAAAAAGTTTTATTCAAATATTAGGAGTTCAAATAATTGATTAGGAGCTTTTGAACACAATTATATTGCAAAACCTCAATTTCTGTACTTTTTACTCAGTTAAAATTCCAACAGGTCCATTGAAAGGCCCTTTTGGACCCGCTCGTACGAAACCTCAACAAAAAGGACTGCAAACAAGTTTTAATCAAATTTTAGGAATTCATGTAATTGATTAGGAGCTTTTCAACACAATTATATTGAAAAACCGCAATTTTTGTACTTTTTACTCAGTTAAAATTCCAACGGGTCTATTGAAAGGCCCATTTAGACCTGCTCGTCCGAAACCTCTACAAAAAGGTCCGCAAAACAAGTTTTAATCAAATATTAGGAGTTCAAATACTTTATTAGGAGCTTTTCAACACAATTATATTGCAAACCCGCAATTTCTGTACTTTTAACTCAGTTAAAATTCCAACGGGACCATTGAAGGGCCCATTTCGACCCGCTCGTCCGAAACCTCTACAAAAAGGACTGCAAAACAAGTTTTAATCAAATTTTAGGAGTTCATGTAATTGATTAGGAGCTTTTCAACACAATTATATTGCAAAACCTCAATTTCTATACTTTTTACTCAGTTAAAATTCCAACGGGTCCATTGAAAGGCCCATTTAGACCTGCTCGTCCGAAACCTCTACAAAAAGGACCGCAAAAATGTTTTATTCAAATATTAGGAGTTCAAATAATTGATTAGGAGCTTTTCAACACAATTATATTGCAAAACCTCAATTTCTGTACTTTTTACTCATTTAAAATTCCAACAGGTCCATTGAAACGCCATTTCGACCCGCTTGTCCGAACCCTCTACAAAAAGGACTGCAAACAAGTTTTAATCAAATTTTAGGAGTTCATGTAATTGATTAGGAGATTTTCAACACAATTATATTGCAAAACCCCAATTTATTTACTTTTTACTCAGCTAAAATTCCAACAGGTCCATTGAAAGGCCCTTTTCGACCCGCTCGTACGAAACCTCTACAAAAAGGACTGCAAATAAGTTTTAATCAAATATTAGGAATTCATGTAATTGATTAGGAGCTTTTCAACACAATTATATTGCAAAACCGCAATTTTTGTACTTTTTACTCAGTTAAAATTCCAACGGGTCCATTGAAAGGCTCATTTAGACATGCTCGTCCGAAACCTTTACAAAAAGGACAGCAAAACAAGTTTTAATCAAATTTTAGGAGTTCAAATAATTGATTAGGAGGTTTTCAACTCAATTATATTGCAAAACCTCAATTTATGTACTTTTTACTCAGTTAAAATTCCAACGGGTCCATTGAAAGGCCCATTTAGACCTGCTCGTCCGAAACCTCTACAAAAAGGACTGCAAAATAAGTTTTAATCAAATTTTAGGAATTCATGTAATTGATTAGGAGCTTTTCAACACAATTATATTGCAAAACCGCAATTTTTGTACTTTTTACTCAGTTAAAATTCCAACGGGTCCATTGAAAGGCTCATTTAGACATGCTCGTCCGAAACCTTTACAAAAAGGAAAGCAAAACAAGTTTTAATCAAATTTTAGGAGTTCAAATAATTGATTAGGAGGTTTTCAACTCAATTATATTGCAAAACCTCAATTTATGTACTTTTTACTCAGTTAAAATTCCAACGGGTCCATTGAAAGGCCCATTTAGACCTGCTCGTCCGAAACCTCTACAAAAAGGACCGCAAAAATATTTTAACCAAATATTAGGAGTTCAAATAATTGATTAGGAGCTTTTCAACACAATTATTTTGCAAAACCTCAATTTCTGCACCTTTTACTCATTTAAAATTCCAACGGGTCCATTGAAAGGCCCATTTCGACCCGCTCGCCCGAAACCTCTACAAAAAGGACTGCAAAACAAGTTTTAATCAAATTTTAGGAGTTCATGTAATTGATTAGGAGCTTTTCAACACAATTATATTGCAAAACATCATTTTCTGTACTTTTTACTCAGTTAAAATTCCAACGGGTCCATTGAAAGGCCCATTTAGACCTGCTCGTCCGAAACCTTTACAAAAAGGACCGCAAAAATGTTTTTTTCAAATATTAGGAGTTCAAATAATTGATTAGGAGCTTTTCAACCCAATTATATTGCAAAACCTCAATTTCTGTACTTTTTACTCATGTAAAATTCCAACAGGTCCATTGAAACGCCCATTTCGACCCGCTTGTCCGAAACCTCTACAAAAAGGACTGCAAAACAAGTTTTAATCAAATTTTAGGAGTTCATGTAATTGATTAGGAGCTTTTCAACACAATTATATTGCAAAACCTCAATTTCTGCACTTTTTACTCATTTAAAATTCCAGCAGGTCCATTGAAAGGCCCATTTCGACCCGCTCGTACGAAACCTCTACAAAAAGGACTGCAAAACAAGTTTTAATCAAATTTTAGGAATTCATGTAATTGATTAGGAGCTTTTCAACACAATTATATTGCAAAACCGCAATTTTTGTACTTTTTACTCAGTTAAAATTCCAACGGGTCCATTGAAAGGCTCATTTAGACATGCTCGTCCGAAACCTTTACAAAAAGGACCGCAAAACAAGTTTTAATCAAATATTAGGAGTTCAAATAATTGATTAGGAGATTTTCAACACAATTATATTGCAAAACCGCAATTTCTGTACTTTTTACTCAGTTAAAATTCCAACGGGTCCATTGAAAGGCCCATTTCGACCCGCTCGTCCGAAACCTCTACAAAAAAGACTGTAAAACAAGTTTTAATTAAATATTAGGAGTTCATGTAATTGATTAGGAGCTTTTCAACTCCATTATATTGCAAAACCTCAATTTCTGTACTTTTTACTCAGTTAAAATTCCAACGGGTCCATTGAAAGGCCCATTTAGACCTGCTCGTCCGAAACCTCTACAAAAAGGACCGCAAAAATGTTTTAACCAAATATTAGGAGTTCAGATAATTGATTAGGAGCTTTTCAACACAATTATTTTGCAAAACCTCAATTTCTGCACTTTTTACTCATTTAAAATTCCAACGGGTCCATTGAAAGGCCCATTTCGACCCGCTCGTCTGAAACCTCTACAAAAAGGACTGCAAAACATGTTTTAATCAAATTTTAGGAGTTCATGTAATTGATTAGGAGCTTTTCAACACAATTATATTGAAAAACCTCAATTTCTTTACTTTTTACTCAGTTCAAATTCCAACGCGTGCATTGAAAGGCCCATTTAGACCTGCTCGTCCGAAAACTCTACAAAAAGGACCGCAAAAATGTTTTAATCAAATATTAGGAGTTCAAATAATTGATTAGGAGCTTTTGAACACAATTATATTGCAAAAGCTCAATTTCTGCACTTTTTACTCATTTAAAATTCCAACGGGTCCATTGAAAGTCCCATTTCGACCCGCTCGTCCGAAACCTCTACAAAAAGGTCTGCAAAACAAGTTTTAATCAAATTTTAGGAATTAATGTAATTGATTAGAATCTTTTCAACCCAATTATATTGCAAAACCGCAATTTCTGTCATTTTTACTTAGTTAAAATTCCAACGGTTCCATTGAAAGGCCCATTTAGACCAACTCGTCCGAAACCTCTACATAAAGTACCGCAAAACAAGTTTTAATCAAATTTTAGGAGTTCATGGAATTGATTAGGAGCTTTTCAACACAATTATATTGCAAAACCTCAATTTCTGCACTTTTTACTCATTTAAAATTCCAACGAGTCCATTGAAAGGCCCATTTCATCCCGCTCGTCCGAAACCTGTACAAAAAGGACGGAAAAAAGAGTTTTAATCAAATTTTAGGAGTTCATGTAATTGATTAGGAGCTTTTCAACACAATTATATTGCAAAACCTCAATTTCTGTACTTTTTACTCAGTTAAAATTCCAACGGGTCCATTGAAAGGCCCATTTAGACTTGCTCGTCCGAAACCTCTACAAAAAGGACCGCAATACAAGTTTTATTCAAATATTAGGAGTTCATGTAATTGATTAGGAGCTTTTCAACACAATTATATTGCAAAACCTCAATTTCTGCACTTCTTACTCATTTAAAATTCCAACGGGTCCATTGAAAGGCCCATTTCGATCCGCTCGTCCGAAACCTCTACAAAAAGGACTGCAAAACAAGTTTTAATCAAATTTTACGAGTTCATGTAATTGATAGGAGCTTTTGAACACAATTATATTGCAAATCCTCAATTTCTATACTTTTTACTCAGTTAAAATTCCAACGGGTCCATTGAAAGGCCCATTTCGACCCGCTCGTCCAAAACCTCTACAAAAAGGACCGCAAAACAAGTTTTAATCAAATATTAGGAGTTCAAATAATTTATTAGGAGCTTTTCAACACAATTGTATTGCAAAACCACAATTTCTGTACTTTTTACTAAGTTAAAATTCCAACGGGTCCATTGAAAGGCCCATTTCGACTCGTTCGTCCGAAACCTCTACAAAAGGACCGCAAAACAAGTTTTAATCAAATTTTAGGAGTTCATGATATTGATTAGGAGCTTTTCAACACAATTATATTGCAAAACCTCAATTTATATACTATTTACTCAGTTAAAATTCCAACGGGTCCATTGAAAGGCCCATTTAGACCTGCTCGTCCGAAACCTCTACAAAAAGGAATGCAAAACAAGTTTTAATCAAATTTTAGGAGTTCATGTAATTGATTAGGAGCTTTTCAACACAATTATATTGCAAAACCTCAATTTCTGTACTTTTTACACAGTTAAAATTCCAACGGGTCCATTGAAAGGCCCATTTAGACCTACTCATCCGAAACCTCTACAAAAAGGACTGCAAAACAAGTTTTAATCAAATTTTAGGAGTTCATGAAATTGATTAGGAGATTTTCAACACAATTATATTGCAAAACCCAAATTTATTTACTTTTTACTCAGTTAAAATTCCAACAGGTCCATTGAAAGGCCCTTTTGGACCCGCTCGTACGAAACCTCTACAAAAAGGACTGCAAAACAAGTTTTAATCAAATTTTAGGAATTCATGTAATTGATTAGGAGCTTTTCAACACAATTATATTGCAAAACCGCAATTTTTGTACTTTTTACTCAGTTAAAATTCCAACGGGTCTATTGAAAGGCTCATTTAGACCTGCTCGTCCGAAACCTCTACAAAAAGGTCCGCAAAACAAGTTTTAATCAAATATTAGGAGTTCAAATACTTTATTAGGAGCTTTTCAACACAATTATATTGCAAACCCGCAATTTCTGTACTTTTAACTCAGTTAAAATTCCAACGGGACCATTGAAAGGCCCATTTCAACCCGCTCGTCCGAAACCTCTACAAAAAGGACCGTAAAACATGTTTTAATCAAATTTTAGGGGTTCATGTAATTGATTAGGAGCTTTTCAACACAAATATATTGGAAAACCTCAATTTCTGTACTTTTTACTCAGTTAAAATTCCAACGGGTCCATTGAAAGGCTCATTTAGACCTGCTCCTCCGAAACCTCTTCAAAAAGGACCGCAAAAATGTTTTATTCAAATATTAGGAGTTCAAATAATTGATTAGGAGCTTTTGAACACAATTATATTGCAAAACCTCAATTTCTGTACTTTTTACTCAGTTAAAATTCCAACAGGTCCATTGAAAGGCCCATTTCGACCCGCTCGTCCGAAACCTCCACAAAAAGGACCACAAAACAAAATTTAATCAAATATTAAGAGTTCAAATAATTTATTAGGAGCTTTTCGACACAATTATATTTCAAAACCGCAATTTCTGTACATTTTACTCAGTTAAATTTCGGGTCCATTGAAAGGCCCATTTCGACCCGCTCGTCCGAAACCCCTACAAAAAGGACTGCAAAACAAGTTTTAATCAAATTTTAGGAGTTCATGTAATTGATTAGGAGCTTTTCAACACAATTATATTGCAAAACCTCAATTTCTGTACTTTTTACTCAGTTAAAATTCCAACGGGTCCATTGAAAGTCCCATTTATACCTGCTCGTCCGAAACCTGTACAAAAAGGACCGCAAAAATGTTTTATTCAAATATTAGGAGTTCAAATAATTGATTAGGAGCTTTTCAACACAATTATATTGCAAAACCTCAATTTCGGTACTTTTTACTCATTTAAAATTCCAACGGGTCCATTAAAAGGCCCATTTCAACCCGCTCGTCCGAAACCTCTACAAAAAGGACTACAAAACAAGTTTTAATCAAATTTTAGGAGTTCATGTAATTGATTAGGAGCTTTCAACACAATTATATTGCAAAACCTCAATTTCTGTACTTTTTACTCAGTTAAAATTCTAACGGGTCCATTGAAAGGCCCATTTAGACCTGCTCATCCGAAACCTCTACAAAAAGGACCACAAAAATGTTTTATTCAAATATTAGGAGTTCAAATAATTCATTAGGAGCTTTTCAACACAATTATATTGCAAAACCTCAATTTCTGCACTTTTTACTCATTTAAAATTCAAACGGGTCCATTGAAAGGCCCATTTCGACCCGCTTGTCGGAAACCTCTACAAAAAGGACTGCAAAACAAGTTTTAATCAAATTTTAGGAGTTCATGTAATTTATTAGGAGCTTTTCAACACAATTATATTGCAAAACCTCAATTTCTGTACTTTTTACTCAGTTAAAATTCCAACGGGTCCATTGAAAGGCCCATTTAGACCTGCTCGTCCGAAACCTCTAAAAAAAGGACCGCAAAAATGTTTTATTCAAATATTAGGAGTTCAAATAATTGATTAGGAGCTTTTCAACACAATTATAATGCAAAACCTCAATTTCTGTACTTTTTACTCATTAAAAATTCCAACAGGTCCATTGAAACGCCCATTTGACCCGCTTGTCCGAACCCTCTACAAAAAGGACTGCAAAACAAGTTTTAATCAAATTTTAGGAGTTCATGTAATTGATAATGAGATTTTAACCACAATTATATTGCAAAACCCCAATTTATTTACTTTTTACTCAGTTAAAATTCCAACAGGTCCATTGAAAGGCCCTTTTCGACCCGCTCTTACGAAACCTCTACAAAAAGGACTGCAAAACAAGTTTTAATCAAATTTTAGGAATTCATGTAATTGATTAGGACCTTTTCAACACAATTATATTGCAAAACCTCAATTTCTGTACTTTTTACTTAGTTAAAATTCCAACAGGTCCATTGAAAGGCCCATTTAGACATGCTCGTCCGAAACCTCTACAAAAAGGACCGCAAAACAAGTTTTAATCAAATATTAGGAGTTCAAATAATTTATTAGGAGCTTTTCAACACAATTATATTGCAAAACCACAATTTCTGTACTTTTTACTAAGTTTAAATTCCAACGGGTCCATTGAAAGGCCCATTTCGACTCGTTCATCCGAAACCTCTACAAAAGGACCGCAAAACAAGTTTTAATCAAATTTTAGGAGTTCATGAAATTGATTAGGAGCTTTTCAATACAATTATATTGCAAAACCTCAATTTCTGTACTTTTTACTCATTTAAAATTCCAACGGGTCCATTGAAAGGCCCATTTCGACCCGCTCGTCCAAAACCTCTACAAAAAGGACTGCAAAACAAGTTTTAATCAAATTTTAGGAGTTCATGTAATTTATTAGGAGCTTTTCAACACAAGTATATTGCAAAACCTCAATTTCTGTACTTTTTACTCAGTTAAAATTCCAACGGGTCCATTGAAAGGCCCATTTCGACCCGCTCGTCCGAAACCTCTACAAAAAGGACCGCAAAACAAGTTTTAATCAAATTTTAGGAATTCATGTAATTGATTAGGAGCTTTTCAACACAATTATATTGCAAAACAGCAATTTCTGTACTTTTTACTCAGTTAAAATTCCAACGGGTCCATTGAAAGACCCATTTAGACCTGCTAGTCCGAAACCTCTACAAAAAGGACCGCAAAACAAGTTTTAATCACATATTAGGAGTTCAAATAATTGATTAGGAGCTTTTCAAAACAATTATATTGCAAAACCGCGATTTCTGTACTTTTTACTCAGTTAAAATTCCAACGGGTTTTGTTTCCCATTCATTACTTTTCTTCTACCAATTCTCTAACTTATAAGACTCCATCTCCCATTATTTCCACTTTTCCCAGTTGCAATTTTTCATCCTTCCCTACTCGGAATTACCCCAATTGCTACCAAATGGCATCCTCTTCTTCTCTCCCCCAATTCACCGATTTGGACCTCACAAACGAGGAACCCAATACCATCTATACCCCGGATTTTGATTTTTTCGATGAAGATCCTAAGACCATTCTGATTGGCAAGTTCATATCGTCAAAGCCAATAGACGACTGGACCGTCCTCTTAGTTTTTGAAGGTATCTGGAAGAAAAATCATCTTAAATCAATCTCTATCATTAGAGAATCCTTTTTCCGTATCGAATTTGCCACCCTAAGCAACAAAGATGATGTGTTTGAGAGAGGCCCATGGCTTCACAAAGACGAATGGATGGCCCTAGCTGATTATACACCTGGTAAAAGCATGGACGAGTACTCTTTCAATCCCATGAGGATTTGGTTCCGTATTCACTCTTTGCCCAAATCCTTTTTGGAGGATCATGACAGAGCCCACCTCGTGGGACAGTCACTTGGTGCCATGGTTGGCACGGTATTACGTTCTGATACACGCAAAGAAAGAGGGAACATGACTGAATTCCTACGAGTGGAAATTATTCTGGACATATCCAAACCGATCCGACGATTTCTCCTTATCGGGAAAGGCCCACGAACCACTTCTTGCCGTCTACAATATGAGCGTCTCCCCCTACTCTGTCATGGATGTGGCCTCATTAGCCACACGTTCGAACACTGCCCTACTAAGGCTACGATTGATCCAACAAAGCTCCAATACGGTGAATGGCTCCGCTGGCTTCCCCCGCGTCGCCGTGACCAGGGACCACGTGGTCGTATTCGTATTCTTGAGCATTCCTCTTCTACTGACTGCAAACCACCATTAGGTATCTTAAATTTTTTTACATACATTCATCTGATTTTCTGCCTTTCTCCTAGATTACATTATAAATTGTTATTATATACAGCTCCTTTGGACAAGGGCAAAAATGTTGAATCCTCTGCTAATGTTGATCCAAACCCACCGTTAGGTACTATACCACATTTATTTCGGTTTCTTCTTATTAATCACTTTCCTCTATGTTGCTTTATTGATTCCTCTTCCTTATCAGATACTATGGACAAAGGGAAAGCTCCTGTCAATTCTGCACAAGATTCGGGTCTAAATTCTATTAAATACCATCATGTTTTTTTCCTTCAACGTTTCCAACAATTAAATCTTATTTCCTCTCTTACTGTTTTTATATGGAACCTCAACGAAGGGGATGCTGCGTCCTTTGCAGATCTCCCTATTGAGGAAAACAATAACAACGATGAGGTGATGGGAGAGGAATCCTCGGATTTGCCTCCTACAAATGCCGACCTCCAGCAGCCCCCAAGAGCATCACTGCCTTCAAGAGTCATCTCTCCTCAACCTCTGAACACCATCTACCCTGTTCAAATTGATCTGGACGGTCAAGACGATGGAGTGCCAAACTCTACTGCTCAGCAAGTGAGGAAACTGGATGAACAACTCAGTAAGCCATTCCTCCAAACCGGTATCTCATTTTTTGATGATTTTGATTCATGGCTACTTAAGCATTATCCCAACGTTGCAGCTTCTGCTTCGGCCCCTATTCCCATTCCTCCGAATCGAGGTACTAAGAGACGCTCCCCCATCCATGTGGTCCTGCAGCCATAAAAGTCTAGACCTTCTCCTTCTCCTACCTTGAAAGCTGGGATGAGTAGCGGAAAAAACTCTCCGGCGGCGGCTGATGCACAGCCCCGCCGAGGGAAATAATCATTTTATGTTGGAACTGTCAGGGTCTAGGTAAGGCCCAGGCAGTTCAACATCTCCAGCATTATGTTAAGCTTCATAAACCTGATATACTTTTTTTATGTGAAACTAAACTAAAAAATACGGCTTATAGCCGTCTTGGTGATTTGCTAGGGATGGCCCTAGCTTTTTCTGTTGATTTTTCTGCTCAATGCTCTAGACTTGCTTTATTTACACTGAATAATAATAATATTGATATGCTTGCTTATTCGGATCGCTTTATTCATACTTATGTTAATTGCGATTATTCTTCATTTTACTTCACTGGTATTCATGGTTTCTCTGAAACATGTAATAAACCTAAAACTTGGGATCTAATAGATTCACTTAATACTAATGATGGTCAACCCTGGCTCATAGGTGGTGACTTTAACGAAATTCTTTCTGATAATGAAAAACAAGGAGGCTGTCGTTGGCCTAGATCTCAAATTAACAATTTCCGCCATTGTCTTTCTCGTAATAACCTTTTTGATTGCAAACCTACAACGAGTTGGTTCACCTGGTCCAAAACGGGGCCTAAAACCCCTACTTTGTTTGAAAGATTAGATCGTTTTGTTGGGAATATGGCATGGAAAGCTTCCTTCCCCAAGTATAACATCACCACAGACTTTGATGCTAAATCAGATCACTGTTTTCTACTATTAAATACGGAGCCACCTTCCCTAACAAATCACCGTCCCCCACCAACCACATTCAGATTCGAAAACTGTTGGGCTTCCAATGATGAAGGCATTTCTGTCATCAAACAAACTTGGTCATCCACCAAAGGTAATACTTTGGATAAAATTAAAGCCATTGGCTCCTGCCTAGGAGACTGGCAATCCCAACAAAGATTTAAAGCCATTGGACGTATCAACCTTCTCACTAATAAAATTAATAAACTGCTACAACGACCCCTTTCAGCTTCTGCCGAAAAAAGATATATCTCTGCCAAAACGGAGCTCCATAAACTTCTTGAGGTGCAAGAAGCATATTGGGCACAACGTTCTCGTAACCTATGGCTTTCCCAATGGGACAAAAATACCTGGTTCTTTCATGCTAGAGCTTCTAGTTGGAAGAAAAAGAATACAATCTCTAGCCTCTTTGACTCCAACAACGTTTGGTGCACGGATGATACCGACCTTATGGAAATTGCTTCCTCATATTTCCATAACCTTTTCACTTCTTCCAACCCACACTTTTCTGAACAAATTCTTTCAAAAATTACTCCCACTATTACGACTGCTATGAATGAGTCCCTTTCTAAGGAATTCACTCCAGAAGAAATTATCACCGCTTTTCGAGATATCGATCCCAGGAAAGCCCCTGGCATCGATGGCTTACCAAGCGGATTCTTTCGTCAACACTGGGATACTGTAGGACCAGATATCATAACACTCTGCCTTAATCTTCTTAAAGGATCAGCTGATATGGCTTCGGTTAACCAAACTATATTGGTCCTCATACCTAAGATCAAGGATCTCACCACTATGAGGCATCTTAGGCCTATTAGTCTTTGCACTGTAATTTACAAAATTATTGCCAAAGTTTTAGTTAATCGTATGAAACACACCATTCCATTCTGTATCAGTTCCAATCAAGTTGCTTTTGTTCAGGGACGCAATATCACAGATAACATTCTTATTGCCCACGAAATAATTCACTCCATTAATATCGGTACCTCTAAATCTTCTCAAGGAGCTACTCTTAAACTTGATATGGAGAAGGCCTTTGACATGGTCGAATGGTCATTCCTCGAAAACGTTATGAACCGTATGGGTTTTGCCTCTTCATGGGTATCTCTTATTATGAGATGTATTTCTTCAGTTTCTTTTACGGTTAAGGTCAACAATTCTTTCTCCCCCTTGTTTCTACCTCAGAGGGGTCTCCGCCAAGGAGACCCTTTATCTCCTTTTCTTTTTCTATTCTATACCCAAGGGCTTTCAGCTTTCTTTGCCGATGCTAAACAACAAGGACTACTCCCAGGACTAGGGGCTTGTAAGCATAGTCCCAAGGTTAACCACCTCTTATTTGCTGATGATTGTATAGTTTTCCTTAATTCAAAACCCGATGAAGCTGCACACCTTAAGTTGGCTCTCCAGACTTATGCTTCTGCCTCTTGGCAAGCAGTCAACTTTGATAAGTCTACTATTTTTTACAATCCCCGTACTCCTTCCTCGATTCGTCAAACTATCAATTCCTATCTTCAAGTACGTGAGGTATCCAACCCTGGTGTCTATCTTGGGGTACCTCTTCTTATTGGTAAAAATAAGACCCTCGCTTTAGGGTTTATACGTGGTAAAGTTCACGATAGATTATCCAACTAGGACAAACAGCTTCTTTCCTTCAGTGGTAGGGAAATTTTTATTAAAGCATTTTTACAATCTTTACCCCAATATGTTATGTCCTGTTATTTATTACCCCAAAATATTATTGATGATATGACATCTGCCATTCGACGATATTGGTGGTCTGGGAAATCCAACAAGAAAGGTTGGCATATGCTCCCATGGGATCAGGTATGCTTGCCAAAATCTGTTGGTGGTATGGGTTTCCGGGACCTCAATAATTTTAACATTGCTCTTCTTGGCAAACAACTATGGCGCCTTATTTGCGAACCTGACTCCCTTTTGGGACAAATCTATAAATTCAAATACTTCCCGTCAGGTAACATCCTTAATGCCTCTCGGCCTTCGCGAGGTTCATTTTCCTGGCAAGGTCTTTATAATGCTATGCAACACCTATTTGGTGGTTTCCTCTATCGTCCAGGTATTAATAGTAACATTCGCATCCATCATGATAATTGGGGAGGTTCCTCGACCGTTCACCTCTATGGGGACTATGAACTATCGGAGGAAGTCCACATTCGTTGTCGAGATTTTATGATGCGGAACCAAGCTGCCTGGGACCCTGTCAAAGTTCGTGCATACTTTACTGTGGATGATGCCAATTCCATTCTTTCTGTTCCTATCATTAATGACACTCGAGACACCATCCTCTGGAATCCCAACGATTCTGGTATCTACTCTGTCAGATCTGGCTATCTTTTTCTGCAACGTCCCCCTGAGCCTAGACTTCGTCCCCCTCGATTTTGGAAATTTCTTGCCAAACTCAAGGTTTTACCCAAGGTTAAAACTTTTGGTTGGCGTCTGGGGGCAGAAGCCCTACCTGTTGGGGTTCGCCTTCAGACTTTTGCTCCAGACTCTGGTCCATGCCCCATTTGTAACTCTGGTACAGAGACGATTCTCCATGCTCTCCGAGACTGCTCTGGTGCCTCGGAAACTCTTAAATTGATTGGTCTTCCCTCTTCTGTTATTAACAGCTCCGCCTCCACGGGCCTCCAATGGCTTGAAGAAGGTGCTTCTCTTCTTCCTCCTGATCTCTTTGGGCTCTTCTTAACTACCCTTTGGAATATTTGGAACAGGCGTAACGACTGGATCCATAATAAACATCTTCAACCCCCTTGGCTAATTGCCGTCAACTCTATCAGTCTTCATCGGGACTACTCTAACTCTATATCTTCCTCTACATCACCCATCCCCTTGTCATCTCCCCCTCGATGGAGGCATCCCCCTCGTGGTTTTATTAAAGTTAATGTGGATGGGGCTTTTGATCCTTCCACTCGTGTAGCGGCGGTTGGTGTTGTCGCTCGGGACGATACTGGGACGGTTGTTGGTGGCCTGGCTTTTCCGCTAGGCAGTTGTTCTGATGCTATTTCATCTGAAGGGAGAGGTCTTCTTGCCGGACTTACTTTTTCCCTATCTCAAGGATGGAGCCATTTGATTTTCGAGACAGACTGTGCATCTCTAGCACATGTTCAGTATGTTCGCCGTGAGGCTAATTTTGTAGCTCATACGTTGGCTACCCATTCCCTTAGATCCATGTCTTCTTTGTCTATTGGATCTATGTACCCTGATTGTATCAAAAATATTGTACTTTGCGAGGTTTAACCTCGTTTTAATAATATATTTTGGATACTCTTTTCCCCTTTTTAGGTTTCTCCATGCCTTGTGCCTGGGAATTTTAGTAGGGGTTTTTAATGAGGCCCGCTTTCTTCAAAAAAAAATTCCAACGGGTCCATTGAAAGTCCCATTTCGACCCGCTCGTCCGAAACATCTACAAAAAGGACTGTAAAACAAGTTTTAATCAAATTTTAGGAGTTCATGTAATTGATTAGGAGCTTTTCAACACAATTATATTGCAAAACCTCAATTTATGTACTTTTTACTCAGTTAAAATTCCAACGGGTCCATTGAAAGGCCCATTTCGACCTGCTCGTCCGAAACGTCTACAAAAAGGACCGCAAGAATGTTTTATTCAAATATTAGGAGTTCAAATAATTGATTAGGAGCTTTTCAACACAAATATATTGCAAAACCTCAATTTCTGTACTTTTTATTCAGTTAAATTTCCAACGGGTCCATTGAAAGGCCCATTTAGACCTGCTCGTCCGAAACCTCTACAAAAAGGACAGCAAAAATGTTTTATTCAAATATTAGGAGTTCAAATAATTGATTAAGAGCTTTTCAACACAATTATATTGCAAAACCGCAATTTTTGTACTTTTTACTCAGTTAAAATTCCAACGGGTCCATTGAAAGGCTCATTTAGACATGCTCGTCCGAAACCTATACAAAAAGGACCGCAAAACAAGTTTTAATCAAATATTAGGAGTTCAAATAATTGATTAGGAGCTTTTCAACACAATTATATTGCAAAACCGCAATTTCTGTACTTTTTACTCAGTTAAAATTCCAACGGGTCCATTGAAAGGCCCATTTTGACCCGCTCGTCCGAAACCTCTACAAAAAGGACTGCAAAACAAGTTTTAATCAAATTTTAGGAGTTCATGTAATTGATTAGGAGCTTTTCAACACAATTATATTGCAAAACCTCAATTTATGCACTTTTTACTCATTTAAAATTCCAACGGGTCCATTGAAAGGACCATTTCGACCCGCTCGTCCGAAACCTCTACAAAAAGGACTGCAAAACAAGTTTTAATCAAATTTTAGGAGTTCATGTAATTGATTAGGAGCTTTTCAACACAATTATATTGAAAAACCTCAATTTATGTACTTTTTACTCAGTTAAAATTCCAACGAGTCCATTGAAAGGCCCATTTAGACCTGCTCGTCCGAAACCTCTACAAAAAGGACCGCAAAAATGTTTTAATCAAATATTAGGAGTTCAAATAATTGATTAGGAGCTTTTCAACACAATTATATTGCAAAACCTCAATTTCTGCACTTTTTACTCATTTAAAATTCCAACGGGTCCATTGAAAGTCCCATTTCGACCCGCTCGTCCGAAACCTCTACAAAAAGGACTACAAAACAAGTTTTACTCAAATTTTAGGAATTCATGTAATTGATTAGGAGCTTTTCAACACAATTATATTGCAAAACCGCAATTTCTATAATTATTACTCAGTTAAAATTCCAACGGGTCCATTGAAAGGCCCATTTAGACCAGCTCGTCCGAAACCGCTACAAAAAGGACCGCAAAACAAGTTTCAATCAAATATTAGGAGTTCAAATAATTGATAAGGAGCTTTTCAACACAATTATATTGCAAAAGAGCAATTTCTGTACTTTTTACTCATTTAAAATTCCAACGGGTCCATTGAAAGGCACATTTCGACCCGCTCGTCCGAAACCTCTACAAAAAGGACTGCAAAACAAGTTTTAATCAAATTTTAGGAGTTCATGTAATTGATTAGGAGCTTTTCAACACAATTATATTGAAAAACCTCAATTTATGTACTTTTTACTCAGTTAAAATTCCAACGGGTCCATTGAAAGGCCCATTTAGACCTGCTCGTCCGAAACCTCTAAAAAAGGATCGCAAAAATGTTTTATTCAAATATTAAGAGTTCAAATAATTGATTAGGAGCTTTTCAACACAATTATATTGCAAAACCTCAATTTTTGTACTTTTTACTCATTTAAAATTCCAACGGGTCCATTCAAAGGCCCATTTCAACCCGCTCGTCCAAAACGTCTACAAAAAGGACTGGTAAACATGTTTTAATCAAATTTTAAGAGTTCATGCAATTGATTAGGAGCTTTTCAACACAATTATATTGGAAAACCTCAATTTTTGTACTTTTTACTCAGTTAAAATTCCAACGAGCCCATTGAAAGGCCCATTTAGACCTGCTCGTCTGAAACCTCTACAAAAAGAACCGCAAAAATGTTTTATTCAAATATTAGGAGTTCAAATAATTGATTAGGAGCTTTTCAACACAATTATATTGCAAAACCTCAATTTCTGCACTTTTTACTCATTTAAAATTCCAACGGGTCCATTGAAAGTCCCATTTCGACCCGCTTGTCCGAAACCTCTACAAAAATGACTACAAAACAAGTTTTAATCAAATCTTAGGAATTCATGTAATTGATTAGGAGCTTTTCAACACAATTATATTGCAAAACCGCAATTTCTGTAATTTTTACTCAGTTAAAATTCCAACGGGTCCATTGAAAGGCCCATTTAGACCAGCTCGTCCGAAACCTCTACAAAAAGGACCGCAAAACAAGTTTCAATCAAATATTAGGAGTTCAAATAATTGATTTGGAGCTTTTCAACACAATTATATTGCAAAAGAGCAATTTCTGTACTTTTTACTCATTTAAAATTCCAACGGGTCCAATGAAAGGCCCATTTCGACCCGCTCGTCCGAAACCTCTACAAAAAGGACTGCAAAACAAGTTTTAATCAAATTTTAGGAGTTCATGTAATTGATTAGGAGCTTTTCAACACAATTATATTGCAAAACCTAAATTTATGTACTTTTTACTCAGTTAAAATTCCAACGGGTCCATTGAAAGGCCCATTTAGACCTGCTCGTCCGAAACCTTTACAAAAAGGACCGCAAAAATGTTTTAATCAAATATTAGGAGTTCAAATAATTGATTAGGAGCTTTTCAACACAATTATATTGCAAAACCTCAATTTCTGCACTTTTTACTCATTTAAAATTCCAACGGGTCCATTGAAAGTCCCATTTCGACCCGCTCGTCCGAAACCTCTACAAAAAGGACTGCAAAACAAGTTTTAATCAAATTTTAGGAATTCATGTAATTGATTAGGAGCTTTTCAACACAATTATATTGCAAAACCGCAATTTCTATAATTTTTACTCAGTTAAAATTCCAACGGGTCCATTGAATGGCCCATTTAGACCAGCTCGTCCGAAACCTCTACAAAAAGGACCGCAAAACAAGTTTCAATCAAATTTTAGGAGTTCAAATAATTGATTAGGAGCTTTTCAACACAATTATATTGCAAAAGAGCAATTTCTGTACTTTTTACTCATTTAAAATTCCAACGGGTCCATTGAAAGGCCCATTTCGACCCGCTCGTCCGAAACCTCTACAAAAAGGACTGCAAAACAAGTTTTAATCAAATTTTAGGAGTTCATGTAATTGATTAGGAGCTTTTCAACACAATTATATTGCAAAACCTAAATTTATGTACTTTTTACTCAGTTAAAATTCCAACGGGTCCATTGAAAGGCCCATTTAGACCTGCTCGTCCGAAACCTCTAAAAAAGGATCGCAAAAATGTTTTATTCAAAAATTAAGAGTTCAAATAATTGATTAGGAGCTTTTCAACACAATTATATTGCAAAACCTCAATTTCTGTACTTTTTACTCATTTAAAATTCCAACGGGTACATTGAAAGGCCCATTTCAACCCGCTCGTCCGAAACCTCTACAAAAAGGACTGCAAAACATGTTTTAATCAAATTTTAAGAGTTCATGCAATTGATTTGGAGCTTTTCAACACAATTATATTGGAAAATCTCAATTTTTGTACTTTTTACTCAGTTAAAATTCCAACGAGCCCATTGAAAGGCCCAATTAGACCTGCTCGTCTGAAACCTCTACAAAAAGAACCGCAAAAATGTTTTATTCAAATATTAGGAGTTGAAATAATTGATTAGGAGCTTTTGAACACAATTATATTGCATAACCTCAATTTCTGTACTTTTTACTCAGTTAAAATTCCAACGGGTCCATTGAAATGCCCATTTCGACCCGCTCGTCCGAAACCTCTACAAAAAGGACCGCAAAACAAGTTTTAATCAAATATTAGGAGTTCAAATAATTTATTAGGAGCTTTTCAACACAATTATATTGCAAAACCGCAATTTCTGTACTTTTTACTCAGTTAAAACTCCAACGGGTCCATTGAAAGGCCCATTTCGACCCGCTCGTCCGAAACCTCTACAAAAGGGACTGCAAAACAAGTTTTAATCAAATTTTAGGAGTTCATGTAATTGATTAGGAGCTTTTCAACACAATTATATTGCAAAACCTCAATTTCTGTACTTTTTACTCAGTTAAAATTCCAACGGGTCCATTGAAAGGCCCATTTAGACCTGCTCATCCGAAACCTCTACAAAAGGGACCGCAAAAATGTTTTATTCAAATATTAGGAGTTCAAATAATTGATTAGGAGCTTTTCAACACAATTATATTGCAAAACCTCAATTTTGTACTTTTTACTCATTTAAAATTCCAACGGGTCCATTGAAATGCCTATTTCGACCCGCTTGTCCGAACCCTCTACAAAAAGGACTGCAAAACAAGTTTTAATCAAAATTTAGGAGTTCATTTAATTGATTAGGAGCTTTTCAACACAATTATATTGCAAAACCTCAAGTTTTGTACTTTTTACTCAGTTAAAATTCCAATGAGTCCATTGAAAGGCCCATTTAGACCTGCTCGTCCGAAACCTTTATAAAAAGGACCGCAAAAATGTTTTATTCAAATATTAGGAGTTCAAATAATTGATTAGAAGCTTTTCAACACAATTATATTGCAAAACCTCAATTTCTGTACTTTTTACTCAGTTAAAATTCCAACGGGTCCATTAAAAGGCCCATTTCGACCCTCTCGTCCGAAACCTCTACAAAAAGGACTGCAAAACAAGTTTTAATCAAATATTAGGAGTTTTAATAATTCATTAGGAGCTTTTCAACACAATTATATTGCAAAACCTCAATTTCTGTACTTTTTACTCAGTTAAAATTCGAACGAGTCCATTGAAAGGCCCATTTCAACCCGCTCGTCCGAAACCTCTACAAAAAGGACTGCAAAACATGTTTTAATCAAATTTTAGGAGTTCATGTAATTGATTAGGAGCTTTTGAACACAATAATATTGCAAAACCTCAATTTCTGTACTTTTTACTCAGTTAAAATTCCAACGGGTCCATTGAAAGGCCCATTTCGACCCGCTCGTCCGAAACCTCTACAAAAAGGACCGCAAAACAAGTTTTAATCAAATATTAGGAGTTCAAATAATTGATTAGGAGCTTTTCAACACAATTATATTGCAAAACCGCAATTTCTGTACTTTTTACTCAGTTAAAATTCCAACAGATCCATTGAAAGGCCCATTTCGACTCGCTCGTCCGAAACCACTACAAAAAGGACTACAAAACAAGTTTTAATCAAATTTTAGGAGTTCATGTAATTGATTAGGAGCTTTTCAACACAATTATATTGCAAAACCTCAATTTCTGTACTTTTTACTCAGTTAAAATTCCAACGGGTCCATTGAAAGGCCCATTTAGACCTGCTCATCCGAAACCTCTATAAAAAGGACCGCAAAAATGTTTTATTCAAATATTAGGAGTTCAAATAATTGATTAGGAGCTTTTCAACACAATTATATTGCAAAACCTCAATTTCTGTACTTTTTACGCATTTAAAATTCCAACAGGTCCATTGAAAGGCCCATTTCGACCCGCTTGTCCGAACCCTCTACAAAAAGGACTGCAAAACAAGTTTTAATCAAATTTTAGGAGTTCATGTAATTGATTAGGAGATTTTCAACACAATTATATTGCAAAACCGCAATTTTTGTACTTTTTACTCAGTTAAAATTCCAACGGGTCCATTGAAAGGCTATTTAGACATGCTCGTCCGAAACCTCTACAAAAATGACTGCAAAACAAGTTTTATTCAAATTTTAGGAATTCATGTAATTGATTAGGAGCTTTTCAACACAATTATATTGCAAAACCGCAATTTTTGTACTTTTTACTCAGTTAAAATTCCAACGGGTCCATTGAAAGGCTCATTTTGACCTGCTCGTCGGAAACCTCTACAAAAAGGACCGCAAAACAAGTTTTAATCAAATATTAGGAGTTCAAATAATTGATTAGGAGCTTTTCAACAAAATTATATTACAAAACCGCAATTTCTGTACTTTTTACTCAGTTAAAATTCCAACGGGTCCATTGAAAGGCCCATTTCGACCCGCTCGTCCGAAACCTCTACAAAAAGGACTGCAAAACAAGTTTTAATCAAATTTTAGGAGTTCATGTAATTGATTAGGAGCTTTTCAACACAATTATATTGCAAAACCTCAATTTCTGTACTTTTTACTCAGTTAAAATTCCAACGGGTCCATTGAAAGGCCCATTTAGACCTGCTCGTCCGAAACCTCTACAAAAAGGACCGCAAAAATGTTTTATTCAAATATTAGGAGTTCAAACAATTGATTAGGAGCTTTTCAACACAATTATATTGCAAAACCTCAATTTCTGTACTTTTTACTAATTAAAAATTCCAACAGGTCCATTGAAAGGCCCATTTCGACCCGCTTGTCCGAACCCTCTATAAAAAGGACTGCAAAACCAGTTTTAATCAAATTTTAGGAGTTCATGTAATTGATTAGGAGATTTTCAACACAATTATATTGCAAAACCCCAATTTATGTACTTTTTACTCAGTTAAAATTCCAACGGGTCCATTGAAAGGCCCATTTCGACCCGCTCGTACGAAACATCTACAAAAAGGACTGCAAAACAAGTTTTAATCAAGTTTTAGGAATTCATGTAATTGATTAGGAGCTTTTCAACACATTTATATTTCAAAACCGCAATTTTTGTACTTTTTACTCAGTTAAAATTCCAACGGGTCCATTGAAAGGCCCATTTAGACCTGCTCGTCCGAAACCTCTACAAAAAGGACCGCAAAAATGTTTAAATCAAATATTAGGAGTTCAAATAATTGATTAGGAGCTTTTCAACACAATTATATTGCAAAACCTCAATTTCTGCACTTTTTACTCATTTAAAATTCCAACGGGTCCATTGAAAGGCCCATTTAGACCTGCTCGTCCGAAACCTCTACAAAAAGGATCGCAAAAATGTTTTATTCAAATATTAGGAGTTCAAACAATTGACTAGGAGCTTTTCAACACAATTATATTGCAAAACCTCAATTTCTCTACTTTTTACTCATTAAAAATTCCAACAGGTCCTTTGAAAGGCCCATTTCGACCCGCTTGTCCGAACCCTCTACAAAAAGGACCGCAAAACAAGTTTTAATCAAATATTAGGAGTTCAAATAATTGATTAGGAGCTTTTCAACACAATTATATTGCAAAACCGCAATTTTTGTACTTTTTACTCAGTTAAAATTCCAACGGGTCCATTGAAAGGCCTATTTTGACCCGCTCGTCCGAAACCTCTACAAAAAGGACTGCAAAACAAGTTTTAATCAAATTTTAGGAGTTCATGTAATTGATTAGGAGCTTTTCAACACAATTATATTGCAAAATCTCAATTTCTGCACTTTTTACTCATTTAAAATTCCAACGGGTCCATTGAAAGGACCATTTCGACCCGCTCGTCTGAAACCTCTACAAAAAGGACTGCAAAACAAGTTTTAATCAAATTTTAGGAGTTCATGTAATTGATTAGGAGCTTTTCAACACAATTATATTGAAAAACCTCAATTTATGTACTTTTTACTCAGTTAAAATTCCAACGGGTCCATTGAAAGGCCCATTTAGACCTGCTCGTCCGAAACCTCTACAAAAAGGACCGCAAAAATGTTTAAATCAAATATTAGGAGTTCAAATAATTGATTAGGAGCTTTTCAACACAATTATATTGCAAAACCTCAATTTCTGCACTTTTTACTCATTTAAAATTCCAACGGGTCCATTGAAAGGCCCATTTAGACCTGCTCGTCCGAAACCTCTACAAAAAGGACTGCCAAAATGTTTTATTCAAATATTAGGAGTTCAAACAATTGACTAGGAGCTTTTCAACACAATTATATTGCAAAACCTCAATTTCTCTACTTTTTACTCATTAAAAATTCCAACAGGTCCTTTGAAAGGCCCATTTCGACCCGCTTGTCCGAACCCTCTACAAAAAGGACTGCAAAACAAGTTTTAATCAAATTTTAGGAGTTCATGTAATTGATTAGGAGATTTTCAACACAATTATAATGCAAAACGCAATTTATGTACTTTTTACTCAGTTAAAATTCCAACGGGTCCATTGAAAGGCCCATTTCGACCCGCTCGTACGAAACCTCTACAAAAAGGACTACAAAACAAGTTTTAATCAAGTTTTAGGAATTCATGTAATTATTAGGAGCTTTTCAACACATTTATATTGCAAAACCGCAATTTTTGTACTCTTTACTCAGTTAAAATTCCAACGGTTCCATTGAAAGGCTCATTTAGACGTGCTCGTCCGAAACCTCTACAAAAAGGACCGCAAAACAAGTTTTTATCAAATATTAGGAGTTCAAATAATTGATTAGGAGCTTTTCAACACAATTATATTGCAAAACCGCAATTTTTGTACTTTTTACTCAGTTAAAATTCCAACGGGTCCATTGAATTCTATGACTTCTATGACTTCTTTTTCTCTGAATTCTATGACTTCTATGTCATTTGAATCGGATATTCCCCTTTGTATTCAACATCTTGTAACAAATATTCATTGATTAATAAATAAATGGGCACTCTTTTCCCCTTTTAGGGTCCTCTAGCTTTGCTTGAAGGACAGTAGTAGGGGTTTTTAATGAAGCCTTTTTACTCAGTTAAAATTCCAACGGGTCCATTGAAAGGCCCATTTAGACCTTCTCGTCCGAAACCTCTACAAAAAGGACCGCGAAAATGTTTTAATCAAATATTAGGAGTTCAAATAATTGATTAGGAGCTTTTCAACACAATTATATTGCAAAACCTCAATTTCTGCACTTTTTACTCATTTAAAATTCCAACGGGTCCATTGAAAGTCCCACTTCAACCCGCTCGTCCGAAACCTCTACAAAAAGGACTGCAAAACAAGTTTTAATCAAACTTTAGGAATTCATGTAATTGATTAGGAGCTTTTCAACACAATTATATTGCAAAACTGCAATTTCTGTAATTTTTACTCAGTTAAAATTCCAACGGGTCCATTGAAAGGCACATTTACACCAGCTCGTCCGAAACCTTTACAAAAAGGACCGCAAAACAAGTTTCAATCAAATATTAGGAGTTCAAATAATTGATTAGGAGCTTTTCAACACAATTATCTTGCAAAAGAGCAATTTCTGTACTTTTTACTCATTTAAAATTCCAACGGGTCCATTGAAAGGCCCATTTCGATCGCTCGTCCGAAACCTCTACAAAAGGACTGCAAAACAAGTTTTAATCAAATTTTAGGAGTTCATGTAATTGATTAGGAGCTTTTCAACACAATTATATTGCAAAACCTAAATTTCTGTACTTTTTACACAGTTAAAATTCCAACGGGTCCATTGAATGGCCCATTTAGACCTGCTCGTCCGAAACCTCTACAAAAAGGATCGCAAAAATGTTTTATTCAAATATTAAGAGTTCAAATAATTGATTAGGAGCTTTTCAACACAATTATATTGCAAAACCTAAATTTATGTACTTTTTACTCATTTAAAATTCCAACGGGTCCATTGAAAGGCCCATTTCAACCCGCTCGTCCGAAACCTCTACAAAAAGGACTGCAAAACAAGTTTTAATCAAATTTTAGGAGTTCATGTAATTGATTAGGAGCTTTTCAACACAATTATATTGCAAAACCTCAATTTCTGTACTTTTTACTCAGTTAAAATTCCAACGGGTCCATTGAAAGGCCCATTTAGACCTGCTCGTCCGAAACCTCTACAAAAAGGACCGCAAAAATGTTTTATTCAAATATTAGGAGTTCAAACAATTGATTTGGAGCTTTTCAACACAATTATATTGCAAAACCTCTATTTCTGTACTTTTTACTCATTAAAAATTCCAACAGGTCCATTGAAAGGCCCATTTCGACCTGCTTGTCCGAACCCTCTATAAAAAGGACTGCAAAACCAGTTTTAATCAAATTTTAGGAGTTCATGTAATTGATTAGGAGATTTTCAACACAATTATATTGCAAAACCCCAATTTTTGTACTTTTTACTCAGTTAAAATTCCAACGGGTCCATTGAAAGGCCCATTTCGACCCGCTCGTACGAAACATCTACAAAAAGGACCGCAAAACTAGTTTTAATCAAATATTAGGAGTTCAAATAATTGATTAGGAGCTTTTCAACACAATTATATTGCAAAACCGCAATTTTTGTACTTTTTACTCAGTTAAAATTCCAACGGGTTTTTTTCTTTTCGTGTCTAAGTATTTTTTTCTCTTCGTGTTTTATATCTCAAAAGCTTGCTGGTTGCATAAGTTAGTATTAATTTCATTTTCGCTAATCTGCTGGCCTGTAATCTCTATCTTGCTATTATTCTCTATCAATGTACAGTTTGTGATGAACCCTAACATTTTTATGTTTTTAATAAGAATATTTTCTCTGATGATTATATCTTTATACTTTTACTTTAATAATACAATTCTATATCAAGCCCTTATAGGGAATCAACTACAAGGCCAATTTCTGGGATCAACCAATTTAGCCTATTTCTGCAATATTCCATATTTTCTTTTCATTTCTATGTCACTACCCTTACTTGGTTATCAATGCTTAGTACGGAAATATCTAGGTTGCAATATAATGTATAACCATGCTTCATTGTTAATATTCTTGCACTTCATATACATTCGGTTATGTAACATAAGGAATGCAAACCTTTCTTTTTATCTAGTTAATCTCTTCACCCCTCTGTATCTGTTTCTTCACCTACCTGTGATATATGCTGCAACTTTTCTCTTTAAGACTATATCTATAAGTACTTTTATCTTGTCTTTATATACTTCCAAGATCACTGTCTTGCATATATATACTAAGATCTCTACTACCCTAAATATTATATTATATTACTTCATGAATATTAGGAGTAGTGCATATCTATACACTAAACTCTTCATTTTGACCAATCTCTACTCAACTTTGTTATCAAACCCCTCCTTCCAGTTTCAACTTTATTTACTGCTTGTAAATTATAAATGTATCAGTATGAACTATCTCAACTATTTAGCCATCAAATCTAACTTAACCTCTATTCTTCTGATATATACTTCTTTAGTCAATGCCACCTCCATAAATATTATATTCTTGTTGTATGGTATGTACACTAATATCATCTTTATCATGCAGCTCTTCAGTTCCTACAACAACCCTCGGTGGCCCATTCAACGTTTAAGTTATTATGTAATTATTTTATACTTATTTCATTTCCCCCCTATCATTTATTTGCTCATTTGGTCTGTATCTATTTTCTTTGCCCTGCTTCTCTCTCCCCCTGGGTTTGTAATTTTATTTTCCTGCTTCCCTCTTGCTTTTTCATTCTCTATGGCTTTTATATGGTTGCTTTCTATTATTAGATGTATGTCTTTAGGGTTATTACCTACTTCTAGATGTGTAACTCTAGGCCTGCTCTCTATTTTTAGATGTATGTTCATAGGTTATTACGCTGCTTTATCTGCTTCCTTCTTCGATTACCAGTTTCATGTATGTTACTTCATATGCTTTAAATTATGTTTCTTCGATATCATTTACTGCTCTCCCCTCTACACCTTTTTAGGTGAATTCTCTCGAGCCCTTCCAAGGGATTTTATATCTACCCTACCTATTAGGGACACTATAACAGTTATATCTTCTTCTTCACCTTACCAATTTTATAGGTCATATACATTCCTTAATTTTGAAGCTTTTACCCCCTGGTTTTTACCAAATGCAATAGTCAAGGCCTCATCATTTAATTTCATTTTCTCAATTATTATTACCAATTACTCTTTTCAAATATCCCCTCTAATAACGGTTTTAATTACTATTATTTATAATAATAACTCCCCGTCTTTACACCGGTATTACTACTATCTTAAATTTTATAATTTAATTGAATGCTACTTAATACAGTCTATTTATTTCCAAAAAGCATATACCTTAATCCTTGCCTCTTCTTCCGTTACATCTATGTTACTAAATTGTTCATTCCTTTGTATAACAACACACTATTTTCCTCTACCTATCCAAATAACAACTACATATTCTAGCATAATATCTAGTCATACTTCTACAAAAATAAATTCAAATTTTACCCACATTCTTTTTCTTCAGCTTTTTTCTAATTTTATTATTTCTCTCTTAATATATTCAAATGTTAAAATTTCTCTAAATTTTTACTTCACTATTACCTCTCATTTATTGTGCCAGTACATACAAATTTCTAGAAAACCAACCTTAACCCCATTTACTACAGACTATAAAAGTCAAACACCATCATTTATTTTTAAAATTACCTCCTTTCATTTATTACATCATTCTATATTGCTAAAGATATTACCATTAAAATCTATATTTTATTATGCAATCCTACTACCATTAAGGACAATAATTTACTGCAATTTCCTCAATTATTTTCCTTTATTTAAGCCATTAAAAATTATTCTCTGTTTTAAATACCCGAGTATCAAAAGATTTCCTTTTTTTACCAAAGACACCTGGATCTTTCTCTTTTCAAACCCCTTTTACAGCCAATACTTTAAACAAATCTTTTTAGCATCACCATTAAAGTTTAACCACAATTATTATAGAAATAACATATACTTTCCTTTAATAAATTATAGACCTACATCAATTCAGGCAAGTACCTTAAATAAGCTTCTTCAGCATAAAAGTAATTTCCATCTTTTACAATCAATAATTATTTCCCAAAATATTACTCAATTCACTTTCCATATTTCATCCCCCTTAGCTATTTTCGCCTTCTTTATATACTTGCATTACTATTATACCATCCCACTACAACTCCTATCTATCTCGTACTTCTCATACCTTCTAATTCTCTCAATGGCTTCATCCTCCTCCATCCCCCAACTCAACTCGATCAATCTTACCAATGAAGAATCAGAACTGCTGTACACACCTGATTTCGATTTTATCAAGGAAGATCCCAAGCTCATTGTAATTGGTCGTTTTATATCGTCCAAGGCTCTAGACATCTCTGCTGTGATCAACGCCTTCGAAGGTATCTGGAAACCTAATGAAGTGATATCCATCTCAGTGATACAAGAAAACTTTCTCAAAATCAAGTTCAAGGAAATCAAGAACTGCTACGAGATCATCAATCGTGGTCCTTGGCTATACAAGGATGAATGGCTAGCAGTCACCGAATACGATCCAGCCAAATCCTTACACGACTACAACTTCAACACCATGAGAATCTGGATCCGAATTTTCTCTCTCCCCGACTCACTTTTTGCTGATGCTGACCGTTCCCATCTGGTGGGACATGCTCTAGGATCAATGGTTGGTCAATTTCTCCGAACGGACACCCGCCAAATCGATGGGAATATGAATGAATTCCTTCGTGTTGAAATCCTGCTCAACATTATAAGACCTGTCACCCGATTTGTGTTCATTGGTTCTGGTGAAAACAAAATTATGTGCCGACTTCAGTATGAAAGGCTCCCAACTCTATGTCCTGGATGTGGTATTATTAGCCACACCCTAGAAAACTGTCCAATCCGTTCTTCTCTCGATCTCACCAAGTTACAGTACGGAGATTTGCTCCGTTATCTTCCACCTAGACGTCGCCCAGCTGGTATTCGGGGACGTATCCGCAATGTGGAACCAAATCAGGTTCCAATCATCCCTCTAGCAAATGGTAATCCTACATTAATATTTACAATAACCTCTTTTTTCATTTGCTTTCTCAACCTTTTTTTTCTATCAATATACCTAACTACAGTTTTTATCACAGTGGCCCCAATGAATATCCCAGCTGCTCCAGCCAACCCTACAGCTCCCCCTAAGGAACAGAACAATATGGGTAAATTATTTTATTCTCTCTTCTTCCTTTATGCAAAAATTTATAAGGTTCTAATTACAATTATTCTCCGCTGCATAGGCTCTCTAAATGATGGCGATGCAGCCTCATTTACGGAACAAGCAACCGAAGATGGCCAAAATGTCGACATGACCATTGATGATGGCCCCAATTCTGCTAAAGCCCCCCCTAATGCTGATTTGAAGCAAAAGGCTCCTCTTGAGCCCCAACCCCTTAACACCATCTATCCCATTCCGGAAGATGGTTCTGATGATGATTGGGAAACCAATGATGATTATGGTGTCCCCAGCCCTACTGCCGAGCAGATTAAAAAGTTTGACTCTGAATCGAGTAAGCCTTCTAAACCCACTGATTCAATATTCAATGACTTTAATCAGTGGTTACTTAAAACTTACCCGAATGATGCAACCCCTGCGCCTGTTCCTGTACCAGCACACGCACCTGTACCTGCACCAACCCAAACAAACCGAGGCATGAAACGCCGTTCCCCAATACAAGTTTCGCTCCCGCCGAAAAATTCCAAACAGTCAGGATCTACTCCAAAAGCTGGGATGAGCAGCTCTAAAAACTCTCCGGTGGCGGCTGATTCCCAGCCCCGCCGAGCAAAATGAGGATCCTTTGCTGGAACTGTCAGGGTCTTGGACAAGCCCCGACGGTTCAACATTTCCAGTCCTATGTCCAACGCACCAACCCCGATATTATCTTCTTATGCGAAACTAAGTTAAATAATGCGGATTGTAACCGCCTATGTCTTTCATTAGGTATGTTAGACATTATTTCTATTTCCCCTACGGAAGGGTGTTCCGGTATCTCATTATTCGCTACAAACAACATTAATATTAATCTGCTTTCCTATTCGTCGCGTTTTATTCATATTCAAATTTTAAAGAATAACTCCACAATGTTTTTCACTGGTATACACGGCTTTTCGGAAACTAGCCAAAAATATAAAACATGGGAGCTAATTGATTCTTTATGTCCATCTACTAAAAATAAACCTTGGCTGCTAGGCGGCGATTTCAATGAAATTTTAACAGACTCGGAAAAACAAGGAGGCTCTCGTTGAGCTAGATCTCAAATTAAAAACTTTTGTAATTGTTTAACTCGTAACAACCTCTATGACTGTAAGCCAACTTCGGGTTGGTTCACATGGTCTAAAGTAGGACCCTTAACCCCGGTAATACATGAAATATTAGACCGTTTTATCGCTAACTCCGAATGGAAAGACCTCTATCCTTCTCATCGAATCACAACAGAATATGTTGCCAAATCTGATCATTGTTTTCGCTTTCTCGAACTAGACATTTCGACTCCCAAAATCAATACACAACCACCTAAGAATTTCAGATTTGAAAGTTGCTGGTCTACTAATATTGATAATATCCGAATAATTAAAAGGGCTTGGGCCGACACTCCCGGAACAGCCATAAACAAAATTGAAGCGGTAGGTTCTTACCTTGAAGAATGGCAAAATCAGCAACGATTTAAATCAACCGGAAGAATTAAGTTTCTCACTAAAAAAATAAACAAACTACTACATCGTCCCTTAACGGCTACTAATGAACTTATTTACCTAAACTATAGAACTGAATTAAATAAACTTTTAACAGAGCAAGAAGTTTATTGGGCTCAACGATCTCGAACCCTTTGGCTCTCCCAAGGGGACAAAAATACCAAGTTCTTCCATGCCCGCGCTTCTAATAGGAACAAGAAAAACTCAATCATAGGCCTTTACGATACCAATTCCAATTGGTGCACTTCCGAATCGGATATTATGGAAATTGCTTCATATTATTTCAAAAACTTATTCACAACTTCTAACCCACAAATCTCGAACGTAATTCTGGACAAAATTCACCCTTCCATCAATCATTCAATGAATAAAAACCTTCTAAAGGCATTCACTAGAGAGGAAATTATTCATGCTTTCAAAGAAATCGACCCTAGGAAAGCTCATGGCTGCGATGGTCTTCCCAGTAGCTTTTTTAGACAACACTGGGATACAGTGGGAGACGATGTTATTAATCTTTGTATTAACCTCTTAAACGGCAACACTGATATGGCGTCAGTCAACAAAACTATATTGGTACTAATTCCCAAAGTACAAAATCCAACCTCCATGAAACAACTCAGACCAATTAGCCTCTGCACTGTCCTTTATAAAATAGTAGCCAAAACAATAGTCAATAGAATGAAACAGGCTATACCTCTGTGCATTAGCCCTAATCAAGCAGCCTTTGTCCAGGGACGCAATATATCTGACAACATCCTTATTGCTCATGAAATTATCCACAACATTAACTCAAGAGCTACTAAATCCTCTCAAGGAGCTGCTCTTAAACTAGACATGGAGAAAGCATTCGACAGAGTAGAATGGTCTTTTCTCGCTAATGTAATGGAACGCATGGGCTTTGCATCCGAATGGATCAAGCTTATAATGCGTTGCATTACTATAATATCTTTCTTAGTTAAAATTAATAATTCACTCTCATCCACCTTTCAACCTCAACGTGGTCTTCGCCAGGGGGATCCTCTATCACCTTTCCTATTTCTATTTTGTACTCAAGGCCTCTCGGCTTACTTAGCTGCAGCTCAACAAACTAAAATACTCCCAGGTCTTGGGGCAAGCAAACATGGGCCCAAAGTCAACCACCTTCTTTTTGCTGATGATTGCATGGTATTTATCAATACTAACCGATCTGAAGCGTCCCTTCTGAAAAATGCCCTTCAAACTTACGCTAATGCTTCCGGTCAAGCAGTCAACTTTGAGAAATCAACTATTTTTTATAATCCGCGTACACCAACTGCTACAAGAAATACAATTAACAGCCTTTTACAAGTACGCGAGGTTTCTAACCCTGGTGTTTACCTAGGCATCCCACTCCTAATTGGGAAAAATAAAACTGAATCACTAGGTTTTGTACGTGATAAAGTACATGACCATCTCTCTAGCTGGGACAAACATCTTCTATCCTTTAGTGGTAGAGAGATTTTCATCAAAGCTGTTCTACAATCTCTCCCGCAATATGTTATGTCTTGCTATCTTCTACCATATAATATCATCGACGACATGACTACATCAATTCGCCAATACTGGTGGACTGGTAAATCCAACAAAAAAGGCTGGCATATGTTACCATGGAATCGTATATGTTTACCCAAATCTGCTGGAGGTATGGGTTTCAAGGACTTACACGATTTCAATATCGCTCTCTTGGGTAAGCAAATTTGGAAACTAATTTGTGAACCCGATTCCTTATTAGGACAAATATACCGATCTAAATACTTTCCTGCAGGCAACATCCTGGATGCACCGAAACCTATTAGGGGCTCCTTTGCCTGGCAAGGTATATATAACGCTCTTCAGCGTCTTTTCCCTGGCTTTCTTCATCGCCCTGGTATTAACAGTAATATCCGAATTCATAAAGATATATGGGGAGGGTCTTCCCCGATTGAGTTAACTGGGGATTATGAAATATCTGATGAATTTCACATTAGATGTCGTGATTTCATGATTCGTAACCAAACTGCCTGGGATACGGTTAAGTTAAACAATTACTTCAATCCAATTGATGCCGATGCCATCCTCCGTATTCCCATCATAAATGATCAACGAGATTCAATCCTATGGTCTCCCAATGACTCGGGTATCTACTCAGTTCGCTCAGGATATATTTTCTTACAACGCTCAATATCCCAACCTTCACCACCAACTCGGTTCTAGAAGTTTTTATCCAAAATTAAAGCTTTACCCAAAGTTAAAACTTTTGGCTGGCGTATGGCATCTGATGCTCTTCCAGTCGGTTCTAAAATGCAAGCTTTCTTCCCTTGCTCGGGGCTCTACTCTATCTGTGGTACTCAATCGGAATCGATTCTTCATGCGCTTCGTGACTGCCCTGGGGCATCTGAAGCCCTCCAAATTAGTGGTATCCCTATCTCTCTCTATAAGAGTTTAGCTTCTACACCCTTACTATGGTTAGAGGAGGCAGCCTCTACAATTTCATCTGATAAATTTGGTCTCTTCCTTACTGTTTTATGGAATATCTGGAATAGACGAAATGATTGGATTCACAACCACCATCTACAACCTCCATGGCTAACTGCTGTCAACTCTATTAGCTTACATGATGAATTTTGTAAATCTTCAATTTCATCTGATCCATCTCCATCTACTTTTTCTAACCCATCCCGTACTCCTCCACCTAATTATATCAAAATTAATGTGGACGGAGCTTTTAACCCTTCAACTCGTGCAGCAGCCGTAGGCGTTGTTGCACGTGATCCTGCAGGAGCAGTCGTGGGTGGTCTTGCTTTCCCTCTTGGTAGCCGCCAGGACGCTATCACCAGTGAGGGGGAAAGCATCCTTGCTGGTCTCACCTTTGCCCGATCTCAAGGATGGAATCGTATCTTGATCGAAACTGACTGCGCCTCTCTCGCGAATAGGATCAACAATCCTGGCCAGGACCTCTCTACTATGGGACCAACTATTCTTCAGATACAAGCTGCTCTTCATGACTTTGACTTTACTTCTATTTCCTTTGTACGCCGTGAGGCAAATGTTATAGCCCATTCTTTGGCTTCTTTTTCTCTTAATTCTATGACCTCTACGTCATTTGGATCAGTTATCCCACATTGTATTCAACATATTGTAACAAATATTCATTGATCAATAATATTTGGGCACTCTTTTCCCCTTTTTAGGGTCCTCTAGCTTTGCTTGAAGGACAGTAGTAGGGGTTTTTAATGAGGCCTTTTCTTCAAAAAAAAATTCCAACGGGTCCATTGAAAGGCCTATTTTGACCCGCTCGTCCGAAACCTCTACAAAAAGGACTACAAAACAAGTTTTAATCAAATTTTAGGAGTTCATGTAATTGATTAGGAGCTTTTCAACACAATTATATTGCAAAACCTCAATTTCTGCACTTTTTACTCATTTAAAATTCCAACGGGTCCATTGAAAGGACCATTTCGAGCCGCTCGTCTGAAACCTCTACAAAAAGGACTGCAAAACAAGTTTTAATCAAATTTTAGGAGTTCATGTAAATGATTAGGAGCTTTTCAACACAATTATATTGAAAAACCTCAATTTATATACTTTTTACTCAGTTAAAATTCCAACAGGTCCATTGAAAGGCCCATTTAGACCTGCTCGTCCGAAACCTCTACAAAAAGGACCGCAAAAATGTTTTAATCAAATATTAGGAGTTCAAATAATTGATTAGGAGCTTTTCAACACAATTATATTGCAAAACCTCAATTTCTACACTTTTTACTCATTTAAAATTCCAACGGGTCCATTGAAAGGCCCATTTAGACCTGCTCGTCCGAAACCTCTACAAAAAGGACCGCAAAAATGTTTTATTCAAATATTAGGAGTTCAAACAATTGACTAGGAGCTTTTCAACACAATTATATTGCAAAACCTCAATTTCTCTACTTTTTACTCATTAAAAATTCCAACAGGTCCTTTGAAAGGCCCATTTCGACCCGCTTGTCCGAACCCTCTACAAAAAGGACTGCAAAACAAGTTTTAATCAAATTTTAGGAGTTCATGTAATTGATTAGGAGATTTTCAACACAATTATAATGCAAAACCCCAATTTATGTACTTTTTACTCAGTTAAAATTCCAACGGGTCCATTGAAAGGCCCATTTCGACCCGCTCGTACGAAACCTCTACAAAAAGGACTGCAAAACAAGTTTTAATCAAGTTTTAGGAATTCATGTAATTGATTAGGAGCTTTTCAACATATTTATATTGCAAAACCGCAATTTTTGTACTTTTTACTCAGTTAAAATTCCAACGGGTCCATTGAAAGGCTAATTTAGACCTGCTCGTCCGAAACCTCTACAAAAAGGACCGCAAAACAAGTTTTAATCAAATATTAGGAGTTCAAATAATTGATTAGGAGCTTTTCAATACAATTATATTGCAAATCCGCAATTTTTGTACTTTTTACTCAGTTAAAATTCCAACGGGTCCATTGAAAGGCCCATTTTGACCCGCTCGTCCGAAACCTCTACAAAAAGGACTGCAAAACAAGTTTTAATCAAATTTTAGGAGTTCATGTAATTGATTAGGAGCTTTTCAACACAATTATATTGCAAAACCTCAATTTCTGCACTTTTTACTCATTTAAAATTCCAACGGGTCCATTGAAAGAACCATTTCGACCCGCTCGTCCGAAACCTCTACAAAAAGGACTGCAAAAGAAGTTTTAATCAAATTTTAGGAGTTCATGTAATTGATTAGGAGCTTTTCAACATAATTATATTGAAAAATCTAAATTTATGTACTTTTTACTCAGTTAAAATTACAACGGGTCCATTGAAAGGCCCATTTAGACCTTCTCGTCCGAAACCTCTACAAAAAGGACCGCAAAAATGTTTTAATCAAATATTAGGAGTTCAAATAATTGATTAGGAGCTTTTCAACACAATTATATTGCAAAACCTCAATTTCTGCACTTTTTACTCATTTAAAATTCCAACGGGTCCATTGAAAGTCCCATTTCGACCCGCTCGTCCGAAACCTCTACAAAAAGGACTGCAAAACAAGTTTTAATCAAATTTTAGGAATTCATGTAATTGATTAGGAGCTTTTCAACACAATTATATTGCAAAACTGCAATTTCTGTAATTTTTACTCAGTTAAAATTCCAACGGGTCCATTGAAAGGCCCATTTAGACCTGCTCGTCCGAAACCTCTACAAAAAGGACCGCAAAACAAGTTTCAATCAAATATTAGGAGTTTAAATAATTGATTAGGATCTTTTCAACACAATTATATTGCAAAAGAGCAATTTCTGTACTTTTTACTCATTTAAAATTCCAACGGGTCCATTGAAAGGCCCATTTCGATCGCTCGTCTGAAACCTCTACAAAAAGGACTGCAAAACAAGTTTTAATCAAATTTTAGGAGTTCATGTAATTGATTAAGAGCTTTTCAACACAATTATATTGCAAAACCTAAATTTCTGTACTTTTTACACAGTTAAAATTCCAACGGGTCCATTGAAAGGCCCATTTAGACCTGCTCGTCCGAAACCTCTACAAAAAGGATCGCAAAAATGTTTTATTCAAATATTAATATTTCAAATAATTGATTAGGAGCTTTTCAACACAATTATATTGCAAAACCTCAATTTCTATACTTTTTACTCATTTAAAATTCCAACGGGTCCATTGAAAGGCCCATTTCAACCCGCTCGTCCGAAACCTCTACAAAAAGGACTGCAAAACATGTTTTAATCAAATTTTAAGAGTTCATGCAATTGATTAGGAGCTTTTCAACACAATTATATTGGAAAACCTCAATTTTTGTACTTTTTACTCAGTTAAAATTCCAACGAGCCCATTGAAAGGCCCATTTAGACCTGCTCGTCTGAAACCTCTACAAAAAGAACCGCAAAAATGTTTTATTCAAATATTAGGAGTTAAAATAATTGATTAGGAGCTTTAGAACACAATTATATTGCAAAACCTCAATTTCTGTACTTTTTACTCAGTTAAAATTCCAACGGGTCCATTGAAAGGCCCATTTCGACCCGCTCGTCCGAAACCTCTACAAAAAGGACCGCAAAACAGGTTTTAATCAAATATTAGGAGTTCAAATAATTGATTAGGATCTTTTCAACACAATTATTTTGCAAAACCGCAATTTCTGTACTTTTTACTCATTTAAAACTCCAACGAGTCCATTGAAAGGCCCATTTCGACCCGCTCGTCCGAAACCTCTACAAAAGGGACTGCAAAACAAGTTTTAATCAAATTTTAGGAGTTCATGTAATTGATTAGGAGCTTTTCAACACAATTATATTGCAAAACCTCAATTTCTGTACTTTTTACTCAGTTAAAATTCCAATGGGTCCATTGAAAGGCCCATTTAGACCTGCTCATCCGAAACCTCTACAAAAGGGACCGCAAAAATGTTTTATTCAAATATTAGGAGTTCAAATAATTGATTAGGATCTTTTCAACACAATTATATTGCAAAACCTCAATTTCTGTACTTTTTACTCATTTAAAATTCCAACGGGTCCATTGAAATGCCCATTTCGACCCGCTTGTCCGAACCCTCTACAAAAAGGACTGCAAAACAAGTTTTAATCAAAATTTAGGAGTTCATTTAATTGATTAGGAGCTTTTGAACACAATTATATTGCAAAACCTCAAGTTCTGTACTTTTTACTCAGTTAAAATTCCAACGGGTCCATTGAAAGGCCCATTTAGACCTGCTCGTCCGAAACCTTTATAAAAAGGACCGCAAAAATGTTTTATTCAAATATTAGGAGTTCAAATAATTGATTAGAAGCTTTTCAACACAATTATATTGCAAAACCTCAATTTATGTACTTTTTACTCAGTTAAAATTCCAACGGGTCCATTGAAAGGCCCATTTCGACCCTCTTGTCCGAAACCTCTACAAAAAGGACTGCAAAACAAGTTTTAATCAAATATTAGGAGTTTTAATAATTCATTAGGAGCTTTTCAACACAATTATATTGCAAAACCTCAATTTCTGTACTTTTTACTCAATTAAAATTCGAACGGGTCCATTGAAAGGCCCATTTCAACCCGCTCGTCCGAAACCTCTACAAAAAGGACTGCAAAACAAGTTTTAATCAAGTTTTAGGAATTCATGTAATTGATTAGCAGCTTTTCAACACATTTATATTGCAAAACCGCAATTTTTGTACTTTTTACTCAGTTAAAATTCCAACAGGTCCATTGAAAGGTCCATTTCGACCCGCTCGTACGAAACCTCTACAAAAAGGACTGCAAAACAAGTTTTAATCAAGTTTTAGGAATTCATGTAATTGATTAGGAGCTTTTCAACACAATTATATTGCAAAACTGCAATTTTTGTACTTTTTACTCAGTTAAAATTCCAACGGGTCCATTGAAAGGTCCATTTAGACCTGCTCCTCCGAAACCTCTACAAAAAGGACCGCAAAAATGTTTTATTCAAATATTAGGAGTTCAAAGAATTTATTAGGAGCTTTTCAATACAATTATATTGCAAAACCTCAATTTCTGCACTTTTTACTCATTTCAAATTCCAACGGGTCCATTGAAAGGCCCATTTCGACCCGCTCGTCCGAAACCTTTGCAAAACAAGTTTTAATCAAATTTTACGAGTTCATGTAATTGATTAGGAGCTTTTCAACACAATTATATTGCAAAACCTCAATTTCTGTACTTTTTACTCAGTTAAAATTCCAAGCCCATTTGGACCTGCTCGTCCGAAACCTCTACTAAAAGAACCGCAAAAATGTTTTATTCAAATATTAGGAGTTTAAATAATTGATTAAGAGCTTTTCAACACAATTATATTGCAAAACCTCTGTAACACCCGGGTTTAGGGGTCGGGTGAAAATAATGTTTTAATAATTCGGGTTCGGTTTTATAATTTAAATAAATTAAATAATGGTTCGGGTTTTGTTTACAAATAAAACAAAGGTGTTGGACCCAATTTCTAAATCAAGCCCAATAGCCATTCATTAATGGCACATGTGTAAATATTTGGATTTCTAAATTAAAAACCCCCACTTTTGATTTAAAACACAAAAATGTTGTCATCTTCCTCCCTCCTCATTTCCATTCTCACGACAATGGAGATGTTTTTCTCCAAGTGACTATCCCACCTCCTTTCTCCCTCATTTTGGCTCGGTTTTGAAAGGTAAACACGTTTTCGACTTGCTCTCACCTTCCTCTTTTCAAAAGTACAAGTAACTTTCATTTTCATCCATGTTTTAGAATTTGGATTTTTGGAAGATTTGAATAAAAGTGGTAGCTTTATGGTGTTTAACTTGAGATTTTGATTTAATATTGTTAGATATGGTGTTTATGAATCAAATGGTCCAACATATATGATTTTTAGAGTGTTTTAAATGAATTCCCGAATTTGGGTTTTGGTGGGTTTTTAGGAGGGTTTTTAGTTGAGTTTTGGGTGTGGTTTGTGTTGGAAATTGAGGGTTGATGTTAGGGTATTGGTTGGGGGTCGTTTTGGAAGCATTTGGAAGTGTTAAATGTGTTGAAATCACAAGTTTTGGACTGTGCAAAGGGGCTGCTCGGGAATGGCTTTTTGGGGGTTGTTCTTGGTTCGAAAAATAAGTGTTTGAAGTTTAAATTGTATTCCGGGTTTGCTACGTTGTGTTGTGGACTGATTTGAGGTTAATTTACTTGTGTTGAGGCGATTAGAAGCAAGGATTTGCGTTGGTAAAGCTTTGGGATCGAATGCGGAAGTGGGAAGGCTTGAGTCGGCTTTGGTTGTTTTGCTTAAGGAAATGAGGTGAGTGGTTAATGTTTTAATTTGATTTTTCTAAGATTGGTTCAAGCACGTGGATGTGGAAATGTTTTCAAGAATCGTTTTGGTTCAAAGGTAATTTTGAAAGTGGTTTAGATTTGGGTTTGAAAGTGACTTAAACTCAAAGAGTAAGTTGATGTGAAATGCCTCTTTAATTTCCCTTTTTATTATTGTTTTCATTGCTTGAAAAGATGGTTTGTTAAGCATGAAATTTAAATACTTGAGTAGAATCATGTTGCCTATTTCTATATCGTTAATGATGTATGATGGTATTAATGATGTGGTTGATATGCCTTGTAAGGTGTGAGTAAATTGGTGCAAGTTGTGCACGAAAATGGTGAGTAAGACCATTTGTGATCGGTAAGATTCCAAGTAGTAAGTGAGGCCTAATTGTGGATTTTGTTACATCTTGTCTTGGTTGTGCATGATATAGTGAGTACATGTCGTATGGTAGTAATTGTGCATCGTGTTGCATGGTTGGTGTCGAACCTCACGTGATGGTTGTCGTTGCTCCGGTGATGTGTAGTCCCGCCGGTAGCGAATGGTATAAGACTCCGGTGATGTGTAGTCCCACCGGTAGTGACTAGTAGAAGAGTACTTTGATGTGTAGTCCCATTGGAAAACTACTAGTCGAAACGGTGATGTGTAGTCCCACCGTGTGTGTTTTGGTTATGCTTGTGCATACCATGTGTGCTCATGTTGTATCTCACTATATCATCCCTTTATATTGTTTTGCTTTAATCTAGGACTATGTCCTCATGCATGCTATGAAGTGTAATGCTATGATAAATGCCTAAATTGTTGACCCTTGGTTGAACTTGTATGTTGGTAGAAGGATTAGGTCGTTGGATGATTTGTATGCATTGACCTTTATTTTAAAGAAAGCTTTGAACCCTGCATTGTTGTAGTTATGTTTTAGAGCTCCGCTCACTAAGCTTTATGCTTACGCTCTCCTTTTTCCGACAATGCAGATCTTTAGCTTGGAGTTAGCAAGGAGCAAGATAAGGGCGTCCAAGCGTGTGGTAGTTTGCTCAAGTATGGTTTAATTAAATAATGTAGTAGTCTAGCAATGGGAAGTGCTACGTGTTTTAGAAGCTTGTATCTAGACTCCTTTGTATTGGCCACATGTTGTTAATGCCTTATGTTGATGTTTTGGTTTGATTATGGTTTGTAATGCATGATATGCTATGATGGATGTTGTGTGTGTTGGCATGTCTATTGGTGTTTAGGTTGCCTTGTTAGAGAGGGCCAAACCTCATATGCTTTCCTTGTGCCTTTTAAGGCCTTTGAGTTCCATGTATGACTTGTATGCCTAATTGCCTTTGTTGGGATGCCAAGTATGCATGCCTTGTTCCATGTTTTTATGCCAAGTTGCTTGTATAATTGAATCATCACCTTGTGTTGAGATGTGTCTTTAGTTCAAGTTTAAGCATGCCTATACTCTTGGTTTGTCTTAGGATACATGTTAGTGTGTTGGTTGAGGGTTGAGAGGGATTTAAGGGCCACTTGGTGCCTTAAATCAGCTCAAACCTGTGTTTTCGTAGCAGGGGTATCAATACGGTTGGTCCCGTATCGATACGGCCTTCATAGTTTAGGCCTCGTGTTTCGATACGCGAGGGGGCGTACCGATACTATTTTTGCTACTGGAGCTACTGTCCAGTTCTGTATCGGTACGGGCCTTCAAGCGTATCGATACGGTTCCCTTAGCGTTGACCGTGGGAAGTCAACAATTGGGGAGGGTATCGATACACTCCTAGGTGTATCGATACGGTCTCCACGGGTTGACTTTGACCAGTTGACCTAGTCAAGGGGTATCGATACACCCCTTAGGTGTATCGATACCACCTGCAGTAAAGTTTAAAATTTGGCCGTAACATGATTGTTTGAGTTCGTTTGATCTGTTTCGCATATGTTATTCCGCTGTATGATCACTTAGGGTTTAATATCCATTTAGACAAGTTTTTAAAATGAAAAAAATAGGGTTGCTAACCGAGGGGGAATCCTTTAGGGGTTTTCACTCGGTTTTCCCCGTGTAGCTCACTCGGACCGGTCATCCGGCCAGACCGGGACGAGGGGGTTACATTTATTGGTATCAGAGCCTGAGGTTTCCGAGACCTCGGGTAGGTAAGTGAGGTAAGTTCGATGTGGTATGTTGTTGTTATGTCTCGGTGAATGTTTTGCTATGTATGGTTGATGTTTGCTTGTTAGTACGGTGTTTGAAAGCATGTGTTAGCATGATGGGTGTGTTGAAGCGTAGTGTCGAGTTCCCATTGCTACTATTACTTATTTGAAAAGATTTTTGTAAAGGAATATACTTGAGCACCTTGGACCCTTGCTCTTGCTAACCCTAAATATTCTTTCTTGTGTGTTTTGTTTATTGTTGTATGGTTGTCTTTGGTAAGTTGGAGGCCGAGGCGTGGGCCTAGAGCTGGTAATCGTGGATCTGAGGTTTAGAGGATGTGAATGATGATAGAGTTCATCGCTTTAGTTCAGGGCAGTATGACCGTACCAGAGTTTGGAGCGCAGTTTGTTTGTTTGGGTCAACAGGCACATGAGTTGGTTTCTGTTAAGGGAGAACAATGTGACCGATCTTGATATGAGTGGTAATAGAGGTGAAGACCTAAGAGTTGGCTTTGGAATAATGTCGATGTTATAGCAAGTAATTCCTCGATGAAGTCAATGAGCTTGTTTTTCTGATTAATTCTGAATCTACGTGTCTGTGTATTTGGAGTGAGCATGTGAAGTTGTTGAATCTACCTTGCGAGGTACTAGAGGTAGGTGTTGGTGTTGCTAGCTCCTTCGGGGATGCGGTCGTGGTTAGAAAGATGTACAAGAGGTGTCCGTTGATGGTTCAGTGGCACGCGTTTTCAGTTGATGCGATGGAATTGCCTTCTTACGGTTTGATGTGAAACTATGCATGGATTAGCTTGTAGAACATAGAGTTAGGGTAGACTTTGAGACAATGAGAGTTTTCTTAAAGCTTACGGATGACTATGAGATTGTAATGGTAGGCGGGAGTGTGGGTTTCGTATCGAATGTTGATCCAGCATTAGAGGTCAAAGATTGATTGAGTTAGTTGACAGACTTGCCTAGCCAATGTGATGAATTTGATTTTGAATGAGGATTAGACCGCAGAATGTTAGAATAGTTTGTGTTTTCCTAAAAGTGTTTGGAAGAATTTCCCGGTTTGTCTCCTGTTAGAGAAGAAGAGTTTGTTTTTGATATCGTCTCCGAGTTGCTCCTGTTTTGTTTGCTCTGTATCTCATGATTCTCGACCGACTTGAGAGTGTTGAAGAATCAACTTCGAGTTTGTTAGACCTTAGATTCATTTGGCTTAGTACATCATCTTAGAGTATGACAGTACAATTTGTGAAGAAGAAAGAGTGACAGTACGAGAATGTGTTTAGAATTCAGACAGTTGAAACAAGTGACAGTGAATAATTAGTATCCGTTTCCGAGTGTCAGTGAATTTTTGGTCAGCTAGTGTGTGCTTCAGTCTATTTGAAGATTAGTTTGAGATCCGATTATTATCAGTTGAAAATGAGAGAAGTTGAAGCATTGAAGACAGCTTTCGGGGCAGATGTGATCTCTTTGGGTTTTGAGTTATGCCGCTCTGTCAGACTAGTGTGTCAGTTACTTTTGCAAGAGATGTTGAGCAGAATGTTTTCCTAAGTCCTTGATCAGTTTGTAGTAGCTCTCATAGATGATACATGTGTGTATTCACGTACCAAAGAAGATTTTGACAAGCTATGGAGTTAGTGATGTAGATCCTATTAGAGAATCAGTTGTATGCCAAGATTAGCAAGCGTGAACTCCGAGTTAATGAAGATGTTCTCCTAGGATATGTAGATCAGCCGAGTGTGTAAGAGTAAATCCCAAGTAGGCAAAAGAAGATATGAGTTGGAAGAAATTGAAGACTGTAACAAATATCTATAGTTCCTAGGTCTAGCATTGTTACTTTCAGAGAATTGTAAATAGTCTTTTGAAGATAGTTGCTCCATTGATAGATTGCTACAGAAGAATGTTCAGTTGTGTGGTTAGATGCGAGACAATGAGCCCTTGAGAAACCGGAAGAAATTTTGAAGAGAGCTTCGACCTTGAATCAGCTTATATCAGAGAAAGAGTTTGCGAACCATAGTGATGAGTCATATGTAGAGTTAGGCTGTGTGCTTATGCAAAGCAGAAGATTCCGGCTTGTTCATCAAGATAGTTAGAAGACTGTGAGAAGAGTTATCCGATGTGAGACATAGAGTTAAATTACAGTTGTATTTGCTTCGAAGACTTAGAGACAAAGCTTGTATAGTAAGAAATGCACAGTGTGTATGTACATATCATCAGAACTTGAATTGTTAGACAACTTAGGAAGGGTTGAAACTTGAACATCATGAGTTGTTAGAATTGCGTGAAGACTGTAATATCAAGATTGAGTACCATCCGAAGATGATTAACGTAGTAACCAATGCTTCGAGTGTATTTTTTGTTGGATTAATAGTTGAGTTGTGGGATGTAATTGCCGGATTCAGTTTACCGAATGATAGTCATCTTGTGGCCGAGTTTCATGATAAACCTATATTGAGTCAGAATGCTCGAAGAGAAACAGTTGCAAGACAGATTCTTGGCACCTCACGTGCAAGGCACATCAGAAAGAAAACCTTCAGAGTACAGTTCAGAGATGATAGAATTTGTATTGTTAGAGACAGAATTGATGTACCGATTGACATAGTGTTTTGAGACGTATTGTGTTGGCCGAAGCATACGACAGTTCATTTGCAGTGTGTTTTCATCAAGATAGTTGGAAGACTGTGAGAAGAGTTATCCGATGTGAGACATAGAGTTAAATTACAGTTGTATTTGCTTCGAAGACTTAGAGACAAAGCTTGTATAGTTCAAACCTGTGTTTTCGTAGCAGGGGTATCGATACGGTTGGTCCCGTATCGATACGGCCTTCATAGTTCAGGCCCCGTGTTTCGATACGCGAGGGGGCGTACCGATACTATTTTTGTTACTGGAGCTACTGTCCAGTTCTTTATCGGTACGGGCCTTCAAGCGTATCGATACGGTTCCCTTAGCGTTGATCGTGGGAAGTCAACAATTGGGGAGGGTATCGATACACTCCTAGGTGTATCGATACGGTCTCCACGGGTTGACTTTGACCAGTTGACCTAGTCAAGGGGTATCGATACACCCCTTAGGTGTATCGATACCACCTGCAATAAAGTTTAAAATTTGGCCGTAACATGATTGTTTGAGTTCGTTTGATCTGTTTCGCATATGTTATTCCGCTGTATGATCACTTAGGGTTTAATATCCATTTAGACAAGTTTTTAAAATGAAAAAAATAGGGTTGCTAACCGAGGGGGAATCCTTTAGGGGTTTTCACTCGGTTTTCCCCGTGTAGCTCACTCGGACCGGTCATCCGGCCAGACCGGGACGAGGGGGTTACAACCTCAATTTCTGCACTTTTTACTCATTTAAAATTCCAACGGGTCCATTGAAAGGCCCATTTCAACCCGCTCGTCCGAAACCTCTACAAAAAGGACGGCAAAACAAGTTTTAATCAAATTTTAGGAGTTCATATAATTGATTCGGAGCTTTTGAACACAATTATATTGCAAAACCTCAATTTCTGTACTTTTTACTCAGTTAAAATTCCAACGGGTCCATTGAAAGGTCCATTTAGACCTGCTCGTCCGAAACCTCTACAAAAAGGACTGCAAAACAAGTTTTAATCAAATTTTAGGAGTTCATGTGATTGATTAGGAGCTTTTCAACACAATTATATTGCAAAACCTCAATTTCTGTACTTTTTACTCAGTTAAAATTCCAACAGGTCCATTGAAAGGCCAATTTAGACCTGCTCGTCCGAAACCTCTACAAAAAAGACCGCAAATGTTTTATTCAAATATTAGGAATTCAAATAATTGATTAGGAGCTTTTCAACACAATTATATTGCAAAACCTTAATTTCTGTACTTTTTACTCATTTAAAATTCCAACAGGTCCATTGAAAGGCCCATTTCGACCCGCTCGTCCGAAACCTCTACAAAAAGGACTGCAAAACAAGTTTTAATCAAATTTTAGGAGTTCATGTAATTGATTAGGAGCTTTTAACACAATTAAATTGCAAAACCTCAATTTCTGTACTTTTTACTCAGTTAAAATTCCAACGGGTCCTCTGAAAGGCCCATTTGGACCTGCTCGTCCGAAACCTCTACAAAAAGGACCGCAAAAATGTTTTATTCAAATATTAGGAGTTCAAATAATTGATTAGGAGCTTTTCAACACAATTATATTGCAAAACCTCAATTTCTGTACTTTTTACTCAGTTAAAATTCCAACGGGTCCATTGAAAGGCCCATTTAGACCTGCTCGTCTGAAACCTCTACAAAAAGGACCGCAAAAATATTTTATTCAAATATTAGGAGTTCAAATAATTGATTAGGAGGTTTTCAACACAATTATATTGCAAATCCTCAATTTATGTACTTTTTACTCATTTAAAATTCCAACGGGTCCATTGAAATGCCCATTTCGACCCGCTTGTCCGAACCCTCTACAAAAAGGACTGCAAAACAAGTTTTAATTAAAATTTAGGAGTTCATGTAATTGATTAGGAGCTTTTCAACACAATTATATTGCAAAACCTCAAGTTCTGTACTTTTTACTCAGTTAAAATTCCAACGGGTCCATTGAAAGGCCCATTTAGACCTGCTCGTCTGAAACATCTACAAAAAGGACCGCAAAAATGTTTTATTCAAATATTAGGAGTTCAAATAATTGATTAGGAGCTTGTCCGAACCCTCTACAAAAAGGACCGCAAAAATGTTTTATTCAACCCGCTCGTCCGAAACCTCTACAAAAAGGACTGCAAAACATGTTTTAATCAAATTTTAGGACTACATGTAATTTATTAGGAGATTTTGAACACAATTACAATGCAAAACCTCAATTTCTGTACTTTTTACTCAGTTTAAATTCCAACGGGTCCATTGAAAGTCCCATTTCGACCCGCTCGTCCGAAACCTCTACAAAAAGGACCGCAAAACAAGTTTTAATCAAATATTAGGAGTTCAAATAATTGATTAGGAGCTTTTCAACACAATTATATTGCAAAACCGCAATTTCTGTACTTTTTACTAAGTTAAAATTCCAACGGGTCCACTAAAAGGCCCATTTCGACTCGCTAGTCCGAAACCTCTAAAAAAAGGACTGCAAAACAAGTTTTAATCAAATTTTAGGAGTTCATGTAATTGATCAGGAGCTTTTCAACACAATTATATTGCAAAACCTCAATTTCTGTACTTTTTACTCAGTTAAAATTCCAACGGGTCCATTGAAAGGCCCATTTAAACCTGCTCATCCGAAACCTCTACAAAAAGGACCGCAAAAATGTTTTATTCAAATATTAGGAGTTCAAATAATTGATTAGGAGCTTTTCAACACAATTATATTGCAAAACCTCAATTTCTGTACTTTTTACTCATTTAAAATTCCAACAGGTCCATTGAAAGACCCATTTCGACCCGCTTGTCCGAACCATCTACAAAAAGGACTGCAAAACAAGTTTTAATCAAAATTTAGGAGTTCATGTAATTGATTAGGAGCTTTTCAACACAATTATATTGCAAAACCTCAAGTTCTGTTCTTTTTACTCAATTAAAATTCGAACTGGTCCATTGAAAGGCCCATTTCAACCCGCTCGTCCGAAACCTCTACAAAAAAGACTGCAAAACATGTTTTAATCAAATTTTAGGACTACATGTAATTTATTAGGAGCTTTTGAACACAATTACATTGCAAAACCTCAATTTCTGCACTTTTTACTCATTTAAAATTCCAACGGGTCCATTGAAAGTCCCATTTCGACCCGCTCGTCCGAAACCTCTACAAAAAGGACCGCAAAACAAGTTTTAATCAAATTTTAGGAGTTCATGTGATTGATTAGGAGCTTTTCAACACAATTATATTGCAAAACCTCAATTTCTGTACTTTTTACTCAGTTAAAATTCCAACGGGTCAATTGAAAGTCCCATTTAGACCTGCTCGTCCGAAACCTGTACAAAAAGGACCGCAAATGTTTTATTCAAATATTAGGAATTCAAATAATTGATTAGGAGCTTTTCAACACAATTATATTGCAAAACCTTAATTTCTGTACTTTTTACTCAATTAAATTCCAACAGGTCCATTGAAAGGCCCATTTCGACCCGCTCGTCCGAAACCTCTAAAAAAGGACGACAAAACAAGTTTTAATCAAATTTTAGGAGTTCATGTAAATGATTAGGAGCTTTTCAACACAATTATATTGCAAAACCTCAATTTCTGTACTTTTTACTCAGTTAAAATTCCAACGGGTCCATTGAAAGGTCCATTTAGACCTGCTCGTCCGAAACCTCTACAAAAACGACCGCAAAAATGTTTTATTCAAATATTAGGAGTTCAAATAATTGATTAGGAGCTTTTCAACACAATTATATTGCAAAACCTCAATTTCTACACTTTTTACTCATTTCAAATTCCAACGGGTCCATTGAAAGGCCCATTTCGACCCGCTCGTCAGAAACCTCTACAAAAAGGACTGCAAAACAAGTTTTAATCAAATTTTACGAGTTCATGTAATTGATTAGGAGCTTTTCAACACAATTATATTGCAAAACCTCAATTTCTGTACTTTTTACACAATTAAAATTCCAACGGGTCCATTGAAAGGCCCATTTAGACCTGCTCGTCCGAAACCTCTACAGAAAGGACTGCAAAACAAGTTGTAATCAAATTTTAGGAGTTCAAATAATTGATTAGGAGCTTTTGAACACAATTATATTGCAAAACCGCAATTTCTGTACTTTTTACTCAGTTAAATTCCAACGGGTCCATTGAAAGGCCCATTTCGACCCGCTCGTCCGAAACCTCTACAAAAAGGACTGCAAAACAAATTTAATCAAATTTTAGGAGTTCATGTAATTTATTAGGAGCTTTTCAACACAATTATATTGCAAAACCTCAATTTCTGTACTTTTTACTCAGTTAAAATTCCAACGGGTCCATTGAAAGGCCCATTTCGACCTGCTCGTCCGAAACCTCTACAAAAAGCACCCCAAAACAAGTTTTAATCAAATATTAGGAGTTCAAATAATTGATTAGGAGCTTTTCAACACAATTATATTGCAAAACCGCAATTTCTGTACTTTTTACTCAGTTAAAATTCCAACGGGTCCATTGAAAGGCCCATTTCGACTCGCTCGTCCGAAACCTCTATAAAAAGGACTGAAAAACAAGTTTTAATCAAATTTTAGGAGTTCATGTAATTGATTAGGATCTTTTCAACACAATTATATTGCAAAACCTTAATTTCTGTACTTTTTACTCAGTTAAAATTCCAACGGGTCCATTGAAAGGTCCATTTAGACCTGCTCATCCGAAACCTCTACAAAAAGGACCGCAAAAATGTTTTATTCAAATATTAGGAGTTCAAATAATTGATTAGGAGCTTTTCAACACAATTATATTGCAAAACCTCAATTTCTATACTTTTTACTCATTTAAAATTCCAACAAGTCCATTGAAAGCCCCATTTCGACCCGCTTGTCCTAACCCTCTACAAAAAGGACTGCAAAACAAGTTTTAATCAAATTTTAGGAGTTCATGTAATTGATTAGGAGATTTTCAACACAATTATATTGCAAAACCCCAATTTATGTACTTTTTACTCAGTTAAAATTCCAACGGGTCCATTGAAAGGTCCATTTCGACCCGCTCGTACGAAACCTCTGCAAAATGGACTGCAAAACAAGTTTTAATCAAGTCTTAGGAATTCATGTAATTGATTAGGAGCTTTTCAACACAATTATATTGCAAAACCGCAATTTTTGTACTTTTTACTCAGTTAAAATTCCAACGGGTCAATTGAAAGGCTCATTTAGACCTGCTCGTCCGAAACCTCTACAAAAAGGACCACAAAACAAGTTTTAATCAAATATTAGGAGTTCAAATAATTGATTAGGAGCTTTTCAACACAATTATATTGCAAAACCGCAATTTCTGTACTTTTTACTCAGTTAAAATTCCAACGGGTCCATTGAAAGGCCCATTTCGACCCGCTCGTCCGAAACCTCTACAAAAAGGACTGCAAAACAAGTTTTAATCAAATTTTAGGAGTTCATGTAATTGATTAGTAGCTTTTCAACACAATTATATTGCAAAACCTCAATTTCTGTACTTTTTACACAATTAAAATTCCAACGGGTCCATTGAAAGGCCCATTTAGACCTGCTCGTCCGAAACCTGTACAGAAAGGACTGCAAAACAAGTTGTAATCAAATTTTAGGAGTTCAAATAATTGATTAGGAGCTTTTGAACACAATTATATTGCAGAACCTCAATTTCTGCACTTTTTACTCAGTTAAAATTCCAACGGGTCCATTGAAAGGCCCATTTCAACCCGCTCGTCCGAAACCTCTACAAAAAGGACCGCAAGACAAGTTTTGATCCAATATTAGGAGTTCAAATAATTGATTAGGAGCTTTTCAACACAATTATATTGCAAAACTGCAATTTCTGTACTTTTTACTCAGTTAAATTCCAACGGGTCCATTGAAAGGCCCATTTCGACCCGCTCGTGCGAAACCTCTACAAAAAGGACTGCAAAACAAGTTTTAATCAAATTTTAGGAGTTCATGTAATTGATTAGGAGCTTCTCAACACAATTATATTGCAAAACCTCAATTTCTGTACTTTTTACTCAGTTAAAATTCTAACGGGTCCATTGAAAGGCCCATTTCAACCCGCTCGTCCGAAACCTCTACAAAAAGGACCGCAAAACAAGTTTTAATCAAATATTAGGAGTTCAAATAATTGATTAGGAGCTTTTCAACACAATTATATTGCAAAACCGCAATTTCTGTACTTTTTACTCAGTTAAATTCCAACAGGTCCATTGAAAGGCCCATTTCGACCCGCTCGTACGAAACCTCTACAAAAAGGACTGCAAAACAAGTTTTAATCAAATATTAGGAGTTCAAATAATTGATTAGGAGCTTTTCAACACATTTATATTGCAAACCCGCAATTTCTATACTTTTTACTCAGTTAAAATTCCAACGGGACCATTGAAAGGCCCATTTCGACCCGCTCGTCCGAAACCTCTACAAAAAGGACTGCAAAACAAGTTTTAATCAAATTTTAGAGTTCACGTAATTGATTAGGAGCTTTTCAACACAATTATATTGCAAAACCTAAATTTCTGTACTTTTTACTCAGTTAAAATTCCAACGGGTCCATTGAAAGGCCCATTTAGACCTGCTCGTCCGAAACCTCTACAAAAAGGACCGCAAAAATGTTTTATTCAAATATTAGGAGTTCAAATAATTGATTAGGAGCTTTTGAACACAATTATATTGCAAAACCTCAATTTCTCCACTTTTTACTCAGTTAAAATTCCAACGGGTCCATTGAAAGGCCCATTTCGACCCGCTCGTCTGAAACCTCTACAAAAAGGACCGCAAAACAAGTTTTAATCAAATATTAGGAGATCAAATAATTGATTAGGAGCTTTTCAAGATAATTATATTGCAAAATCGCAATTTCTGTACTTTTTACTCAGTTAAATTCCAACGGGTCCATTGAAAGGCCCATTTCGACCCGCTCGTCCGAAACCTCTACAAAAAGGACTGCAAAACAAGTTTTAATCAAATTTTAAGAGTTCATGTGATTGATTAGTAGCTTTTCAACACAATTATATTGCAAAACCTCAATTTCTGTACTTTTTACTCAGTTAAAATTTCAATGGGTCCATTGAAAGGCCCATTTAGACCTGCTCGTCTGAAACCTCTACAAAAAGGACCGCAAAAAGGTTTTATTCATATATTAGGAGTTCAAATAATTGATTAGGAGCTTTTCAACACAATTATATTGCAAAACCTCAATTTCTGTACCTTTTACTAAGTTAAAATTCCAACGGGTCCATTGAAAGGCCCATTTAGACCTGCTCGTCCGAAACCTCTACAAAAAAGACCGCAAAAATGTTTTATTCAAATATTAGGAATTCAAATAATTGATTTGGAGCTTTTCAACACAATTATATTGCAAAACCTTAATTTTTGTACTTTTTACTCATTAAAATTCAACAGGTCCATTGAAAGGCCCATTTCGACCTGCTCGTCCGAAACCTCTACAAAAAGGACTGCAAAACAAGTTTTAATCAAATTTTAGGAGTTCATGTAATTGATTAGCAGCTTTTCAACACAATTATATTGCAAAACCTCAATTTATGTACTTTTTACTCAGTTAGAATTCCAATGGGTCCACTGAAAAGCCCATTTGGACCTCCTCGTCCGAAACCTCTACAAAAAGGACCGCAAAAATGTTTTATTCAAATATTAGGAGTTCAAATAATTGATTAGGAGCTTTT